>JAUMIR010000011.1:35050000-36250000 GCA_030847615.1 Gambelia wislizenii
TTAAATATAGTAGCCCTAATGGGAACTTCACTTCCAACATTAGATAATTTTCTTTCTTTCTTTCTTTCAAAAAATTACATAAATAAAGACTTGCTTTAACTGTGCATTTCTTCTCAAAGATGAATGCAAAAAACAAAATTTGAGGGTGGTATAAATCTCATATTGTTATATTAATAAAGATATCTATTTTAAAAAAAATTAAAAAGCAAACACAAAAACAATCAACCTTTATGATTTATGCTGGGTTTGGTTTCTCTCTCCATGCTTCCACCTTCCCCCTATTGAAGACAGACCATCATTGGCTGCTGGTGTCTCTATGCCACCAGGAACAATTAAAACCCACTCTGGGTTTTTATCTGAACTTTAAAAGCAAAGATGCTGAACCCTATCCCCAAAGTAAGTCCAGCATGTTGAGTAGCTCCTTTGAAGTTCAAAACAAAACCCAGAGTAGCTTTTCCACCACCTGACTGACCTGGATTTTCAAACTAGACTCATAGAATCACAGAGTTGGAAGAGATCACAAGGGCCATCCAGTCCAGACCCCTGCCATGCAGAAATACCCGATCAAAGCATGACCAGATGGCCATCCAGCCTCTGTTTCAAAACCTCCAAAGATGGAGACGCCACCCCACTCCAAGGTAGCACATTCCACTTTCGCACAGCTCTTACCATCAGGAAATTCTTCCTAATGTTTAGGTGAAATCTCTTTTCCTACAATGTGAATATATTGCTCTAGTCTCTGAAGCAGCAAAAAACAAGCTTGCTCCATTCTCAATATGATATCCCTTCAAGTATTTAAACATAGCTATCATGTCTTCTCTTAACCTTCTCTTCCCAGGCTAAACATACCCAGCTCTCTAAGCTGCTCCTCATAGGGCATGGCTTCCAGACCTTTCACCATTTTGGTTGCCCTCCTCTGGACATGCCCAGCTTGTCAATATCCTTCTCGAATTGTGGTTCCCAGAATTGGACACAGTATTCAAGGTGAGGTCTGACCAAAGCAGAATGGAGTGGCACTATTACTTCCCTCGATCTAGACATTCATGCACTTTGGGTGTCTAGATTTCCAGTGCTCATGAGATTTTTGCTGCTGAGCAGCAAATGGAAGCTCCACTCTCCAAGTTAAGGTGCACACATCCACCACCACCACCATCATCATCATCATCATCTTGCCTTTCTCCCAATGCGAGACTGGAGACACTGGAGACACAACACTGACTGAAACAAAATATGGCTCCTAGAGAGAACATGCACTTTAACTACCATGGAGTTCATGAATGTAAAGGTTGTTAACACCCTTTGTGTTTGTCCCCATATATCAGTGAGGCACTAGAGTGTGAAGGGCTTATTGCAGGAAGAGAAGGAAGTCGAAGGAAAGCCCAAGAGTAGCATGTCCCACCTTGCCTTATTGCATGATGTCAGCATGTTCCAGCTGTTCTCCCATTCTGGTCCCATGGGAGATGGTGGTAAATGCAAGTCTTTTTGCTAACTGGACAAATCTGTAAGCAAAAAGACTCACTTTTACCACCATCTCCCATGGGACCAGAATAGCTGGAACACGCCATCATTGTGTGATAAGGCAAGGCTGGGGGGGCTACTCTCAGGTTTTACTTTCACTTCTCTTCCTTCTTGTGATAAACCCCTGAGCTAAGCCAGTGAGTCTCAACCTTTGGTCTTCTGACCGTTTAGACTTCCACCTCCCACCATTCTTTACTACTGGCCATATTGGCTGGGGATTCTGGTAGTAGAAATCCCAAACACCTGGAGGCCCGAAGGCTGAGAACCATTGAAATAAGACACACAGGGACAAACTAGTCAATTTTCTAGAGGAGTGGTTCTTAACCTGTGGTCTGGGGACCCCCAGAGGGCCGTGATGTCCTTACAGGGGGTCCGCAAAGGCTTGAAGACTACTCAGTCCATGTGACAGGAGGCAAGGCAAAGGCTAGCTGGCTTGGCCTGTGCATTGCCATTCAACCCACTCCAGCCGCAAACTTGCAGGAAGAAGCAGAAGAAAGGTCTTCCCTCCCTCTCCATTGCCTCTGAGGGGAGGTTTAACGGATGGTGTAATTGTATTGTTGTTGTTGTTGTTTTAAATCTCAAATTAACAAAATATATTTAAAGGGGGTCACTGGTAAAGAAAAGGTTAAGAACCACTATTCTAGAGTACAAAGTTGTGCCTCAACTATACCAGTGTCTTGAAGAGACAGTGGATGTTTCTGGCAGAAATGTCTGTGAATTTGGGGGACAGTATTGACAAGATCCAGATGAGCAAAGAGAGCAAAACAATGTAATAGTATAGACACTGAGATTCAAAACAAACAGAAGAAAAAATGACTGGGCTGCAATCACAAATAGTTTTACTAAGAAGTAAACCCCATTCCTTCTGAGCACTCAGGACTTCATTCGGAGTTTGCATGCTTAAGACTGATCTGGACATCCACAACAATCCATTTCTGTACAAGTCTACTTGGGCATTAGTCCCATTATATTCACCGGGAGATTCCAGGTTTCCTGTACTATTGTTCTACTGCTAAGACAGAACATCTGGATTAGTGTTGGAGCCTGCCATTCACAAACATTTAAGCTCTTTGGCAAAGGGAGATGTTTTATAGCTGTGCCAAGTTTATGTGGGCATTTGGTTGCATGTCATTGCCCCCCCATCAGATGTTCATGTCCAAGAAAAATAAACAAGGCCTCCCCAAGGAACTATTTCCAGTGCTTGTGCATTCTCACAGGTTTTTCTCACTCTGAAATACACACAGACACAAACACACCCCAGACAGACTTCTTCCTCAGCCCAAACCAAGACCTTGGCCTGATTCCTAGTGGTTAGTTTCAACTAGACTGGACCCATTGCATTGATTGCTGATGGGTGTGCCAACACATAGGTAAATCCCATCAATTTAAGGGAGCTACCCTAGGTGGGACTAACAACAGGTTTTAGGCCCTGTCATAAGACATTCTGTGCCAAAATTCACACAATCCACCATATTCCAGGGAAGACAGAAAACATTTAACAACTGGATAGAAATAAGATCTATCCTTATCTTTGCAAACAAATTTAATAAACACACATATGCACACTATAATACCCCATTACAATAAGAACAGCATCGCTCAAAAGTGCACATATGTGTAAGTCATGCTCAGCTGGTTATTCTGTACCTCCCTGTTGGAATTATAAGCCATAAAATTACTGTTGTTACTACATCTGAATTTCTCCTTTTCTCAAAGGAAATCTATGTGATATTTCCCTCTCACAAAGCACCCCTTCCTCATCACAAGAGTACCTATCAGTTTCCGGGCCCAGTATAAGGTGTTGGTTATTACCTTTAAAGCCCTAAATGGCTTGGGTCCAACTTATCTCCGGAACCGCCTCCTCCCATACAATCCTCCCCGCGCACTCCGGTCCTCTGGGAGGAATTTGCTTCAGCCACAAAAATCTAGGCTGTCTGCAACCTCCCAGAGGGCCTTTTCGGTAATCGCCCCCAAATTGTGGAATGACCTGCCAAACAAGATCCCTCAGATGACAAGCCTGAGTGGCTTTAAAAAAGCACTAAAGATGGATCTCTTTCGGCAGGCCTTTCCTAATTAGATCCCGGCCTCAGGGGATCCTGGCCTCTTTTAGTCCTCTGGCTATTTATTGTATTTATTGTTTTTAAAGGTGATTTTAGACAGTTGCTTTTAATTTATATTTGTTTAATATTTTTTTATGGGGGAAGGTGGGGGTGGGGGTGTTTAGGGATTTTTATCTGTATTGTATTTTAATTTTTGTAAGCCACCCCAATTGTTTTAACAGAGGGGCGGGGTATAAATAAATAAATAAATAAATATTATTATTATTATTATTACTATTATTATTATTATCAAGAGGCCTGTGAGTCGGGTTAGAGGAAAGGGGGCATATCTCTAGGTTCGCATATCTGCTTTGTTTCCAGATTCAGTCAGTGGCCATCTCAGTGAGGCAGCAAATCTGCTCTGGGTTTTAGTCAGAATTTTTAAGGAGCTAATCAAGGTGCTGAACCTTATCCTCCCTCCTCCCATTATTTTTGTCAGAACTGGGACTCAAAGAAAAGTTCTTCCAATGTTTGGACTAAAACCCAGAGCAATGTTCCCCTTTCTCACTCTCTCTCCCTGACTCACACATACACATTTGCATTGCTTGAGACCTTTGATCAATATAGCTGCCAGTTAGATGACACAATGCTGGGCTAGTTGGAGAAATACTCTCAGAACCACAGCTTTGAAACATTAATTTCTCTGGACTGCCATTGGAGCTTTTTCACCAAATCCACCAGTCAGCTTAACCATGGTCCATGCTGCCTGAGATATACTAGAAACTGTTGTAGTGCAGAAAAGAAATTTTTCCACTTTTGGCTGAGAACTGTTATAGAGATGGCTGTTGATGTCAGGATGGGGGAGTGTAACGTGGGGTCACCAGTGGTGATGTCAAAGGAACCCCTAAGGCAGAGTCAACAGCCTCTAATTTTTAGCTAACCAATTCCTTTGCAAGGCATACCTTATACATTCCCAGCTGGTTGAAAACGTGTTGCAGCTTATGTAGCAGGGTTAGGGTTAGGGTTAGGGTATATGGCAAATTCTCATGTTGAGCTCAGGGCTTGCAGTTGGCAGGGATGGTTCTAAGGGGCAGTAAGTGGACATTTATTAAGCCCCCAACATGGGTAGGGGAACCCCTTTCCTCCTAAAGCACCTCCATGTTGTCCCCTTTTGTATGGACCACGGCAGAAAGAGAGGAAAGAGAAATTTTGTTTGCATATTCCCTGTCTGATAGAAGTGATGGCCACCCAGTCCAAAATGCTGGAGACCCAACCACTCATCCAGTTCAAAACTACCCACTAAGGCCCAATACTTTCCTGGGGCAAGAGCTCCATACTACACTGGCTCACTCTGTGTCAATGTTTCTACTAGGATTTACAACCTTTTGCATGCATGAATTCTGGTAGTTAAATGGTTAAAATACATGTTCTTTATGGGAGTTTATGCAGAGCTTGATTTATGACTAGTTTCCTGTTTGCTTGTTTATGATCCCTCTCCTTTTCCAGGGCACATACACAAGTCCTTTGTTCTCAGGGAAGAAGCCCACAAGGGCACATCTCTCCTTTCTACCTTTAAGCATGTGTTTTTAAGTAGCTCCATAGTGAAGATGACTCTTCAAGTTCTGACCAGCATGTAAATCTTCGTATTTCTTCATGCTTGCATATCTGAAGATGACTGAACCTGTGTAATGATTATGCACATGATATTTTGTAAGTAAACTACTTTTTATATCTCTTTAAAGAAGACTAAATTTGTTTTATTTCTCAGCTAGATAATTGTGTGTGGGAAGCAGTTTGGATGGCTTTAAATCTGTTCCCAATACAACCTTTTGCTAAGCGTGTTTAACTCTGCTGCTGAGGTCATCAAATCTCAATTTATTTATTTTTTAAATTTCCAATAGTCTCCATTTTCTGGATCCAGTTGGCAAACTTTTGCAATTTTTCACTCACCAAAGATTACACTAATCCCTGTAATGCAAGTGCACAGAGAGACACAAAGGAGCTAGTGTGATGAAGTGGATGTTGAGTGTTGGGCTAGTCCAACATTCAACACCCATGGGCAACCCACACTTACCCATGGAAACCTGTACTCTTTCAGCCTCAGAAGAAGGAAAAGAGATTCCACCTAAACATTAGGGAGAACTTCCTGACGGTAAGAGCTGTTTGACAGTGGAATGTGCTGCTGCAGAGTGTAATAGAGTCTCCTTCTTTGGAGGTTTTTAAACAGAGGCTGGATGGCTGTCTGTCAGGAATGCTTTGATTCGGTATTCCTGCATGGTAGGGGGTTGGACTAGATCACCCTTGTGGTCACTTCCAACTCTAGGATTCTATGGAGATTATCAGACAGGAATGAAAAAAGCGTTCCTGTCCCAGAATCTCCACTCCCGCCCCTGTCCCGTCCCTACCATGCCACAATCACCCTCCATACTTACCTCCTCTCCTGTCGTTCCAGCAGCCCAGGTGTGAATGGAGCTCTAATGGAGCTCGCTTCACTACCTGGATCAAAATCCCATGGATTCTCATGAGAAGACGCAAGCGTGGAAAATTCAAAAATAAAAATAAAAAGTACATTTAAAAAATGACAGCAAGAACAAAAACACACTTTAAAAGGTAAAAGTAACCTGGGGAGGGTCATAAAAAGTGTGTCACCTACCTGGATGTCCCCATCTCACCCGGAAGTGTTCTGGCAGGGACCGCCCATTGATGTTGGGATCTCATCAGTGAAACGGAGCACCTTGTTGCACACAGGAACGTCCGTGACAGGAACGGAACAGGCGATCTATTGATGGCATATCCCATCAATAAAAAGCAGTGCCAGTGGAACGGCAGCAGAACTGATAATCTCCTATGATTCTATGAAATGAACCCCCCCCAAAAAAAAATCTTTCCAAGAAAACCTTGTGATAGGTTTACCTTAGTGTCACCATAAGTCAGAAACAACTTGAAGGCACACAGCAACAATAGATGGTAGACAGACAGACAGGTATGCATGCACATGCACACACATACACACACAGAGAAAGAAACCAAAATTGGCCAGAATGAATTAATTATTTTAATATACCATCTTTCTTCTAGTGTGAGACCCAGGGTAGCTTATAGTAGAAGTTAAAACAAATTAGAACCAAAACAATGTAAAGTAGAAGACTCTTTTTTAAAGGCAATTAAATATGTAATCAAATTAAATACATTAACTTTAAACTATTTTAAAAGCGTTTAAACATAATATGAAGATAAAAGTACAACACACTCCATTGAAAAACTGCCATGCAATGGCCAATTAACAGGTAAATGCCTGTTTATATAAAAAGGGCTTTGCTTACCCACAGAGAGCAGAGAAGGGGCCAACCTGGCCTCCCATGGGAGGTTGTTCCATAGCCTGGCAGCAGCCAATGAAACCTTCTCCTGTGAGGTTCTCCAAACCTACCTCTGATGGTGGTAAGACCAAGAGAAAGTCCTCTTTCAAAGGTCTCAAAACTCAGGTAGGTTCATATTGGGAGACAGAGTCCAGTTAGTTTTTTGGAGGAGTGAGAAACAGTCTGAGAAACAACTTTAGTCAGTTATGCTGGAGAAGAGAAAGCAAATATAGTATGTTGGTTCTCCTGGACCTCTCAACAACCTTTGATGCTATCATTTATGTTGTCTTTCTGGATCATTTGGCTGGAGTGATCCTGAGTAGCAGAAGGTTTCCATTGGTTCCAGTCCTTTGGGGTCGGGCCATCTTAGATAGGAAAAATACATAGACAGAAGAGAGTTATCTGACTTTGGGTAAAAGAATCCCTAAGGCTGACTCTCTTGTGTGCAGGTAAGGCATCTTGAGGCTGATCTGCCTCGTGTCACTGGGCTTCTTGCTTCTGAGACAAAGGGTTGTAAAACACTAAAACTTCTAGGCGCAAAGGAGAGGAAGTGACCTCTGCATGCAAGCATGTAAACACATATCAGGGACACCCACACACACAGAGATGTAAACAAGCATTGATGCTTCTTCACTTCCAACAAATTGTACCCAGAATCCAACAACACTGTTTTTATTGAGAGAGGAAATTGTATTTACCAGAGACTTTGGGTGCCTTCGTGCCAGGAAAGCCAAAAATTTGCTCTGGGATTTTAGCCTGAACTTTAAAAGAGCGCTCCAAGGTGGTGAATCTATTTGGGTCATGGAGGACAGCACTTTGGATAGTTTCTTAAAAGTTTGGACTGAAACCCAAATCAGGTTCACCACTTTGCTAGAGATGGAAGACACCACTGTTGTTTACAGATTGCTTTTCACCTTAAAATATATCCAAATCAGTACATGTTAATTTTTTAAAAAATGGATCAAATTTTGAAAGTTAATGCAACCTCCCTGTACAAAGCAATCTAAGAATAGCAGCTTTTCAAGCTTGAATCTTCTCAGAAATTTCCCCTTACAGCAACTAGCAAACATCAAACTGCAGGAAAAGCCTTCCAGCTAGTATATACCGAGGTCTTATCTGCTGTGGAAAGCTAGTAGAGTTGCTTGGGAAGTGAATGTTTTAAAGTGGCTGCCTCTTGCTCTGAATGCCATTGACTTCAGTGGAGATGAGTAAGAAATTGTACCACAGATATATTCCCAGCTGGATTGAACACAAATACTTTGAGATTTAATCTCCTTCACACCCAGCTTTCTTGATTCTGCATTTGATAGGAATGCTCTTCATATTTTGTTCCTGTTTTATTCAAATTGCCTAACAATTCTCATTTGTGTGTCCAAAATAGCAAAGCTAGACTGATTTCATAGCACATGCATGGGGCTTCCCTTGTTGACTTTGCAGCATATAGGGATGGGTTAGGTTAGTGAGAGGAAATTGCATCAGCACCTCAGTATCTGTGCTGGTGTCTTCTGAGAACACTTCAAGGTTCTGGTTTTGCTCTAGAAACCACCAGATGACTCAGACCACTTCCCTATGTTCATTCACTTGAGATTCAATGGCACTATCTTGCAGGGAAAAGCTCACAAGTAAACCAGGTCAGGATTCTGGCCTACGTATCTCAGTACATGTTGTGGTTAAAGGCATGGCCTGTAAACCAGTAAGTCCCTAAATCTGATCTGTCCTAAACTCACTAGATTGTATTAGTGAAGTTATTTTCTCTTAGCCTCAGTGTCTCCATCTGTAGTATGGAGTTGGGGCAGGTTTAATAATATTGCTATACCTTACAGAAGAGATGGGGAATATTAGGCCTTTAGGGCTGAATCCAGTCCTCTAGGACCCCCTCAAGGTCCACAGCCCTTCCCATGACCATCATTTGGTGGCTTTCTAGCTTTTGAATGGAAGCCATACAAGGAACTTCCTTGAAATTGAATTCAGTCCATGGGGCTGAAAGAGGTTCCCCACAATTATAATACAGGGTTATATAACACACACACACACACACACACACACACACACACACGAGAAGGAGGGAAGTAGGAGGTGCTGGATATGCAAAAGTGGCATACAAATGTTAAGCAATATTGTTCTCCATCATGTTCATATGAGGATTCCTGTTTGAGTATCTAGGTACCACATTAGGGTTGGTATATGCAAGAGTGCTGAACAAATGTTGAAGAATATTATTCTCTATTTTGTTTTTATGAGAGCTTCTGTTTGAACATCAGGGAAGAAGAGGCATAAATGGCATTCTGCATTACTTCCACAGCTTCACTGGACAATCACCAGATCCCAAGCCCTGACTTTATATTTTCTGGAAACAGGGCCAAATATTTCCTTAAGCTGGCCAGTGTCTTCATAGAATCATAGAGTTGGAAGAGGCCCCAAGGGTCCTCTAGTCCAACCCCATTCTGCCCTGCAGCAATACCCAATCAAACCATTCCTAACAGATGGCCATCCAACCTCTAATTAAAAACCTCCAAAGAAGGAGACTCCACCAAACTACAAAGCAGTGCATTCCACTGTTGAACAGCTCTTACTGTTAAGTAGGCATAGAGTAATGCATGGTCAGGAATTATGCACCCCTGCAGCTGTTACTGGTCTACAGGGCCAGTTTCAGGGCCCTGCAGCACCTGCAGCCTCAGGGGACCCCATCATTGTGGGGGGGAAACCATCATAACCCTCCTCCTAAAAAAGCATTATTAGTAATAATCTGAATATCCTGTACTGTGAATAGGTTAGGTTAGGCTACATTGACCTGAGATAAACATACAGCCACACACACACACCCAAAAAAAGCATTGAACGTGGCCCAAAAAATTCTTAAACTGGCCCTGCTGGTCTAGCATTCACAACAGCCCTTGCCAGCATAGTCAAGTGGTGAGGAATGTTGAGAGGTGTAGTCCAACAACATCTGGAGGGCCACATGATTGAAGCTCGGGGATTCTGGGAGTTACAGTGGCCATTCTGACTAGTAGATTCTGGAAGCAGTCCTCCAGATTTTCCAAGGCCTAGAAATACTGCTTTTGGAAAGTGTCTTTCTAAGTCTTTCATGGCTATTTGCTGGTTCAAAACTGAACATTCTTGCTATATCTCACTGCCTTGAGAAAGGTGGTTAAAACTCAGATGCGATGGATGAACAGAGAGACAGGTTTCAAATCTGAACTTTGAACACTGTGCTTGAAAATGATATATGATATATTGAAAACGATATAATCTAATACTACTGTGTTTCACTGGTTAGCACCCTTCTGACTCTCCCATCTGGTCTTTCTCTCCCTCCCTTTCTCATCTTCTTTTTCCTTCCCTCTCTCCTTTTCACACTTTATAGACTAAGAGTTCATTGCCTCGACACAAGAAGGAAGCCTGCTGGTGTTACAAGCCAGAACCTAGCAGCTACGATCTGCAAGTGTTAAACCCATGTAATCCCCTGGACTTCCATTGGATTTAATCCTAGGGATTCTTGATATAAATATATTTACCTAGGAGGAGGCTCAAATTAGAATCCCTGTCACGTGCTCCCAGTCTTTTTTGGGAGATGTATAAATAGGTATATAATCCACGTCTCCGGGTTTTTTCTGAATAGAGGGCGACTTGTACTGTCGGCCTTCGTGACAGGAGGGGTGGAAACATGCCCACGCAGCGTGGCTGGATTTCTCAGCGCCCGGGAAGGGCGACTTCCGAGTTAGTCGAATCCTCTTAGGCGAACGCCTTGGGACCATTCACACGTGCAAATCTCTACTCGCGGTTGTAATGATGACTGAGTGGTACGAAAGGCTCCAAAGAAGGGGAAGAAAGCCCATGCCTGCCCGATTTCGTGGTCTCAAACCATGCTTTGCAAACAGGACATCCCGAAGTGGGTTTCATATGGGAGAAAAGCAGGGTAGAACATAAATAAATATGCAAGCTCGATCCCAGGGTTCCCAGATTAATCTGAATAAAGATCCCTGACCGGATCCATAAAGAGTTGGTATCTGTCTCATCTTATATGGCTTCTTAGTTTACCCTTCAGTAGCAAAACCATTTCCACTTATTGGATTGCAAACTATATTTTCCAATACTGTCAATGTAGACACACCATTGAGCTAGAAGCATCGAGGGTCTGATTCGATATTAAACCCCTTCTTGTGTGAATCCAGCTACTCCGGAGCGTTTATGTATAGCTTCGTTTACACTCCACTTTTGTAAGTCCTCAAAACCGCTTATAAAAATTAAAAGAGATGCAAAGAGCCATGAGATCACCCTGAAAGCATGGACCTCTTTATCACGCAACCCTCCATCGTACCGCAGGACTGCTACTCCCAGCATTCCTCACCCATTGATATCACCCATGTCTCTCCTCACCCATATCCCATTGATTCAATGGGGCCACTCTAGCCATTGGTTTTAAGCCAGAGAGAGAGAAATCCGGGCAGCTTGTACTAATGTCCATTCAGCCTTTGATTCAATGAGTCTACTCTACTTTGGACTCCCAATGCCATAGAGGCCCGTGTGCCCCACTTTCCATCAGAGAAATCCACACTACATAAATAATCCAGTTTGAAACTGGATTATTTGTCAGGGCTTCTTCTTATGGACTCCTGGGATCTGTAGTTTGGTGACGCCCCTCCACTCTTGGCAAGAGAAGGCGGAAGATTTTGCAAAACTACAAATCCCAGGCGTCATAGATTGTTTGCGTGTTGTGGATTTGGCCCTGTGGTCTCTGCTTTGAAGCAGCTGCCTGGCAGGCGAAAATTCAACCGGTGCAGCCGCGCACACGCCCGTAAAAGCGTGTGAAACCTTGCTCCCAAGGACCAAGGGTCGTCTGCATCTTTTTTCTGTTGAATGTTTCAGCATTTTAAATGGAAAACCGACTCCAGAGCCTTGGGTGGAGGGGGAGTCAAGAACTGATTTTGAAAACTAAAAAGCAGGAAAGAAACACAAAATAGAGACAGGCAAACAAATAAACGGTGGTCGTTTCCAGAGGCAACGTTATCGCCTTAGAAATGATCCCTGTCCGGACTTGTTTCAATTCTTTCCTTGCTGTGTTTATGGTCGGTTTCCACGCGTGTTGAGAATCACCTACTTACCCCACGTAGTTCTTCAGGCATCTGACAAAGCGGGCTCTTTACACCCACGAAAGCAAATGCCATTTTTTAAAAATGGTAATGCTTCCAGGCGTCACAAGACTCTTCGTCGTCCAAACGACCTTTAATTTGAACAAACGGACCTGGACCCTATCCGGGGAACTTCTAACATCCGGAGTAACTTTCCAGCAATTTTTTTTCCTTCTAAAAGATGTGTTCAGTGGAATTATCAGGTGCAATGGAGTGTTGGATCCAGTTGGCAACAGGAACTGCCGCTCCCATCAGCCCCAGCCAGAGTGCTGGAATTATTGTTACTGGGTCTTCCAGTTGACCTTATATTTATGGCGAGCCTCTCCCGGGTTTTTCTGGGCAAGGTTTGTTCAAGTTTGCCATTGCTTTCCCCTGAGGCTGAGAGAGTGGGACTTGCCCAAGGTCAACGAGTGGGTTTCCATGGCCGAGCCGGGATTCGAACCTGGGTCCCCAAAGTCATAAGAATCCAAGGCTCGAACCGTTGCTCCACGCTGGCTCTCCAACAATTGTGGTTGCATTGACCGGGGCTGGAATTACTAGTTGCAATCCGCACCTCTGACACCGACTCTTTTAAGCATCCTTGGGCAAGTCGTCTGCTTGCTGGCGTTCTCGCTCTGGCTTGTCGTTTGCATTCCCTCTTGCTCTCTCTACCTTCGTCCAGAAAGACGAGAAGCATGTAAGTTGGCTTCCTAGCTATTATTTATTGTTGTTATTATTTATTTAATTTATATGCCGCCTTTCTCCCAGAAGGGACCCAAGGCGGCTCACAAAAAAAAATGATGAGGCCATGGCTCTTCTCAAATAAGAATTGACATTGTCCTTCAGTCCCCAAATTTCCAGCATTGCAAGGAATGAAACGTTGAAAATCGTTCAGACTTCGGGAATTCTTATATATTTGCTGTGTTCATAATTCCCTTTTCCTGCCCCTTTTCTTTGGATGCCTGCATTCCGAAACACTCGAACTTACTGCCATGCTAGAAATTAGAAGTGTGAAGGGAAATTTCATTTTGAGGGTGCAGGGTTCTTATTGGGGGCAATGCTCGCTTTTGGCATTACACCTCCACTGAGATGGGAATTTAGGGATAAGAAATGTTTCTATTTATGGGGATCCCCCCACGGGTGTATATAAGAGAGAGAAATGGGGGCCAAAGCTGCAGAGAGGATTCACACGTGCAGATAAACTCGTGGCTTCTTGTCACGCGATCGCTCACCACTAGGCGTTGACTCTCATTCGAACGTGTGAACGGTCGAAATTGTAGGGAGGGAAGAATAGCGGGGGTCAGTATAGGCTGCTGTCTGGTTACACGAAACGTTCATTTTGGGATGATACCTCCGTGATGGGTTTTTCATACGGGGCAAGTCAACTCGGGAGCATCGCCCAACGTTGATGTCAGTCCAACGCGTTTCCTAACAGTAAGAGGTGAACTTCCTGAAGGTAAGAGCTGTTCGGAAGTGGAATACTCTGCCTCAGAGTGTGGTAGAGTCTCCTTCTTTGGAGGTTTTTAAGCAGAGGCTAGATGACCACCTTTCGGGAATGAGTTGATTGGGTATTCCTGCAAGACAGAGGGTTGGACTAGACGGCCTTTGTGGTCCCTTCCAACTCTAGGTTTCTATGATTTATTGCTCTGGTCAAACCTCCCCTGGAATCCTGTGTCCAGTTCTGGGTACCAGAATGCACGAAGGATATTGACAAGCTGGAAGGTGTCCAGAGGAGGGCGACCACAATGGTAAAAAGTTTGGAAGCCATGCCCTATGAGAAATAGCTTAGGGAGCTGGGTATGTTTAGCCTGGGGAAGAGAAGGTGAAAAGGGGACATGATAGCCATATTAAATATTTGAAGGGATGTCAATGTGAGGATGGGGCAAGCTTGTTTTCTGCTGCTCCAGAGACTAGGACACGGAGCAATGGGTTCAAACTCCAGGAAAAGAGATCCCGTCTAAACATTAGGAAGAACTTCCTCACAGTAAGAGCTGTTCGGAAGTGGAAGACACTGCCTCATAGTGTGGTGGAGTCTTCTTCTTTGGAGGTTTTTAAAGAGAGGCTTTGTTGGGTGTGCTTTGATAGGGTATTCCTGCATGGCAGAATGGGGTTGGACTAGATGACCCTTGTGGTCTCTTCCCACTCTAGTTCATCATTCTAACGCTGATGGCTTAAACCTTCGAGGCCGCCCGTGGCTTTTTCAACCCAGGGCTCCGGCTTAAGCGCATCTCTGATCTGGCCCTGGCTTTGGTTTGGATATTTTCCTCCCCTTTCTTCCCCAGCCACCGCTTTCGCGTCTGTAAAACTGGGAAGGTGTGTGAGTGTGTGATTTGCGTCTGATGCATTATTTGTTGTAACACCGACATAAAACATGACACCAGATTAACTCGGCTCCTGTCTGCTTTAGCGTGCTCCCCTCCAAAGAACTAGGCGAAGGAAGTTTATGGGCGGTGTACTTGGATGTACTGTATATTCTCCCCTTTATGCGATCACTTTCCTACGACTCCTTCTGAAATACCTGCAAAATAATTTAGAGGGGGGGAGAGAAAAACAAACCCTGCGAAGGGATTCCGCCGCCTTGGAAATGTCAGCTAACGAGAGAAAGAGCAACGTTTGAAATAACGCGTTGAAGATGCCAAGAATTAAAGAGAACTCGCTCAAATAGCTCCCCCCCCACAACCCCAACCCTCCTTTTTCTAATTTATTCAGCTTGGCTCATCCCAGTCAAAAGCGCTCAGTAAAGACAAGACGTTAATTTCCTTTATACACCCCCCCCTCCAATCTAACGAATCTGTCCGGGTATATCTATATTTAACGAGTTCCCAAACCATCTCGGATTCACTGACGTCATCTAGCGATGGGAGGGGGGGTTAGACTTTAAAAAGGTTTTTACAAGGAAAAGAAGCAAAGCAAGCCATCTAGATTTGCTTGAATAAATCAAGATGCAAACTCAAATTTCAAGCCATTTTTTCCCCGTGTCTTCCTCATTTTCCAAGTCTGATTGGTTAAAAAAAAAGGCTGTGGGTTCTCTGCTAGGCTTGAGTTTATCAATAAGATTAAATGTTTCTTTCGGGGTGTGTTTTTTTCCCCGTCCCATTAAGCAAAATTAAAATCGAGCAATGGAAGGATACAGGAGAAACACGTCGGTTGCAAGCCTTTGCCTACTTTTCTGGTGCAAGAGGCATTGGTTGAAATGGGGCCTACTTGTGAGTAGAGTTGCACAGGATTGCACTGCGTTGGAAGGGAGGGAAATAAACGAGAGAGATGTTAAAGACAGAGAAGGAAGTTAGTTAGTTTATATTTGTTAGTTTATATTTTGTAATATTTTAACCGATGACGCACTGGAAGTCTCCATAATACCCGAGGAGCAAAATCAGGCCAAACAATCCTCTTTCCTTCATATCAAAAGTCAAATATGAGATCAGATTGAGTTTGGGACTGGAATGACTATCATACTGGGTTTACAAAAAGAAATAATATTTCCTTGAATCCATCCCCTCCACACACGAAGAGGAGCAATCTCTCCCTTTGAGAGATCCCAGGCTCCACTTTTAAATGCACTTCTGCAAACTTAGGTGCAATTAGTTTTTTGGAGAAATTGTGGGTAAGGAAGAGCCCGGGAGACCGAGGTGTTCCTTCCCTTGTTTGTTTGCTTGTATGGTTTTAAACAAAGGCGATATTTGTTCAACCAGCCCCTTCTCCTCGCCACACGCTGGTCCTTCTCCGTAACAGGTTGCCTTCTGGTGTTCTCTGCCTTAATTTCTTTGCAAAAGAGATCCCTTTTTCTTTTCTTTTCTCTTTTCCTTTCTTCTCTTTTCTATCGGTCAACACTTGCAACAATCCCAACCCATTCTACCTCTCCTAAAAGGATCGAAATGGTCCAGAGGATCCATAGAGACCCCCTGGGACTGATCGGGGCGTGTTGGGTTTCATGTCTGGTCCCCCATTCGTTGTTGTGTCCTTCGTGTCTAAAAATCGAACATGGACCGATATATACCTTTTTTTCACTGTCGATCTTGAGCGTTTCAGATTCAGGCATCGACTAAGTTGCTTACTCATCATTTCACTCTTCTTAGGGACTATTCAATCCTTCCATTGCTGATGGGCTGCTCTCCTTCCTTCCTTCCTTCCCCTCTCTCTCTCTCTCTTCCTTCCTTTTTCTCTCTTTCCTTCTTTCTTCCGTCTGCCTTCTATCTTCCAACTACCCTGAGCTTCTCTTTCTTTTTTATCTTTTCCTCCTGTCAATTCTTCCCTTCTTCTTTCTTCCCTTCCTTGTTTTCCTTCCCTTCCTCTTCCCTTCCTTCGTTTCCTTCCTCTTTCTTTCCTTCTTTCCTTCCCGTTTCCTCTTTCATTTCTATCTTTTCCTCCCTACTTCTCGTCCTCTTTCTTTCCTCCTCCACACGCTTCCTTTTCTCTTCTTTCCTTTCTTTCTTCTTTTTGTTCTTTTCTTCACCTTTTCCCCATGACCTCCCTCCCTTCCTTTCATCCTCCCTTCCCTTCCTTCCTACTCTTTTCCTTTCTTTCTTTCCTTTCCCCCTTCCTTCCTTTGTTCCTCCCTCCCTCCCTTCTTTCTACCCCCTCCTCCTTTCTTCTTTCCTCTCCGTTCTCTTCTCTCCTTCCTCCAACGAAGGTGTAGGACATCATTCTTTCTATTGGGGCCTCTCACTACCTTGGAGGCCCTCAGAGATCTTTCCCACCCCCAGTTCAAAGCTCTCCGGTAATTAACTCCTTCCCCCAAAAATGAAAACGTGGGGGGGGGGGAGACTCAATCCCGTCCAGTTTAGGGGCTTTACGGTTTGGGGGCTGTCACGAAACACCCACCCAAAGACGTCCAGCTTTCAATGAATGTTCGAAATGCTGGGACCAAACTAATCCACATTACTCAAATAATCCAGTTTGAAACTCGATTATTTGCCATGGCTCCTTCCTATGGAATCCTGGGATTTCTAGTTTTACAAGGTCTTTAGCCTTCTCTGCCAAAGAGTGCTGGTGCCTCGCCAAACTACAGATCCCAGGATTCCATAGGAAGGAGCCATGACAAATAATCCAGTCTCAAATTGGATTATTTGTGTCAGTGTGGATGCACCCTTGTGAAGCCTTCACTCCAGCTTTAGATTAGAGGATGCCATCACACTAAGGAGGGGCACATTTTAAACTTTCTTGTCTCTGATACCAAACTTTCGCCCTCTCGAAGCCTCTTCTTCAAGAGGTAGACGCCAGAACAAAATTCCCCAGAGGGCTGGAGAGATCTATATAGCCCAAACTGGAATTGTCTCCCCACTTTCAAAGAAGGGAGTAGACTATCCACAGAGATTATGGAGCTGTGTTGTGTTCAGTCTTACTTCTACATTACAAAAATATCATCTGCCTTGCCCTGTTGAAGAAACCTGTGTAACTCGAAAGCCTCCAGAGTTTAAAGAATGAATATAATGATAGCAGCAGCGGCAACAAAAGCATTCGTTCCCATTGAAGTACAAGATGCTTTCTCCAAAAATTCGTTTTTATTTTGGTGGCAAGGGTAGGCGTAAGTTTTTGGGTGTTGCCCCCCCTTCTTCCTCCTCCCAATTATTTTTATTAGGAGAAAAGTATTGAAAACTTGCATCTTGGGGGGAGGGAAATCTTCGGGGAAAAGCAGAAACAAACACACAAATCAGAAAAAAAGGAAACTTTTCACATATCAGTTCCACACATACACACACAATGGCAGAATACGGGGACAGATCAGAGAGCTGAACTAAGAGCAGCTATTTCTCTGTGTATTTTTAAAAAAGGATTGGTTCCAAATTCGTCTAATATTTTAACATGGAAGAAACCTGAGAGGGGCAGAAGAAATCCCCCCCCCCCAAAGTGTAGCTTCCATTCACACACGTGGCCGTGGGCCCTTAAAAAGAAGAGACAGGAACACGAAGCAAAGGGGAACAGGGGATATTTAGAAGAGGTTTTTTGGGGTGCAGGGGTGATCAAACTTCCCGCCTTGATTCTTCGAAAAGCTCTAGCTGCGTTTCGAATATTCGCACAAATAAGAAACCGGAAAGTTCTTCCACTTAATCGAAAAAAAGTAATGCAAAGGGAATTTGGCTTTGCTTTTGAGACTGAGGACTCCATATTGGAGGAAAAGCGAGATATAAATGATGATGATGATGATACAGCAAGAATCCCCCACATTCCCACTAACAGCAGCCAGCAGCACGAATTTTCCCCAAAAATATGCATCATCATCATCATCATCTTTCAGTTGCATGGGGATGGGGGGAAAGTAATACGCTTGTGAGAGCCAGCCTGGTAAAGTGGTTTGAGCGTTGGACCAGGGTTTGAATCCTCACTCGCCCATGGAAACCCACTGAGTGACTGTGGGCAAGTCACACTCTCTCAGCCTCAGGCAAAAGCAAAAAACCCTCTGAACAAATCTTGCCAAGAAAACCCCAGGACAGGTTCCTCTTAGGCTCTCCAAATATGGGAAACAACTCGAAGGCATACAACAACAGTAACAATTAGCTAACATACATTGGAAACCACTTGAAGCGTGCCTAGCCCGCTATAAAGCGGTGTAGACATGTAAAGTGCTGTTCCTTAACCATTTGTAAGCCGCTCTGAGAGCCTTGTTGGGTGAAGAGCGAGGTATAAATACCTAAAATAATACATAAACAAACAAACAAACAAACATATTCCAATCCTGAATTCTTATCTTCCTGCAAATCAAAGAAAACCCAACACTCTTCCTTCCAGCTCCTCTTTCCTTTCATTTCCCTATAATTAGAGTAATTCGGAGTTACTCCGGATTGTTTTTTCCCTCCCCAGGCAAAATCCCTCCTTCAACTCCCGCTTTGCAGCTTCATTTTTTAAAAGAAAAAGTTGGGATCGCCTAGAGAATCTAAATGATACAAACTTTCCCATTTTGGTTCTTTAAAAAAGACAATTAATTTGCCCCTTTCCATTCACTTTCCTCCTTTCCTGCCTTCCTAGTTTTTATTTATTTCTGCCTCTACCCCGGGAGAGGAAACGAAAGTTAACGGCGTTATCTCTCGACCTTTTGTGTGGATGAAAAGCTTTTCGGGGAAGGGAGGTGGAAATGAAGAGAAAGAGAAAAAGAGAAAGGGAGGAAGGATGGAGAGGATGGGTGATAGAGACGCGGGGATGAAAGGCGACGGCTCCGAATAAACTAATTAAAACGTTGCGTTGGGGCCATATCGGAGTTCTCGTTTTTGATCTCCGTTAACGTTTTAAAGAAATGTCAGCCAGCTAGAAAGCCACCAGGAGAAGGGGGGGGAGGAGGAGAAAGAGGAGGAGGAGGAGTAAACCTCTTCTCCTCTCCCCCCCCAAATATCCCGACTCCCCCACTTTTTCTACACCCCCCTCCGAAAGGCGCGGCTCCTTTTATTTGATTGCATATTGCAATCAAATCTATATGCAATATGCAATATTGCAATCAAATCTATATGCAATATTGCAATCAAATCTATATGCAATATGCAATATGCAATATGCAATATATATATATATATACATATATGTTGCAATCAAATAAAAGGAACCGCGCCTTTCGGAGGAGGGGTGTAGAAGAAGTGGGGGAGAATATATATATTTTCCAAAGACAAATGCCGGGATCTCTTTGCCCAAAGGTGTCCCGCTGGGATGGCTGGCGCAGCCCCCTCTTTGCTAAACTAAGCTGCTGTCCATCAAGGGAGGCTCCAGCCAATCCGCGCCCGCCCTGCCGACGAGCCGCCCTCCCTGCTGTGCTTTTATGGTCCACGCCTCAGCATGTGCACAGAGAGAGAGAGAGAGAGAGAGAGAGAGAGAGAGAGAGAGAGAGAGATATGCTGGGTTTCTCTTCCCCCCCCCATCTCCAACCTAAAGCACCCCCTCTTCCCTTCCCCATTGCTGCTCCTCCAAGGAAGAGGCTTTTTTAAAAAAGAAAGGCATGGCTAAAATACCCTTCTACTCCAGGTACAGAAACATATTAATACATATTCAGAGATGCACCCTCCTTTCCTCCTGCCCTCTTTCTCTTACTTTCTCCCTCTTTCTCACCACTCTTCAGGGCTGCTCTGAAGAGGCCACCAAACCCACTTTCTCTAGACCAGCCTTTCCCAACCTTTTTATCCTGGAGGAACCCATGACATAATTTTCAGATGTCAGGGGAACCCCCGGCATAAACATTATTCTATATACTGCTATTGCTTCCGCCCCCCCCCCCACAATCACAATCTCTGGAGGAACCCCTAGCAACCTCTTGGGGAACCCTAGGGTTCCAGGGAACCCTGGCTGAGAAACAATGCTCTATAACCCCCACACACACACTCCTACCCAACCATTCTGTGAAGATGCCAGCCACAGATGCAGGCGAAACGTCAAAAATAAACTCTTCCAGAACACATATGCAATACCAAGTGGTACTATTCTTGAGGCCTTAATACTATTCAGTTTTGCATCTGAAGATGTGGGTTTATATCCATGAAAGCTCATGCAAAAAGAAAAAGAGAAAACAGTTGCTGCCACAATACTTTTTTCCCCCTCTCCCTTCTTTCCTCCTGTTTATAACTGCAAGAGACTAGAGCAGCTACTTCTTTGGAAACTGCAGTTTATCAACATCTCCAAGATCACAGGATTCTCACCCCGGCTCTAGATTCTTCACTGCCACTGTTTACTGTTATTTGGAGCAGTTGAAGAAGGTGGAAGTCGAAATATCTTGCTACTTAAACAGCTTTGTTGAATAATCACTCTAATAAATATGTTTTGCAAGTGATTAACTACATCCTTCTGGGATCCGGAACAGACTTATCAGAAACACTGTTTTAAATAATCTCTGAGTGTATGAGTCCTATGTACTGTATATTAGACACACACACGCACACACAGACATATACACATATGTAATATATTACATACCATATATATGTGTGTGTGTGTGTGTGTGTGTGTGTGTTTGTGTGTGCATACATGTCCATACATGTTACATTTATTATAGATGTAAATACAAATATAAGCCTGAATACTTTTGGTTAGTTTCATCTAGAACAAATCCAATTCTTGAATGATGAGTCAATGTGGAAGTAATTCAAGAAGGATATCAACAAGCTGGAATGTGTCCAGAGAAGGGCAACCAAAATGGTGAAAGGTCTGGAAGCCATGGCCTATGAGGAGCAGCTTAGAGAGCTGGGTATGTTTAGCCTGGGAAGAGAAGGTTAAGAGAAGACATGATAGCCATGTTTAAATACTTGAAGGAGAGGCTTAGGGAGCTGGGTATGTTTAGCCTGGAGAAGAGAAGGTTAAGAGATGACATGATAGCCATGTTTAAACATTTGAAGCGATGTCATACTGAGGATGGAGCAAGCTTGTTTTCTGCTGCTCCAGAGACTAGGACACAGAGCAATGGATTCAAACTATAGGGAAAGAGATTCCGCCTAAACATTAGGAAGAACTTTCTGAGGGTAAGAGCTGTTCTGCAGTAGAATCCGCTGCTGCCTGGGAGTGTGGTGGAGACTTCAACTTTGGAGGTTTTTAAGCAGAGGCTGCATGGCCATATGTAACATGAACATATAGGGGTAACATGACTACTTTGATTGTGTATTCCTGCATGGCAGGCAGTTGGACTAGATGGCTTCTGTAGTCTCTTCCAACTTGATTTTATGCAACTCCTCTCTTCAACTCCCCAGGTATTCATGTTACCCCTTCAGTGACTTTTCTGGAGGCAAGGCATGGGGTCGGGAGTTATTTAGCAGTCTCTCAGAAGCAGGCAATGGGTCGGAGGGAGTTCTCTTTTGCCCGTGAGAAACCCACAGGTTGGGAGTTCAGGGTGCCTGTGGGAGGGCTTGCCACCCTCAGCCCATGACCCAAACTCCAGCCTCACCTCTGGAACCCCAGGGGCTGTGAGCGATTTCCAATCCCAGAACCTCATTCCCTCCAGAAAGCCCCTGAACATTGCCAGAACCTAAATTGGTTTCCAAAAATCCCCGATGGGGCAGCCAATATCTAGCCCTAAGCCTGCATCACCCTTCTAGGGGGTCTTGGTGAGATGGGGGAGACAGACACAGACCTTCTGGCTGAGTCGAAAGGCCTTCACCCCCACCCCTTGCTGATCCCAAAATGGGGTGGACAGAGACACCTCGTTTTCCAAAGCTTCTTTCTTTACTCCGTCTCCCAGCTTTATTTGATTTATATTCCTTATTTTCCCCACAACACTGGGTGAACGAGAACGTAAAATCATAGATTTGGATGGGATCCCAAAGGCCATCTAACTCAAGCCCCCAAAGAACATGATTTTAAAACAAGCGCAGACCAAATCTGCGAAGTAACAACTCACAAGCAACATTGTTGGTGATAATGAATTACTTTTGGGGCAAAATATGGTGCGAGGATGTTACAGTAGGACCCCCATATACACTGATTCATTATCCACTGATTCAATTATCCACAGGACCCAAAACAGCACACCTACCATAGAGTCTTCTTAGAAAATGTGTCCTCTCCAGGCATTTTCTAGGTTCTCCAAGGCAACTCTATGGTATTTTAAACCAGAAGCCCCATTATTTTTAATGGTGTTCACTATTATCCATGGTTTTCAGTATACACACACACACACACACACACACACACCAGAACCAATCCCCAGCAGATAAGGGGGGGCTACTGTATTTTTAAACTGCAAATGTAACAAGAAAAAGCTTTATCCGTGCTGACGAGGCACAGTTTCTCATTATTTTCTAAAGGTTTCAGTTGCATTTTAAGAGGCATAATGAGAGGACATGTTCACCTTTTATGGCATTCTCTTATTAATCTTAATTGGGGGTTTTTCTTGTCAAAAAAGAATTAGAAAGTAAAGGAACCATAACAGAAAGAGTCAACATCTTCAGTGTTTTAACAGCAACATGTTACTTTTATCTGATGATTCACAGAGCAAATTATTCTTGAAAAGCAACTTTCCAAATTTGGAGTACAATGAAAATATATACAAGCAGCCAGATTTTTTTTTTTAAAGTGATAATGTTAAAACTCAAATTAACTGCAGCATTAAAACACTAATGAGTAAAAAGCCAATTCTCTCTCGTTCACACACACCCTTCCATCTTCCCTTCCTTCCCATCCAGAGTAGCTGTTTAGTGCAGAACAGTGTTTCCCAAACTGGTCTTCCAGGTGTTTTGGACTTCAGCGTCCAGAATCCCTGATCATTGGCCAAGGTGGCTGAGGCTTCTGGGAGTTGAAGTCCAAAACAGCTGGAGGTCTAGAGTTTGGGGATCGCTGGTCTAGAATGGTCCCCGAAAGGGATATGTAGGCAGGACTGACCCCAAGCTGTTTGCTGCCTGAAGCCAAGGACCTTTTCCAAGCTTTGCCCTTCCCTCTCCTCCCAAGTACACACCAATCTGCTCTCTCACACCCACCCTCCAGTGATGGCGAACCTATGACACGCGTGTTAGCACTGACACGCGTAGCCATTTCTGATGACACGCAGCCGCATGTTGAGAAGGATGTTTCACACACCCCACCCTCCCTAAAGTGGTGATCGGGGCTTCAAAGCCCAGGTCGCCACTTTCCTCCCCCTCCCACCCTCCCTAAAGTGGTGATCAGGGCTGGTCGCCGCTTTCCTCCCCCCCCCTCCTAAAGTGGCGATCAGGGCTTCAAAGTCCCGGTCGCCACTTTCGTCCACCCACCCACCCCCGCCTCCCTAAAGTCTTTTACTCAAAGTGACACACCACCCGAGTTATGCTCAGTTTCTTGGCAAAGTTTGATACACCAAGCTTAAAAGGTTGCCCACCACTGCTCTACTACATCTCAACTACCAGACTGATCCACACTTGCAGGAGAGTAAGTCCCAAGACCCCACCCAGCTTTTGCACCCAGCTAGTTCACACTCTTTACTCATTCAGCCAGTTCTTCCCCATGGACTCTGGAACAGAGGACCTCGGGTAGGGGACTGACTTCCCCACCCCCATGATCAGGTACCAAGGATCAGGGCTACCAAGATTCCTGTGTAGTTGGAGCCCTTTTTGATAGACTGGATTTATGCTTTTTACAATTTATACTTGTTGAATTCAATAGGACTTACTCCCCCCAAGCAGGCTCAGAGTTGCAGAGCCTCAGTGGAACAGAAGCGAAACCATAGGAACAGCAGCAATGCAAAGCTCTCTTGGATGTCTTCATAAATGGGTGCATCTTGGAAGTAGGGGTGATGGGAATGAAGTCATGGAAGCCAGGTCTTCTTTACCAGGTCTGCCAGGTTAAGGGGGTATCCAGCACTGAGCGAATCACTGAAAAGGAAAAGGAAAGAAACAATATGTAGTTGACAGAGAGAAGGAGCAGTCCAGTTTCCTATGCTAAAGATGGCTGGTAATGAAATTAACCTCAGGCCCTTTCATGCTCCATAATTATAGCAACGTGATTCCACCCTGACTGCAATGGCTGGATCCCATGGAATCCTACGTTTTGTAGTCTGGCAAGCCATTAGAGCTCTGTGGCTGTGGCTTTTAAATGCTCCAGTTAACGTACATATTCCATAGGATGCTGCCATGGTAGTTAAAGTGGAATCATAGTGCTGTAATTACGTAGTATAAAAGGACCCAAAGGGATGTAAGACTAGCAGAGGGGTAGATGACTGATCAACAGGGTGTTGTTGTGTGCCTTCAAGTCATTTCTGACTTATGGTAACCCTAAGAGAAACCTATCATGGCGTTTTCTAGGCAAGATTTGTTCAGAGGGAGTCAGCCATTCTCTTCCTCTGAGGCTGAGAGAATGTGACTTGCCCAAAGTTACACAGTGGGATTCCATGGTTGAAAGGGGATTTGAACCCTAGTCTCTCAGAGTCATAGCCCAACACTCAGACCACTCACTGCACCACATTGGCTTTCTAATCAGTGCATTAATTACAAGTTAAAATGTGGATTTCAGATTCATTCTACAAGGAACTGGTCCCATATCACCACAGTGAGATTTCAGTATGGAAGGAATTGTGGAAAATCATGTCTTCTTAGTTCAAGAAATGTGCTTAATTTCCCCCCTAATCGTAAATGATTTGGCTTTCCAAATCTAACTGTCAGAGAAATATGATAGGCTTTGTTGGAGTATTTATTACCTTGATGTCAGGTTTTCTTTTCCAATTAATCAGTGGAGAAAATTAACCATTTTAATTGGTTCTGTATATCTCTTTATTTTCTTAAGCTATTGGCTTATTACATGTGTTTAAAAGAAGCCTATAAAACAAATTTTCTAGGCATCCTATAATTACTTTAAAGTAGAATAATGCAATAAAATACAAGCAAAGATCTAAAAAGAGGCAGCACTACAACACCAACATGAAATTCTTTTCAAGCTGCCAGCCATTTTGCAAAATGCATCAAAACAGATCAAAGGTTCCAAATTACCAGATTTTATGACTACATTGGTATGATTCTTGCAGATTGGTGAGAGAAAATCTTGACTAACAGTATAAGCGTATGCCTCTTTATAGAAAAAAGTAAATCTTACTGAGTTCAAAGAACTGCAGCCTTAACCATATATATATATATATATACACACACACACACACATACATATATATATATATATATATATATATATATATGGCTTGGATATGTTTCCTTTCCCAGTGTGCTGATTGGCTGCTTAGGAAACATACCCTAACAATTCCCTCCCTCCTCACACTCCCTCAGCCAATCACTACCCACATGTAAAGCAATGCAATATTATTTTCCTTTAAATAATGTTTTTTGTTGCTGTGGCCCTGCAAGACTTCACTCAAGATTTTAAACCCTAAAACAATTATTATTATTAGTAGTAGTACAATTACACCATCTATTAACCCTTCCCTCATAGGCACTGGAGGGGGAGGGAAGACTTTTCTCCTGCTTCTTCCTGCAAATTTGTGGCTTCAGCAGATTGAAGAGCAATGTGCAGGCCAAGCCAGCCAGGCTTTATCTTGTCTCCTGTCATGTGGGCTGAACAGCCTTCAAGTCTTTGTGGGTCCCCTGTGAGGACATCGTGGCCAACTGGGGGTCCATGGACCACAGGTTAAGAACCACTTCTCCAAACCAAGGGTTCCTGCTTTTACTGATGTTTATGGAGATTCCTTACACTCTTCCCAAAAGTGGAAATCCATTCCTACCTTCCCCACTATTTTTAAGGACTTTCCTAAGAACAAGAAGAGGCATTTGGAAAGATCAAGGCGAGGCAGCAGGGATCCTTAGCCAAAGATGTGCATAGGTGTAGCTTTATACGTAGACCAGGTTGCCCTTAAAAACCTTTCAAAAAGAAGAGCTTGGTTATGTTTCCCACAGGCAGGCTGGGAGATGGTCCCACCATATCAAGACCACCCTCCATGACAAGATAACAACAGCTTGTCAGGGATGATCAATAGTTGGCATGGTAACCAGCTTCACTTCCTGCAAGAACAGAGTTCCTCTTATTAAATTTGGTTGGTTATTGATCAGTTCCTGATCCATACACGGGAGTAGGGGGGGGGGAATGACAAGCATTTAGAGAAACTGAATTCATGTTTTTCTTTTCTTAAGAAAAAAAATGAGCTGAACAAACACACAAACACACCCATGCATATACATACTTTCATAGGCATAGACATGTATTCACACATGGGCCCAGGTCCTTTTGTTAGGTCCACCTAGATCCCATTGAATCCATGGGATTTATAGAAATGTTGGCTCACTATTCAGCTGGTCTACTCTGTATGGGATTACCAATGGGATCCAGGACTTAATCAGATGAAGCAAATACGGCATCATAACAATGCCTAATTAATACGAAAGAGCACACATATCACATGATGTCGTCCTTTCGCGATATGTCTTGTCCAAAAGCCATTTTATTTTATTGACAGGCCAAGCTATCAATAGATCTCCTGTGGCACTTTTTTGCTGGTATTGCCAGCATTTGAAATCTCGTGCCATTTTGATTTTGTGACTACATCATCAATGACAGAATACTTCCAGGTGAGATCGTGACAGCCAGGTAGGGGATGCTCTTTTTATGAACCTCCCTGGTTTACTTTTAAGTTGTAAAGTGTGTTTCTGTGCTTGTGTCTACGTTTTGTGTGTTTCTCTTTCTTTATTTTTTAAATTTACCATGCTCACATCTTCTTGCGAGAACCACTCAGATTATAAGCGCTAAAGTGAATGGAGCTCTGTTCACTGGGGCTTGCCTATTCATGGATAAAAAAGGTAGGTCTGATAAAAAGGGTTCTTTTGCCAGCAGAAAAATGGTTTAAAATATGCTTTGAAAAGAACGTTGGAAGAGGCTTGTCTGATAAAGTCCTCAGGCTGTACTTACACACATATCTACACATACTTCTTTAAACAGATAAATAAATATCTGCACACATATAAAGACACACGCACATGTACCGGGTTGAGTAACTATGATGGTTCCAGGGCCCAATTTCCTGCCCCTAGCACCCTCTGGGAGCTGCACAGACTGCCAAAAATGTTTCCCCCCACCCCAAAAAAAAACACAACCAGAAGATTTGCCACCCTACTACCATGGAAGTCATCACCCATCCCTGAAGGGAGAGGGAAGAGGAATCAAATTGCACTGGGTTTTTGAGGAGTGTGTGTGGGGGTGGGTGGGTATAACTCAGCAGTTATACTGGTCAGCTTGCAGAAAGTCTCAGCTTTGGTTTTTAGCATCTCCAAGTGACTGCTAGAAGGTAGCCATTACCAGGTTATTTGGACAAATTGTCTAACGTGCTATTAAGGCAGCTTCCTGTGTTCTTTGCTTCTTGATCTCAGCCTAGTTTGACTGTATACCAATCCCTGCATGATTCCAAATGATACAAAAGGCACAGATGTTTAGTATCATCCTCAGGCCAGAAACCAATTGCTCAGACTGCAGAGCAAGCTCTGAGGAGAGGGCTTTATAGGGGCTGGTGGATTAGCCTTTGGGGATCAAGTGACAGAAAGTTCAGGTGAGCTGCTGGTTCAGGCTACATGCAGTAGGACTTTCCTCTGGGCTTGCTGAGGAAATGAAGTACAAGTGTAAGACACTGGGCACTGGAAGCCCAGGTTTTTCATCCGCACAACCTTATGTACAGGGTCTACTTCTCCAATTGCACATGGCTGCTCATATGGCTCCTCTCCATCACTGTTGTCCATCATGTGCTCTTTGCTTCACCTTGAGGTTGAAAGGTTGTTAAACACCAGTCGATTAAGGACAAAGCTGTTTTCTTTTCATGCTCTGCTTGTGGGTTCCTCAGAAACCTCTGACCATGCTCATTGCTGGAAACAGGACAAGATAGTCCTTTGGTCTGATTCTCCCAGAATTTGGAAGAGTTATTTTGGACTATAAATTATAGAACCTCCAGTCAGCATGACCCATGCCAGTATTCCTTGGGGTATTCTGGGGGATGCAATTCAAAAAGTAACTTTTCACAAGCTCTTGTTTATCCTCAGCTTTTCATATGTCTGAAGGAAGCTCATGTTCAGTTTAGGTCTTTCTGTGTGAGGCACCACACTTTTAGAATGCAACAGACAGAAGAAAAGTATGCTCAGGAATGAGTTATGGGCTAGGGAGGATACTGAATAATGAATAGGCTTTGTGAAAATCCTGCTCTGTTTGCCGACAAGCTGTGGACAGGACCAGGGGTGACACTGTCATGATAAATTATTCATGATCATCACTCTCCCCTCCCCTCCCACTTCTCGGTCTGTAGACCAGCAATGTCCAAGTTCAAAATTTAATTGAGAGAGATGAGCATTCATAATCAAAAGGCCATTAACAGCTAGCCAGTGAACCTACTGACAGGGTTGCAAAGGAGTATCTACAGGGGAAAAGATTGTTCCCAATCTTGTTGAATGTCTGCAAAAAGTTGCAGAAACCTGAACCTCTTTATAGAACTTTGGGCACCAGAAAGGCTAACAGTTTTTATTTGCCTACGCTTTTACAGACTGCATCTGCATACACTCAGGTATTGCCAAATAAAATGCATTAGTTTTTAGGTGGTACAAGTCACTACACCATTTTGACAGCAACAGAACAGACCAAGATAAATTTCTGAATAGAAAATAGGATATCAGGTAAGTGGGCCAAGGTGAAAATATTCCTCTCAACTTGGACCATTTAATTGGAAGAGAGACAGTGTGGTGTAGTGATTTGAGGGATGGATGAGGACTCCAGAAGATCAGAGTTCAAATCCCCACTCAGCCATGAAAAATCACTTGCCCCACTTGGGCAAGTCATACTCTCTCAACCTGCGGACTTTATCAGACAAGCCTCTAAAAACATTTCTTTCCCACCATTTTTAAAACCATAACTATGCTGCCAAAATAACCCTTTTTATCAAACATTGCCATAATAGCATGAAAAAGCAGCCCTGTACTTCCACGTTGGCGAGTGTGTGTGATCTCGGTGGTTCTCACGAGAAGATGCGAGCATGCTTAAAAGTTGAAAAGCAGCTAAATTAAAAAAACAAAATGAACACACAAGCACTGAAACACACTTAAAACCTTGCCTGCAAAATGGGGAGGTTCATAAAAAGAGCATCCCATACCTACTTTACACATTCTCTCCTGGAAGTTTTCTGGCAGGGACCACCCATTGATGTTGGAATTGCACCAGCAGAACAGGGTGTAGCTTCAGACACTTGCAATTATGCAAAACCCCTGCCACAGCCGATCAATTGCCCGTCAATAAAAAAGAATGCCTTATTTACAACACAAAAATGCAAAAGGCTCCCTTTTGTGTTGATTGGGCACCGTTATGATGCCATATTTGCTGCATCTGATAGAGTCCTTAGAGGAATGGAATAGCAAATCTCCTTTGAATAAATCTTGCCAAGAAAACCCTAGAATAGGGTCACCATAAGTCAAAGACATCTCGAAAGCACATTTGTTGTTCACTGCCATCAAGCTGACTTTGACTTATGACAAGACTATGAATGAGAGCCCTCAAGTCTCTCTGTTATCAACAGCCCTGCTCAGGTCTTGCAGACTCAGGCTAGCTACGGCTTCCTTGATGGAGTCTGTCCATCTGGAATGTGGTTTTCCTCTTTTCATACTGCCTTCCACCTTGCCAAACCTTATTGTCTTTTCTAATGAGTCCTGTCTTGTCATGATAGGTCCAAAGTACAGCAGTCTCAGTGTAATCATCTTGGGTTCTAGCGAGAGTTCAGGCTTGATTTGCTCTTGGACTCATTGATTTGTGTTTTTGGCAGTCCATGGTATATACAGAACTCTCCTCTAGCACCACATTTCAAATGAGTTGATTTTCTTCCTATCAGCTTTCTTCAATGTCCTGCTTTCACACTTATGCATAGAAATCAGAAATATGATGGCATGGACAATCCTGACTTTAGTATTCAATGAAGGCACATAACAGACAACACATCTGTATGAAGAAGCTATCCCATGTTCTTTATTCTGTCCCTTCACTTCTGAAAATGCAAGAAGAAAGGAGAAATGTGTGGGGTACTGCAACTGATGGTCCTTTCACACTGCCCAATTATAGCATTATTATTCCACTTTAACTGACATTGCTGCATCCTGTGGAATCTTGGGATTTGTACTTTGGTGGGGCACTAGAGTTCTCTGGCACAGAGTTCTAAACACCTCATGAAACTACAAATCTCAGGATTCCCTAGGAAAGAGCAACCACTGTTAAAGTAGTATCAAAATGCTATAATTGTGTCCAGTGAAAGGGAAAGTGTTACAATTTGAGAAGAAAGCCAAATGAATCCACCACCACCCATCATAAACAGAACCAAGCTATTGGAGGAAAGAACAAATGCCAATAGAGTAAGTGCACAGAGGAAACTTGTCAAATATATAGAGAGTCTTTGACAAAGGGCAGTGGGTTTCTAGGTTTAAACAGAGAGCTCTGTTTGCTTTCACCATGAGGATGACTGGCATGAGAGAAAGTCTGGCAAAGCTGAAGGACACCTGGTTCACACAGCAATAGACAAACAAAGAATTAAAATATATGTAGACTGAAAGATCTGTGGGGTTAGTCAAGGCCTGGCTCAGTCTAATTAGAAAAAAGGAAGGAAGGAAAGACTTGTGCAAATCTTTGGCAAATATATTCAAAACTTCATGTATCCATGAAGTTCCACAACTCTGGAAATGAGCAAATGGAACATCGATGTCTGTGCATGGAAATGAGTCTAGGAGAGAAGATTGTAGGAATGGACTGGGAACTGCAGGATCTGAGGAGCAACCAGCTCAGTGGGATCACAAGGGGTGCATCCACACTACACGGTTACAACACTTTCATCACTCTTGAACTGCCATGGTCCCATCCTTATGGAATCCTGGGATTTGTAGTTTAGTGGAGTACTTAGAATTGTTTGCTAGAGAGCTCTAATCTTGTAGCTCAGTGTGTCTGCCAGAGAAGGTGAAATACCTCAGGAAATTAGGATAGAGTCATGGCAGGTAAAGTGGTACTAAACTGCTATAATTGGCAGTGTGGATAAACTTAAAACCTACATTCAATATATGAGACTCCATCCAGTCATGCTAATGGACATATGCGTCAGTTGACTGGAGCAATTTTCTTCATTCTATAATGTTAGATCAATGGTTCTCAAACAAAGCCAGCAAGAAGTAAAACAGAGTTGTAAATCATAGCTAGTCCAAGGTCAGGAAACCACGAATGCCAAAGAATACTTCCAGTCACCAAGAGAGAATGGTTGTCAGCAACAAAGCTGCAAGGGATCTACTGGGAGATTTATAGGCAGCTGTCTCAAGACACCAGGTGCCTAATTAGGTAAGTGTATCCTATTTAACAGCCACTGGGGTCAGCGTAATCTCTCTTTGTCTCTTCCTTGCTCTGTGAATATGAAGAATGGTAACATCTCATCAGCATCTGCAATCTTCTGCTGGGAGTAGGGCCACCTTCTGCCTCAGCTCCTAGTTCCTTGGACTCGGAGAGACTACCATCATCAGGAGCTATAGACTTCTGGCAATCTGCCTCCTTTCGGACGTTTAAAAAGTAACGCAAGCAGCCTCATCAGCTTGCAAGGTTGCTGCGCTGCAAAGTGTCAGTTTCGGATGACGCTCACCCCTGCCGGTATTGTTGCAGTACTGCGGGGAGAGTTAAGCATCATATTTCCTTGATTTTTAATCACGATCAACTTTCATGAGTAAAAATCAAGGAAATATGACACTCAACTCTCCCCGCGGTACTGCAACAGTACCGGCAGGGGTGAGCATCATCCGAAACTGACGCTTTGCAGTGCAGCAGCCTCGCAAGCTGACGAGGCTGCGTTATTTTTCAGCGTCCAAAAAAGTCCACTGTCTGAATCTTCCAACTCCAGAGGGTGAGTTATGACAGGTGGGATAGAAATATTTTAATTAATAAATAAAGTATAATGCATACCCATGTACAACACAGAATGCACATCTTTGCACATTCTGCAATGTGTGGCCATGTGTGATGTGCATTGGTCCACAGTACCCCCACATGCAGAGCTACTTCTGCAACCTCAAACTGAATGCAGACATTCCACATTGGACAAAAATATCCAATTGCTCTATAGGGGAAGACACACCAACAGGCTTCCAGCCAATGACAGTGCAAATCCTGAACATTTCTTCTCAGATGTAGCTGTGCTCTCCAGGGCTTACTCTCCGGGGTTATTTGGGTGGAGGACTGCACCTTGAATTTCTTCATTTCTCATGGCACCCTGGAAGCTCTTGTGACATACAGTTTGAGGAATTAGCACCAGCTTTGCACCTACTGGGCCTACATACTCCAGGACAAAATGTTACTAGCATATTTAGCGATGGAACAAAGTTGGGCGGATTAGATTGGTTGTTGCTTATTTCTCCCCAGTTGGCACTAATTTTGTTTTCCCCATTTGGATTGAAACCCCAATAGGATTTTGCCTCATGATGACAATTTTCTTACATGCTTTTCATTAATCCATTTATAACTCCCATAATATTATTTGGCAGCTTATTGAAGCCTCAAGGAACTGCAGGGGTTCATAACCATTGTCTGCTTTCTGTTTAAAAGAATAATAAAGTAAAATGAGCCCAATTAAAAATTACTTGAGCACTATAGAATATTAGCAATTCCCCAAAGAAAAGGTAGAATACCATCATTCTGTCCACATCATCATTTCTCTTTACATGATTGGGAAGGAGATATGCTAATGTCAGCATCCCATAAATCTAGGTTTTGCTGCTTTATTTCCCTAAGATATTTGGCTAGCTGAAGGATCAGGGGAGGATGACATTTCTTGATAACTTGGGGGAATATTTCAATAGCACACTTAAGCTCCCCCAAGCTTTTGCAAATATAGTCAAAGCATCATGAAGGGGAAGCAAAGAGTCACATATCAGTGAACCTAAGTAGTGGAAAACATATATATATTGTGTTATATATGATGGCTTTGTTGTACCTTTTTTGTGTGTGTGGCTTAATTTTGTTGTCATGTGCTGCTAAGTCAGTTTCAGTGTATGGAGACAGTTTGAACAAAAGACTTTCATGCAATCCCAGTCATAAACTGTCTTGCTCATGTCTTGCAAACTCAAGGTTGTAGCCTACTGCCTTTCACTTTACTGAACATTATCATATTTTCCAATGCGTCACATTGCGTCATGATATGTCCAAAATATGATATGTCCATGATATGACCTGTCCATTTATTTGTTCAATCATCTCTGTAAGTTCTGTCCAATAACTCAGACTCATTCCTGTGATTCTGCACGTTTTGAGCAGGCTGGTGAACAAAAACGGAGGAGGAGGGCAGAGCCAAAGGTCTTGAATCTCTGGTCAAGTGTGATAGCAACACACCCAACAGTGCCCAACTAATCCTTGACACCATCTCTGCCCCCAAACAGTCAACCCTACTAAAATTGCAAAGAATCAAGTTTCAGAACTCCGACCTTGACAAGCTGGAACCAACAAGATGAAATTCAATTAAGATAAATGTAATGTCCTGCACTAGTGTGACAAATATCAGTGGAGTAAGCACAGGATGGGTGAGCTCTCTGGAAAGGGTGTATGTGTCTTACCAGATTACAAACTAAGCATGAGCCAGGAGTCTGATGTGACATTTTAAAAGCTAGCACAGTCTTCTGCTGCATTGACAAAAGCAGAGTGGCCAGAAGAAATAGTAGCACAACACTTTTCTGCACTAGTCAGGGCAAACCTGGAGGACTGTGGCCAGTTATGCATGCCACCTGTTGAGAAAAATTGACAAACTACAGCAAGTCCAGAGAAGAGTATTAAGGGTGGTGAGGATATCTGGACTCCATGTCCTATAAAGAACAGTTGTAAGAATTGTGTGCCTTCACCTTGGAGAAGGGAATATACACACTTATGCACCTTGCCTCTGTTCTTCATTTGTATCTTTTTTTGGCCAATTTTTGCATTTACCATGAGTAGAAGGCTAAGCTCCACATGCTTCACTGAAGCAATGAATTACTGCAGTTCCTGAACAAAGCCATACATGGTACTAATCAGCAAAAGATCCTGTGTTTAGCTTATTGGCTGTGGTTTTCTTCTTGTTAGCTCTTCACACCATGTGATGTGATGCAAAGCCTCCTCCCCCACCTCCACTGCGCACAACCACACTTTGCATCTGTCATATCACAATAATTGTGAAAACAATAAGCTCTGTTAATGCCGACGAGAAGCGAATTGCCATGGGAGCTGTGCGGGGCCATTTTCAGACATATAGCAATCATGGGGTTATGATGATTATGAGACGTGGAGGTAATGAGCAGGTCCCAAGGGTAACATGCAAATCAAGGTGGCACAAGGTCTCCATGCCCATCACAACTTTTTCAGCCTGCCTGCTTTCCTGACAAGGGCAATTTATGTAAATTGATTACCCTCAACCTCCTCCATTCATGATGGTTTCGAGTTTGCTTCTCAGCTTCTTTTATGAATGCCATTACTGTTTCCATCTTTTCCAGCTTTATTTATATTTATTTACTTAATTGATATCCCAACTTTCTCCTTAATGCAACCCAAGGTGGCTCACAACTGGGCTCTCACACAAATCTATACAGACAAACACACACCACAGTAAATAACATTTGGTATTCTGTTAGTGAATTACCATGTCTGAAGTCCAACTTAGAGCTAGGATAATGTAGTGAGTTGAGTGTTGGACTAGGACTTTGGGAGGCCAGTGTTTGAATCAGCCCCAAATGGTATATATATACCTAAAAGGGTGACCAGATTAGTCAGTGGGAATTGTCCCTGCACACCCATGCTGTTGCTCCCCCCTTCTGTACACAATAGCCCTGCTTGCTTAACTTACTGTATAGATCATGAAACCCCCTCTTGTATTGCTTAGCTTTTCCTGAATTCTCTGTTTTCTAAATGTTCACACCCACATTTTGAGAGTCTCCTTGATGCTGCATTTGGCAACATACACATACAAAATGGACACGTGCATACAGATCATTCTGGGCTAGTTCCTCCACTCCCACCCCGTGTTGGTCAGTTTATGATAGCCAGTAGATAATTTGCCAGAATGATTTAGTGGTTTGAATGTTGGACCAGGACTCTGGGAGACCAGAGGTTGACCCTGGGACCAATTGTATGAAACACCTGTGGTCTCTGACTGAGCTGTGGTCCTCTCTCTAAAAATAAAACGAGACTTCAGTCCTCTTAGATAATGGGGCCATTAAAACAAGAATACAGAAACCATGGAGAAAGAATGGGAGCCAGTCTTGCACAGTAATGTTAGAACTGGGAAAAGTCAGTAATGTTAGAACTTGGAAAGAGGGCGTTCAGGATTTTATTTATTTATTTTAAAATGTTTCTGTATTGCCTCCTAGCCCAGAAGGGATTCCAAGGGGATGAACAAATAAAAACAATTAAAACTGTATCATTGAACTATGAACAAAATGTAAAAATAAAAACAGTTCAAAGCATAACCATTAAGAAGAAAAAGTAAATATTAAAAAACAGCCCATGAAGGGCCATTTCCTCCTCAAAGGCCTGCCAAAACAAAAAGATCTCCACATGCCTATGGAAGGACAGCAAAGAGGGCACCAGTGTGACCTCTCTAAGGAGGGAGTTCCACCATGGGGGCAGTCACTAAGGCCTTGTCATCTGTGTTCCCACCAGATCTACCTGTGAGGATGGTAGGTTAGGGAGAAGGGCCTCCCAGAATCTCTCAGACCATGGGCAGGCTCATATGGGGGAGATCATAGAATCATCGAGTTGGAAGAGACCACAAGGGCCATCTAGTCCAGCCCCCTGCCATGCCGGAATAAACAAAGCATTCCTGACAGATGGCCATCCAGCCTCTGTTTAAAAATTTCCAAAGGTGACTCCACCACTCTCCCAGGCAGTGCATTGCATTTCCAAACAGCTCTTACTGTCAGGAAATTCTTCCTAATGTTTGGATGGTATCTCTTTTCCCATAGTCCATTGTTCTGTGTCCTTGACTCTGGAGCAGCAGAAAACAAGCACGCTCCATCCTCAGTTTGACAAATAAAGCCCTTTAGTTAACCTGGACCTATTCGTAATAGTAATAGTAGTAATGGGTAGTGAAACTTGTGCAGAGCTTGGGGGAAAAATACTTTTTGGACTGTAGCTCCCAGAATCCCCTAGCTGACATGGTTTGCAAAAAATGGATGCATTTGGAACACATGCATACACATATACCTACACACATGCACACACAACATTTTGCATACCACAGAAAGCATAAGTGCTCACCTGCTGAGATTAATTTTTTCAAAGAGGCAGAAGCAGCAACTAACTTTGCCTTTTAGCCAAGCAAATCTATGGCTTGGGATTTTCAAAGAGAATTTTTTAGAGACTGGCACGTTTCCAGCGCCACTGAAGAGATGGGGGCTATTTGGAGATACAAGCTTGTTAGTGCCCAAAATAAATTATGAAAGCTCTCAATGCCTCATCAGGCCACTACCCACCTACCTTCCTGCCCAATTGCTTGCTTCCCCCTAGATTTTTTTTAAATCAAGTTTACTAGATGCAATAATTCAAAGTCTACTGCAAATTAACAAAATAATTGGGGACTTTCCAGAGCTTGGAGCAGTTATACAGTTGTCCCTTCATGTTTGCTGGGGTTTGGTTCCAGGACCACCCCCACCCCCCATGGATACCAAAATCCATGAATACTTGGGTCCCATTATATGCAATGGCATAGCAAAATGGTGTCCCTTATATAAGATGGCAAAATCAAGGTTTGCTTTTTGGATTATTATTTTTTAAACAATATTTCCAAGCTGTGAATATTTAAATCCGTGGATACCAAATCCGTGGATACAGAGGGACAACTGTACTTTGAATTGTAACTCCCAGCATCCCACAGTCAGGATAGCCAGTGGATATGCTGGTTTGGGAGTCTGGGAGCTATAGTGCAGAATTTTCCAAGTTCTGCTTCTCTCCAGCTGCAAGGAAGGTGGGTTCAAAAACAACACAGGCTCTCTCTGGATTACCCTGAGCTCTCAGCAAAGTCAGGAAAAGTACCTTTTTTTAACTAGAGCTCTCAGAACCTTCCAGGGAGTCTGAGTACAGCATCATCTATGGGGCTGAATTTCTCCAGTCCCCACTGCAAACCCCCCCCCCCAATAAGATAGATAAATGGCCTGAGCTGGTATAATTACTTCCGGTGGCTTTCTGTGTTTCTAAGGAAAGGGTTTTAGAAACCTTTGCTATGTTGTATATGAGAAAGTTATTTATCTTTTCACAGTTTCTCCTTTCTGCTCACCCTGTAGTGTAAGCCATTCCTTGGGAGAAGAAACAATACATGATTCATGTCAGCAGAACAATAGATTATCATCCTAATGATAGTTTCCTGGGTTTTTTTCTTCTTCACTCCTACCATTTTACTAAAAATTACTAAGGAGAGAAAGGTATCTTTTGCAATCTGAGCCCTATTGTTTTCTTTTTCCTTAGAAGCTGAGAAGGTCTTTCAAATGGTTCTCTTTTGTTCATGATTACATGCTGTAAATAAAGAGAAGTGAGCCAAAGAAATGTTTCAGTAACACTACGGCATTTTTAAAAAGCACATTAAATCCATTGCATTCCAAGTGGTTTAATATTAACTTTATAATCCTGTTTTTAAAAGGTACATTCCACAGTTATTATTACACTTATGTTCCAATGTTCCTACAGGCAGCCCATTGTTTATTGTTACGCTCCAGTTTATGCTTTTTAAGAGCCACCTTGGGTCCTACTCTGAGAGGAAGGCAGCATATAAATGAAACAAACAAACAAATAGCTAGCTGGCTAGCTCAAGGAAGTATATGTAGCTCATGTCTTCTCTCCTCTTCCCCTCATTTTATTTTCACAACAAGCCTGTAAGGTATGATAGGCTTGTATACTCCAGTGAAAAACCCTGACCCGCCCCCGAATCTGGCCCAATAGTACCACACAATGTGCAGCCTTTCCCCTGAATCTGGTGGGATAGTGCCACATGATATAAGGCCCTATTCACACCAATCTTAGGGAAATTCTCCCTTAATCCAGGTTTTAGAGAACTTCCTAAGGGGCCACCATTTTCCCCCCTCCCCGGCACCATTTCTCATTCCAAAGGCAGACTTCTCTGAGGTCAGAACAACTGGCAAGCCCTGCCATCACATGGTTAGATGCCGGTTCTGGCTTCAGAGGGAGTGGCTATCACTGGGTTTTTGTTTTTGTGGTGCAAAATCATCCCTCTGAACTCCGGGAAAAGCAAAACCCCAGCGGTTGGTGCTTCTCTGAAGCCAGAACAGACAGCTGAGCAAACAGCTCAACATTGTCCAGAAAATCCATGTCTAATGGGCATTTGAACCCAGGTCTCTCCAGCCTGGCATTGTAACCACTTGCATTACATTGGTTTGAGATATGGAAAACAAGTACCTTCCCTTGAAGCCATGTACATTTCTAAGCTTGATTCTTCTGCTAACAGCATGGCGTAGAAGGCTTTTCCCAGATGTAACATCTCTGATACATCATAAGCTACAGGGAATATATAACCCTCCTGTTGAAACAGCTTTGCTGGCTACCAGTTCACTTTCAGGAACTATTTGAACAGCTTGTTATAACCTACAAAGCCCATAAAGTACACAGGACAGGAAATATCATTTTCAGTGCAGAAAATAATGTAATTCAATAGAAATATTGTTTCATTTGCAAAAAAAAAAAATTGCTATTTTCTACACGAAACAACTGTGTGCAAATTTTGTGCAGGATATGGCCCCAACGACAATGTTTTCTGTGCATGAAATAATGTTTCTGCATAGAATCATTGTTTTCTTTGCAGAAAATGCAGTTTTCTACAAAAAAAAACACCAAAAAACAAGCTTGTGTGACTTTTGCATAGAATAAGTCCCAAATTGCAACAATTCTCATCAGTCCAGGATTTTTCTCATCAAGATTTCTTGATAATCAAGAAACATGGCTTGTTGGTTTTGTTGTTGTTGTTTCACTATTTTTCCAATATTCTTTTCATCCCTTGTCTGTAGGAGAAACCACATTGTAACACTATCTCTGCATTCCCCTCTAACTGAGGGCATGACAGTTTCACCCAAAGTACTTTGTCCATTTCTGGACACCACAATTTAAGGCAGGGGTGAAAATCATGAAGCCCTTCAGATGTTGTTAGACTTCAATACCCAGTGTTCCTCACCCTTGTCTATTCTGGCTAGGACTTCTGGGAGCTGAAATCCATCAACACCTAAAGAGATGCATGAACCTGACCCCGGTTTTAGAAGAAGACAGTGGGGAAGATAGAAAGGAGCCTGAAGCTGAAGCCCTATGAGGTTGGAGACGTTTGTTGAATTCAGCCCTGAGACAAGAGACCTACCTGCCCAGCCCAACATCCATGCCCTTTTCCATGATATTCCACTCCATTTCCCTTGCTAGAAGAACCCACTTAAAAAAAACAATTCTAGACCAATATTTGGCCCATACATCACCAAGAAGGGGCCAAAGCTGCTGCAGAACACAGCAGTTTCCTGCTCAAGCCTTCAAACTAAGATTGCCAAGGTTTTCAAAACACCAATAAGAAATAGTAAAAATGCTGACATGCAAGGTTGATAATTAATGTTCTATCTTTATGAAAATCTATATTTGGTTTCTCCTTTGGCACACATGAATAGTCCTGAATCTGTTTTGATCGTATCATAATTATCTGTATTGGCAGCAAACTTCAGACATGCTCACTTGACCCTGCAACTTGGCCTCATCTTTTCTCAAAATGTCCACACACCCCACCCCAAACACTGGATTTTGGGCATCTCATTCAGTCTGTATAAAAGGACACCCCACCCACCCCCAAATTAGTGATATGCCTTATAATAAGAGATATCTGGCAACTGTACCTCAAATGCTGAAAAAATGGTCAAGAAACAGCCAAAAATGAAACTAGAAGTGACATCACATCACTCCCTGTTTGGCATGGTGGTTACCTGTCATAGTAGCTTACTCCAATATGTTCTTTAGCTTATTGTTTTCAACATCACCTGATAATGGCTTTTCCTCCTTCACCTGAAAAGTACTCAGCCATTCACACCTATAAGCATCCTTCTTACACTACACTGAGCTCTCTTTAGTCACTGCTGCCAAAGAGGGAAGAGAAGGACCATGACCTAGAGGTGGAAGGTTCTGTATCACATTACACATCTCTTGAACCATTGGTGCCCTCATGCCATAGTGTTCTCCATCATCTTCAAAGAGTGACAGGCTAACAGCACCCCAGAACGATGTTGACATGATTTATTATCTGATGTGCAGGCTCTTGTAGTGCTCTTTGTATGGCCTCTAGGTCAGAAAGGCTTGTGTGTGTCAGAACCAAGAATGTTTTAAAGGATTGTTATCTACATAATTAACAGCCACTCAGTTCAGAGAGGCCAAGTCCTGTCATAAGGGTTTGTCAGAAGGGAGGGAAGTAATGGGGCTCATATACATTGTTCCCTGAGCACAACCCCTTCAAATCTTCAATGTTCTTATGGGGAAAAATATGGACTCTATGAGATGCAGCAAATATGGCATCATAACAATGCCCAATGAATGCAAAAGGGTGCACATACCATACACCGTTGTCCTTTTGTGATCATGCCTTGTCAAAAAGTCATTCCTTTTTATTGACAGGCCAAGCCATCAATAGACCTCCCCTGGTGCTTTGTTCCAGGCATTGCTGGTGTTTGAAACCATACAATGTTAATTGTCAGAACACTTCCAGGTGAGATCACAACAGCCAGGTAGGGGATGCTCTTTATGAACCTCCCTGGTGTACTTGGGACTTTTAAAGTGTGTTTCTGTGCTTGTGTCTATGTTTTATGTCTTTGTCTTGCCTTGATTTTTGAATTTGCTGTACTCACATCTTCTCACAAGAATCCCCGAGATTTGGAGCTCAGAAGTAAATGGTGCTCCATTACTACTGGGGCTGCCTTTCTGATGTTCCTGGAGGTAGGTCTGGTAAATGGGGTTCTTTTGTCAGCATAAAAATGTTTCAAAATATGCCGGCAAAAGAACGTGAGGGTAGTCTGATAAAAATTCTGTGTCTGGCCAGAGTAAATACAGTTGCTCTCATCTCATCTCTGCAAATGATAGATAGATAGATAGATAGATAGATAGATAGATAGATAGATAGATCATTTATAAAATCCCTGCAATGTGCAAGGAATTAATCAATCCCTTATTTCAACTTTCCCCCTTGTGTTAGGCCCCTTCTGTTAGTTTTTCCTCCCAAACTAAGGATTTCCATTTTAACACCTCCATCTAATCACAGTGGCACAGTAGGAGGATCCACCATTTTGTTTTCTCACCCACAATCCAGGATAAAATGGTGGCATAGATGAAATACTGCCAGATCAAAAGCACATCATCTGCCTCTTGTCACCTCCTACAGTTCTCCTCTGCCTGAGATGTCAATCTGAATTGTTAATAGTGTTAATATTTGATTTGTTGGAAGTAGAAAGAAACAACACACACACACACACACACACACATACACATGCACATGCAACAATATATGCTATAACCAAACAGTAATGCTTACATTGCAGCTACCCTTGGGGGAAATGCAAGAATTTATTTATTATTTCCCCTTTTTAAAACAGTTTATTAGAAGTATGGATTCAAAAGGGTGAAAGATGATAGCCGTATCTGATGACAGATGAATACCCACTTCTTTAAAAAAAAAATCACTGCTCCAATATTGTACCCATTTACGGCTTCAGGAGACACCCTATTATAGCCTAAATCAAAGTGTTAATCACAATGTGAGTAGACCCACTGAACCTATGGAATTTATAAAAGTGTTGACCTACCATTGAGTAATCAATGCAATAAATCTGCTCTAGTTAGGACTAGCACTTGGAATGATACTATTATTTCTGCCCATTCCTAGAGTAATTGTTCCTCACAGCTCCCTTCTGAGTGTCTGTAGAAGTAAAACACGTCTGTAAAAGTAAAACACCATTTTTGGACAGTGGGTAGGTCTACTTCTGAGCAGACATGTGTTGGTTTGTGCTCAAATAGTAGCCTGATGTGTACTTCCAGTTCCACTGCTGTTCCTACATGTTGCTCATGTATGCAACAGTTTTGTTGGAAGATATACCAAGGGCCACAGGAAAGATTAGAAGCCTATTGGTAGCTAGAATGCCAGAGGTGCTGTATGCATATCTAAGTTTCCTTATTCATGTTATTGTAATTTTTCAGCTATCGCACCTGTGGCAATTGGTGGTTTCCATGTCAGTGGGGCAGTGAATCTATTCCAGACTTTGGAAATTTTTAAGGAACTGCCCAAGGTGCTGAACCTAATCTGAGACTAGGGTTCAACACACTGGATAGCTTCTTTAAAGCCTGAGTTAAAACCTGGAACGGATCACTGCCCAACGGGACATGAGAGTGACCAGTGACCATAATGGTCACATTCACAGGCAAACAGAGTTCCACCAGCATCACTTTTGTGCCTGCATTTCCACATCCACAGATTGTCCCTGATAGCCCAAGTAGATAGTTTAACAGAACAGGAAGGGAGGAAGGGAGAGAGGGAGGAAGGAAGGAAAAGACTGGCGGAAGAGTTTGTTGTCATTTTTGTATGCCTTCAAGTTTCTGACTTCATAAAATCATAGAATCATATAGTTGGAAAGGCCCCTATGGGCCATCAGGACCAACAACCTGCTCAATGCAGGATCTTCAGCTACTCCCAGCAGGTAGCTGTCCAGACTCTTTTTTGAAGCCATCCAGAGAAGGAGACCCAATCAAAATCTATCCTTCTGTAACTTAAAAATATTAGAGCTAGAGCTATCCTCTGAGGCAGCAGAGAACAAGCCTGCACCCTCCTTTTTGTGGCAGCCCTTGAGGTATTTAAAGAGTGCAATCATGTCAACCCTCAATCTTGTCTTCACCAAGCTGAACGTGTCCAGCTCCCACCCTTTTTTTAATAGATTTTGTTCTTCATACTTATCATCCTTATTGCCCTTCTCTCAGCTCACTCCAACTTGTCTATATCCTTAAAATGAGGCACCCAGGACTGAACACAGTACTCCAGATGAAGACTGACCAGCACATAATATAAGGGGACTATTACTTCCCTCTGCATGGAAACTATGCTTCTATTAATGCAAGCAATGTTAGCATTTGTTCAGAAAGGGGTTGACTTTGCCTTCCTCTGAGGCTGAGAGAGTGTGACATGCCCAGGGTCACCCAGTGGGTTTGCTCACTTCCAGTTCCCACCATCACAGCTGGTAGGAACTCTCTGTAAATCAGAGGTGAGCACCCTCTGGAGCCAATAGGACATTGTCACCTCATTTTCAATTCATATGGAGCTCCCGGGGGCCACAACCATACCACCTCAGCTGCCATGTTAGGTGACTGGAGGTGACATTGTATCACTTTTGGGGCCATTTTGGGGAGGTTCTCTTGTTGTTTCAACACAGGGGACCCCAAAAACAGCATTTTCAAGTACTGTATTTTGAAGTTGAATGTAGGGGTGTTGTGAAATTTGTAAACACATTCACATTATCGAGAGCAACTCAGAGCACAGAGAAGGTATTCCATTGTTCATCAACCTTTCCCCAGTGGCAACAGGTGGTCTCCACATAAGTGGAGTAGTGAATCCACTCTGGGTGCTAGTCTGAACTTCAAAGGAGTAATCTAACATGCTAAACCTATTGGGCGGCTAAGGTTTAGAACCTTGGACAGCTCCTATAATGTTCAGATTAAAAGCCAAAACAAATTCACTGCCCTGCAGACGTGGAGGTCACCGTCCAACATTACCTTTCTATCCCTTCTTGTATTATCATATATCCTGCCTTGGTTTCAATCCAAGTCCACCTGCTTAACTAGCTTGTGGATTAAGCTGAGCAAATCATGCTTTCGACAGATTTTTTGCACAGTTGAAAATACAATTGCATCTGGAGGAAGGAGGGGGAAGAAGGTGGGGGAACAGAGTGATTTTGAAGTATGCACAAACGCATGTTTAAATGGCTCTGACTTTGTATTTTTCTTTTGTGCTGGTGAATATTTAATATACTGATTTTTATTTTATGGAACGATCATAGTTCCAGAGATGTAATTGCAAGGAAGAGAGTGGTTATGTTTCCTACGATACAGGAAGGGGGAAAGCATACCTGAAACAAAGATCTGTTCCACACCATCAAATGCCAATGGGAATTCAAGAAAAATGTGGGGGTTTGTTTTTGGTTTTTGGGGGACTGAGGACAACCTTATCATGGCTTGAAGAATGTTTAGTAAAATACAGTTGTCCCTTCACATTTGCTGGGGTTTGGTTCCAGGACACCCGTGGATACCAAAATCCGTGAATACTCAAGTCCCATGATATGCAATGGCATAGCAAAATGGTGTCCCTTATATAAGATAGCAAAATCAAGTTTTGCTTTTTGGATTATTATTTTTAAAAAAATATTTTCAAGCTGTGAATACTTAAATCCTTGGATACCAAACCCGTGGATACAAAGGGACAACTGCATAGAGCCACTGAATCTCACAGCATTGCTTTGCCTCTGAATGTCCTCCAATTGTATGACTAGAGTTTTTTGCCAGCGGTAAATGATTCCTTAACAAAATCATCTGAAATTAGGCCATGTTGAATGTAATTAAGACACACATTTCCAAAACTGCAAATCCTGTAGGGTTTAGCCTTGGTTAAATTTTTAATTCAGTTACTATAACTGTCTGGCTTGCAAATCAGAATATTACTTAAAAGAATACACATTTCTCAAGATACTGTAGATTTCATTCTTACTTAACTAGTTTTCCCCTACTTTATTTTTAGAAACTGGATTTACCAGAAATTCTGGGTAACCACCCAGATTCCCATAGTGACCCCATAAGATGTGTGCACAGACTCATTAGTTAACCATCCTTCATTCAGATCCATTGAGTTGTTTTATTTATATACCACTTTTTCTCCCAATACTGGAACCCAATGTGTTTCACACCATGATTTTTAAAAGATACAGCTCAAAGCATAGTAAGTTATCATATTACAGTACAATTAAAGAGATTGTCATATTAAAAGCAACTGAATTAAAAAAAAATAAAGCACACTGATTAAAAGAAAGTACAGCACACAGAGAGTTTTAAAAGCCCCTCCCTTCACAGTCAGCCAGTTCCTAAAAGCTCAGCTGAACAGCAAGGTCAATGGGAACGAAGCCTCACCATCCTTTGGAAGGGACCACCAAAAAGCCCCTCTCTCCCACCTTCATCAAGTGTGCCTCTGAGGGTGGCCTAGGAGTAAAAGAAGGACATTCCCTGAAGACCTCAAAGCCCAGGCAAATTTACATGGAAAAGGAGGATCCTTTGGACAACCTGGACCCAGGATTTATAGGGTTTTGTAAGCCATAACAAGCCCTTTGAGTTGTGACTAGAAAAGAACGGTAGGCAAAGAAGCAGTCATAAGAAGGAAATCATGTGCTCCCTGTAACCATTCTTACTGACAAATCAATGGAGTCTGCAATCTAACAGACAGACAGACATCCCAACATATTAATGATGGTGGGTTATTCTTACTAAGTAATTTTACAAATGATGCAAATTTGCCTCCTAAATAGTTTGACTCTGCCCTATTATCAGTGGCAAGAATGATCGCTGGAGAAATTTCTCTTCTCTCATCATGGAGGAGGTTGTGGGATTTGGCATTAAACTAAACATTAACAGCTAAGTCTAAAGTTCTCAGAGGGGAAACTAGAACAGGCATGTTTATTGAGATATGGCAACCTTTCATGGCTTTTGTAACAATGCATCTGAATGCCCAAGACCGCCAGCATAAATATTAGAAAGATTAGGCATGTAAACCCACTGGATGGCCTTGGGAAAGTCACACTCTCTTGGCCTCAAAGGAAGGCAAAGGCAAAACCCCCTCTGAACAAATCTTGCCAAGAAAACCCTGTGTTACAGTAGCTTTGTCTTAGGGTCTTCATAAGTCAGAAACAACTTGAAGATGCACAACGGCTATGCATGGGGTAATAGGATACAGTTCAAGTCCAATACCATGCCACTTCCCAAATTCTTATGCCTGAGGCAACTGTCTCACTCTCCCTAATGGCAGGACCAGGCCTGCCTTCTTCCTAGTTTGCCTTGAATCACCATTTGTTCAGTGTGTTCAGTAGAGATGAATTTCCTCTGGCAACACAGGGCCATTTTTGCTGCAGCTAAAACCTCACAGTTAAAAGTGGGAGGCTGACCTGGCAAACTGATGTGTGCTTTTAATCGAGAGACCAGGGACAAGAGAGGATTCAAGAGAGGAAAAATAACCAGTAGCTCTTTTGACACTGTCATGTCAGTTTTTAATGAGGTGCAAATCTTATTCTTATTTTTCTAAAGTCTTCAGATACTGCAGTGAGCAAATACAAATCATCATTATCCAGAAAGATAACATATATATTTATACAGTACTTCCTTTGCTCAGGAGTGTGCTAATGAAACACTTAGTTTCCTTTTTAGAAAGGAAATTTGCAAAGGACAATGCTGATTGCCTTAATGGATTAAACAGATTCATTCCAGTGTAACAGCTCTTGTTTGCCTAGTTCATTTTATCAAGGCAATCCACAAGGGAAACAAAAGGGAGCTTTGTTAGTCAAACGAATCACAAATATGTATTTTAAAAACCACTGGAGATTAACCTCAGTGTTACCATGTGCATAAACAAGAAGCATGTTTCAAAATAATAAGGCTCTGAAAATTATTTAGTTTTTGTATCTGATGAACAGGGGCAGCGGCTGACTCCCATGTCCGTGGGATGGTGAGTCTGTGGGGATTGTCTACACAGAGGGGGGAAAATGGACTGCTCCACAGTATTAGCAAATTGCAGCAGCTGCTACCTGTCTTAATGGTTTTATGGCCCCAAAAAACTTTGCATACCCACTAACCAAGATGGTGGTAGTGAGTGGATTACTCGTGTTTTTAAATCTGCCACCACTGAACTTTAAAAAAAACAAACCTATTTCTATGGTGCACACAAGCAATATTTCACCTTTCTAAAAAAAAAAAAAGAGAGAGAGAGAGAGAAAGTTAACACAAATCCTCTATCTTATCGCCTTAGCAATCACTTGCTAAGGCAAAAATCCAACATGGTGGCAGCAGATACTTGCCCTGTAGCCCATCCCCATCGCCTACAATCATCCGGCCAATCAGGTTTGCATTTCCTCTAATTTGGGCAAGTGAATCAGATAGATTTGCTTGTGCCAATGAGCAGAAATGCGCACCCCGTGTTGTTTTTTTAACAAGACGGGGAAATCCACAAAGGCTTTTCTGGTGAGGTTTTTTCTGGTTTTGGCCCCCCTCTTTCACAATATAGCGAAATCACGCAGAATGCCATCAAGACAGGTAGGATTCTCCTCACATTCTATGAAGAGTTTTTTCACCATTTGGACAACCCCCATGTGGGTTTTCATCTGAGCTTTAAAGAAGCTATCCAAGTGGCTGAACTTTTTTTAAGGGTGGCGTTGTGCAGCTTGCATGGCTCCTCTAAAGTTCAGACTAAAATTCAGAGCAGATTCACCACCTCACACCAACAGGAAAGCCATCATCTGCCACCGCAGAGATTTCAGAATGACATGTCAAGGACCAGAGATGGTATGTTAGAGAATGAAGTGCTTCTGTTTCAGGTTCTAGCCAACCAGGCCCTTGCTGAAGACTGTAGTATGTGGGGAAATAATCAGTGTAATGTAAAAGCAATCTTGTGTACCTCATTCACATCCTAAGATAAGTCTAAGGTTTTTCCCTCCATGCCTTTGTTTATCCCAAGTTCCCTTTCTCTCATTTCACTGGGCAATTCCAGCCAACTGGAGTGCTGGGTCATTCAACACATGACCTAATTTAAATTTTATTACATTTGTGTAAGTTCTCTTTTAAGTTTGAGTCTCCATGAGGCTGGAGCCATATTAGCCATCTTAGCCATCTTAAGCTATATTTGCCATCTTCATCTGAAACCATGCCATGATGCATCGGAAGCCAGCCCTACCGCTGTAGGCTGAGTGAGTTCTTATTACCCTAAATACCTTTAGTTAGGAACCTTTTTAAAGTTTGTTTTAGTATGTAGATTGAGATTGATATACTTTCAGTAAACTTTGATTTGCATTTTAAACTGACTCCTTTGTTTTGTAATCAGTCTAATTTAACTGGGTGATCCCAGACCTCTGAATACACTTTTAAATGATAATTGAGCTTTAACAAGTCTGCATTCCTAAGTGCATTCTGCATGAACATGAAGTCAAAAGTAAATGAATGATTTTTAACTCTCTATTTTAAAGAGATAATTCTTGTTGTTTTTAAAAGGACTAGATCCTGGAATTTTTTAATACAATTTTATTTTTAGACTCATTACCTTCCCACAAATACTCCATTCCAATTTTCTTTCCTCTCCTTGTCCCTTCTTCCTTCTAGGCAGCAAGCACAGTGTGGCTTAAATCCTATTGTTACTCTCAACTGCAGTAGAGCCGTGGAATCAATTCACTCACCATTGAAAAACTGATTCAGTGGGTCTTCTGTCATGGTGACCAATATATGCCTTGTCCTTTTGTTGTTGTTGTGTTCCATCAAATCATTTCTGACTTATGGAGAACCTAAGCCTCATGGGGTTTTCTTGGCAAGATTTGTTCAGAGGTAGTTTGCCTCTGTCTTCATCTGAGGCTGAGAGAGTATTACTTGCCCAAGGTCACCCAGTGGGTTTCCATGGCTGAGCATGGATTTGAATCCTGGTTTGCAGAGTCTTAGTCTAACACTCAAACCACTACACCACACTGGCTCCCTGCTCTGTTGCTTTCTGGAGAGTTCCCTCTAACTTTTTCCCCCCAAAAGGGTTTTTTTTAAAAAAACCAACTTCTACAAACCTTGTGGGTTCCCCAGATCTTGCTGATATATTCCTTTTGTGCACCAGTGATGTTCTTTTGACCACATAAGATTTACACTGCGAGAATGAATTCATTGGTAATATATTAGTAGAGTGCCGATTTCAAAAGTGTGTCAAGCACATGTGTGTGCTTAGAAATTACTTTTTGGGACTATGATTCCCCAAATCCCCAGCCAGTCTGTGGCCATACTGACAGGAAGATTTGGAGAGTTGTTGTTCAAAAATAGTGATTTCTCCAAGCTTCACCAAGGAAAGGAAAAGTAATTCTATGGCACCTTTAAGACTAACCATGTAATATTTTGTGGACTAGAAATCTACAAAAGTTTATACTGGGATAACCCTTTCTACACAAGGTCCACCATTGTTACCAAAATTGTGTGGGATCCATGAGGATCCCACTAGTGTCTGAATATCAATATGGGGATTATTAATTAGCTTAAAATAGCAGCGAGGAGCAGTATACATCTTTTGACCTATGTATACTGGTAATAACTGAGGAGACACTAAGCCAGAACATACAATTAAATGATCTTTATTGGAAATTAGTGTTAACAGTATTCACACAAACACTCAGGCTTCAAGCAATCACACAAGGCTATTAAAAATGTAGGAAGCTTTGGATAGAAGACTAGAGTAAGGGGATTGTGGGTTATACTGTACCCATCCTGGAGAGCTGAAATCATGAAGTAAACCCACAGGGAGGAGGTCCAGAAGACATAATGGCTACACAGTTTGACATGGAGTTCAGAGGAAGAGGATCTCTGCATGCTTGGGTGGTATTTTGTGGGGATTTTATATGTGATAATTCCCCTGAAGGGATGAGATTTAGAGTGGAATACAATGTTTCATGGAGTTTTCCAGGACATGGAAAGGATTCTCTGGAAGAGTTAACTATCATTAATGGGTGATGTATAGGAATGAATAGGAGCCAGCAACTTCTATTGTTCTAGAGGAAGGGAAGAGGAAAAAACTATTTTGCAACCATCAATGACTCTGCTATCATTGAGTGGATTAGTGGATGACTCATCTCCAAGTGTTAACTCTGACCTGTGTATTACCTGTTTGGAGAATTTCCAAAGGAACCTGCCTAGGTTATATGCGACTCCAGCCTTGGTATCTGGGGGACCCTGGTTTACTTCCCAACCACATGGAAGGCTACATCAAGCCAAATGATTAAAAATTGCCAATTATGTGATATTCCAGGATGGGTGCTGTCCAGGTAGGTAACACCATCACATCATTTAAAGCTGTGGAACAACAAGCTATGAATTCTGACTGATTTTGCTATGTTCATAGTGACTGATCACTGAACTGTGTTGTAAACAGGAACAGGAAGGGTGCTATGGGGAGGGGATAACTGAAATCAATGTACTATTAAAATGTAAAACTTAAAAGTAAAAAAACGCCACAATGTCAGCCAGTTTAAGTTTGGAACAGGTCGCGCTACAGGCTGCTGTTTAAGTTTTAAAATTTAAAAATTAAAATTTTTAAAAAACCACAATGTCAACCAGTTTAACATTGGAACAGGCCACTCTGAGGTGATATGCTTGAACAGCTTGTTCTACTTCATTTTTAAAAGATTTTGTCATTCCACCATAGCTGTTTCTCAGTGGTTTGAGGTCTACAGCAGACAACGAAGCCTGCTGAGTGTAATGCCGGGTGTGGAGGACAATGGATCCAGTAAGAAACCTGAGGAGTGGAGTGGGGGGGAAAGACCCTCAGGAAATTAGGATTTCCAATATGGAATCACGACTGATCCCATTCTCTGAGCAGAAACAGCGCTCCGTTGCCACAGGGTGTTAATTGCACGTTCTTTGTGTTGCCATGGAGAGCTGCACCACAGGACCTCCAGGTTGCTGTGTTCTCCTGGACTGTCTGCTTCCTTGCCCCAAAGAGGCACACATTGTCAGAGAGCCATTTTTGTACCTGTGGGAAGGTAGGGTAGTAGCCGGCAAGTCAACCATTTCACTTTAGAGCCAGAACTTCTGCCTGCAAACTAGAGCCTGGAGACACAATTCCAAACACGCAGCGGTCCCGTTGACTCCATGTTGCGGCTGACAGTTTGCTTCAGTGACAGAGGCTAAACATAAGCCATTTAAATTAGCAAGGCTGCTGGAGAATATTTCTCTTTCTAATGCTAGAGGAAATGGGAGAAGAACTGGAGAGACAGGACAACGACAGGTGCCTTATCAAGGGAAATGCAGAAAACAGGAGAAAATGTTGGATTGTACTATAATTCTAGGGGTTGTCTAAATGGCAAAAATATTCCTCACAGAATATGATGGGAATATAAGCTGTCTTGATGGCATCCGGCATCGTTTCACCATATTCAGAAAGCGAGGCCAAAAATGTCAAAAACTGCAAAGGGAAAGCCTTTGCAGTTTTTCCCAGTTTTTTAAAAAACTCCGAAGGAAAGGCACACTCCCACTTTTTGGGACAACGCAATTCGATTTGAATCACTTTCCCATAGGAGAGGAAGCATAAGCTGATTGGCTGGATGAGTGCAGGGGGTGGGCTTGCTAACAGGGCAAGCATCCGAAGCCACCATGTTGGGTTTTCGCCTTTAGCGAGCAATCGCTAAGGCGATTAGATGGGGTGTTGTTGTTTTTTTGTTTTGTTGTATGGGCAAAATATCACTCAAGTGCACAATGCAAAAGTTTGGTTTTTTAAAGTTTGGTGGTGGTAAATAAGGAAAGTAAAACCGTGAGTAAATCACTCGTGGCCACCATGTTGACATGTGATGAGAAGCTTTGGGGGGGGGGAACACCATTAAGACAAATCACAGTTGCTCCTATTTACTACTACTGTGGAGCTATCCAGGGTTTTTTTTCACCGCGTATAGATGGGTATGAAACCTGATCTCTGTGCTCTCACTCTTTATTTTGCCCCTTCATCATGAATCCTGTGGACTCTTATTCATTTCCACCATTCTCTCTGGGGTTGTCCACATGGTGAAAATACCCCTCACAGAATTTGCTCAGAAAATAAGCTGTCTTAATGGGATCCCACATTGTCTTGTCATATTGTGAAGGAGGGCAGCCAAGAAGAGAAAAAACTACGCGAGAAAAGCATTTGTGGCTTTTCCTGACTTTTAAAAAAAGTTCCAGAGATATGCGCATTTTTGCACGTTAAGACAGGTGATTCGCCATGAATCACTTCCCCATGCAGGACACAGTGCAAACCTGATTGGTTGAACAAGCACAGGAGGTGGGGCTGGCTTACAGGGTAAGCGCCCACTGAAGCCATGTTGGATTTTCGCTTTAGTGAGTGATCGCTAAGGCAATAAAATGGAGGTTTGTGCTATCTTTTTCTTTTTGGGAAAGTGGGACCATCACTTGTGCGCACCATATAGTTTTTTTTAATGTTCGGTGGCGGCAGATCCACAAGCACAAGAAACCCACTCATGGCTGCCCTGGAAGTTTATGGGGGCTGTAAAACCATTAAGACAGGTCACAGCTGCTGTGACTTGTGATTACTGTGGAGCAGTCCATTTTTTCCCCTTTGTGTAGACTGGCTCTCTGTCTCAGGACTTTATCAGACATGCAAAATACAGCATCATAAGGATGCCACATAACTGCAGAAGGGTGCGTGGATCAGAGGACGTTGTCCTTTCGTGGTTATAAAGAGCAAAAATCCCGTCGTTTTTAATTGATGGCTTAAGCCATCAATAGATCCTCCTGCCGCTTTTTTGCCGGCATTACCAGCATGTGATACCTTGGGCCATTTAAATCACGTAGTTACCCCGACAATGGCCACTCCAGCATGAACACTTCCAAGTGAGATTGGAAAATCCAGGAAAGTTTCACTCTTTTTATGACCCTCCCTGGGACTTTTTAAGTGTGTTTAGGTGCTTGGTCAAACTTAAAATGTTTTATATTTGTTTTTAACTTTTAATTTCCCATGTGATGAAATCACATGAGGTTTTGAACTAGGAAGTGAATGAGGCTCCATTCACTTCCGTTTTATTGCCGGGAGCCTTTGCCGGGATTAGAAGGTAAGTGTTGGGGGGGACATGTTCTTTTGTCGGCATAAAAATGCTTTTTTTATGCCAGCAAAAGAACCTTTAAAGGGGCTGCATCTGATAAAGTCCTCAGTCTTACACCTGTAAAATGGGAATATTACTTCCTACAGGAGATCACATGACCCATACCACATGTCCCGACCAAACAGGAAATCCCACCCCAACAGGAATTCCCACCTTCTAACACTTCTGGGGGCGGGGCCAAGTCAGTTTGGCAGTTGTCAATCATTTTGATATGAGCTACACCGCTGTACTACTGATATTGACAATCTATTAACAGCTTGTCCCATCAATTAAGCAATGCCTTGTTTGCAGCCGGGGCACACGAAGACGATGATGTCATATGATAGCCGTGCCCATTAACGCTACAATGACATCATAATCCCACGATTTTTGCCATGTCTGATGAAGTCCCTAGTCTGTTCTCCTGTGCTGCAGCTCTCAAAGTGCACACCTAGAAATACACCAAGGCATAAAGAGTACTTTAGGAATTGTAGTTTCAGGGAGTGCACTAAAGCTCTTTACCGGAGAAGTCTAAGTAACTCTCCAAACTAAAAATCCCAGAATCTCCTAGAATGGGGCCATAACAGTTAATGTGGGTTTGGACTGCTATTAACTGCATAGTGCAGACATAGGACATTTTCAGACATGTCTTACCATGCTAGAAGTTTTCAGGAGAGCTTCGGCACTGCTGTGTGGCAGGGACTCCATTTTGGATGACACCGTCCCTCTGGCGAAATCATCCATGTCACTTCTGTGTAGGATTGGAGGCGGACGCGCCATATTTCACCAGATTTTATTCACAGAAGTTATCTGTGAATAAAATATGGTGCGGCCGCCTCCAATCCTACACGGAAGTGACATGGACAATTTCACCAGAGGGATAGCGTCATCTGAAATGGAGTTCCTGCCGCACGGCAGCGCCGAAGCTCTCCCGAAAGCTTCTAGCATGGTAAGACGTGTCTGAAAATGTCCCTACTCTCTGTGCTTCTGATTGACCTTGTCTCCTCCATTAAACCAGTGTGCCTACTGTTAAGGGAGAGACCCCAGTCCCTAAAACTCCAGGCTCTTCTCTTTTTAATTTTCTCTCTTTCTCTCTCTCTCTTCCCAGACAAAGAAGAACATGTTTCTCCCCCTCCTCGGGCCTTTTAGAACAGCTGGAGAGGGTTCCCCGTTCATGCTCAGCTGAGCATGGCAGTTCCCAAGAGCTACTGGAGCCTCGTCTTGAAGGACTGCAATGATTAAGAATGAAGCCGGGCTGCCCAGGCTAAGGAAGAAAAGTAGCCAAAAAAAGGCACCCTCCTGGGCCTGGCAGCTAGTCATAACCCCAGAAAGAAGGGGGGCTGCACAATAGTTAGCCCAGGCAACAGAGGAGACTTCTGCCAATTTCTCCTCCCTGCTGGATTCAGCTGGGCAGCCTGGAATGTCATATTTGGAAGCACTGCTTGAATTACAAGGGGGAAACTGAGGCCTGAGTCTTTTCGGTTAGACCAGGAATGGAGAAAAGGGGGCCCATGGGATGTGTACGGCCCTCAAACCTCAAGTTTGTGTTCCCCAAAGGCCTTGCTCCAATACTTTAAACTTAGCGGGATTTCAGGTAATGTAATAGCCACCTTTTAATAGGGGATGGGAGGTCATGTCAAAGCAGGAGCAAGCTGCTTTTCTGCTGCTCCAGAGACCAAAATGAAAACCCACAGACTCAAATTACAAGGAAAGAGATTCCGCCTAAACATAAGGAAGAACTTCTTTACTGTAGTAGTTGTTTAACAATGGAATAGACTGCCTCAGAGGGTGGAGGACTCTGACGTTGTAGGTCTTTAAACAGAGGTTGGATGGCCAAGGATATAGGATGCAGGTCCTGTAATTTTAACCCTGAATAGATGACAGAGTAGGACAAGATGCCATAAAACAGAAGGAAAATAACTCTCCTCTCTGATCTTCCAGACTCCAACGTTAAGGGGCCACTATCCCTCACAACATGACTATTGTCTTGCCAGTGGGATGCAAAGGCACAGTGGCAATGGCAACAAGACAGCTGGTCACCCCTCTTCATCCCTTCCCAACTCTGCACCAGGAAGGCAATAGCCATTTTTTTTGGGGGGGGGAACTGTGGCTGAATGCTGGTATTTGGAAATTAAGAGAGGACAGGTACACTTGTCTGTCTTGATGGAACTTTATGGTACCTCTTCTTGCTTCATGATCTGTTCAGCCCTATCCCTTATCCAAGCTGGCAACCCAAAATGCTTTAGATGGGTGTTCCTGTGTGGCAGGCTGTCAGGCCCAGCTCTTCTGACTCTGAAGATGCACTAGAGGAAGAGAGAGCTTCAGAGCAGAATTTGCAGCAGGGAATAGAGACAACAGTATCTGACCCCACAGAGCTGCCTGGCCCACAAAAAAAGAAGGGAACAGAGCAGATAACCCATACCCAGCAGAGAGGCCTGGCTCCTCAGATGGAGAGACATTAGACACAGTTGTACCCACCTTTCAGGAATGCCAACACCAAAGGGAAGAGGAGCAGAAGTCTCAGCATATTTATGAGAGACACCATCTTATCAAAGAACAGCTGTGCAGTCACTGAGTCACTTCTGATTTATGGCAACCCTAAGGGAAACCTATCATGGGATTTTCTTGGCCAGATTTTTTTTTTCAGAGGTGTACCATTGCCTTCCTCTGAGGCTGAGAGAGTAGGAGTCACCCAGTGTGAGCCAGTGGGTTTCTGTGGTTGAGTGGGGATCCCAACCTTGGTCTCCTGGAATCCTGGTCCAGCACTCCAATCACTACACCACACTGGCTCTAAAAAGTAGGATTTTTCTTGGCCAGGTTTATTCAGAGAAGGTTTGCTGTTGCCTTCCTCTGAGGCTGAGAGAGTGTGATTTGCCCAAGGTCACCTAGTAGGTTTTCATGACTGAGCAGAGATTCAAACCCTGGTCTCCAGAGCCATAGTCCAACACTCTAATGACTGCCACACTGGCTATAAGTTACCATGAATGCTCCTACAAGATTCCTGCACTGAGCATGGTGTTAAACTAGATGATCTCTGAAGTCCTCACCAACTATGCGATTCTCTACTTAGCCTTTTCTGGAGTAAATATTTGCTATGTTTGGTGTATCCCATTTGACAGATGTGGTATACATACTATAAATAATTTCTAGTGGTCAAAGTTTGTGAACATTATGTTTTCCACTAGCTATGCTCCCTGGCTGGCCAGATAAGATCCTCAAGTATAAAGATTATACCATTAAATACTAAAATCAGAATCATTCAGGCCACAGCTTTTCTGATTTCTATGTATGGCTATGAAAGCTAACAGAAAGAGAATGAACTCATTTGAAATGTGGTGCTGGAGAAGAGTTCTACAGATACCATGGGCTACCAAAAAGATAAATCAATGGGACCTAGAACCAAAAAAAAAAAGGCTGAATTCTCATTAGAAGCCAAGATGACTAAACTGAGACCGTCATACTTTGGACATATCATGAGACAATGTGACCCACTGGAAAAGATGACAATGCTGGGTGAAGTGGAAGTCAGCAGGAACAGAGGGAGACGACACTACAGGTGGATTGATTCAACCACGGAAGCCACAGCCCTGAGTTTGCAAGACCTGAGTGGGGCAGTTGATGACAGGGCACTTGGAGGTCTCTCATTCATAGGATTGTCATAAGTTAAAATCAGCTTGATGGCAAATAACAACAACAAATGCTGGCTGGGGGACACTGGAAGTTGTAGTTCAAAAGTAACTTTTCCAGGCTCTGATTCAAGAGGGCTGGTGGCTCCCATGTTAGTAGAGCACTGAATCTACTCCAGGTTTTAGTCTGAACTTTAGGCAAGCTATCTAAGGTGCTGAACATATTCACTGATAGCTCCTTAGATCATAGAATCATAGAGCTGGAAGACACCACAAGGGCCATCCAGTCCAACCCCCTGCGATGCAGGAATACACAATAAAAGCACCCTCAACACATGGCCATCCAGCCCAAAAACTTCCAAAGAAGAAGATCCACCACACTACGAAGCAGTGTATTCAACTTCCAAACAGCTCTTACTGTCAGAAAGTTCTTCCTAATGTTTAGGTGGGATCTCTTTTCCTGTAGTTTGAACCCATTGCTCTGTGTCCTAGTCTCTGGAGTCTTCTATCCTCAGTATGATATCCCTTCAAATATTTAGGGATAATGCCTTTAAACTTTGGACTAAAACCCAGAAATGGATTTGCAGCAGCAATTTAGAAAATAAAATGATGAAAGACAACATTCACTAGAAAAGACCAATCAAAACATTAAAAGAAACAGTAGATCCAGTTTTTATTCTGATGGATCCAATGATTCAATGTCATAACACCCCTAATGAGGTGTACATATAATTTGGGGAGTCTACATAGAACTTGGGTATGTAACTTGTCTCAAGCCCTAGAAATAAGATGGGTCAAAATCAAAACAGAGAATTCCTTTGGAGTTGGCTACCTGCCTCTTTTCCTTTCTTGGAACATCTTGATTCCAAGAAATGGGAGCTTGGAGGCGACAACCCCCAAAATACTATTTGTGTTTACTCTGCACATATGTGTACACCAGATTCACACCAAGTCAAAATGAATCTAAAAGCAGGGGGGTTATCAAGCCAGCCTTCCTAGGCGCCAACTGGATTCCCAACCCAGAGGGGGCTTTGGCTCTCAAACTGTCTCGCTAGCTTCTTGTTCGGCTCCCATTACAGCCCCACACAAAAGGAAAGTGGAGAAGGACAAAAGGAGGATAGAGGGATGAGGCAGACAGCAAAGAGGAGGGAGAGAAGAGGGACAGAAACCCAGAGACAGGAGGGAAGCAAGAAAGAGAGAGAAGCAGACATTTTAAAAGGAGGAGGAGGATACTACAAGGGGAAAAAAGTAACTTCTCTAAGGGTTGGAGCATATGGTGGGCATAGAGATGTGAAGGCCTGAAAAAACAGAAAAAATCAGGGAAAAAAACAGGGTTTTTCCATTTTTTCCTGAAGCCTTTTTGTTTTGTTTTGTTTCTGAAAAATTGAAAAAAAATGAAGAAATGAAGAAAATCGTTTATGCAATGTTTTATTTTAGCATGATGAATAAACACAATTGTGATCATTTTAAGCCAAATCAGGTTGTACATAGTCATATTTTATGTTCCTAAAGTAACAGAGTGACTTTTGATCTGTAAAACGTACTATTGCATTTTTCCAATTTTTCCCAAAAAATCATTTTTTTTCTGAAAAAAAAAACATTTTTCCCAATGGCTTCAACATTTCTGGAAATTTTTACATCTCTGGGTGGGCATCACCTACCTGATTTGGATTTTTCCTTCATTATTAGGATTGACTGTCTCTCTTCTTACTTATGTTTTCTCTCTTTCTCATAGAGATTTGATTCAGTTCAGCAACCTGTGAAATTCAAAGCCTGAAGCCTTCCTGTTCCATATCTCAAAAAGTACTTAAAAGTAAAGACACAATTTCCTTTTTCTTTCTCATCTCTTTCCTCTCATGTTGCACAAGGCATGGGGGGGATTAACATACTTTATAGGACTTTTGTTTCAGAATTATAAGAGTGCCCCCAAAATCCTGTAGAGGAAATGTAGAGGGGAAGAAAAGAGGAAACAGAATACAGTAGGAACCCCCCCCCCATATCCACTGATTCATTATCTACTGATTCAGTTATCTACTGGACACAAAATAACACACCTACCATAGAGTTTTCCTAAAAAACATGTCCTCTGTAGCCTCCTTTTCTAGGTCCTCCAAGACAACTCTATGGTATTTTAAACTGGAAGTCCCATTATTTTCAATGGTGTTTGCTATTATCCACAGTTTTTGGTATCCACACACACCCTCCCCCACCTGAACCAATTCCCAGCAGATACGGGGGTCCTACTGTATTGCCTTTGGCAATCCTAGACTGAGCCAGGGAGTTTGAACTACATAACCGCCAAGGAAGCTTCCTACTCCTGTCTAGATGGCATTGGTTGTTAGCTGGGCATTACAGTGTTGACTGGTCATTTCAGATGTGCAATGGTTTCAGTTGCCTATATTCCATGAGTTATTCCAGTAGGCTGACCAATCTGGCATAGGTCCAGTGTTGTGTCAATGTAGACAGCCATCCAGCTCCAAGACATCAGTGAGGTGGAAACTAGCCAAGGATACTAGATCTCACAGGGGTGGGTAAAGTGTGGGCCATAGACCCACTGGGCTATTTTTGTGGTCCCCACAGGGGCACCCCCAAGTCAAAAATTGGGAAAAAATGAAAAACAAATGCCCTCTAAAGTATGTAGGAGCATTTTTGCTACATTTATGGGCATGACTGAGCTATTTTATGCCCAGGAGAGGGCCTTTTAAAGGACAGGAAGTGACTTCCTGTTGTTTGAAAAGCCTTTTCTGGGCTTAAAATGGCCTAGGAAGGGGCTAAAAGATGGTGAAAATGTTCCCCATGCCCAATACAGGGAATTTGAGGGGAATGTTTTAATTTTTTGGCAGTGGGTGCTGTGGGCATGCAGCCCTCCAAGGTCTCCGGGGGGAAGCAATGTAGCTCTCTAGCCTCCCATAGCTGCCCAGCTCTGCTATACCACATCCACATTGCCTAAACAATAGGCTGCTTCAAGATATAGGGCTTAACAGCCTCAGCTTCCTGGAATATTGGTGCATGAATGAACATCAACATCCTTTAACATGTCAAACTGAATATATATTTTTTCTTAATTGGTTTTCAACAGGGGTGCTTAGTGGCATCAATGTCAGTGATGCAATGAAGCTATGTCAGGTTTTGGCTAACTCTAAAGGCACGAACCAAGGCATTCAACTTACTGTATTTAGGAATAGGGTTCAGGACCTTGGAGAGTTCTTTTAAAAAGACCTGGACTGGATTTACCAACCCACTGACATGCAAGCTACCAGCAACATTTTAAAAAGAGTGCGCAGTACTGCTTACAACTACTGCAAGCCACATGCTGGACTTTTCCCCTAACCTTACACAATAAACTGTTCCCTGAAAGATGGCATACAAATGGAGAAATTGGATGCCCAATCTAACTCCAGGAAAGTCTAAAGACAGAACCTGTAAATCCGTTCAAGGTCACTCATCAAAATTTAAATTCCTATAAATAACCATTCTTTACCCATTGCTCTTCAAAATTAGCACAGACCATCCTTAGACTAATCTCTTCCATGATACTCTGCACCTTCAATTTATAGTGAGCCTGTCGCAGGGTTTTCTTAGCAAGATTTATTCAGAGGAACTTTGCCACTGCCTTCCTAAGGCTGAGAGAATGTGATTTGCCTAAGGTGGGTTTCCATGGATGAGCAAGGATTTGAACTCGAGTCTCCCAGACTACACCGCACAGGCTCCTTCACTGCCATATTTTAGATCACTTCACAGAGCTTTTCTCTCTTTTCTCTCTCTCTTTAGAGTTAAGCATAAAAGCAATTCTCTTTACCCTATTTCTGGTTCTTCTGATAGAATGGTGCTCAGCCAAACCAGCTGAGCTTGGAAAAGTTATTTTTTGACAACATCATGAACAATTCTTAGCCAACAATGGTCAGTGCTGGGAGAGGTAATAAAAAAAAAAGCTCTGGTTAACACAGAGCCATCATAATATGTAAGCTGTGACCTTATAATATGTTATCTGTTAACATCTAGAGGTGATTCTGCAGTGAAAAGCCATGTTCAAATTAAAGCCTGTATTAGATTTCAGTTCCCGATAGGGCTCTTGTAAGTGGCAATATTAAAGCAAAAAGGCAAAAAAAGAAAAACCCTCATTCCCCATGATGTTCTGAAACCTCTGATGTTTCCAAGCTTTTTGTAAAACAAAATAAACCACTTGGCAATGAAAAACAGATTACATTAGATCCCAACTAAGGCTACAGTCCTAAAGCACAGTTACTTGGGTACTGAATTGATTAAGACTTACTTCTGAGTAAACATGCACTTGTGAACTAATCTTCATTCCCATTGACTAATTTCACCCATTGATTTCAACCGTTTGGATCCCAGCATGACCATGCTTTGAGTAGACCTGATAAAATCAATGGAAAATGTTAATTATGGCTCACTTAAATCTTTCCTTAAGAAAGCAGCAATTAGGTTTGCACCGGACAGGGGCAGCCTGGATCTCAAGGGAAGTTACTTTTCTGTTGCTAATGGAGTTGAAATGTTATTACTTGTGTTATTCTGTCCTTTGTCTCTGGTCCCCACATGGCCAAGATAGGGTTCAAATCCTTGCTCAGCCATGGAAACCCACTGGGTGACCTTGGGCAAGTCACACTCTCTCAACCTCAGAGGGAAGAAAAGGCAAACCCCTCTGAACCAATCTTGCCAAGAAAACCCCATGATAGGTTCACCTTAGGGCTGCCATAAGTCAGAAACAACTTGAAGGCACACAACAACAACAGAATGTTATGAACATATGAATTGGGCTCTGGATAGACAGAAGACATGGAAACCCTTTAACATGCTCCATCTCATGGCAGACTCATGGAAAGGGGTGTTGGGAAGGAGGGAGGCCAAGAATATCCAGTTCAGGACAGAAATTAACAAGGATCAGTGAACTATGTAAAACCTCCCGACAAAGTTTGGTTTACTGCGGTCCTGACGGCAAGGTCTGGTCCCCAGTGGCTCTCTCCAGCTATTCATGCCAGCTTTTATTTAATAAACACTTGCAGATTAAGTCCACATTTGAAAAGACAGAACAGAGATGCAGTCCGAGATCACAGACGGCAGACTCAAGGCCCCGGCCACAATAGCTGTCAAGTTTCCAAATGTGTAAAGTATTAATGCCTCTGCACAAATAGGAACTTGAAAGAAGAAGGCGGGGGGAGTTTGTTTGAGTTCTGCCCGTGTTGAAAATTAATTCAGGGCATATGGTCAGAGGCTCCCAGCAAGACAAAATATTTCCATGGCTCCTCGCATCAGCTTGAGTCTCTTGTTCTCTCTGCCGATTGAGGTGAGAGTTGATGATTTTTTGCTCCCTCGGGACTGGTCTTCTAAACACCTCTCATCTTGCAAAAAAGTACAAAAAACTTTGAGCAAAGCCAAAAATAGAAGAAGAAACTGTGGTGACCTCCTGACAATGAGCAACATAAACACTTTTTCTTTCAGCATAACCCTTAGGAACTCGATCACAATTCTCGATCACACATTTGGTGTTGTTGTTGTGTGCCTTCAAGTCATTCTCAACTATGGCAACCCTCAGGTGAGCTTGTCACGGAGTTTTCTTGGCAGGATGCGTTCAGAGGGAGTTTGCCATTGCCTTCCTCTGAGGCTGAGAGAGTGTGACTTGCCCAAGGTCACCCAGTGAGTTTCCATGGTAGAGTGGGGATTCGAACCTTGAGCTCCAGCAACAAACCACTACATCACACTGGCTCACTGATCACATATACTTGATCCCAAGATCTTGATCCTAAGGACATGGACTTGATCCTGATTGTGCAATGCCCTCCCTTTGGAGGCCTGATTGCTTCCAGCCCTAAGGCTGCCACCAGCTTTAATGCATGGGGTTTTTTTTAAGGAAAAAAAATCAGAGCTTTTGAGCTCTAGTGATTTTGTCCAAACCTGCAAAGGTCCATAGTTTTAAACTTTTTAAATTTGATTGCATTGTTAAATTGTTTAATACACCTTCAGACTCTTTAAATTATTCCTTACTGTTTTAAAAATGTTTTTAAAATTATTTTAGCTGAACTCCGCCTTAAGATCTCATGATATAAGGAGTTGGAATATAACATATTTTTAAAAATACAAGAGTTTAAATACATTTTCAAGCACTCGTTGCTAACACCTTCAGATGGAGGCCATTTGATTGTTCTTCTTTTTGTGTGCTTGCTTTCTAAATATATATCCCATCTATTAAGAGAATGGAAAGTTAATTTTTTAAAATTAATTTGTTTGCATTACTCTTTATGGTGTTTGAAAAGTAAGCCATTGTTGTCATTCAGTCCAGTGTTTAAAAAAATAACATGTTGCATTGCCCATTGCATCGTTCCTTTATTTTTTATTATTTTGGGAAAGTGGAAATTTAGGATTGCTAAGAGCATGGCACAACACTAGAAAAATTCCAGTCCAAATGGCTCTAAGAATGCTGAACAATGCGCTTTTTAAAAAGTGACTCCTTATACCAATACAGTAGCTTCTTTTCACTCGTAAGATTTCTTCTGAATTCTAATGTCTTCACACTCTTGTTAACAAAAGGAAGTTACTTCATTAAGAAAATTATGTTACTTGACGTAAGTCTTTACTTTCAAATGCTGCACTTTATTGTCAAAGCCTCAAAGTGGCAAACAGGAAAAATAAAAAGGAAAAGAAACATTCTAAAAAACATGAAACGGCAAATCAGACAAAGAAACAGACAGGTGAAATGCAACCAAACAAGAATCCTGTGTACTAATTATGAGCTCTAAGTTGAACACACCTAATAAACTAGATATGCTAGTGGCATATCAATGGGGGCAGTTAATTCACTCTGAGTTTAGTCTGAACGTGTGTTTATTTGCAGGAAATTGCAGTTGTTGTGCGCCTTCAAGTTGTTTCTGACTTATGGCAACTCTAAGACAGACCTATTGGGGGTTTCTTGGCAAGATTTGTTCGGCGGGGGGTGTCTTTGCTTCCCTCGGAGGCTGAGAGAGTGTAGCTTACCCAAGATCACACAGAAGGTTTCCATAGACAAGCAGGGATTCTAACCCCGGACTTCCGAATCCTAGGACTTTATCAGACAAACCTCCATTAACATTTTTTCGCACCATATTTTGCAGTGTTTTTCTGCTGGCAAAGGAACCCTTTCTATCAGACCTACCTTCAATAGCATTAAAAGGCAGCCCCAGCATTAATGGAACACAGATGGAGCTCTGTTTACTTCCGTGTTCATGATCTCAGCGATTCTCATGAGAAGACACAAGAGCAGTAAATTTTAAAAATACACTGAACACAATTTAAAACTTGAAAGTAAACTGGGGCGGTTCATTAAAAAAAAAAAAGCATCCCCTACCTGGCTTTCTCAATCTGAACCAGAAGTGTACTTGCATTGACGATGAAATCATGAGAGGACAATGGCACAAGGTTTCAAACGCCGGAAATACCGGCAAAAAAGCACCATGGGAGATCGATTGATGGCTTGGCCCATCAATAAAAAAGAACGCCTTATTCCCTACACATGATTGCAAAAGGAGGATGTCGTCTGGTATGCATGCCTTTTCACGTTCATTAGGCGTTATTATGATGCCATATTTGCTGCATCTGATAAAGTCCAATGCTCAAACTGCTACACCGCACTGGCTCTTGGTACTTTGGTGTGTGTGTATGTGCGTATGTGCCTTCAAAATGCACATTGTAAACAGCTTAGAGAGTGCTTAGTACTATAAAGTGGCATAGAAGTGTAAGTCCTGTTGTTGTTGACTTATGGCAACCTCATGAATCCCATAGGGTTTTCTTACGCAAGGAATCTCAATTCTTTCCTCTGAAATATAGCCTATAGCACCTGATATTCTTTGGCAGTTTCCCCTTCAAGCATTAGCCAGAGCTGACCCTGCTTAGCTTTCAAGTTCAGACAGGATCTGGTGCCTTTGGGCTACTAAGGCCTGGTACTTACAGGGGAAAATTACTACCCCCATCCATTATCATTCAAACATCCTCAAATATTATGACTCCCATAAGTATAATGTGTACTTAAGAGCTCCCCTCCATGGGTTTAGTGCAGCTTATTCCCAAGTAGATTGCAGGCAGCCTTTGTTATTCCTGGAAAGGCTCAACAACAATTGCTATCTTGATATTCCCTCTGTGTCTGACCATTTAGTACACTTGTGATGCAGAAACGCCCAAGGAGGCTCAGCTCCATATGGATCTTGGTGGTTCAGTTTTTCAAGGTCATTTTGAGGAGGTACATCCCTCTCAGCCTAGTCTTGGTGAGGAGCTGACTTATACAAGTAAGCTGAGAACTAAGGCAAAGGTGGAAGGAGGAAATAGAAACTAGGACATTTTAAGGGGAGTTTAAAAAGTGGGATGACAGAAGATTAATCAGGACAGTTGGAGGGTATGGGAAATAATAAATTAGATACAGAATCATAAAATCATAGAGCTGGAAGAGACCACAAGGGTCATCTAGTCCAACCCTCTGCCATGCAGGAATACACAATCAAATCATTCCCTACAGATGACCATCCAGCCTCTGTTTCAAAGCCTCCAAAGATGGAGACTCCACCACACTCCCAGATAGTCCATCTACTTCCAAACAGCTCTTACTGTCAAGAAGTTCTTCCTAAGGTTTAGGTGGAATCTCTTTTCCTGTAGTGTCCTTGTCTCTGGAGCCACAGGAAACAAGCTTGCTTCAACCTCAGTATGACATCCCTTCAAATATTTGAACATGGCTATCATGTCACCTCTTAACCTTCTCTTCTCCAGGCTAAACATGCCCAGCTCCCTAAGCCGCTCCTCATAGGGCATGGCTTCCAGACTTCCCACCATTTTGGTCACCCTCCTCTGGACACCTTCCAGCTTGTCAATATCCTTCTTGAATTGTGGTGCCCAGAACTGGACACAGTATTCCAGGTGAGTTCTGACCAAAGCAGAATATAAGAGTGGCACTATTGCTTCCCTTGAGCTAGACGCTATACTCCTATTGATGCAGCCCAGAATCACAGTGGCTTTTTTGCCGCATTACACTGCTGACTCCTGTTCAGCTTGTAGCCCACTAAGGCTCCTAGATCCCTTTCACATGTACTGCCGTCAAGCCAGATGTCACCCATCCTATATCTGTGCATTATAATGTAGAAAAAACAGCTGCACAGGAATCTTCACATGGGATTCCATTTTCAGCCCTGCATCTTCAGAGACTAACAGCCTAAACCCTTGCATTTATACTCAGGTACTCAAGTAACATACAAAATATTGATGATAACAGCAGTATCAGGAGATTTAGGAAGTGATTGAGATATGAAGGGGAAGGAAACTACATCTTTTCCCTGAAGCACTAGGCCCCTAGCCAGTGAGGAGTCCAGAAAAATTACATCAGTTGAACTGTTCACAATTTGGCCCTTCATTGGAGAACAGTGCAAGATGTCTTGTATTTAACATACTGTTACCAACCCCAAGGCTGGTTGGGATGGAACAGGCTATAAATCAATGGAACCAGCCAACTTGGGTTGAAACAGCCACTCATAGGAGGTGCAAATGGTGAATGGTTCTACTTTGGGACGACTCTCCTGGGCTACAAGGTGGCCATTACCAAAGGGGGGAGAAGGGTGAGGTTTACAGCTGCTCTGAGTTGTACAGGAGCCATCCCGGTGCTGGGCACTATTTTCAATAGAGATTCAGCATCAGGAGGCTTGGTACAACCAGGGCCCTTTCACACTATACAACTATAGCAGTATGATTCCATTTTAACTGCCGTGGCAACATTCTTTGGAATCCTGGTATTTTGGAGTTTATGAAGAATATCAGGGTCTAAATACCCTAAAGGCATCAGATCCCATCTGATCTTAGAAGCTAAGCAGTGTCAGCTCTGGTTAGCACTTGGATGGGAGATCACCAATGAATACCAAGTACTGTAAGCTGTGTTTATGAGGAAGGAACAGGCAGTACCACCTCTGAGTATTCCTTGCCTAAGAAAACCCTAGGAAATTCATGGGATTGCCATAAATCAACAGGCAACTTGAGGGCACATACACACACAAGATCTGAACTTAGCCTCTTTTCCTCAGGGACTAGGACTCCCTGAGTATGGGAAGTTGCCTTTTTGGACTACCACTTCCAGAATCCTTCAGTCAGCCATGCTATTCTGGCTGGGTGAGTCTTGGAGTAGCAGTCCAAAATGAAGAACCTTCTCAAAGCCCTGGAGGACTGCCAAGGAATACCAGGTGGTGTAGGCTCTATTTCAGAGGAAGGAACTAGCAAAACCACCTCTGAGTATTCCTTCCCAAGAAAACCCTAGACCCATCTACACAAGGGGGGGAAATCCAAAGTACCTCATAGTATTGGCATCTCACAGCAACAGCAACATGTCCAAACATTTTTTCTGGCCTCGAGAGCCCCCATAAGCCTTGCATTCGCGATGGTGGCCGCAAGTGATTTACTCTTGTTAGTTCTTCACCGCCACCATTATTTTTTTTAAAGTCATCCCAAGGTACGCTGATGTGATAGAGTGATTTTTCAATTTTATAGGAAAGCAAAACAGAAAATATGTATCCTGTTTTATTTCCTTAGTGAGTGATCGCTAAGGTAAAAATCCAACATGGCGTCAGTGGGCGCTTGCCCTGCTAGCAAGCCTCACCCCTGCTATCACCCGGCCAATCAGCTTCGTGCTTCCCTTTGAATTTTTTGTTGTTTGATAGTCCAGATGAGCAAAAATGCGTACCCCCTCATGTTTTTTGAAAAATACATGGAAATCTATGAAGGCTTTTATCACGTTGTTTTTGCCATTTTGCCCCCCCCCCCCGCCTTCTGAATAGTGTGGATTGGTGCCGGATCCCATTTAGACAGGTAGGCTTCCCAGCAAATTCCATGAGGGGTACTTTCACCATTTAGACAGGCCCTCTGTGAAATTCATGGGGTTGCCATAAGTCAACAGACAACTTGAAGGCATGTGCACACATAAACACTTTAGAGCCTTATCATACTACACTGTTATAGTGCTATTATTCCACTTTAACTATTCTGGCTGCCTCCTGTGGAATCCTGGGATTTTCAGTTTAGGAAGGGGCATTTACTATTCTCATCCAGAGAATGCTTAGGCATCACTAAAACTACAAACCCCAGAATCCCACAGGAAGCAGCCATAGCAGTTAAAGTGGAATAATAGTGCTACAACAGTGTACAGTTGTCCCTTCACATTAGCAGGGGTTAGGTTCCCCAGACCCCTGCGAATGTGAAAAATCTGCAAATATTGACTGCCCTCCCCCTCCCCTGCCAAAGCGACCATGGGGCCTCCGGAGGCCCTATAGTCACTTTCTCCCACCTCCCCCTCCCTTCCAAGGCCTTCACGGGGCCTCAGGAGACCTTCCCCCAAGGCCCCATGAAAGTCTCCCCGTCCCTCCCCCTCCCACCCAGGGCCTTCACGGAGCCTTCAGGGGCTCTGTGAAGGCCTCCCCAGCACTACCCCCTCCCACCCAAGGCCCCGTGGAGGCCTCTCCGGCCCTACCCCCTCCCTCCCAGGGCCTTCACGGGGCCTCCGGAAGGTCTCCGAAGGCCCCGTGGAGGCCTCCCCGGCTCTCCCCCTCCCTCCCCGGGCCTTCACGGGGCCTCCGGAGGCCCTATGTCACTGTTTTGGGAGGGGGGGGCCCTCCCAAAACCGCGAATATCCAAAACTGCGAATGCTGAGTTCGCGAATGTGGAGGGGCAACTGTAGTGTGATAAGGCTCACATTTTAAATTCTCAGCCGGAGAGCTCAAGTGCATCACCAAACTACAAATCCCAGGATACTGTAGTATGCAGCCATAGCAGTTAAAGTGGAGTCATAGCACCATCATTGTGTGTCATGGCAAGAACCCCAGAACAGCTGCTGGGAGAAAGGGTGAACAACTGAAAGTCAATTCACTGCTGGAGAGCAATATATACACTGGCTGCCTACCCTAGCACTGCAGTGGGGAACAAAGCAAATTTAAGCATTTAAGAGGGGAGGCTCCTTGAACACGTCACCCCCAATGGCTCCCATATGGCAAAGAAGTCAGGCTAGCATTTCTTCTGACCTACTTGGGGGTTCCATGCAAACTAAGGCCAGAATCTTGCTGGTGCAGCTGTTGCATTTTCTCCTGGGTCTAACTGTAGTGGGTCTCCTAGATCTAACACCAGGGAGCCTTGGTGGTGCAGTAGTTAAATGCCAGTACTGCAGTCACAACATTGTAAATTCAATCCTACAGGGCTCCAAGGTTCACTCAACCTTCCAGCCTTCCATAGGTTGTACTTGGAAGTCATGTGCATCACCACCATGGACGGAGGATAGACAGCTACCAGTCCAATTGGCTTCTGGATGTGAAATGAGGAAGGTGAATGAAGAAGCTGCGATGAACAACAAAGTATTCTCTTGCTCTTCACCTCAGCCACCAAAATGTCTTGGGCCAGTCCTGCTTCAGTTATCCAATGTCCATCAATGCATAGTTTCCTCATCCCACTATGGATGAACAGCCAGTCCTGGTAGTTGACATTCTATTTATTTTCCACAAGTGCCCCCAAACACTGGAAAACAAATAAGTGCCAACATATGACTCTCTTTAGTGTGAAATGCACACATAGGCACACACACAGGCACAGACACACCCACCTTTTTCCCCCTCTCTCCCCTCCCTCCCTATTTTCTGAGACATGAAAAGAGACTGCTGCGTTTGCTCCTGTCAAATCGAAAGGCCTTTGAAGTGGAACTAATCATTTCAAGGATAGTTTGCGTCGTCCTAACAACACAGCTCTCTCGCAAAGCCACGCTTTTTTGTCGGGAGATATGTTTTCATCTCTTTCAACCCGTCCTCACGATGATCATCCCTTCAGCTTTCATGCTCTGTCCTCCTGCATCGGGCAGACGGCCCTCCCAAATCTCTCTCCCCAAGCCTAAGGCCCAACCAACCCCAGCCCCCAAATCTCAGCTCTCAAATGCCAAAAGGTTAATCAAAAGGCCTTCTTCCCCCCTCACCCCACTCCCATGGACCTCTTGGCCCCCTTGGCTTCCAACCCACAGCTGCACACACCTGGAAAGGAAGAAAAGGTCTCCACCGTGTGGCCAGGCTTCTGTACAAGAGGGGTTGAGGCATCACCAAGCTGTAACATTGGAAGATGAAAGGAAAATGAAAGGCTTGGGAACACTGTGGTGCAAAAATGCAGGGAGAAGGGATAAGGAACATCTTTCAGCCCCATATACAGCTGGGGCATCTCAAGCCTTGAAGCCAAATCTACTCTGGAGTCTAAACCTGACCCTCTAGGGGTCTCCAGATGTTGATACCCAAGGCAACATCATTTGATGGTTTCTCAGCATGTGTGTGAGATTTTTTTCCTCCTGTTCTAAAACATTAAAAGTCCTTTCCTAAGGCTCAGTTCCTGCCAATAGTAATAGTAGCAGCAGTAGTAGCTCCCCTATGTAGCAGTGTAATAGCAGCCTTTTACTGGATACAGATGTTCCAGAACTGCCTAGTTCTAATTCCTGTAGATAAAAGTCCACTTACAAAGACATTAGTCCCCAACAGGATTTAGGCCAAGATCTTTGCACGTGAGAACCCTATCTGATCATCAAGGGCAAGAAAAACATGTGATGATATTCCCTGCCCTTTTCCAAGTTCTATATATTGTTGAATGATAGCAACGAAAACATTAGAAAGATGCATAAAACACATTCTGGGATAGCTGTGTTGGCCATGCAACATAACAAAATCCAAAATCCACACACACACAAAGCAATACCTTTATTGGCCAACCAAATGCAAAACACATGATGCAAGCTTTTGTTGTGGTTCAGGTGAGGGGTCACATGCAGGCGGAGGCCGCACCTTTTTCCTGGCCATGTGGGGCTGAGACAAAGGACTTTATCAAACACATGAAATACGTCATCATAACAACACCACATAAATGCAAAAGAGCACACATATCAGAAGAGGTCACCCTTTTGCATTTATGTATTGTCCATAAGCCGTCCTATTTTATTGACAGCCCAAGCCATCAATAGATTAGCTGTGGTGATTTTTTTCATGTTATTACAACATGAATGGTCAGACCGGCCAGAACACCTCCAGGTGAGATTGCAACACCCAGGTAGGTGATGCTCTATTTATGAACCTCCCAGGTTTATGTGGAAGTTTTTTAAGTGTGTTTGTGTGTGTGTTTGTAACTTTTTGAGTGTTATTTTTGGTTGTTGTTTTTTAAAATTTCCCATGCTAGGTATTCTCACGAAAATCTGCGAGATTTCAAACGAGGAAGTGAACAGAGCTCTGTTCACTCCTCATTCATTGCCAGGGCTGCCTTTTGCCGGGATTACAGGTAAGAGTGGTATACGGAGTTCTTTTGCTGGCATAAAAACGGCACAAATTATGTTGGCAAAAGAACGTTCTGGGAGGGTGGTACAATAAAGGACAGTAAAATTAAAATCATTTTGGAGCAGTGAGGTAAAAGATGCATAAATTATTGTTAAGCTATGTCATATTATCTGCATCTGTTTTAATTTTTGTAAGCTACCTTAAATCACAGTTCTGTGGAAAAGCTGGCATATAAATTAAATAAACCATAGTATCAATAAATAGTAACATTTAAAAATATGCAACAGGCTGTAAAGCTTCATAGAAAAATTCCTGCCATCAGACTATGATTTCGGGGTTTTATTTTGTAAAAGTGTCTAGTGAAACAAATTATAAATATTTGGGTGTGTTGTTGTTGTTGTTGTTTCAAACTGGAAGGACTGTATTAAATCTGAAGGACTCATATAAGCCTGCCCATGTTTATGGGTTCTTGCATCTCACCACCATCTCAGGTACAGCTGATGGGAGCACAAGAGGAGGCCTTCTTGGTTGCTGCTCCCAGGCTTTGGAGCTCCTTTTCTGGAGAGGTCGGACAAGTGCCTTCCCTGAGATCCTTCCATAAACATGTGAAGCCTTTTTTTGTTTCTGAAGGCCTTTGAGGGCTGACCATTCATGGGGCTGGGAAAACCGTTCAGAATGTGCTGTACTGTTCATTTGTTGTTTTCTTTTTAATGGTTATGTTTTTAACTGCTCTCAATTCTATTGTTAGCTTCATTATATGTTAATATTTTTACATGATATGAATTCTCTCTCTCTCTCTCTCTCTCTCTCTCTCTCTCTCTCTGGCTTTTCTTCACAAACGAAGATTCAGGAAGGACTCATCCTGTGCTTTCTGCAATCGCGCTGATGACTGAAAAGGCCAATCCGAGATAAACATGTCCGGTTGCAGAAAGCACAGCAGAAGGTCTCCTTGGGTGATGTTTCTGGGTTGAGATTCTTTCTGCGTTTTTATTTCTTTTCAAGACTTGTTCAGTGTGAGTTCTCAAATAAGGCTGCAGCATTGTGGATAGTGCGTCTCCTTGCCTCCCGATCTGAGGCCAGGGCGGGCCACTGTTGATGATCAATTTGGCCGAGCCTGAGATGTTGTTTCAGGGAGTCCTTGTATTGCTTTTTTGGAGCACCCCTCTTACGCTGACCCGTGGCGAGTTCACCGTAGAGTACTATTTTTAGGAGGCGATGGTCCTCCATCCTAGAAACATGCCCTGCCCAGCGCAGCTGTGTTCTCAATAGCATGGCCTCAATGCTGGTGATCCCTGCTTGCTCAAGGACAGCAACATTCGTCACATAGTCAGTCCAGTGTATATTTAGGATTGTGCGTATACAGTGCTGATGCCTTTTCAGTCATCAAATATATATATATATGATGATATATATTAATGTTAGTCATCTACTTGCATAATTATACATCTGCATATCCACAAACATATTCATGAACTTATAATACATAACTTTTTCCCTGTTTTCCTTCTAACTTCTTATGATGCTAACACCTTCCCTTGAACTTCTTGTTTGTCTTCCTTTCTTTCCACCTCCCTACACCCTTCTTCTCTCCTTCCATAGCATCACTCCTTTCTTACCCTCTCACTTGCACATACCTTCTCACATACTTTACCCTCTTACTCTATCTTACAACCCACCTTTATCAATCAATAATGCATTATTAATGTAATTATTAAAATTCCCTTCTCATCCACCTCCAAACAGCAAATAACATCCTAATTTATTAACTTCAATTAACTAAAATTGACTTCCTCTGTCTTATGACCTGTAAGAATTGTTTACGTGTAAATTCCTTTTCCAACCTCTAGGAACCACACATACACATATGTTATTAAGTTCATTTATATTATTAAGAGCATTTGACTACATGATATGAGTTTTAAACCTTTGTAATCTGTTTTGAGTTCCAGACTGGGGAAAAAATGGGATGCAAATAAATATTGGGTGGGAGAGGGAAGAGTTGCTTGATTAAGCCTGGTTAATTAATCAAATATTTTCAACAAAGTCATCAAACCAATTATGTAAACTTTGAAAGTGTAGGGTAGTTATGCGTTTTCTTTCTGAACTAGGTAGCAAAAACCATTAGACAAGTTCTTTTATTAAGAAAAGGGGTGGGTGGGCAGGAGACTTTGATTCCAGACACTCACACAGATTAGAAACCTGGCTGTTTTGAAAGTGTTTTTTTTTTAAAAAAAAAATCCTGAATTTCAATGGTCAGACTCCCTCCTGGCCAGACATTTCAAGTGCGTTGTGTTCAATCTTGTATGACATGGTTAAAATGAACTTTGTAAAGGTCCAGTCAACCTGAAAGTGTCTCATACGTGAGACTTAGGACAACTTAACCACACATATTTCTTCCAGTCTTTTCAAATTCATAATATTATTTTCCCCTCCTCTCTCTCTTGTTTTTTTTTTTAATGTTTTCGCCTAGGTTTTTGCTCCATTGTTTGAATCCTAGAAGCCTGCTTGGCTCAAGGGACAGTCGTCTGTCTCAGACACCACCACTTGCCTCACCAAGGAGTCCCCAGAACTCCTTAAAACCTAAGCAAGATGTTGTTGAGTTTTCCCAGAATTTTATTATTGCTAATAGAGCCACTTGAATCCTATTTGTTAGTCCCAAATGGAGCAGACCTGTTGAATCAATAGCTGAGAACCTGCGTTGAAGAGACAGAGCATAACTTTATGCTCATGGTGTGACAGCTCAGTTGTGCTACACCATCTCATTATAGAATTGGCAGATTCCACAATCCCACTGGCATTGACAGCAAAGTCAAAATGACCTTAACAGATTAGAAATATGGGCCAAAACTAACCAAATGAATTTCAATGGGGAGAAATGTAGGCTACTACACTTGGGCAGTAAAAATGAAATGCACAGATATAGGATGGGGGACACCTGGCTTGATAGCAGTACATGCGAAAGGGATCTTGGAGTCTTAGTGGACCACAAGCTGAACATGAGTCAGCAGTGTGATGCAGCAGCTAAAAAAGCCAATGCAATTCTAGGCTGCATCAATAGGAGTATATCGTTGTCCCTCCATATCCATGGATTTGGTATCCATGGATTTAAGTATTCATGGCTTGAAAATATTCTTTAAAAAATAATAATCCAAAAAGCAAACCTTGATTTTGCCATCTTATATAAGGGATGCCATTTTGCTATGCCGTTGCATATAATGGGACTTGAGTATTCATGGATTTTGGTATCCACGGGGGGTCCTGGAACCAAACCCCAGGAAAAATGAAGAGACAACTGTACTGTCTATATCAAGGCAAGTAATAGTGCATTCTGCTTTGGTCAGACCTTACCTTGAAAACTGGGTCCAGTTATCATAGGGTTTCTGGGCAAGATTTCTTCAGAGGAGGCAAGGGTGTGACTTGCCTAAGGTCACCCACTGGGTTTCCATGACCAAGGGAGGATTCGAACCCTGATCTCCAGGAGTCCTAATCCAACACTCTGACCATTACATAATGCTTGTTGTTAATTGCCATCAAGTTGACTTCAGCCTATGGCAACCCCATGAATGAGAGACCTCCAAGGCAACTTGTTATCAACAGACCTGCTCAGGCCTTGTAGACTCAGATCCGTGGCTTCCTTGATTGTGGCCCCACCGACAGGAGCTCCCCCCCTCCCATGGAGTGCCCTGCAGTAATGGCATTTTGCAGCAGCTGCGACCTGTCTTAATGGTGTTTCAGCCCCCAAAATCTTCACATGCCCACCAGTCAAGATGGTGGCTGCAAGTGGATTACTCGCATTTTCACCTACTATAATCTACCACCACCAAACTGTTGTTTTTTTTAAAAAAAAAAAACTATTTCAACTGTATGCTGGAGCGATATTTTGCTTATCAAAAGAAGAAGAAGGGGGGAAGCAACACCCCATTTTCTCAGCTTAGTGTTCACTTGCTAATGCAAAAAATCAACATGGCGATGCTGGGCGCTTGCCCTGTTAGCAAGCCCTGCCTCCACGCTCGTCCGGCCAACCAGCTTTGCACTTCCTCTCCTATGAGAAAATGATTTCTATTAAATCGCTTCTCCTAACGAGGGGAAATGCACATTCAAGGCAACTTGTTATCAACAGATCTGCTCAGGCCTTGTAGACTCAGATCCGTGGCAATGTGGCTTGCCATTTAGACAGGTATGGTTCTCTTCGCATGCTCTGAGAGGTGTTTCACCATTAAGACAACCCCTGACTCTATCCGCCTGTAATGCGGGCTTCCTCTTTTCCTACTGTGTCATGCTACTGTAGTCTAAATCCAGATGTCACTCTCAACTAGGTAGATTGAATCTATACAACTGAATCACTGGGATTTGCATTAAGTGTTGACTTACCAAGTTGATCAATTGATCAAAAGCATCTGCTCTAGTTAGGACCAGTGGCAATTGGTAACTTCCATGTCATGGGGCAGTGAACCCACTCTGGATTATAGTCCAAACTTTAAAGGATCCTTCCAAGGTTCTGAACCCTGTGTTCAAAACAGATTCAGGATCTTGGATAGATTCTTTAAACTCTGGACTAAATCTTGGAAGAAATTCAAGGTTGTTGGAAGATAACAACAACCGCAGGTACTAAGAATTGGGTTTAGACCATTGAACTTTTTAAAAACACTTGACCTCTCTCCACTGTTGCTCAGAGTGAAGGGGGAGTGTAAAGTTATTGCCATTCTATTACACACTGATGTGTGATTTTTTGCTGTCACTGCTTTTGATCTTCCCATCACAGTATTATTTTTGTCCATCCAAGGTTTTCTCTGTGTTGGGATCACTGATCAGCAAAATGATCCCCCTATAATCTTTGACAGCAATGCAGTAAAAGCAAACGAAGGCGCTATCTAGGATTACAGTAGTTAAAGTTTAATACATTCTCTGGTTTTTACAGTGATTCTCACAGTATGGGGGTGACTATAGGGGTGGAAGTGAACTTTCAGTTTAGGTAGTAAAGCAGTCATTCATGATGTGTTTGTGTGTGTATGTGTATACGCACCCATGGCTATGCAAACTCTTCTAAAGACCAGAGAAATTCTCCTTGTAGAAAAACAAGCTTGTACTTACATGAATTCTGTATTTATTTATTTATTTATTTATTTATTTTTAAAGGTATCCATTTCATTTCTTTTGTCCCTTGTATTCCTTTTTGACTAGCCCTCAAATACATCAAAATGTAGCCTCATTGAATGGATTTATTTATTTTGTGTCTTAGGAGATTATCAGATGCATCAAAAATGACGTTATAACAACGCCAGGTGATCGCAAAAGGGCTTCCTTATCAGACGACATCGTGCCCCATCATTATGCACTCGTTCTGCCCCAGTTACGAGGAGATTCTTTTTTATTGATGTGGAGAAGCCGTCAACCGATCTCCCGTTCTGTTTCTGTTACGGATCTGCTGGTGTGCAAGAAGGTGCCCCGTTCTGCTGGCGAGATTCCAGCGTCAATGGGCAGTCCCTGCCAGAACACTTCCGGGTAAGATCGGGACATCCAGGTAAGCTACCCTCGTTTTTGTACCCTCCCCAGGTTACTTGCAAATTTTAAACTGTGTTTTTCTGCTTGTGTAAACTTTTTATGCTTTATTTTTATTTTTCAATTTCCCACGCTCACGTCTTCTTGCGAGAACGGGTGGGGTTTCACTCCTGGGCTGCAATTTGGAGGCGAGAGAAGGTAAGTGCAGTGGGGAGGGTAATTTTTTTGGAACAGGGGCGGGAGTGGAGATTGTGGGACAGAAAGGCTTTTTGCATGGCAGGGGGTTGGACTGGATGGCACTTGAGGTCTCTTCCAACTCTATGATTCTATGGGGCAGGGATTCCATGCCAAGGTGCTCCAAAGTGCTGGATATACAGTATTCAGGATTAGAGATCAGCACCTTAGAGACCTCCTTTAAAGCCTGGATTAATTCTTGGAGTGGAGTCACCATCCAGCTGAGATGGGAGCCACCAGCCACCACTGCTTTAGGAGTGCAACTTCCAGAAGGGACCTGGCTGAGGGATTCTGGGAGTTGTTGTCCAAAGCAGGCAACCTTTCCCTAATTTGGCAGTGCACTGTCTTGAACTTATTTTAAAAACCCTAAACTTTTCCCCATACAATGCAGTGGGGGTGGGAGCATGGTTGTTATCATAGAATCATAGAGTTGGAAGAGACCCCAAGGGCCATCTAGTCCAATTCCTTGCCATGCAGGGATACACAATCAAAGCACTCCTCACAAAGGATCCCACCTTGCCTTCACCTCAGGAAGCAAAATGTATTCTGCCAGCTCTGATGAAAATGACTGCAGCTTAAAAATGAACTAATTATTATATCTTCCACATGAACTGGGGAAGTCTTCAGCATGCTCAGAAAACAAACTTAATTGGAAATTATTGTTATTTTCAATTCCTTGAAGGAGGGGGCTGAGCAATTAAGGTGTTGTGCTAATGCTGTAGTACGCATTTGTGAGAAGCCCCCCACTTTCTCCCTTCCCATTGCTCTAAATACATGCATACACACACACACACACATACACACACACACACACACACTACAAACAAGAATCCTGTTTCTCCCTCAGCCACATCTGTTTTTTGACCCCCTTTTTAGCGTTTTACCTCCACAATGCCATGACTTTCCCCCTCCCTTCCCACCCACACTGGACTCAATGGGGAGCCTATTACTGCACCACTTCCAGAAGTTTCATACGAACTTCATTAAGTCAATTACAGGGTGAACACATCACCATTTCTCTGCAATTAGTTTCAAAACGCTTCACTTTCCCTAATAGAACGGAGCAGATGCAAGTACAGACAGAGCACCGTGTTTTCGTGAAATCTATCTTGCTTCACATATTAAATCTTGTGGCCAAGCTCGGCAGAATTGAGTGGTGGAAGGACATTCCAAAGCCTGCAAGTGTTAGAACAGATGTTGCCTGATGATACCTGCTTAGGCAGCATGGTTGACGCTCCGTCAGGTATTTAAGGGGGGAAAGGCATCTTCATTGTGAGTGAAGTTCACACCAAATAATCAGCAGTAAAGGAATGGGCATGATGGTCATCCTGAAGCAACCATTTTGTGTGACCATTTCCACACTTCCACCACCAGTATGGTGAGCAACCATTGGGGAGGAACCACAGCTCTATTGGTAGAGTTCCATGCTTTCCATACAGAAGGCTGCTGAATCAGTTCTTGGCATCTCCTGTTAAAAGGAGGAGAAGATGGCAGAGAAGACCTCTGCTTGAGACCTTGGCCTATTATCTATCTATCTAAAACTCATGGGTATGTTCAGTAGGCCTGGGTATGTTTCCAACTCTTGGGTATGTTTCCTCTCCCAGTGTGCTGATTGGCTGCTCAGGAAACACACCCAACCTATCACCACCCACATGCAAATTCCCTCTCCATCTCACAATCCACTCCTGCCACTCAATCTGTGGCCCAGGCAGTCAACTGGCAGTGGCGGTGGTAGGAGCTGCATGCGATGGGACCCAGGCAGTCAACCAGTGATAGCGATGGTGGTGGGACACTGCCGCTGTGACTGGACCCAGGCAATCAACTGGCAGCAGCATCCAGACAGTCAACTGGCAGCGGTGGTGGGACACTGCTGTGACAGGACCCAGGCAGTCAACTGGTGGCAGCTGTGGCCACAGCAGGGCAACAGAACAAGTCAACCTCAGCAATTCCAGGAAAAGTGTGGAACACTGAGATGGGGGAGGAAGAATTTAAATCCACCAGTCTACCTTACAGGGTTGTCATGAGGTCCACTGGGAGTTCTTGGGTGGGAGGTGGGTTTTTTTTAATGGCATACGTTATGCTGGATCCAGCTAGTATCCAAAACAAGACAGATTAAAAACTATAGGAAAAAATTGATAGAAGAAGGCAGCCTAGTGTAGTGGTTGAGTATTGGACTACGACACTGGAGACCCACTCAGTCATGAAAACCCACTGGGTGACCTTGGGCAAGTCACTCTCTCTCAGCCTTCAGCTTGCCATAAGTCAGAAACATAGAATCATAGAGTTGGAAGAGACCACAATGGCCATCCAGTCCAACCCCCTGCCATGCAGGAATAAACAATCAAAGCATTCTCAACAGATGGCCATCCAGCCTCTGTTTAAAAACCTCCAAAGAAGGAGACTCTACCACAATGCGAGGCAATGCATTCCACTGCTGAACAGTTCTTACCATCAGGAAGTTCTTCCTAATGTTTAGGTGGAATCTCTTTTCCAGTAGCTTGAGTCCATTGCAACAAGAAACATAGAACTTAAAAATAAATGGCCTGTATTCTGTATCAGCCACTTAGTTAATATACTTAACCAAGTAACTTCTCTTGGCTAAGACACACATCTTGAACCTGCAGGAAACGACATTCACCCATGCTTTGATCACCGGTAGAAAGAACCAGTGTCATAGTCATGACTAACTAGCCATTGTGAATACAGAACAGTTACATACATACATATATATATATATATATATATATATATATATATGAATGATAATATTAAAATCACAAAACCCATAATTGTTCTGTATTGACAATCACTGATTAGTCACAACTGTGATGCTATGACCACAATCATAGCTCTTCCCCCCACTCCCACACCCCAACCTACTTTACTGGGCATCAGCTGCAAAGAGACAAGGAGGACCATCCTGCCAGCGAATGGAACATGAGTAAATGATGTTTCCATTAGGTTTGGAAGGGAGTCAGGCCAGGAAAGGTTGCTTAGTATAGGCAGTTAAGTAGCTGATACAGAAGACTGGCCAATATTATTAAATCAAACTCTATGACACTGACTGTTGCCCTGACTTTTCCATTTGGGTTCATCAATTTAAGTGAGCTGTATCATTTTTGTCTGGGATGGTTGGTTTTGTTTTCTATAATGTCTCCTGACTGAATTTCTTTCTTGCACCTCGCTTGGACCGGTGAAATTTTCCATATATGAACATTTGGCAACATAATATTTATTGGAGGGGCATTGTCTTCATTTTGTGTGCCCTCCCCCATAGCTATCCACCTTCACTCCTTCAATAAAATCACAAGACCCTGTTGTCAGACTGGGGTTCCCACTTTTCATCTCGTACAGAACAAACCCACCCTTCTCTTTCTCAGCCCTGTGCCAGTCAGAATGGAGTCAGAACTATCCTGATCAGAGTCAGCAAAACTTTTAAAGGGCCATTTGTATCCTGGGTTAACATGTTGTTGGTCCTTTGGGCAAAAGATGACCTGTCAGGGCTTTGCTGCCAAAAGCCAGAGTGTCTGTTAATACTATTAAAGCCAAGGTTTCAGGTTTCAGATGAAGCATGGTGACAATTAGAGGGTGAAACCAATGCCCTTGGGAACATATGTCAAGTATCCAGGGCTCGGGTTTCATGGTCAAGGCTATCATAGGAGACAGCAACCCAAACTCTTGAAAAACAACATAAAGGCCTCTTCAGCAGCCAAAATGCAACTGGTGGCAGGTCAGGGAAGGACTAGCAAGGGAGAAACAAAAGTATTTAAACCCAATGTTGGTTTCTGGTTGGGGGAACCGTAGGCATTTATTTTGTTAAACGAACAAAAATCCAAGAAATCCAAGGTGTTGCTATGGGGGAAGAGAGGGTAATCCCAACTAGAGTAGATCCAAAATAAAAATTCTCATCCTCCAATGAAATTTTCTTACAGGCCCCCAATTTCTACCATTGCAGAGAGCGAAACATTGAAAATCATACACACCAAGAATTCTTCTATTTGCTGTGTTCACATTCCCTTGGGAATTTTGCTTGCCCTTTTCCTTGGATGCCTGAATTGTATTTCTAAATGTTTAAAACTGATGTTTTAAGTTACTGCCATGCTAGAAATGGTGGGCAGGGGAGGCTAAAGGAAAATTTTATTTGGGTAGTAGAATACTTATTGGAGGGGCACATACACCCAATGCTATCCATGGAGAATGACAAAATGGAGAAACAATGTGGTATAGGGGTTAGAGATCTTGGCTAGATCTGGTGAGAGCCGGATCCTGGTCCCCACTGAGCCATGTCATTTACTGGCTGGTTTTAGGCCAGTCACTTTTTGAATCAGACCTACCTCTCAAGGTTGTTGTGAGGATAAAGTGGGAAATGGGAGAGAAAGCCCACCACCTTGATCATGTTTAAGGGAAAGCAGAATATAACGGAGACTTTCAAGGACAGCCTTCTTCACCCTGGTGCCTTTCAGACATTCTTTACTTCAGCTTCCATCAACCACAACTCATCATGGCCAATGGCTAGCAATGCTGGAGTTCTCACCCAAACCATCACAAGGACTCGTGTCTGGGACGAGGGGGTAGGCCAGCATCCTGCATCCCTCTGTGGCCAAGTGGATGCTCCAAGCAAGGCATAACCATAATAATCCTCTGCTGCAGTTGCCTTCTAGCAAATTGGGAGGCATATGACTAGGATCACAACTGCTACATGGAGGAACTTGGAAGACCTAACACTTTCCTTTTTCACCAAGGACCCAAAGCAAAGCTCCTTACAGTCCAAAGGATGTTTTATTTGGATATGGAAACAAGCTTATACAGAGACATCAGAGCATGCAAAGATTTTTAGAATGCAGCATTAGGAATTAACCCAATAGCCACAGTAGCTGGGGAAATTTGGAGCGCTGTAGTTCCAAAAAGTAACTTTCCCAAATTCACACATAGTTGTAATCCAAAACCGTCCAAGCCATGACTCCAGTCCAAACCAGGAAGATACCAGCTACTTTTTAAAGAATAAAATCAAAAGCGAGAATCAGCCATGTGTATCTGATCAAATGTCTAACTTGACTTTCAATGGGTAAATCCTACAGAGTTCCCTACAGAGGAGAGTCTACTGCTGTGGAACCACCACAGAAGTAGTCTGAATTTTCTGGTGGGAAAGCAGAGTATTGCTACATCTTATATGTCAAAAAGTAAGCCAGTACGACTCTGGAGACCAGGGCTCAATCCTCTGCTCAGCCATAGAAACCCACTGGGTGTCCTTGGGCAAGTCACACTCTCTCAGCCTCAGAAAAGGCAAAGACAAAACCCCTCTAAACAAATCTTGCCAAAAGAAAACCCCATGATAGGTTCATCTTAGGGTCATCCTAAGTTGGAAACAACTTGAAGGCAAACAACAAGAAGCATGTCAAAAAAGGACTCTGTGGTAAACCTTATATAGAAACTTGGGGACCTTGAGTCTCCTGGCTGAAAGCAGATATGTGCTACCATTCCAGCTCTACAGTCTGACCGTAGGCAGAGGGTTGGACTAGATGGCCCTTGTGGTCTCTTCCAACTGTATGATTCTATGAACAGATTGAGGAATTTCACATGGAAGATGATCCTGAAAATCTGTGCACTTTACAATATCCCAAACTCTCTTTTAGACACAACCACAGTCTGCTCACAATCACAGATAAACAAGTCTCAAGGTATGGATTTTTCCTCCTATATTTTATAGACACGTCTATGCCATTTGTTGTTCAGTGCCATAAAATTGTCTTCAACTTATGTTGACCCTTTGAATTACAGATCTCTGTGACACCCAGTTATGAACACCTCTGCTAAGGTCTTCCAAACTTGAGATCATGGCTTCCTTGATTGATATGCCCTATCTATGCAAATATACACTGGATAACGGAGCACACCAGGGAATTCCAGAAGAAAATCAGCATGTGCTTTATAGACAACAACAAAGCTTTTGACTGCATAGATCACAAAAAAGCTACGGAGTGCTCTTAAAGAAATGGGTGTACCATTACATTTGATTGTCCTGATGTGTAACCTCTACTCAGGACAGGAGGCTACCATTAGAACAGAATATGGAGAAATAGAATGGTTCCAAATCAGAAAGGGAGTCAGACACAGCTGCATTCTATCACCTTATCTGTTCAACTTGTATGCAGAAAATATCATACACAGAGTAGGTTGAAACTCAGAGAAAGGGGGAGTGAAGATCAGATGAAGGACTATCAACAATCTAAGATATGCAGACAACACCATACTACCAGAAGAAAACAACAAAGACCTGGAACAATTACTACAGATAGTCTAAGAAGAAAGTGCTAAGCCAGGCTTACTGTTGAACATTAAAAAAACAAAAATAATGACCACAAAGGATCTACATCAATTCAATCTAGACAAGGAGGAAATTGACATAATTAAAGATTTCCGCATATCTTGGATCGAACACTGATCAGAACGGAGATTGCTATCAAGAAATCAGAAGAAGACTAGGAATGGGAAGGGCAGCTATGAAAGAACTAGAGAAAATCCTAAAGTGCAAAGATATAAAGCTGAACACTAAAGGATTGTCCAAGCCATCATATTTCCCATCACCATGTACAGAAGTGAGAGCTGGATGGTGAAGAAAGCTGATAGAAAGAAAATCAACTCATTTGAGATGTGGTGCTGGAGATTATGGATACTGTGGACTGCCCAAAAGAGCAATAAATGGATCCTAAAATAAATCAAGCCTGAGCTCTCCCTGGAAGCCAAGATGACTAAACTGAGACTGTTGTGCTTTGGCCACAACATGAGAAGGCATGACTTACTATAAAAGACAATGCTAGGAAAGGTGGAGGATAGCAGAAAGAGAGGAAGGCTAGATGGATAGATGGATAGACTCAGGCAAGGAGACCACGGCCCTGAGTCTGCAGGACCTAAGCAGAGCAGTTGAGGACAGGGGGTCATGGAGGTATCTCATTCATGGGGTCACCATAAGTCAAAGTCAACTCAAGGGTAGTTAACTATATAACAAATCTATGCTACATCATTCAATTTGTTTAATAGCCATTCGTACCCGGAAGGAACAGCCTTCAGAACCACAGATCTACAAAGGAGCATCTGAAAATTCTTAGATCCTTCACTGAACTTAAGTTCCCAAGATTCTTTTGGGGCAGGGTGGGGGTGTCTATGGCAGTTAAACTTAGAATCATAGAATTTTAGATTTGGAAGAGGGTTCAAGTTCCATCTAGTCCAACCCCCTGCCACACAGGAATACATAACTAAAGCACCCCTGAAAGATGTCCACCCAGCCTCTGATCAAAATCTCCAAAGAAGGACACACTGCACACACACACTGCACACACAAGGAAGTTTATTCTGCTGCCAAAGTAAAGTTGAGATATATATATATATGATTTGAATTCATTGGTTTGTGTTCTAATCTCTGGAGCAGCAGAAAATAAGCATGCTCCACATTCTACATGACATCCCTTCAGATCTTTAAAAATGTCTGTCACGTCACCTCTCAGCCTTCTCTTCTCCAACTCCCTAAGTCTTTCCTCATAAGGCTTGGTTTCCAGACCTTTGATCATCTTGGTCGCCCTTCTCTGGACACCTTCCAGCTTTGTCAAGATCCATCTTGATCTGTGGTGGCCAGAACTGGGCACAGGACTCCAGTTGAGGTCTGACCACAGCAGAACAGAGTGGCATGATTATTTCCCTTGATTTGGGCACTATGCTCCTGTTGATGTGGCCTCGAGTTGCACTGTTTCAAGTAGTCATCACTGTGTTGCATGGGGGAGAAAGAGAAAGGATTTAAATGCAAGCTCATGGGTGCCTCTTCAACCTCAACTCTTGTTATTCTAGAATAATTAACCCAGAACACAAGAGAGCAATTTGAAGGGTTTGCAAGAGAGCAATTTGAAGGGTTTGCTACTCCTCAGGCTACAACTTTACACCTAACCCCTCCCCACCACTTGTGAGTGGACAAAGAACTTTCTTTCTAATTACTTGCTCCTTTCTTCCTTGGGTTTGATGCATGGGCATCGTACTCCCTTAGATCACATAATGGCATGGAAAGCCCTTGTTTCATATCTTTCCTTCACAGAAGAAAAACAAGCTTTGTTTGGTTTCTGTCTTTTATTTCGACCATGTCCCCACTTTTCACTGGGTGCTCTTTTACCGTCATCTCTGCTTAACATGCCTCCGGTGGGCATTTTCAGCTTGACAACAAACTTTCTCTTTCTCCAGCTCTCTATTTTAAAAAAGAGAGAGATGAAAAAACATATTTTATTTACTGCCTCCTATAAATTATTTACTAGCAAGGCTGAGGTAATTCCATTAAAGTGGCATGGTTTGTTTATACTAAATGGTTATCCAGGGACTCTTTTGCAGCTATAAAGATGCACGATTACAGAAGAGAAGTATTGGGGGAGGAAGGGAAGAGATGAGAAAGAGTTGGAAATAAACACATTGCAAGTTGGACAGAGGTGAAGAGAGACCAAAGGATATTTGCCCTCTTCGGGTTTACGAGTCCAGTGGCCAGACCGGGTTTCTTATTCCCTTGTGGCCTATCTAGAGACCAAGAGAATTCAGGCCTCCTTGAGTGAGAAGCAAATGGCATGGCCTACCCCACCCCACCCCCCAAGAAATGACCTAGGCCTTCAAGTTGTTCCCATGAGAACTTTGCCTCATTTTGTCTACTCTGTTACCAGCCAACTCTCCTCTACCAAGACTTACTTCTCCTATGTTTTGCCTGCTTCATGTAAGCTGAATTCAGGTGTCCAGTCACCAAATACAGGCAAGTCTCAATTTGTGTTGCCCCAGTTTACAATATTTCAAAGGTACATTTCTGCAGAAAATAAATAAATAAATAAATGAATAATAAATGGAGGTCTCATCCACAATGGACAGGGGAAGAAAAGGCCTGCAGTCTTGCTGCTGCTGGAAGGAAGGGCTTTCTTTTGAATGCTTAGAAGAAGAGTGTGAGGAGGAGGAAGAAAACTGAATCTTGATGTCATTTGAAGGAAAGAGTTTCCTTTGCCTGCTTCCTGTGGGGGAGGAAGAAACTGGAATCTTGATGTCACCATGCTGAGTCTCTATTTGTAATTTGGGGAGGGCTAATTAGAGAGCCAGCATAGTGTAGGGCTTTGAGCATTGGACTATGACCCAGGAGACCAGGGTTCAAATCCCCACTCAGCTATGGAAACCCATTAGGTGACCTTAGGCAAGTCACACTCTCTCAACTCAGAGAGAGGCAAAGTCAAACCCCCTCTGAACAAATCTTGTCAAGAAAACTCCATGATAAGCTTGCCTTAGGGTTGCCATAAATCAAAAGTGACTTGAAGGCACACAACCACTAGCAATTAGAATTCTCCTCAGAAGTGTTTTTTTAAAAAAAAAAAATTAAATTTCATAACATGAATAACATACAACATAACCCAATATCCTTAGTATAGAACAATTACAATACTTCACCAAGCCTGGCTAAAAGGAAATTATGTAGTCATGGTTCTTGTGGAATTCATAACTGGTACAATACAACCCCAATATCCATGGGCAATATGTTATTTGGATAGCAAAAATTACAGATTGTAGCTAACTCTGTATTTCTGGCAGGAGCATACCACAGAGTTGTGCTGGAGGATCTTCAAATGCCTAGAGAGAACACCTCTCTAGGCATTTGGAGGTCCTCCAGCACAACTCTATGGTAGGCTTCCACTGGACGTTGACCATAGAATCATGCTGGAGGACCTAGAAAATGCCTAGACAGTACACATTCTTTCAGACATAGGTAAGTGAAACCACAGGTACCACTCCCACAGATATAGGGGCCATATAGTAACCATTAAAAGTGATTTGTCCAGAAGTTATTTGTACTTTCTGGGTGGAATTCATTCTGATCATAGAATCATAGAATTGCAGAGTTGGAAGAGACCACGAGGGCCATCCAGTCCAACCCCCTGCCACGCAGGAAATCACGATCAAAGTATCCCCGACAGATGGCCATCCAGCCTCTGTTTAAAGACCTCCAAGGAAGGAGACCCCACCACACTCCGAGGGAGTGTGTTCCACTGCCGAACAGCTCTTACTGTCAAAAAGTTCCTCCTAATGTTGAGGTGGAATCTCTGTTCCTGGAGCTTGCATCCATTGCTCCGTGTTCCAGTCTCTGGAGCAGCAGAAAACAAGCCTGCTCACAAAATTAATAAAATAAACCCCAATTGGTTCAAAAGTATCCATGCTGACAATTCCTCTTCAATGTGTACAGTTCCTGGCTAGTTTCTCTAATAGTTCAGACTCTGTCTATTCAGCTGCACAAAGTAAGTCCAAAGCTTTCCAGTATGTAGCTCTTGTCATTTCCAGCAGTATCTCAAATGTAGGCTGCTCAGAAACATCTGAGGATAGAAAGCTAGACTAGATCAGCCTTTGGTCACATCCAGCACAGCTCTTTTTACCTTTTTTTTTTTGGTCCTTAATCCACTTCCATACTTGATTAGAAACTGAGTGAGTAAACCAGATAACAATTTTTCAAGAACAGTGAGAAATTGGATAACTTTGCTGCTGGAAAAACATGACAATTTAGCAAGCAGGTGGTATACATCATCCTGCTAACAGCTGATGGGACTTTTTTTCCCTCCCCACTTTACTAGAGTTCTCATTCAGGTCCAGATGTGGGGCAAAATTCCCACACAACCACTTGATCTTTGTTTGTTGCTGTTATGTGCTGTCAAGTCAGTTTTGACTGATGGTGATCCTATGAGAAAACATCTAAGACATCCTATTTGCTGAAGTGTCTTTCAGATCTAGAGCCATGGCTTCTTTGATTGACTCAATCCAGCCGGACTGTGGTCAGAGATATAGCTATATGGGGAGTAAAATGAGGGTATTGCCCACCCCAAATAAGAATTCTTCCCTCCTAATTGAAATGTTTCTCCAACCCCCAAATTTCTAGCATTGCACTAACTGAAAACTTCAGATGAGCATTTAGAAATACAGTTCAAGCATCCAAAGAAAAGGGGCAGGCAAAGTTCCCAAGGGAACACAAACACAGTAAAAAAGAAGAGTTCTAGAACTTTATCAGACACAGCAAAAATCCCACGATTACGACATTACAGCAGTGAGGCTGTTTCCTCTATTGCACGATGTTGTCATGTTTGTGAGTTCGATCTGTGCTACAGTTGCAAATATGGCATTGCTTCTCATTGACGGGACAAGCCATCAATAGCCCTCAATATGATAAAAGTGGAAGTGGAAAGCTGATTGGTTGGATATGTGCAGGGGGCGGAGCTGGCTAACAAGGCAAGCACCCGGAACCACCATGTTGGATTTTCGCCTTAGCGTCCGTGTGCTGAGGCAACAAAACAGCCTTTTTTTCATTAATTTTCTGGTTTTTTTTTTATTTATTTAGGCAGAATATTGGACTTTTTCACCTTAGATATGCTTTAAAAAAAATACTGTGCGGCGGTGGCAACAGATGAAAATAAAAACATGAGTAATTCACTTGCGTCTGCCATCTTGATTGGCAGGGATGCCTGTTGGAACAGCAAAAGCAGACAGCTTTGCATGCCTGTGATTTTGCAAAAAAAATTAAAACAATTCAAAGCTGCCACAAATTGGCATTAGTGCATATCAATCCACATTTTTCCCCTTGTATAGCCAACAGCTCAGTAAAATGATATGGGGAATATGTGGCCTTCCTGGTGTTGCCTCCATCTTATAGAATCATGGGGTCTGTAGCTTCATTAGGTTCAGAGAAAATACAGTAGATAGCATTTTAATTGCTATGACAGCATCTTGAAGAATTCTAAGATTTATAGTCTGGTAAGCCACTAGAGCACTTTCTGGTAGAGAATTCAAAATACTTTATGAAACTTCAAATTCCAGGATTCCACAGAATGGAACCATAGGAGTGAAAATGGCATTAAAGTACTATAATTAATGGGCAGGGGCAAAAGAGACCAGCGATAACCAAGCTACCTCCAGGTGAAAGAGTTCAGTCCACCATAGTTCAGAAGGCCAGCATATGCCTTGGTTGCAAAGACACTGCCTTTGGCCAAGGGCCATCTGTATGGCAAATCAGAAGGGGATAAGAATTTCACCACCACTTGGCATGACAAGAGAGATCGCTCCACTCTAATGAAATGTGCAAAAAGTTAGGGTTTTATTTCAAGGGCTCCCCCTTTTCCAGTTGCGAGTCTGCAGCTCTGCATTGCTGCAAGACATCAGAAATCTTCCTCATAATTCCTAGTCTAGTCTATCTGAAACCTCCCTCCCCACCCCCTTTCCTCCATTCATCCAAGACTCCCAGCATGATAAAGCTCTATATATTAACGCTTGTCAGGGAGACAACAAGGATAATATGGACGTACAGCTGGGCCAATCTTGACCGCATTTTTTTGCTGTGTGTCAGTGGCACACAAAGCCAGTTGTAGAGGTAGGGGGTTGGGGGTGTGTGAAAGGCATGGATGTAATTCACAACCCAGAAAGGGCTGTATACTGTGTGTACTTTCATCACTTTAAATATCGATGTATTTAATCTCCACTGGGGGGCAGAGAAATAAAGACCCTAGCAAATGTGGATCCACACTGCAGAGAATGAAGAAATCTTTGAAGTTTAACTGCATTGGTTCCAGCCCGCACCTCTGACAATGCCTGTTGAATACAGATCACAAGCACATGGAAACATGTGGCGTACACGCATGCACAGTGGCAAGCTCTTTTGCATTCATCCGCCTTACATTGGCTACTCAGTCTGTGCCGTTTTCCTTGTGTCCCATGTTTTTGTGCCCTTCCAAACTTACTGCAGCCCAAACAGGTTTTTCAGTAGATGGATTGAGTCTTCTAAGCCAAATTCATTCTAACCAGAATTTGGGGGAAGGAGAAACCAAAAACTGGGTGGGATGGAGGGGTTGTATGTAGATTTTAATGTTGTAAGCTGCCCCGATTGCCTTTTGTAGAGAGTGGGAGATAAATAAATATCATCATCATCATCATCATCATCATCATCTGGGCGGGGGGGGCAAAAGAGCCCAAAAATATCAAAGTAAAATCAAACCAGACACCCTCAGAAGTCCACTTCTGGCTTGTTTTTTTGTTTAAGTGTTTTTAAAAGGTGTAGGGAGCCTACAAATTCTTTAGAAGATGAATTGCCACTTAGAGGCTCCCAGAGGTGGTGATTTATCATTTTTCATCCCTAAAAATCCCCAGCATGGGGAATATTCATGGGGATCTGAGGGGGTTCAGTGGATGCAAAAACAGATGAGGAAATTATATCAAACCACAATGAATGATTCCCCCCTCCCCCAACTTAATTTATCCTTCTTTCCCTCATTTATTCTGTCTTTTTTCCTTCCTCCTTCCTTCCTGCCATACATATATACATACATTGAATGCATATGTACACAATACCATCTTCAGTTCATGGGGGTAAACAACCACAGACCTGCATACATGCTTCAGGAATCACACATCTGCAATCCCAAATGGGAAACTTGAGCAACCAGTGACTAGATTTTTTTAAAAAAAACTTGGAACACCACAACTTGGAGAGGGGGCAAAAACTCCAAATATTCTACAGGAAGAGCCTTCGTGGCTTTTTGTAAAGTTTTAAAAAAGCAGGGAAAGCACATTCCCTCTCATTGGGAAAATCTGAGTCTCATTCATTCATATTCCAGATAAAAGCAGAAGTGGAAAGCCGATTGGTTGGCTGTGCGCCGGGGGCAGAGCTTGCTGGCAAGGCAAACACCCAGGACCGCCATGCTGGATTTTTGCCATAGCGATCGTGTGCTGAGGCGATGAAACAGCCTCCCCCCCCCCCCGGTTTATTTTAGTGGACGATCACACTTCCACACCTTGGATTTGATTTTTTAAAAAATACTCTTTGGCGGTGGCAACTGGTGACAATAAAAATGTGAGCAATTTGCTCACACCCACCATCTTGATTCTCAGGCATTCCCATTTGAACAACAAACACATATGGTTTTTTGCATGTCTGTGGTCTTGAAGAAAAACGGTGGAGGCAAATGAGTTAGTGAGCATCAACCCACATTTTATTGCCTCATATAGATGAGCCCCGTTCTTCATCAGGGTTTCCCAACTCTTAAGAAACCTGTTTTCCATCCATTTTTTAAAATATATTTTAAAATATTCTTTATATGCATAAAAACATCCCATATTCTAAGCTATGTTTTCAAATGCTTGGCTGAACAGGCAAGTTTTAACCTGGCGTCAAAATGAGGCCAACCCATGTCAAGTAGTGTTCATATAATCTGGTCCTCTCATTACTACACAGTCTTTGGTTTACCCCTCTTAGCTTTCATCTTCAACCAAGGCAAATCTATCCATCTGATTGATTGCATGATTGATTGATTTGATGTGATTTCTCTCTTGCTTTTCTCCCAGGGCTGAAACACAAGGTTGGTTTCAGCATAATTAAAAAGATTCCAACACAAATCCAATAAACTATACATATTGATATGCAAATTAAAACTAATGTTCCTGTTAAAATACCAACCTGAACATCTTAAAAATACCACCCTGATTATCAGTCAGCTGTAAAATAATAAATCATTATAGAAAGTAATTCATTAAATGTCAAACTCAGAATTATTCATCCCATAGTATTTCCATTTTCTATGTATGGTTGTGAAAGATGGACAGTGAGGAACAGTGACAGGAAAATCACCAACTCATTTCAAATGTGGAGGACAGTTCTGCAGATACCATGGACTGATAAGAAGACAAATCAATGGGCATTAGAATAAATCACACCTGAATTCTCCCTAGAAGCCAAAATGACCAAACTGAGACCATTGAGCATTGGACACATCATGAGATGCCATAATTCACTAGAAAAAGACAATAATGTTTGGAAAAGCAGTAGAAAAAGTGGAAATCCACATGACAGGTGGATAGATTCAATCAAAGAAGTCACAACCTTGAGTTTGCAAGACCTGAGCAAGGCTGCTAAGAAAAGGACCTTTTGGAGGTCGCTCATTCAGTTGAAGCCAACTTGATGGCAAATAACAAGAACAAGAACTATTCATCACCACTGCGAGTTCAGTCGGCCCTCCACATATGCTGGGGGGTTAGGGGTGCAGGACCCCTGTAAAAGTGGGGAAACCATTAATATCTCTAGCCCCCTTCCCCCAAACCATATTTAACATACACAAAAAGTATGACCCACAGATTCAACCCACAACTGATGCCTTTGAGACATCAGGGCTCCTTTGCAAGGCGGAAGCGAGTGGCTGGCAGGGCTTATCACCACTTCCACTGCTGCCCTACGCCATTTGTAATAGGGACTTACAAACCTCACCGCCCATATGCTGTTTCTCTCAGTCTCAGAAGGCTTGAAGTCCCTATTAAAAATGGCATAAGGCAGCAGCAAATAATCCATGAGTAATCAAACAACAAAAGTTAAACCCGCAAATGTGTAGGGCCAACTGTACATCCATTTTAAAACTGACTGCAACAAGCCTTTAGTTGCTGGGAATGTGTTTAGATCTTTATCTAGTGTCATCCTGGGGTTGTCAAGACAAGAAGGTATAATGCAAATTGCTGCGCATTAACACAAATTCACAGCAGCATTCATTTGTCTCCACGGTTTTTTGGCAAAATCTATTGTACGTGAAGCTATCCATGGTTGAAGTGCACATGGAGCCACCCTATGAATCAAAATGGTAGCTGAGTAAATTGCTGCATGGTATTATTCCCCACATGTTACCACTACACAGTATTGTTTAACTGTACAGCAAAGGTGCGCAAGTGCGACATTCTGCTTTAAAAAGCTATTTGTTCACCTCAGTGCAGCAGAAAAGTGCATGACTGATAAAGTGAAAATCCAAAATGGTGCTTCCAGCAGCTTCCTTGTCGGCAAGCCTGCCACCCGCGCACGTCTGACCAATCAGCTCTTCACTTCCACATTCGCCGAAAATGTGAAGCATTCCAAACCAAATGCCAAATGAGTGGTAAACACATTTCTGCACATTATTTTTAAAACTTCGGGGAAAGCCACAGTATATTGAGTTTTGTGGGGCCCTCCTTGCAAATACTATGAATCTTGTTCACTTTTCGCTGGGACGAAAGGTATTCTCCTCTCCTTCTATGAGGTGTATTTGCACCGTCTAGACACACACACACCTGTCTCACACTTGCTTCTCCATTCCCTCTCTGCCCCTTTCAGTATTTCTTCCAAAGTAGTTCTGTTAAAATTAGAATGTAAGAAATTCAGGGCAAGAAACTTTCTCCCTCAAATACACAGGCTCTGTGGGACATCGCCAGTGAAGCAGTATAAGTAATAAGGTCACCACAATTTGCAGAGATTGGAATGTTAGTAGCAAAGGCTTAATACGTTTCATTAATCATCAGTGAGCTTGAAGGACTCACTGGTTTGCTTCAACATGGGATGGATACCATTTTAGACACACTTTGGCCAGAATTCTGTTGTTGTCTATTATTATTAAGTGCCAGAATCCTATATGACTTGTTATGTTATATAACTTTACATAAACCTAGCTAATATATGATAGCAGAGGCGCTAAGAAACCTTTTGCTGAATTGCAAAGGTGCATAATGGGACACTGGCAAGAGTGCCTAATGCACATTGGTATGTGATGCACATCAGTATGTGGTGCGCACTGATGTGCATCAAGCCCTTTGTTGGCTCTGCTACATAGTAGCATAACAGCAGCTCTGTATTTGATATGGACATTACGCAATTGTGCAATTCTAATTCCCCCTGATGTAAGTCCCAAAAGGATTCCGGGCATTAACTTTTTATATACCCCATCTTTTCCCCAAAAGTAAGACTTAAGGCAGCTTAGAAATTAAAAGCTAAAAACATACAAAAGAACAACATCAAAATAGAATTACACTATTCAGAATGTTAAAACAATATGGAACAAACCATTAAAAATCATTAAAAGCACTTTTTAAAAACCCAGTATGATTAAAACAATGCTGCACACTCTTAAAAGTCCTTTCTTTAAAAACCTTCAGTTCTCAAAAGCCTGTCAGAATGAAGAAGTCTAAATGGTGAAAATGGGGCTGTCTAAATGATGAAAATGCTCCTCATGGAATGTGAGGAGAATTCTACCTGTCTTAATGGGATCCCACATCAAATCGCCATATTCGGAAGAAGGGGGGCCAAAAACATCAAAAACTCCAAAGGAAAAGCCTTTATGGCTTTATGTGGGCAGAGTTTCAAAAAAACAGTGAGGGGAATGCACATTCCTGCTCATTGGGACAAGCGGTTCAATATGAATCACTTTCCCATAGGAGAGGAAGCACAAAGCCACCATTGTTGTTTTTCACGGAAGCAATCATGCACTAATTTTCAAACGGCAGAGCAAAAAAAAAAACCTGCATCGGAAATGCGCACTCCCACTCTTTAGGACAACCAAATCACATATTGTGCATTCCAAAGTGGATAGCTGATTGGTCGGATGTGTGCAAGTGGAGGAGCTTGCCAGCAAGGCAGTGCCTAGAACTGCCATGTTGGATTTTCGTCATGGCAATCATGCACTGGGGTGACAAAACAGTCTTTTGGAGGGATTGTTTATTTAAGCAGAAGACTGCACTTGTGTGTGCCCTGGTTTAGTTTTTTTTTTTTTTTAACTGTTCAGCAGCAGCAACTTGGGGAGAATAAAAATGCAAGTCGTTCACTGATGCCCGCCATCTTGATTCGCAGTTATGTCTGTTTGAACAGCAAACACAGATAGCTTCACATGCCTGTGATCTTGCCAAAAAAATGTGGAGACAAATGAAAGCCGCTATGCACCATTCCACATTGTATTGCTACATATAGACAAGCCCATGGACATCAAACAGTTATGAGGTCATAAGCCTAGCTTATGTCATTGTATGGAATTGCCTAACAGGATGTCAGCTGAAGTATAAAGAATAATGCCATAAAGAGATGGAAGCTTTTGAAGGTGTCAAGATGGCAGTTCTGCACTGAGAGGGCTGCCTGGCAAAACTCTGAGTAGAAGGAGGCAGTGTGTCTTACCTTCCTTGGCGATTTGAGTCTCGTTCTGACCATTCAGACCAAAGGGGTGTTGGGCAACCCTACTCTTCATTGACTCCATCCTCACTCCAAAAGACTGACCGTAGCAAATTCCTTGGCGTTAATGCAGCTGTGATAAATACATCTTTCTGTTGGAACAGGAACATTGTTGTCGCTGCCTGTAACAACGTGTTACTGTTTGGCCTTGATGGATGCTGCTGGCTGGCAGGGAGTTGCTTTTCTGAGCAGACTGTTTCCAGACGTTATCCTCAAACAGAAATTTGCCCAGAAGCTTTTGGTGAAAAAGAGAAAGAGAGGAAAGAAAAGAACATCCCCAGTGCATGCTAGGGTCACCGCTGCTTTGCAAGAAGATTGATGAGATGCTTTCCTTCCTTTCAGTTAAGTGTTCGTGACCAATGGATTCCTGAGTACTTGAACTTGGGTAGAGTGTGTCATTGGCATTGTGGATGGAACGCCCATTGAGGATGGCCATGATTATAGCCGGCTGAGTTACGCTTAAAAAACCAAGGGCCACTCCAAAAGTAGTTAGTCGCCAATATAGTTGAAAATTTAAATAGTAACATCCAAATCCTATTGGCAATCCCAACTAAAACAAATCCATTGAATCAATGGGATTTACATATTTGTTGATTTGTCCTTCAACAATTGATTTAATGAGTCTACTAAGAGCTAAAAAGGCCAATGCGATTTTGGGCTGTATCAATAGAAGTATAGTGTCTAGATCAAGGGAAGTAATAGTGCCACTCTATTCTGCCTTGGTCAGACTTCACTTAGAATACTGTGTCCAGTTCTGGGCACCACAATTCAAAAAGGATATGAACAAATTGGAGCGTGTCCAGAGGAGGGCAAGTAAAATGTTGAAATGTCTGGAAACGATGCCTTATGAGGAGAGACTTAGGGAGCTGGGTATGTTTAGCCTGGAAAAAAGACGGTTAAGAGGCGATATGATAGCCCTGTTTAAGTATTTGAAGGGATGTCACGCTGAGGATGGAGCAGGCTTGTTTTCTGCTGCTCCAGAGATTGGAACACGGAGCAATGGATGCAAGCTCCAGGAACAGAGATTCCACCTCAACATGAGGAGGAACTTTTTGACAGTAAGAGCTGTTCGGCAGTGGAACACACTCCCTCGGAGCGTGGTGGGGTCTCCTTCCTTGGAGGTCTTTTAACAGAGGCTGGATGGCCATCTGTCGGGGATGCTTTGATCGTGATTTCCTGCATGACAGGGGGGTTGGACTGGATGGCCCTCGTGGTCTCTTCCAACTCTGCAATTCTATGATTCTATGAATCAGGCTAAATCTCTGCCCATTTCTCAAGAGTAACTAAGGACTTGTCTATATGAGGCAATAAAATGTGGATTGATGCGCACTAACGCCAATTCGCATCAGCTTTCATTTGTCTCAACAATTTTTTGGCAAGATTGCAGGCATACGAAGCTATCCGCGTTCATTGTTCAAATGGGCATGCCTGCAACTCAAGATGGGAGGCACAAGTGAATTACTTACATTTTTATTGTCATCAGTTGCTGCTGCCAAGCAGTATTTTAAAAAAAACATATCCAAGGTGCAGAAGTGCAATATTCTGCTTAAATAAATGGGGGGGGGGCTGTTTTATCACCTGAGTGCACGAGCACTATGGCGAAAATCCAACATGGCAGTTTCGGGTGCTTGCCCTGTTAGCAAGCTCTGTCCCCTGCACACATCCAAACAATCAGCTTTCCACTTCTGCTCTTATCGGGAATGTGCACCAAAGCAAATCAGTTGTCCCAATGAGCAAGAATGTGCATTCTCCACAGAGCTTTTTTAAACCTTCAGGAAAAGCCACAGAGGTTTTCCTGAGACTTTTTGGCATTTTTGCCCCCACCCTCCTTCCAAATACAGCAGATTGATGTGGGATCTCATTAAGACAAATCGTATTCTCAGTGAATTCAATGAGGAGTATTTTTGCCATATAGACAACCCCTAAAATAGTTACTTTTCGTACTGCTTAAGAAATTTGAGTGCTATAAGCCATGGCTTTTGTGCAACTGGCTATATAATGGTGCAGCCTGGCACAGCTGTGTGAGTGTATAGTTAGGCTATGCAAATACTGAACAGGATCTCAGGTAGGGGTCTATGAACTCAGCATAATCGGCCTGACATGAGTTTTGGCAAGACAAGGGACCTCATCCACAGAATGGTTTCTCCAGGGTTTTCTTTTTACAATGGCAGATTTGGGATGGATAACACTGGGCAAAATCATATGTGCTTTTCTATAATGTGGAACAAATTGTATGCATTTGTACATGCAAAAATGTGCAGTCTCTCCTTTCTCTTTCATTTTCATCTCCTCCATCATTATCCATCACTTTCAGAAGTAATACAACATTTTCCACAGACATATAAATTCGGAGGGCAGCAATTCCTTCCCGACTGATTACTGTGCAATCCAACTGACACATGGCAGTCCAGCCTCATAAGAATCCCTTCCAAACAGGGAAAATCTACTACCTGTGGATTCCATAGGGAATTCTGCTACCATCCTAAATCATGCCGCATATTTTCTGTTTGAGCAGATGTCAGATTCCACTATTTTTATTTGGCTTTTCTCAAGACATTTTTCCCAAATCCCTATTGGGTTATACTTCAATTCTTACAAAAGCCATAGGCTTGTGTGTGCTTACTTGGAAGTCATCCAGACTGAATACAGTGGGACTTACTTCTGAGTAAACCTACAACTGAGGCTAGGGTTGGGCTGTCAGATGGTCCACTGGCATATCAAACTGTAGCAAATTATAACAGATGACAAGGATGTGAACAGATGACTAGCGGATATAACCCTTCTTATAACGGGGAAAGCTTTTCAAGACTGCAGCTCTGTGGTGGGTTCTGAAGACACTTTGGTGGGAACAGGATCTCTCCAGCTTCCTGCTCTGATCCCTCATGACACCATGAAGGAGCAAAGGCCATGCTGCCAACAATCCATCTTGAAGATTTCTTCAGCTGACACGGAGCTCACATTTGTTGTGAAATCATTTGTTCTGCTCTCCCCAATGTGTTTTGCAGTGATTGCTTATTCCCACCCAGTCATGAACACCTAGGATGAGCCTAAGGTTCAGAGCCTGGGAAAGTTGTCATTGTTCTTGTGGCTACTGTTGTTGTTGTTGGTTTCACAGTCTGCTAGGTGTTACCTACTGGTGTTTTGGACCATCAATGATTTAGATTCTATCTAGGGATCAATGAGGTATCATTGGATAATATGTCACATCCCAAGTAGTGTTGCTTTTTGTCACTGTGCTATTGTGATCCCATCTCTGGTAATTTCCTTCACATGTTTTGTCAGTACATTTGGAATTTCGCCCAGAGCACCTGTTCTTACTGGAACCATGATAGTTTTCTTTTCCCAGAGGAAAAGAGCAGGATTCACCATGAAGATGATGATGATGATAGTAATAATGAAAGCATAACCTAGGATGTTATCAGACCACCCTGCATTATTGTTCTTTTGCTGGCATATTTTAAAACATTTTTATGCCAGCAAAAGAAACCCCACCACAACCAGTCCTACCTTCTGCACCATTAAAGAGCCAGCCCAGGCACTAACAGAGAGTGAATGGAGCTCCGTTCACTTCTGCGCTCGTGATCTCCACAAATCTCACAAGAAATTTAAAAATAAAAGTAAAAGAAAGACATAAAAAGTTAACACAAGCATAGACACACACTTAAAAAGTACCAAGTACATGGCGGGGGGGGGGTCATAAAAAGAGCATCCCTTACCTGGATGTCCCGATCTCACCTGGAAGTGTTCTGTCATTGATGGTATAATTACACGGAAAAAACAATGTGAGGTTTCAAACACTGGCAATGAAGGCAACAAAGCAGAATGGGAGATCAATTGGCAGCTTGGCCCATCAATAAAAAAGTACGGATCATTGGCAAGGTATGATCGTGAAAGGACAATGTCGTCTGGGATGCATGCCCTTACGCGATCATTAGGCATACTTATGATGTCATATTTGACGCATCTGATATAGTCCCTAGAGTTACATACTTGTGACCAGCTCATATTCATTGTGTATTTCCTATGTATTGATGTGTTTTAAGGAATAGGTAGGGATCTTGAAAGTCCCCCAGTCCCAAGCTGCCCTGTTCCCCTGTAGATCATGAAGCAGCTGGCTGACGTTCAGGGCTGGTTTAACCTGTCTGCCAAATCAGCATTGGCAGGGGGCCCCGAGGTCAAGAGGGGGCCCCGAGGTCAAGAGAGGGGCCCGTGTTGGCCTCCTTAATCTGATGAAGGAGACAGCCAGGAGACAGCCGGGAGGAGCCCCCTCTTACCCTCCTCCTCCAAAAACCTCCTGCTGGTTTTTTTAAAAAAAACAAACAAAACAGCCTCTCCAAAACTAAAGAGAAAGAGAAAGAAACAGCAGCCCTCCATGGCAGAAGCTGGAGGGAGAGGCACATCGGAGAGGGTGAGTGTGTGTGTGAGAGAGACAGACAGGGAATTTGAGGGTTGTCTCCCTCAGAAAGGGCTTCTTTCTTTCTTTCTTTCTTTCTTTCTTTCTTTCTTTCTTTCTTTCTTGCCCATGTGCCTTCAAGTCATATGGGGCCCCCAAAGTAAAGCATTGCAGGGGGCCCCAAAATTCCTTAAACCGGTCCTGCTGACGTTCCCACCTTGCCCTCTTGCATGAGTGATCTCTGGTGCAAGGGGGAATTGTGACAGGGACCCTGATCCTGCTTGCCACAATGGAGATTGCTCACAGGATAGGATGGAAATGTCAGTCAGCTGCTTGCTTCCCATTCAACAGGAGAACAGAGCCCTGTTGATCGCAGGGGCTGCTGCCCACTAAGTGCAAATGGGGGGGGGGCAGGCCAGGCTGGGAGACACTATATAGCTACATAATTATGGTGGTTACACACCTATGTAGTTGGTACAGAATTCCAGCCATTATCATCTTCATGCATTTATATCCTGCCTTTTTTTTAACCAATACTGAGACTCAAGGCAGCTTACAAAATATTAAAAGCAGATGCAAAACTTTTCCCCTTTGTCATCACCTTGCTTCAGTTGCTGCAAACTGAGTCCAAAATGCAGCAGTAGAACCATAGAAACAGAGTTGGAAGAGACCATGAGGTCCATCTAGTCCAACCCCATTCAGTCACACAGGAAGACACAATCAAACCATTCCCAACAGATGGCCATCCAGCCTCTGTTTACAAACCTCCAAAGAAGGAGACACCACCACACTCCAAGGCAGTTTATTCCACTGCCAAACAGCTCTTGCTGTCAACAAGTTTTTCCTAAGGTTCAAATAGAATCTCTTTTCCTGTAGTTTGAACCCATTGCTCCGTGTCCTAGTCTCTGGAGCAGCAGAAAAAAAGCTTGCTCCATCCTCCATATGACATCCCTTCAAATATTTAAACATGGCTATCATGTCTCCTCTTAACTTGCTCTTCTCCAGGCTAAACATACCCAGCTCCCTAAGCCACTCCTCATAGGGCATGGCTTCCAGTAGTTTGCACTGAATTAACCCAGCAAAGGAAGGTAAAGAAGAGGTTGGAATCTTCCCAGTAGACTCAGGTGAAAGCAAACTGTTCCAGCCTTTCCTAGATTATGGGTTCCCCAACATTAATAGCTTTTGCCATTTTGACCACACTCTGACGTTCCTTGGCGACTTGTGTCCTATTTTTTATCTATGAAATATTGGAGGACATCCCTGTGGTCTTTGCCCAGCACGGAGACAGTTCTAGGTTTACTGTGTGTTTTTGCATTTTCAGAATGGAGAATCAAACTCATCTTTTCTTTTCCCCACATACCTAGGGGCTACTTCAGGTAAAACCATCCCATCACCTGATGACTCCCATTTCAGAGTCTGTGGGCCTGCAGGAGCTGGTGAATCCACTCTGGGTTTTAGACTGAATTTAAAGGAGTTTCCCAAGGTGCTAAACAGATTTTGGGGACAGGGTTTAAAGTTTAGATAAAACCATGGAATGGCTTCACACACACCCCAGGTCAGATGGAAGCTAAAATATCAAGTTTTCCTACCTCCTTTCCTCTCACTGGCTTTTAAAAAACATATTTCCTGACAAAGAGATCTGAAGATCTTGAAACCTTACACACATTTTTTATTATATATTTTTTTTTGCCTTTTGGTTGTCCTCACAAAGGCAAAGTAGATTTTGACATTTCCCCCCCTTATGGCCAGTGCATCTACCTCTACTTTTCATATAAATAGGTAGACCGATTCTATGTTGACTTACTATGATTGCTTAAAGGGTGCAAGAAGCACTCTTTATGTTTTCAGACGTCTTTTGAAAAGTCGTTTTTCTGCATCTGAACTCTAGCTTTCAAAAACACCTGGAGGCTGATAATTCCTTTGCAGGATTTTTGCTGTAGCCTGCTTCAAGATACAGATAATGGCTGGTGGAATGCCACCCATTCACACAGGAGAACATCATTCAGCTTCATGGCTAATCAACTTTTTTTTAATGAAAGGAAGTTATGTAGACTTGTGCACATCAAAACATAAATGTACAGTGGCATCTCCCCGGGCCTCATTAAAATATTTGAATTGGTGCATAAGATGAAAAATGCAAACACGCCAGCATAGGTCAAGCAACTTTGATGGTACAAGCTAGAACTTTGAGGGCACTTTTGATCTGAAGCTAGAATCTGAGACAGGAAAACCCAACTATATTCTACACAGATGGAAAGAAAGAGCTCATTTATCCATGGCAAAATATTGACAGAATTTGACATCAGCTGCTTTTTAAATCTGGCCCAGAAGCATATAAGAAGAGAAACTTTTTCTTCTTCTTCTTCTTCAAGTAAGTTGATACAGTCTGAGTGGAAATTCTCCTGCATATTCATAGATCACCCCTTATCTTGGTGTGTGGCCTTGCTCAACTTGTACAATTCCCTTCTTTGGTGGCATGGAAGTTTTTTCGCCCTGAACATTAAAGAGGTTTGGGGGGGGCGCGCGTATGTGTGTGTTTTAACAATCCATCTAAAAGCGACATGCCAAAAATACAGGTTCTTTGAATCAGCTTGTAAATTCAGCTTAAGGGACAGTCAACACAACATAATGCAATGCAAAACCTTCAAGCATTTTTTTAAAAAAAGAATATATATAATATTTACTAAGGAGATAAAACCTGAGGTGGCAAGGGCGGGGGAGGGCATTGCTAAATTTCTGAACAAGCAAAATCCTTTGTATTTTATTAACATGAGCTTTGTGTGGTATGATTTGAGATCATTAAATAAACAGGAGAATTTTTTAAAGGGGGATAGCAGAAGGAAAATATAATGAGGTTCGGGATGTTAACAAGAGAATCTTCACTTAAGATTACCAAACGACTTTGAAAATTTTACATTTCAGGATCAGTACGGTACTCAGCTCTATGCAGAGAGAGAGAGAGAAATATACTGTTGAATGGAGAGATAAAGTGTCTATTCTGCTCTGACATTGGGTGGTAATCTTATTACTGAATTAATGTAGCCAAATGCCATGAAGGAATGAGATGTCCTCCCAGTTCTTTGAATTGCAGGAATGATTACCCATAACTCAAAAGCCACAGTAGGGTAATACCTTTGTTAGGAGCAACTAAAATGTGACAAAGTAGAGCTAGAAATCTTTTGAATTCTTTAGACCTCTTCTTTAGGATGGAGGTTAAGCAAAGCAACACTGCTAGTGGGAGAGAAAAGGCCCAAAGTCTGAGGTCTGTAACAACCTCAAGATGGAATACAGAAGACGGAAGGCAGACACACTGTGCAATCCTGTCCATGTTTGTGTGTGGGTGCATGCAGTGGATTCACACCTTTTCATGTCTTTTCATGTCTTGCCTAGCTTGGCTGTAAAGCAGAAGTGGAGACGGTGGTAGGCTTCCATATCAGTGGGCAGTTTTAATTGGGTTCATTCCAGGTTTTAATTGGAACTTTAAAGAAGGTATCCAAGATGGCTAAGATCCATCCTCAAAATGGGTTCAATGCTTTGGGTATCTCTTTTAAAGTTCATACTCAGAGTTAATTCACCCCACTGAGATGGGAGCCACTAGCCAACCATGGTTCTGGCTAGCAATCTAAAGGCAAAGGGGATACAGAGCACATAGAGAACCAGTTTTCACTCAGCCAACAAGTGACACAGACTCACACTAGAGATTGAGGCTTTATAAAGCAGAGTGGAAGCCCATTGGCTCCTCTATGTCACCTGATTAGAAATGGCTGCACCACCTATTGGCCACTTCTGTTTTGCTCAGAACTTCCTGCATCTCGGGTATGATTAGAGATATGAAGGGCTGGAAAAAAAAACAAAAAAAATAAATAAAATAAATCAGGATATTTTTTTTCTCCTGAAGCCTTTTTGTGTCTTTTTCTGAAAAACTTAAAAAAGAAAGAAAACCCTTTATGGATTGTTTTATTTTAGCATGATGAATAAAATCTTTAAGACAATAAAATCTTTAATATACCAACTGTGATAATTTTATGCCAATTCAAATTGTACATAGTCATATTTTATGTTCCTAAAGTAACAGAGTTGACTTTCAATCTGTAAAAAGTGCTAATGTTGCATTTTTTTTTCATTTTTTCTGAAAATTCCCATTTTTTTCCTGAAAAAAACTGGGGGGAGGGTTCCCATGGCTTCAAAATTTCTGGAAATTTTATATCTCAAGGTATAATCAGGTTGGAGCTGGGCAGAGTTACCATTTTGGCTACAACTCTCAGAATCCCCCAGTCAGCCTGTGGACCAGCTCTGTTTATTTAAGTATTTTATTTCATTGTTGCTGTGGCACTGCAGGGACACCAAATGGCTTATGTTGCTGCCTTTCTATGGAATTGTACATGTATACAATTTCCCCTTGTTCCGTTTGCTAGTTCTCTCTCCCTCTCTCTCATGAACATTGCTCAGTATACCTAACTAAGTAACCTCTCCTGGCCCAACAGAATGGCCTGCCTTCTCTCCATGAAGCTGATGCCTAATAAAGTAGATTTGGGGGGAAGTTAAAATGGTGTCAATAGTGTCACAATCATGACACAATTATTGACAAGCTGGAACATGTCCAGAGGAGGTTGACCAAAATGCTGAGAGGTCTGGAAGCCATTATGCCCTATGAGGAGCTGCTTAGGGAGCTGGGTATGTTTAGTTTGGGGAAGAAAAGGTTAAGAGGGGACATGAGAACCATGTTTAAAGATTTGAAGGGATGTCATACTGAGGATGGAGCAGGCTTGTTTTCTGCTGCTCTAGAGACTAGGACACAGAGCAATGGGTTCAAACTACAGGAAAAGAGATTCCACCTAAACTTTAGGAAGAACTTCCTGATAGTAATAGCTGTCCAGCCGTGGAATGCACTGCCTCATAGAATTGGAAGGGTACCCAATGATCATCTACTCTGACCCCCTTCCAATGCAGGAATCTACAAGTAAAGAATTCCTGAGAGGTGACCATCCAACGTCTGTTTAAAAACCTCCACTGAAGGAAAGCCCACCCCTTCCCCAGGTAATCATTTCTTCCTCCTACTTAGCAATGAAATGTACTCAGATCTTGAACCCTTCCTCCTCTCCTCCTCCCTTCCCATAGCTCAGCTTCCTATCATCTTGAGAGATGAATAGGTGTATATTAAAAGAACACACTGGCTCTTCAATGAAACTCCAGCTCACTTAAGTCTTCCCTGCCTCAGGCTGATGACTCATTTGCATAATCTGAAATGTCACTCCTAAAAAGCCCTTGCTGACATTGACTAAGTCATCCCAACAACTCCAGTAATTAGCCAGATCTGCATGGCACATTGTGGTGGTTCTTAAGAGCCATCAAGTGGACTTCAACTTATGGTGACCCAATGAATGAGAGACCTCCAAGTCACCAGCCCTGCTCGGGTTTGCAGACTCAGGGACCTATGGTTACATTCTCTTTTCTTACTGCCTTCTACCTTTCCAAGCATTGTTGTCTTTTCTAGTGAGTCATGTCTTCTCTTGAGATGTTCAAAGTATGACACTCTCAGTTTAGTCACCTTGGCTTCTAAGGAGAGCTCTCTCCTGGTTTGCTCTAATACCTGTTTATTTGTCTTTTTGGCAGTCCAGGGTATTTGCAGAACCACATTTCAAATGAGTTGATTCAGTTTCTATCAGTTTTCTTCAGTGTCCAGCTTTCACAACCATACATAGACATTGGAAATGCAATGGCATGGACAATCCTGACTTTGGTATTCAATCTTTACATTTGATCTTGTCTAGTTCCTTCATTGCTGTACCCTTCCAAGTCTTCTTCTTCTGATTTCTTGACCACAGTCTCCATTTTGATTAATGACTGAACCAATCTTTGACTGTCTCAATGTCCTGATTGTCTGCTTTAAGTTATGTAAATCATCTGTGGTCGTTATTTTTGTTTTCTCAATGTTGAACTGTAAACCTGCCTTTGTACTTTCTTCCTTGACTTTCTTCAGTAATTGTTCCAAGTCTTTGCTATTTTCTATTAGTAGTATGGTGTCATCTGCAGATCTTAAACTGTTGATGCTTTTTCCTCCAATTTTCACACCTCCTCCCTCGGAGTCTAATCCAATTTTGCATATTATATGTTCAGCATACAATTTAAACAAATAAAATATAGCCTTGTGTGACCCCATTGCCAATGGAAAACCATTCTGTTTTTCCATATTTTGTCTGAACAGTGTCCTCTTGTCCTGAGTACAGGTTATGCATTAGAATAATGAAATGTGGTACACCCATTTCTTTAAGAATGATTCATGGTTATTCATGATCTACACAATTAAAGCTTTGCTATAATCTGTAAAGCACAGGCTGATTTTCTTCTTAAATTCTTTGGTGTGCTCCATTATCCAATGTATGTTTGCAATACAAACTGTCATGCCTCTCCCTCTTCTGAACCCAGCTTGGACATTTGGCATTTATCACTTGATATATATGGTAAAAATCTTTGTTGTAGAATTTTGAACATCACCCAGTTCCAACCTTAAGTCATGTGATGAAGCATCTAAGGATCTATCTTATGCCAGTTCAGATGACTGGACCATTTAGCAAAATATTGGCTACTCCAGATATGGGAATTCTGGGCCCAGAGGACCACATGAAGCCACCAGCTGGCATTCTTAGGACAATCCTGCAGGAGAAACATTAGCCTCACTTATGCCATAGAGTGCATGAAGGACAAATTGAGGAGCTATGGAGGTGTGTAATCAGGGACAGGTATTTATAATCTGCTTTGGTTCCCATTTGGGAGAAAAGTGGGATATAAATAAAATAAATATTTAAAATGGGTTATCATTGTAATAGATTTTTAAAGGAAACTTGCATTATATACTGTTTTAGCTATGTCTTGTTTAACTTATATTGTAAAGTGTCTTGGGTCCATATTGGTTCCAAGAAGCAAGAAAATTGCTCTGGGCTTTAAACTTCAAATGAGCTACCCAAGGAGTGGAAAGGCCTTGGATAGCTCCCTTAAAGTTCCTGATTCTATCCAGACCTCTGACAGGGCAGAATGAGCTGACATCAACGCAAGAAACACTTTTTTATATTGAGGAACTCAAATCAAATTTCCTGTCCAACTTTCAAAGTAGAGCACGGACCAGTAACTCACCCACTGGAGTTTAGTTGCCAGCCTTGTCCATAGTTTTATTCTAGACATACTCTAGGGTTTGTTGTCATTATGTGCCTTCAAGTCATTTCCAACTTATGGTGACCTTAAGGCAAACCTGCCATAGGGTTTTCTTGGCAGAAATTGTTCCGAGGGGGGGTTGCCTTTGCCATCCTCTGAAAGTGTGACTTGCCCAAGGTCACCCAGTGGGTTTCCATGGCTGAGAAGGGATTTGAACCCAGCTTCCCCACTCCAACACTCAAACCACTACACCATGCTGGCATAGTGGAGGGAAAAACAGGTGGAGATACATTCTCAGAGAAGTCTGCTAGTTAGTTCAGAAATTGCAGAAGCTGGCAGACAAGGCGACCATAACATGAGGCAGAAGATGGAGAGGAACATACAATGAAAGCCATTAATTAAAAGACACATTTATGAGCTTTCATTTATGAGTGTGTATTCTGTTAGTGGCTTAAACAGCCTCTTAGCAAAACAGCATATTGTATTTCCAGAGTGCCATATGGTATCTCACTAACTCAGCACATAAATCCCTAATACAATTAGAAGCCCCAGTATCCATGTTGCTAACACCCCAAATACACACAACATGCTCTGTGTCTGAAAGAATCCAAAGCTTTCTTAGAAAGATGGGAATGTATGGAAGGAACAAATATTCATCATGGTCTACTCCCAGACTGAAAAATGGGTTTCCCGAGAGTCAGAAAACCCTGTGGGGAAGAAAAATAGACCAGCGAGAATTTTGTAGTTCAGTGGAGAAAAGTTCCAATTTTTTTCATACACAACCTCCCCACCAGCAGCAGAAAACATCAAAAGCATAGATTTTCCTTGGTTTCCATGTTCTGGAAGAGTTTATTTCTGACATTTCACCTGCAAATGTGGCTGGCATCTTCTCTGAAATAAACTCTTCCAGAACACTGCCTCACAGCCTGGAAAAAAACAACGAAAAACTATGGATGCTGGCCATGAAAGCCTTCAACTTCACACCAAAAGCAGGGGTGTTCTTTTTTTTACACCAAAACACTGTATGGGGCATTCAAATACTGGGAGAATAATTCAGAGGAATATTCATTTTCTTCCACAGCAGGGAGAAAATAACTGCAGTTATTCATCCTCATGAACAAAGTAGCTGAGGATTTGGATCCCTATTTGAAGACTTGCTTTGTTTTTGCTTTTTACTGGTGTATCAAGAAAAAGACAGAAGAGGCCATTTTCAGCACCAAAAAGCGATTCCAACTTAAACATTAGGAAGAACTTTGCGCCTATAAGAGCTGTTCAACAGTGGAATAGGCTGCTTTGGAGAGGAGGGGACTCTCCCTCATTGGTTGTCTGTAAAGAGATGTTGGATGGCCATCTCTCAGGAGTGCTTTAAAGATGGATTCTTGCATGGCATGGGGTTGGTCTAGGTGGCCTTTGGGGTCCCTTCCATCTCTATGATTCTACAAACCCCATGCACAATATAGCTGGAATATGTTAGAAGTGAAGGAGCATCAACGCTTGTTTACAGATATCTCTCTCTCTCTCTCTCATTTGTGTGTGTGTGTGTGTGTGTGTTCCTGATCTGTGTTTACTTCCTGCTGGCATGCAAAGGTCTCTTCCTCCCTCTTTGCTCCAAGAAGTTTTAGTGTTTTACAACCCTTTGTCTGGGAAGCATGAAGCCAGCGACATGAGGCAGATCAGCTTCAGGATGCCTTACCTGCACACATGAGAGTCAGCCTTGGGGACTCTTTTACCCCAAAGTCAGATAACTATCTCCTATCTATCTATTTTTCTTATCTAAGATGTATTCTCTGCCATAATAAATGTAAGTTCTGCTTTATAGCTTTACTGGAGCATCCTGCATGATTTATGTCCTGTTTTGTACCAAGGAATGTGCATGATACACTGGGGCTGTGCTGCAATCTGCTCAATACAAATAACAAAATATCATACAGAGCAGCAAGTGGGACTTTAATGGGAAAATCTAAGAGGACAACCAAACAATCCACACCCAAAAGAGCCTGAGGCTTAGCCAGCATAAAACCCTGGCTATTGGGGATGAGGGAAATACAAAAGGGCTGGAGACAGAGTTTTTAGAATGGCTAATGTAGCATCCTGAATTCTTGCCAGAGTAAGAAGTCCTTGTTAGACCTCCATGAATTTGCCAAGTCTTCTTTTAAAGCCTTTATAACTGCTAGCCATAATGAAGTCAGGTGGCAGGGAATCCCACAGCTTAATTTGGAGTTGTGAATCCTTTTTTTTCCCCTCCCCATCTCATCAAGTGACCCACACTCCACCCCACCAGAAATGGTCAAAATATGCTAAGCAGGGAACCCAAATACCAACTCTCACTGCAAGAACTGAGGCTGAGAAAAAGAATCTTCCTTTACTTACCTTTACACAAGCCCACCTGCATGTCTACATTCAGAATGACATAAACTCCATGGGGTGGAGACCCTTCCCTTCGCTCCAGACAGCTTTGCTTAGAACCAATGATGCTCCAAATCAATGAAATATATGCTAGCTCCCCTCCCCTCTTCCTAAAATACTGTACAGTATAAGAAAATCCATGGGATATTGGCAGTTCCAGTGCCAGCAAAGGCGCAGGGGGATCGCCTCCGGAATCAAGTCCAAACTGAGGCCAAATCCCCCCCCCACACTACACAAATAATCCAGTTCCAACCTGGATTTTTTTGGCCATGCCTCCTTCCTATGGAATCCTGGGGTTTGTAGTTTGGTGAGGCACCAGCACTCTGTGGCAGAGAAAGGCTAAAGGCCTTGTAAAACTACAAATCCCAGGATTCCATAGGAAGGAGCCCTGCAGAATAATCCAGTTTCAAACTGGATTATGTGTGTAGTGTGGAATTGGCCTTAGTCCAATATTGATTCATTCTCATAGGGCTTCCTTTGGAGTAGACACCCTCAGCCCAGAAACCATGGAGAGTTCAGTATTCTCTGGAACGCAGGTCCAATATAACCTATTCATAAATCGTAGAGCAGAAATAACAGTAATAATAACAATAATAGCAATAAGAACTTTTAACACGCAGGTTCGTCATACTTACTTTTTCATACCATTCCCATGTTCCAAATATTGCCAAAAATGCTCCCAAAACTACTTATTCCACCAGAAACAATTAACAGCGGCCACGTTTACCCCCACTCCATCTCCCACGTCCCGGTGGTAACCTAGAAGCTCCATTACTGTGATCTAGTCGGCCACCCGTGGCTCCATTCACACGTGCACCAGGCAATTCCTTTGCATTCCATGACTCGTGTGGACCCGCTGCTGGAGAGGGGGCCGTGGAGATGAGGGCTTCAATGCCCTCCGACAAAAAGAAAGGGCTTTCCAGGGACGAGAAGGCTTCCCTGTGGCCCGTTCACACGTGCAGGAATGTCGGACACGTGTCCTGGCAGTGTCCGCTCTTGGCGATTTGGGCGCCAGTCGTTTGTGCGCCGTTGGGTGGGGTAGGTTTCTGGGGGACTAAAAAGGTACAAAAATAAAGGATGCTCGGGATAACAGCCGCATTGTAGCATCCCTTCCCAGAGTGGTACCCAAGATCCGTTCTCACTTTGATCAGGCGATCACTTTGCTATTTCAAACTCCTTTTTCCGCCATCTAAAATTCCGGGGAGAAGAGAGCCTGATTTCTTCTTTTTCCACTCTCCTCTCTACCACCACCTCCTCCCTTTGCATTGATAAGAGGGGTGGACTAGATGACTCTTGGAGTCCCCTTCCTATTGTTATAAGCCTGTGATTCTAGAAGCAGGCTGTGGTTTGGGCTAGCTTAGGCTGACATAAAATGGGTTAAATACCCCAAGACTACTTCGCCTTTCCTCTTTTTTAAAAAAATACTGGAACTGGATTAATTCTCGGGGGAAAAAATGATCGTTCCTTACACTTCTATCCCGCTTTTCCACCAGAGAGTTCAAAGCTCTAGACATTACCTGGGTCTTTCCTTTTCTCCCTACTTTAAAAAAAGTGTAATTGGATTTTTTAAAAATTTTTAAAAAAATACAGCCAGGGGAAGGAAGGAATGAAGGAAAGAAGTGGGGACAGGGAGAAAGAGAAATAAACAAGATACGATCGTGGGCCAAGCATATACATTAATATAAACTGATGGTATGCCCCCAAAAAAGATAAAAATAGCTGCTTAGATTTTGCCCAGTGTAGTCTTAGCGTGCCTAGATAAAACACTAAAATCCTCTGACAACTGAAAATGGATGGGGAGTATTTGTCCTTCCAGTAGGAGTCCTTCACTCTCCTCCTCACTTTATCCTTACAACAACCTCGTGAGGTAGGACGGGGAGGGAGGAAGAGGGTGAGAGGGGCCCAAGGACTCCCAGTCCATTTAATGGCTCAGGGAGGACTTGAACTGGTCTCTCCCAAATCCCAGGGGAGGGGCATCCACACTAGAGAAATAATCCAGGTTGAAACTGGATCATTTGCCATGGCTCTTTCCTCTAGAATCCTGGGATGTGTAGTTTGGCGAGGCACCAGCACTCTCTGTGGTAGAGAAGGCTAAAGACCATGCAAAACTACAAATCCCAGGATTCCATAAAAAGGAGCCATGGCCAAAATAATAATAATAATCCAGTTTCAAACTGGACTGTTTGTGTCGCGTGGAATCATCCAAAGGGGGCATCCACACTAGAGAAATAATCCAGGCTGAAACTGGATGGTTTGCCATGGTTTTCCTTCCTATGGAATCCTGGGATTTGTAGTTTGGTGAGGCACCAGCTTTCTTTGGCAGAGTAGGCTAAAGACCTTATAAAACTACAAACCCTAGGATTCCCTAGGAGCCATGCAAATAATCCACTTTCAAACTGGATTATTTGTGTCGTGTAGATTCCCTGATGGTGCAGCCCTGTAGATGCCAGTTGGACTGCAGCTCCCAGCAGCCCGAGCCAACCCAGCCAAGGGTGAGGAATGCTGGAAGCTGCAATTCAAGACCATCTGTCTCTAACCACTACTCCACACTGGCTGCCTGTCTCTAAACGGTATCTTTCCCAATATAATCTATTCACAAATCGCAGCACAGATTTTTTTTTAAAATGACAACAGTAATAATAACAATAATAGTAATAAGAACTCTTAAAATAAATGCCCGTCCACTAGGCCAATCGCTGTTCATCCAAGGGGAAACGTTTTAACTTTATATTTAAAAGAACGTAAGTAACTTCGTTGGGCGAAGCTGTTAAAAAGTCCGTTCCTAGCAAACGCGCATGGAAGGAAGCGGGGCAGGGAACTTTTTTCGTTTGAATGGGGTTTCCTCGGAAGTCATTGGCACCTGTGTTTCAAATCGGAGCAAATCTTTCACGTGCAAATGAGGGAGGAGGTCGCAGTCCACCCAAAAGCAATGAAGGTCCCACCCTTTCTGGTTTTAAAGTTCGGACAACAAACCCACCGCGCCCTAGCTTTAAAGCAGAGGTTCGTTCCCACTCGGATTCCTAGTGACTCCGCTTCTAGGCTTTGCTGTTTCTATTTTTAAAACCTTCAGAAAAATCCTATTTTTTCCTTCCAACTGGACATGATCCACTGAAATGCAAGAGGCCGGGAAACCCATTGAGTCCAATGGGTCTACTCTAATGGGGAGCAAATTCCCCTTCAGGCTCCACTAGTTCCAGTTTGAAACTGGATTATTTGCCCTGGCTCTTTCTTATGGACTCTTGGGATTTGTAGTTTGGGGAGGCACCAGCACTCTTGGGCAGAGAAGGCTGCAGACCTTGTACAACTGCAAATCCCAGGATTCCATAGCCATGACAAATCACCCAGTTTCAAACTGGATTATTGGTGTAATGTGGATAAAGCCTAATAGCCGTCACTCTCCGAATGATCTCAGACTCCAACCAGCGCTAGACAAGCTGGGTCAATAGTCGGGGATGTTGGGAAATGTAGTCCAAAAGGAGGGGTAGGGAAGCTGGGAAGTGCTGGAGGTGTTACTTAAATAGGGGAGGCCTATAGACAACTGGGTTAAAAAGAGAGAGGGGGGGAATTCTAAAAGGAGCGGGAAAGATCATCCCAGGTATACGAAAATAAATAGGATGGAAAGATTTATTTAAATTTAATAAATTAATTTAAATCCTGGGTTTGCATCTTCCGGAAAACGAAACCATGAATGGATGGTTTAGAGCGGTCTCTTCTCGCTTGGGAATCCACACGACACCAATAATCCAGTTTGAAACTGGATGATTTGCCATGGCTCCTTCCTATGGAATCCTGGGATTTGTAGTTTTTAAAGGCACCAGCACAGCTTTGGTAAAGAGCTACAAAGGCCTTGCAAAACTACAGATCCCAGGATTCCATAGGAAGGCGCCGTTGTAAATAATCCAGTTTCAAACTGGATTATTTGTGTAGTGTGGGTTAGGTGAGTTCAGGGAGGCTTCCTTCCAGCTCAGCCTTTTTAACCCAATATTAAAAATACATATACACACTACATTATATTAGTATTAGTATTATATTCCACCCATCCACAAAGCAACAAAGTGGAGCCCCAGCCAAAGGTCTCCCTTCTCCCCAATGTTAAAAATACATTTGCACTTATTATTATTATTATTATTATTATTATATATTATTATTATTATTATTATTATATTCCACCCATCCAAGTTCCCTTTTTAACCCAATATTAAAAATACATTTATACGTCACATTTTTTGTGCGAGGCGCTGCAGGTCCGGATTAGGTGCTGTGCTGTCCTACATTCTTGCTACTACTACAACTCTCATCATCCGCACCATCCGATGGATTAGATTATGCCTGCAGAATCCCAATCGTTCTCCGACAGCAATCTCATCCTCATCCTCCTCTCAGATCACCCCCATTTCAACTTGTGGGCTTCCTAGAGAGTAAGACCCGTTGACCACAGAGGAGATGATGACTTCTCGATAAAACTTGCGCAAGATCGTACTACTGACCGGAGAGGGGAAATCTTTATGTTGATTCCAAAAAAATCCCCCAAAACCCAGCTACCATTGTGCCCAGTGGGGTTTACTCTAAAGTAAACCTACATACAGTGTAATGACTGCTGAATAAATTTCCTATTATTCTGGGCTACAGTCTTATAATTATAATAATAAATGCACAATTATAATTTTGTATTATTGTTGGCCTGAGTTCTATGGTTAATCCTGGCTAGAGTAGAACCCTTGAACCGGTAGGATTTCCTTTTGTGTTGACTCACTTGTTCAGCCACAAATTCAATGGCTCTCCTCTAGTTAGAATTAACCCAAGAGAAATCCAGCCCATGTTAGTTTTGGCCAGTGGTTCTTAAGCTGTGGTCCGGCCGGGACCCCCAGGGGTCCCCGATGTCCTCAAGGGGGTCCGAGAAGGCTTGAAGGCTGCTTGGCCCACCTCCTCCATGTGGCAAGAGCCAAGGCAAAGGCTGGCTGGCTTGGCCTGCGCATTGCCATTCAATCTGCTCCGGCCACAAACTTGCAAGAAGAAGCAGGAGAAAAGTCTTCCCTCCCTCTCCAGTGCCTCTGGGGGAAGGGTTCATGGATGGTGTAATTGTATTATGAATATTATCAGGTATTATTTTTCTTATTATCATTAGGGTTTTAAATCTTGAATTAAGTCTTAGGGACCCACGGCAACAAAATATATTTAAAGGGGGTCCCTAGTAAAGAAAAGGCTAAGAGCCACTGGTGTAATTGTATTATTATTCTCAGGTATTATTATTATTATTATTATTAGGGCTTTAAATCTTGAGTTAAGTCTTGGGGTTCCACGGCAAGAAAAGATATTTAAAGGCGGTCCCTGGTAAAGAAACGGTGAAGAGCCACTGGTGTAAGTGTATTATGATTATTATTAGGTATTATTGTTATTATCATTATTATTATTATTATGGCTTCAAATCTTGAGTTAAGTCTTGGGGTTCCACAGCCCCAAAAGATATTTAAAGGTGGTCCCTGGTAAAGAAACGGTGAAGAGCCACTGGTGTGAGTGTATTATGATTATGATTATGATTATTAATAGGGCTTCTAATCCTAAATTAAGTCTTGGGGTTCCACAGCACCAAAAGATATTTAAGGGGGGTCTCCAGGAAAGAAAAGCTGAAGAGCTATTTACGCCTAATATGTTTGTATTCTATTCCCCTTGGCGATGCAATGGAATTTGGGGGATTAGGACTTTTTTATTGGAATAAGGCCATTCTATTGAAAAATACACCCCAGCCAACGCCTGCGCTCCACAGGTCGGTCCTTGCTGGCTGGAGTAGGTCGGTCTCCTTTCGACCCTCCTTCTCTGGGTTGGTGCCTCTTTTTTAAAAATCCTCCAACACCCCCTTTTTTTCTGAAAGGAAAGAGAACTTTTAGGTGCCCTCCCGAGTGAACTCTGTGGTCCCCCTGCTTTCTGTCTTGGGAAAGAACAGCGGGGCAGGCGGGCGAGCCCCAGAGCTGGAAAAACGGGAGAAGAGCCGCCCAGGAAAATGCCCCCCTGCCCTCCCCAGCCCCTGTCCGGCTCAGCTGCGAGGGAGCCCTTCCAAACTCCTTCGCCAGCCCACCACCGCCGCCACCATCATCCTTGTTGGCCACGGTGAGGATGTTCACTTCAGAGGGACTTTTAGGAGAAAGAAGCCTTTGAACATCTCTAAATGGATGGCAGCCATCAGTTGAGTTGAGTTGCAACCGTCAGCTGTGCAGTTGCTGTCTTCGGACTCCGCAGAGAAACCAAACACTAAATCATCATCATCATCATCATCTCCTCTCTTCTCCCAACTTTGTCTCTTCTGTAATTGCATTATCATCATTATTACTATTGATACTCTCCTCTCTTCGCCCAACTTTGTCTCCTGTGTAATTGTATTATTATTATTATTATTATTATTATTACTCTCCTCTCTTCTCCCAACTTTGTCTCCTGTGTATTTGTATTATTATTATTATTATTATTATTACTATTAATACTCTCCTCTCTTCTCCCAACTTTGTCTCCTGTGTAATTGCATTATTATTATTATTATTATTCATACTCGCCTCTCTTCGCCCAACTTTGTCTCCTGTGTAATTGCATTATTATTATTATTATTATTATTATTATTCATACTCCTGTGTAATTGCATCATCATCATCATCATCATCATTCATACTCTCCTCTCTTCTCCCAACGTTGTCTCCTGTGTAATTGCATTATTATTATTATTATTATTATTATTCATACTCTCCTCTCTTCTCCCAATTTTGTCTCCTGTGTAATTGCATCATCATCATCATCATCATTTTAAAAATCACTGAATCGAAAGGGTGAAAGAACAGAAAATAATAACCTTTCCAGAATTTGGACAGCCCGTCCTAAGCTGCAAAATGCAACCGCAAACGTTGATGTGGTTTGTTGTTGTTGCTTTTTTAAAATGAAAGCTCTGTCTTTGCTGTGCGGACAGACAAGCCAGAAAAAGAAATAGTAATTTCCCGACCTCGAGCCCCACTCCCAGTTCCTGCCTATAGTATGAAGTATTCTACATTTTTTTAAAGGTAATTTCTGAGCCGGGCGCCCTCCAGAAGCGCCGGACTACAACGCCCATCGTCCCCAGTCATGCTGGGGACGATGGGCGTTGTAGTCCGGCGCTTCTGGAGGGCCACGGCTGCTATAGGACACGGGGAAGCTCTCAGAGAAACCCAAAACGGGTTTTGAAAGTGCATTGAAAGGGTGGTGACTTGTTTGTTTTCTGCTTTACGTTTTCGTTTTTGTAATAATAATAATAATAACGAACACCCTCTTAAATCGTTTCCGTTGTTTAAAAAAATTCTATTCTTTATCGGCACCGTTCCTTAGACTCCGTTTCTTAAGCGCGTTTTCCTAGGAGTAATAATAACTTTGGACTGAATGGGATTTTCTTCCCTGGGGAAAGAAAAACCGAGGCGACTGAAGTGGCGAAGTCACGTCTGAACGGGCTGACGCGTGTTCTCGGGCTGAGGACAAAGGTTCCCTGATTTTCTAACAACCATATTCGTTTATGGTGGGTTGGGTTGTTGTTTTTTTTTAAAGACACGTGTCTTTGTGTTTTATATATATATATATATATATATATATATATTCACCTGTTCATGTCCTGCCTATCATCAGCATGGACAAAGTTGGGGGGGCAAGTTATATATTTAGGGGGACTCCAAAACCCAGAATGCTGTACTTCGTGGGTGGGGTGGGGGGAAGTAACCTTCTCACGTTCTGATTGCACCCAGGTCAGCACACACGTGTACACAGGAACTCGGGAGAGATTTCTTTCAAACGGCTTCACATGTAGATTTTATTTTATTTTATTTTATTGATTGAACGCCCCTTATTTTTTTAAAAAAAATAGAATCCCCCCCCCTTAAAGTTGTTCTATTGGAATCCCCGGACCTTTTGGAAGAAAAGGGGGTGGTAGGGATTGATCAATGGGATTTTTTAGCAGTGGGGAAGGGAATGGGGCAGAAGTTGGGAATGGTGTATGGGACTGCAACTCCCAGAATCCCCTAGCCAGCATGGCCAGTTCTCTCCACTTACCCAAATGACCTCCCTCCAAACTCCTTATGAACTCTCTCCAGAAAGTTTGGCGGAGTTTCCAGGATAGGTTTGGCCAGCTTTCTTAAAAATGAAGGCAAAATGGAACCTACAGCTCCAGGAGCAGTATATCTCTCAGGGAGGGTACTTACTAAGCACGCTTAAAGGATTGGGCTGGTATTTGGACCAAGCCTTGTCTGAGGTCCTAACCTCACCGAGTGTCCTTTAGTCCGGACCTACCTCAGTCTGACCTACTTCACTGGGTTATTGTGAGGATCAAGTGCCTCCTTGGGGGAAAGGTCGGGTGGAAATACTGTATAATTAATATTTAAAAAAAAACAGGAAATAAAGTCTACTGAACTTCCCTAAAGGCTCTATCCAGTTTAGAAACAGGACTTGAGGACTAAAGATAGACCTTGGTTCTGAGCGAATAAGGCTTTTCTCTAGTTCTTAGTAGTCGGGAGAGATATAGAGCCTCCATTTCCAGAAGCAGTGTATCTGATTATGTCAGAAAATGCGGGTGGGGCCATTTCTGGAGACGGCAGATAGCTGTTTTCACATAGCCCTGTTATATCTTTCTTTATAGCCGGTGTGAAGGGTGAGAATATAGTAGTTATAGTTGTAGTTGTAGTTGTAGGCAGAAATTCCAGGAAATATTAGCAGTGTGAATGAGCAGCTCACATTCTCGGGTATGTTTAGCCTGGACAAGAGAAGGTTAAGTGGGAACATGATAGCCATATTTAAATATTTGAAGGGCTGTCTTACTGAGGATGAAGCAAGCTTGTTTTCTGTGGCTCCAGAGACTAGGACCTGGAGCAATGGGTTCAAACTCCAGGAAAAGAGATTCCACCCAAACATGAGGAAGAACTTCCTGACAGTAAGAGCTGTTTGGAAGTGGACTACACTGCCTTGGAGTGTGGTGGGGTCTCCTTCTTTGGAGGTTTTTAAACAGAGGCTGGATGGCCATCTGATGCGAATGCTTTGATTGGGTATTCCTGCAGGGCAGGGGGTTGGACTAGATGACCCTTGGGGATCTCTTCCAAATCTATGATTCTATGGTTCACTTTTTTTAGGACTACAGCGCTCCGAGTCCGCCAGCCAGCATTCTCAAGGAGGCTTTTCCTCTACTTACAGAGCAATGTTGAATAGGTTTACTCAAGAGTAAGTTGCACGGGCTTCAGGAGACCTGTTTATTAAACCATTGCGCATTATTTCGAAACAAATTAGCCATTTCGAGGCTGCTCCGCTTTCACCGCATTTTGGTTTTGCCTTCCTGGGCAATCTGGAGTCAGCTTCTTTCCGCCTGAAGAAGATGCCAGGTTCTGAATAAACCGGAGAGACCTTTGGAGGGAAGAAATGAGAAGGGGAGAGGAGGAAACTCCGGTGGAAGGACCTGGGTGGTCAGAGCCCCCCCGCCAGAAATCGAAGCCGATAACCGATGGCTAATAACAAGAAGCGATTGAGTCCCCTGGAAAGGAAGGAAGGAAGGAACTGAACAGATATGTATTGAGTTCTCTGCTTGAGCTCCAGTTTGGAAACTCATAGCAAACCTGGCAATTTTTCCCCATAATGTCCCAGATCATATTATTAATAATACCATATTTCCTCAATATCTCAGGTATTATTATTATTATTACTATTATTATTATCATCATCATCGTCATCATCATCATAATTATTGAACACATATATATAAAGAGAGAGAGAGAGTTCTCTGTTTGCGCTCCAGTTTGAAAACTCAAAGCAAACCTGACAATTTTTTCCCATAATGTCCCAGATCATATTATTAATAATCACTTCCTCAATACTCAGGTATTATTATTATTATTATTATTATTAATTGAGTTCTTTCCTTGAGCCCCAGCTTGAAAACTCATAACAAACCGGGCAATTTTTCCCCTTAATGTCCCAGATCACATTATTAATATTTCCTCAATATCTCAGGTAGTATTATTATTATGATCATCATCATTATTGAACACACACATATATATAGAGAGAGTTCTCTATTTGCGTTCCAGTTTGAAAACTTATAACCTCGCAATTTTTTCCCATAATGTCCCAGATTATATGATTAATAATCATTTTCTCAATATCTCAGGTATTATTCATATAAATTTTGAGTTCTTTGCTTGAGCTCCAGTTTGAAAACTCATAGCAAACCTGGCAATTTTCCCCCATAATGTCCCAGATCATATTATTAATAATCATTTCCTCAATACTCAGGCATTATTTATTTATTTATTTTATTTATTTATACCCCGCTCTTCAGCCACAAGGCTATCAAAGCAGCTTACAAATTGTTTTAAGCAATAGCTATTTACACATCTACACCACATTAAACAGTTTCCAATGTGTTAGCTAATTATTATTATTAATTTTATTATTATTCATATATATATATAGAGAGAGAGAGAGAAAGAGAGAGAGAGAGAGACTTCTTTGCTGGAGTTCGTTTGAAGACTCATAACAAACCTGGCAATTTTTCCCCTTTATGTCCCAGATCACATTATTAACAATCATTTCCTCAGTATCTCAGGCATTATTATTATTATTATTATTAAACATATATATATTGAGTTCTCTGTTTGAAACCCAGTTTGAAAACTCACAAGAAACCTGGCATTTTCCCCCCTTCATGTCCCATATCATATTATTAATAATTTCCTCAATATCTCAGATATTATTATTATTATTATTATTATTATTATGAAGCGAGTCCTTTCTTCGCTATCCATCTGTTCCTTTGCAAGCTGTTTTGCTAAGAAGAAGGGGAGTGATGGCTTTGAAGAACAAACAAATGATTGAGAGAGGACTTTTTTAAAAAATTCATCCTCGGCTGTTGGATCCAGTTCAAGAGAAAATTAGGCCGCTGACCAAGATTGGATGATGGCAGCATTTCAGCGTGGCTCCTCTGTTGGTTTACTAGTCACTGGTGTGTTTAGATTGTGTTTGGCTGTGTAAACCTGGCAATCTCCTACCACTGCCTGAGATTTCTTTACTTTTCTTTTTTTGAAGGAGGGGGAGATATCTGATGAAGGATTCTGCCTTAGGAAGTTTATTCGGTAGTGGAATCAACAGGGGATCCTCATGGCTTTTAAAATGTTTTTCTATTGTCTATGGGGCAGCAGAGAGCCAGAGTGGTTTGAGTGTTGGACTAGACCAGTGGTCTCCAATCTGTGGCCCTCCAGGTGTTTTGGACTACAGCTCCCAGAATTCCTGACCATTGGACCACCTTGCTCAGGCTCCAGGGAGTTGGAGTCCAAAACACCTGGAGGGGCACAGGTTGGGCACCAATGGACTAGACACTGGGTCTGGGAGGCCAGGGTTCCAATCCCCGCTCAGCCAGGGAAACCTATGGGGTGACCTTGAGCAAGTCACACTTTCTCAGCCTCAGAGGAAGGCAAAGGCACACCCTCTCTGAATAATCTTGCCAAGAAAACCTCACGATAAGTCCCCCTTTGGGGTGGCCGTAAGTAAGGGAGTTGTAATCCAAGCTGCCTGGAAGATGCCAGTTGGGAAAAGAAGACTGATAAAGTGTTTCTCCCATTCCTCTTCCCTTCCTCCTCCCACTCTTGCTATTAGCACACTTTACTGCCTGAGTCTCTTATTTCTCCAGTTCTCCTTTGATTCTGCAAGAAAAAGAAGCTGATGGGATCGGAAGAACTTTGAAAGTTGTTTCAAGGGTCTTCTGCCAAGAGAGGAGTAGCTCAGAGGTGGCAGTGAAGTTTCCTTAGGTAGGTCAAACAGACTTTGCAAGATGAACATGAGAGAGAAAATGGGGTGGGAAGGGGCGGGTAGGCTGACAATCCCAGTGGCATCCCACGTAAATTCTTTCTCATTCATCCATGCATCCATTCATTGATTCCATGAGGCTGCCAGTGGTTGTTCTAAGACTGAATTTAGTGGAACTTAAATAAGAAAGTGCCATATACTGAATCAGGTCTTTGGTTTATCTAGCTCAGCACCAGAGACTAGACTTTTAAAAAAATACAACACACAGTGTATCCACAATGTAGAATTATCACAGTTTGACACCACTTCAACTGCCCTGACTCCATCTTCCAGAATCCTGAGAGTTGCAATGTGGTGAAGCACCAGTACTCTTTGGCAGAGAAGGCCAAAGACCTTGTAAAGCTACAAATCCCAGGATTCCACAGGATGGAGCTATGGCAGTTAGAGTGGTGTCAAACCACTATAACTCTGCCATGTGGATACACCCACAGTGGCAGCTGGTAGCGTCCATGTCAGTGGGGCAACGAATCTATTCCAGGTTTTGGCTGACTTGAAAGCAGCTCTCCAAAGTGCTGAATCTATTTAGGAATCGGTTTGGCACTTTGTAAAGCTTCTTTATCACCAGACCAAGTAAGCATCAATAGGAGTCTAGTGTCTAGATCAAGGGAAGTCATAGTGCCACTCTATTCTGCTTTAGTCAGGCCTCACCTGGAATATTGTGTCCTGTTCTGGGCGCCACAATTCAAGAAGGATATTCAGAAACTGGAACATGTCCAGAGGACGGCAACCAAAATGGTGGGGGGGGGGTCTGGAAGCCATGCCCTATAAGGAATGGATTAGGGAGCTGGGTATGTTTAGTCTGGAGAAGAGATGGTGAAGAGGTGACATGATAGCCATATTTAAATATTTGAAGGGATGTCATACTGAGGATGGAGCAAGCATGTTTTCTGCTGCTCAAGGACACAGGGTAATGGACTCAAACTACAGGAAAAGAGACTCCACCTAAACATTAGGAAGAATTTCCTTATGGTAAAGAGATGTTCAGCAGTAGGATGCCCTGCCTCAGAGTGTGGAGGAATCTCCTTCTTTGGAGGTTTTTAAACACAGGCTGGACGGCCATCTGTTGGGAATGCTTTGATTGTATATTCCTGTATGGCAGAGGATTGGACTAGATGCCCTTGTGGTCTCTTCCAAAACTCTATGGGTCTATGAATCTACAATTCTATGATTCTCTTGATGTCTTCAAAAAGTACCTAGACAGCTCCAGTCTGGCAATTTCCTAGCTGGGCTTCCAGCATTGAGCAGGGGGTTGGATTGGATGGCTTTTGGGGTCTTTTATGACTCAGTGATTCTATGATGCAGGGTCTCAGGCTAAAATTGCAGCTATATGTACAAAGTAGGACATGGATAGATTTTTGCACACGTATATTTTTTATTTTTATTTTATTCTTTGGTCAATGCATAAGCATCCATCTTAACTGATGGAGAAGATCTGTGTGCATCCCTGTGGGTCTGGAGAAGGCAGTGTGCCTTCAGTTTTCATCCAGGGAAAGAAAGGGGGAAAGGGCCCTGAGAATCAAAGATTTAGGGGTGGCTGGCCAGGTCTATGTTGACAATTAACACTATGTAGGAGAGGAAAGGTAGTTTAACTTAACACAAAGGCAGCCATTTAGTAGGGAGACAATTCTGTTACAATATTTGCAGCCCTCCTTTGATTATCTCTCTTTCTTTAAAAAAAAAAAAAGCAGCACAAGTTTGTTTGAACTCCAACAAAAAGAAGAGTGCTCTGACATCTATAACCATAGGACTTGTCTCTGCAGGGGGCCTGTCTGACAAAGGCAGGATGTCCAATGTGAGTGTTTAATTTGGAAGCCAAGAGCCGAACTCTCTCATTGGATCAGAGGAAAGACAAAAATAGACACACTTCAGTTCGCACCAGAGCCAAGCTCCATGTAACCATTCAAGGTACCAGTTGGTCCAACCTGTTTGCTTTGTATTTGTAAACAGCATCTGCAACTTTTGAAAAGGAAGTGGCAAGGTTATTTTACTATCACAATGTGGTCACAGCAAAGTAGATGCACACCCTCTAAAAAGAGAGAGAAAACTATGTTCTTTGTGCTCAGCTGTGTAGTGGAGTCAGGACTGGCAGGGTCAAAGATCTGGGACTTTGTAATTGTTGTTGTTGTATGTCTTCAAGTCACTTCCAACTTATGGTGACCTTAAAGAGAACCTATCTTAAGATTTCCAAGAGCAGATATTGTCCAAGTGGGTTTTTCATTGCCTTTCTCTGGTGCTGAAAGAGTGGGATTTACCCAGAGACACCCATGACTGAGAAAGGATTCAAACCCTGCTCTCCTGGAATCCTAGTTCAGCACTCAAACCGCTATACCACACTGGCTCCAAAAACAGGGTTTCTTGGGCACATTTGTTCCAAGAGGGGTGTCCTTTGCCTTCCTCTGAGGCTGAGAGAGAGAAACTTGCTCAAAGTCACCTAGTGGCTTTCCATGGCTGCGTGGTGATTCAAACCCTGGTCTCCCAGTGTCCTAATCCAACACCCAAACCACTATACAAGCTGGAACGTATCCAGAGGAGGGCGATGAAAATGGTGGGAGGTCTGGAAGCCCTCCCCTATGAGGAGCCGCTTAGGGAGCTGGGTATGTTTAGCCTGGGAAGAGAAGGTTAAGAGGTGACATGATAGCCATATTTACATATTTGAAGGGATGTTATATTGAGGATGGAGCCAGTTTGTTTTCTGCTGCTCCAGAGACTAGGACACAGAGCAATGGGTTCAAACTACAGGAAAAGAGGTTCCACCTCAACATTAGGAAGAACTTCCTGACAGTAAGAGCTATTCGGCAGTGGAATGCACTGCCTGGGAGTGTGGTGGAGTCTCCTTCTTTGGAGGTCTTTAAACAGAGGCTGGGTGGCCATCTGTTGGGTGTGCTTTGGTTGTGTGTTCCTGCAGGGCAGAATGAGGTTGGACTGGATGGCCCTTTTGGTCTCTTCCAACTCTATGATTCTATTATGCCATGCTGGGATGGAAAACGTTACCTACCACCCCCTTCAAGCTTCTCTGTTCCCTCTTAGCTTAGCTGCAGTGGTAGTTGATAGTTCTCCCTTGCCAATGGGGCAGTAAATCCACTCTGGGATTTAGTCTGAACTTTAAGGAACTATTCCTGTCTTCAAAATAGGTTCAGCACCTTAAACAGCTCCTTTGATGTACAGGCTAGAACCCAAAATGGATTCCGCACCCCAGTGACATGGAAGTCACCAGACGCTAATTCACATAACAGTAATTAGCCATGAAAATTAATTTTCTCAGCAAGAATATATTGGCATGAGTTTCCTCTGTTATAATGCCAAATTATTTGGGGCCAGCTTGGTCTTGAATGAGCAGTTAAGACCCATTAAGAGGACAAAGACCTGTTCTTGGTGCAGATGAAAACTGATGGAATTATTTCATTGACTTTTGGCTAAGCTGTTTCTCCCCAGTTCTGGAAAATCTTAACAACAACAACATTTATTTCTTACCCTCCTCTCTCTGTGGATCGAGCTGGTGATTTGATGCTCTCTGCAGATATGATCAAACACAGGCCTTGCTACCCAAAGTCCAACATGATAACCCACTACACTGCTCTTTGAGAACTTACTAGTCCATGACTGTCAGCAGACACTAATAAATTGGTTAATTAATTGATGATGTTCTCTCCTGAGTCTTTGAGATCCTGTGATATAATCAAACCCATCATTTAATGCTAGTTAAACCCCCATAAATCAATAAGTAATTAAAAGAAAAAGAAGAAATGTAGCTAAATCAAAGTGCTAGCCCTAACTAGAGTAGACCCAATGAATCAATGGGATTTACATAGGGATTAATTTACCTTTGAGCAATCAGTCCAATGAATCTGTTCTCATTGGGACTAGCAATTGGATTCAGGCCTAATTTTTAACAGCCTAATTCTGTTTTCCAACATCACCCCCTGTCCCAAAACAACCCTACTTACCACTTTTATAATTTCAGTTTAAAAGTCAGCTGCATTCATTAATTCCTTGTTAGCTGAAAAGCAACTCAGGAAATGTTTCAGGTCAATAAAATATGAAATACAATAAAATGTTTTTTGAAAAAGTCAGAGGTGGAGGAATCAGACTATGGAAAAACAGTATAACAAGATTGCTAAATCAGATTCAGGATTTATCTAGTTCAGCATCATGGCCAACCAAATGTTTCTGGGAAGCAGGATATTAAAGCAATAGCCTTCCCATCTTGTGCACCACAGCACAAAAGATGGACTGTTCCTATATAGGGAGGCTCCATTTATATTTTATTTATTCATTTTGGAGTTACATTGATACATATCCTGCTTTTCCTCTAAGTAAGCGCAAGAATAGTGTGTACATTGTGCTCCTCCTCCTCCTGCTTTACTTCCGTAACAACAACCCTGTGAGATAGGCCAGGATGAAAGCGATACAGAAAGTGTGACTAGCCCACTGTCCTCCAGTAAGCTTTTCATGGCTCAGTGGGGACTTGAACCTTGATTCCTCAGCTGTCTGGTCTAACATTGTAATGATTCATCTTGCTACATTTCATACTTTTTAAAATGTCATTGTTAACTTGAATTGTTAATTTTACTGTTTGTTGTGAGCTGCCTTGGGCTGTTTTTAGGAAAGGCCAGGTAGAAATAATAAAACAACCCCTCATAGTTAACAACAGGGTTTGGAAAGTTACTTTTGACAGAGTCGTCCATTTTTGCTAGAATGAGTTAGACCTCAGCAAGTAATTCATTCTTGCTACCTGTAGCAGTCCTAAATACTCAAGTCATTCTGTTGTTTCCTATTTTTCTATTAGTTTTGATTAATCTAAAATACAAAACTGAAAAACTGATATGAAAATTATACAGAGCTTGGAAAAAAGCCTGCTTCTTAAAACCCTAAAATAAGTTTAGAACTAACTAGCAAGCTTTACTTGCTAAGCCAACAAAATGGATTAGTTCCCAATGATTACATTAATAGTACTGGTCCTCTGTATCCATGAATTTGGCATCCACAGATTCCACCATCCACAGCTTGAAAAATATCCCCCCCCCCACAAAAAAAAATCCAATAAGCAAACCTTGCCATTTGCCATTTTATATAAGAGACACCATTTTACTCTGCCATTGTATATAATGGGACTTGAGCATCCATGGATTTTGGTATCCACGGGGGGTCCTGGAACCAAACATCAGAGGATACTAAGGGCCCACTCTACTTCAAAACGTGATTTCACTATACTTGCTGACCTCCCCCCCACCAAAAAAAGGCTTCTGTGTCAGTGCAGCAGTGAGTCCACTCTGTGTTTTAGTATGAACTTTAAAGACTCTATTCCCAAAAGAGATTTGGCACCTTGGAAAACTCATTTAAAATTTGGAATAAAGTCAGAATGGATTCATCAGCCTACTGACATACACGACACCACTAGTCACCACTGCAGACAGTTTACTGGTAAGTCATTTATTTCAAGCTTTAGATAATCAGAACACAAGAGTAGTCCTCATGGACTGGACCTATTTAGACCAGTATCCTGTTTTCAACTGGGGTCAGACACTTGGGAAGCCCCAAGCAGGGCATGAATGCAATTGTCCTCTCCCCAGAACCGACGTGGTAGGAAAGGAGCATAGGTGAGCCCAGCCTCAGGACGTTTTTGCATGATATATGTGATGCCACACATTTGGTGGACTCCCTTTACTTAGCAAGGGAAGGCGGTGATGATGAAGCTTTCAAGTTTCAACACTGTGCCAGGTTAGGATTAGAAAGCATAGAACGAGGAAACTCATAAAGCAAAAACTGGCTGTTTCTTTCCTTTATTAAATGGAATTTCTACTTTGGACATTCCTCCTTGGCAAGAATGTTTGCATTTCTAATTAAAAACCAAAGATTGCATTTTCGGAGGGTTGCCAGTATGAAAGCCAGAGAGGGTTGGATGCCTTTAACTGTTGAGTAGAAGTGAGAATTTCAGCAGGTTTTGCTTGTTATTTGGCTGCGTGAGAAACAATACCTGCTGAAACTCCATCTTCTGTGCAACAATTAAAGGTACAGGAACCCTCTCCAGTTTTCAGTCTGGCAACCCCAACAGCTAGAGATAATCCTTTGCAGGATTATGAAGACAGAAGCAAAGGAGAAAAGGAAGGAGAAAAGAAAACCCAGTTTAATAGAGCTTATTCCCAGGTAGCTGTACAAAGGACTGCCATTATGCTGATACTAATGAATTGGATATTATACTATACATCCTATCTATACCATACATTGGTTCTGGGTGTATTTATGATGAAAACAAAATAGGGTGTTTGTGGGTTTGTTTTTTAAAAGATAAAAGGATATTTTCCTTCTTGAGCTCCAGCCATTTTGCTAGTCCTTGAGAATCGCATTGCCAATACTTGTACATTTAGTGTCTCTTTAAAATTCAATTTTGGTTCTTTTTTTGGGAAGCACACATATATACATTTATTTACTTCTTGCAGTGCATCCATTAGAGGTCACAACCCTGGAGGAAATATGGGTTACCACGGTAACTCAAAATGGCCGCTCAGCTCTGGCTAGCGTGCAATTATTTTCTACTAGTGAAAGAAGGGTGGAAATAAACAAATTTATGGGTGTTATCAGCATGATTCTGGTTTCATAAAGAATAGTGACTCGTACATGATTTTATACGGATTCATAAGCACCAAATATAGATACAGATATGTTGATATAGATATATATTAGGATTGTTAGACAAAAAATAAAAAATAAAATAAAGACAATGCCAGACAATTCGCATATCCCTTAATGACCTAGCAAGCTATTTAAAACATCCCAAAATGTTACTATCCAGAGAATGATATAATTATTTATGCACCCTCCATGTAATTTAAAAATTCTTGAGTTTTATAGGACCACAGTAGACCCAAAATTAACAGGAAAGCCCCAAAGTCCTAAGCTAGCTCCAAAGTTTCCTTTCTAGCATATATTTTAAAAGCATTCCAGTGAAAAGGAAGACTCTCACAATTCATAATAAAACCAGAATTTGGGAGTGTCCTCCTTTTGTTTCCTTTTTGCTTTTTGAGGATGACAACTCAGAGCTCCTGCAAGCGAAGGGTGTGTGTGCTTCAATATTTGTACACTGACTTACCAAATGAGCCCTTCCAACGTACTTTGCAACATACTCAAACCATTCAACCCATCACAAGGCAACGTACAAGCCACAATCCATGATAAAACATTTGAAATATTGTTCCAACTGGAGTCAAAAACCATACAATCCTTGCGTGTATACCGCAAAGCAAGGGGGGTGAGGACATTAAAAATTAGCACCAGTTCAATACACATCACTGCCAGTATTAATTCAATAAGGAAGCATACCACTGCCTTGCTGCAAAAACCCCAGTGGGCTGCTGGTCTGTTTCTGGACACAATTCAAAGTGCTGGTTATGACCTAGAAAACCTTATACAGTGTGTGTATTGCTTGTCATCTTATGGCAACCCCACAAATTCCATAGGGTTTTCTTAGGTAAGGAATCCTCAGAGGTGACTTTGCCAATTCTTTCCTCTGAAATATGGCCTACAGCACCATATTCCTCTGAAATATGGCCTACATCATTGGCAGCCTCCCATCCAAGTACTAACCAGAGCTGAACCTGCTTAGCTTAGGTGCATATTATTCAAAGGACCACATCTCCTTATATGAGCCTGCCTGAACTCTAAAATCTTTGAAGTTTCCTCCCAGGCATGTTTGGTGGGTAGAGAGAGGGGAGTTGTCTTAATGGCAAAAATACTCCTCTTGGAATGTGAGGAGAAGACAACCTGTCGTAATGGCAATCCATATTGTTCCACCGAATAGTGGAGGAAGGGGCCCAAAATGGCAAAAACTCCACAGGAAAATCCTGTTGTTCACCAGTTTGAGTTTCCCTGTGTCCCACCAGTATTCACAACGCACTGGGTGAAGATGTAGGAATCATAGAAACAGAGAGTTGGAAGATACTAGTCCAACCCCTGCCCTGCAGGAATACACAACCAAAGCATTCCTGACAGATGGCCATCCAGCCTCAGTTTAAAAACCTCCAAAGTAGGAGACTCTCCCCTACTCCAAGGCAGCTCTTACTGTCAGGAAGTTCTTCCTAATGTTTAGGTGGAATCTCTTTTTGTGTAGTTTGAGTCCATTGCTCCGTGTCCTAGTCTCTGGAACAGCAGAAAACACGCTTGCTCCATCCTCAGTATGACATCCCTTCATATATTTAAACATGGCTATCATATCAACCTCTTAACCTCTTCTCCAGGCTAAGCATACCCAGCTCCCTAAGCTACTCCTCATAGGGCATCATGGCTTCCAAACCTCCCACCATCCTAGTCACCCTCCTCTGGACACATTCTAACTTCTCAATGTCCTTCTTGAATTGTGGTGCCCAGAACTGGACATAGTATTCCAAGAATGGCACTACTACTTCCCTCAGTCTAGACACTATATTCCTATTGATGCAGCCTAGAATTGCATTGGCTTTTTTAGCTGCTTTATCACACTGCTGACTGATATTCAGCTTGTGGGCCACTAAGGAGATTATCAGGCACGTCAAAAGTGGTGTTACAGCAACGCCAGGAAATCGCAAAAGGGCTCCCTTATCAGAAGACGGCATCCCCCCTTGTTATGCACCCATTCTGCTCCCATTCTGCCAGTGCTGCTTTTTATTGATGACAGAAGCCATCAATAGATCCCCCCCATTCTGTTTCTGTCACAGATGTTCCTGTGTGCAACAAGGTGCCCCGTTATGCTGGCGAGATCCCACGGCCAATGGGAGGTCCCTGCCAGAACACGTCCGGGTGAGATCAGGACATCCAGATAAGTAGCACACTTTTTATGACCCTACCCAGGTTACTTGTTAATTTTAAAGTGTGTTTTTGTGTTTGCTGTCACTTTTTTTGGTTATTTTTCTCTTTATTTTTGAATTTCCCACATTTGCATCTTCTTGCAAGAATCTGCGGGATTTTGATCCAGGAAGCGAACAGAGCTCTATCAGAGCTCCTTTCACTCCTTGGCTGCCCTGTCAATGTGAGACAAGTTAAGTGTAGTGGGGAGGGTGACTTGGCATGACTGGGACGGGATGGGGCGAGAGTGTAGATTGTGGGACAGGAACGCTTTTTTCATTCCTGTCTGATAATCTCCAATGACTCCTAGGTCCCTTTCACACATAGTCTCCTTCAGCCAGGTCTGCCCCATCCTATATCTATGCATTTTGTTTTTCCGCCCTTAAGTGCAGTACCTTACATTTCTTCATATTGAATTTCATTTTGTTAGCTTTGGCCCAGCTCTCTAGTCTATCCAGGTCTTTTTGAATTTTGATCCTGTCCTCTAGGGTATTAGCTACTTCTCCTAATTTAGTGTCATCTGCAAATTTGATAAGTATGCCCTCTTTTCCCTCATCCAAGTCATTGATAAAGATGTTGAATAGCACTGGGCCCAGGACAGAACCCTGTGGCACCCCACTAGTGGTCACTTCTCTCCAGGATGAAGAAGGGCCACTAGTGAAAAGAAGAGGGCCTTTTCTGCTATGGCAGCCCGATTGTGGGCCCAATTGGTGTTGACATTGGTTGGTTTCATAACAGTGCCATGTTAAAATCTGGCATTAAAAAAAAAAGCCTTTGGAGCCTAATGATTTTATTCAGATCTGTAAACATACATGGTTCGAAACTCTCTTAACAGTTTAACTGGCTCAACTGTTTATTGTGTTTTTAGAAAGTTTAAATAAGTATTTGATTAGTTGGTTGGTTGGGTGATAATTAAATGAATTATTAAACCATTTAAAATGGTTTAAACTGGCTGGACTGTAAGCTGCCAAGACATCTTACTATATAGGGCAGGATGTGAATATTTTAATAAATAATAAATAAATAAATTCTGAATTTGTCTAAACTGAGATGGATACATCCTGCCCGCATCCACCTCCTACAAAATTAAGGCATCCAAATCAGTACAAATACAAGCTGTTTTATCTGCAATCTGCACCACAAATTGGTTACAGAAGCTCTTCAAGAACTCTACCACCTGGCCTCCCAAGACTCTTTTTTGATTTGGGAAGATGCAATGCAATGCAATGCACCGCAGATGCAAAGGTGGCAGAAAAGAAAGAGTTCTTTGTCGATCACCGTTATTTATCTGCTGTGATTTGTTACACTCTAGTTGTTGACCCTGGTTCTGTCACCTGCAGCTCTTTGGAAAACCATGAAACATGGGTGGAGGACATTAAGAAGCCAGAGGCTAGAGCCATCACTGGTCAGGGTGGCTATACATCATCTCCTGTATCAGAGGCCATTTCTATGTATGGTTGTGGAAGCTGGACAATGAAGAAAGCTGACAGGAAGAAAATCTACAGTACTCATTTAAAATGTGGTGTTGGGGAAGAGTTCTCCGGATACCGTAGGCTGCTAAAAAGACAAATAAATCAGTCCAAGAGCAAATCAAGCCTGAACTCTCCCAAGAAGTCAAGATGACGAAACTGAAATTGTTGTACTTTGGATATATGACAAGAAGACATGACTTACTAAAAAAGACTTGGTAAGGAAGAAGGCAGTAGGGAAAGAGGAAGACCACATTACAGGTGGAGAGACTCCATCAAAGAAGCCACGTCCCTGAGTCTGTAAAACCTGAGCAGAGCAGTTGGTGATAGGGCGAACTGGAGATTTCTACTTCATGAGGTCACCACAAGTATAAGTTGACTTGACAGCAGTTAACAATAACAAATGTCTCCATTCAAGAGTTGCTGAGGAACTCAAGATGAAGGGTGCCCTTTGCTTGTTGTTCCACTGGTACGGTTCTCATAAGCAACTAGCTCTTGCTCCCATCACCCTCACAGCTTCATGAGGATGTGAGAGAGGGCCTTCCCAGGGATGGCTCCCAAGCTGTGGAGCTCCCTTTCACAGAAGGCTACGCTTGTCCCCTCTCTGGTCCCCTTCCATCAGCAGGAGAAGACTTCCTTATTCAGACTTGTTTTTGGCTGCTAGTTGGCTGTGGAAAGCTCTTTTAATGAAGGGGCTGTCATGGGTTTTCACAAGCTGTCTTGTTATGTTTTTAAAATGTCTTTAAATTGTTTCAAGTCTTGCTTTTAATGTGATAGCTCATTGGATCATTTCCAATTGCTCTTTAGTGTTCAGAATTACTAGGTTTTAGCTGTTCTAATTTCTGTTGTAAGCGACCTTGAGTCATGCATTGGGAAAAACGTGTTGGCCACTGTTTGCAATCCATCCTGCACACAGTTTGCCACTGTGTGCAGGATGGACTGGATCTAGTTCCTGGTGTGATCCAGCAGCATTTCTTTTCTTATGTTTTTAAGCTCTTTGTCCCAGGAAGAGATTAGAGCCTTGCCAGTGCAAGGAACTGCAAGGAAAGACTCAAATGCCTCGGAAAACCAGACCGATCTTTCTGTAGGATCTGAGGAAGAAACATCACAATTGGACATCCATCTCTGTAGGGCTGGGTTGCTGCCTGAGATGAAAAAGAAAGTGGTTTCATCTTCTGTTCTGTGTAAAAGATTAAAATCAGGCTGAACTGGGAGTTAGAATAATCTAGTACAACCCCTTACCCATGCCAGCACTACTGAGAGGTGGCTAGCTAACCTTGGTTAAAAAGCCACCAATGAGAGAAAGCTATCACCTTCTGAGGTATTCCATTCCACCATCAAACAACCCTTCCTGTCAGAAATGTCTTCTGAAAGTTTAGTCAGAATTTCCTTTCTTGTCATTTCAATCCATCGTCTTGGGTCCTATCCTCTGGAGAAGCAGAAAACAAGCTCTCTCCTTCATCTACATGACAGCTCTTCAGATGCTTGAAGATGGCTGAGTCAACCCTCTCTCCTCCAGTGGAATGTTAAGTCAAGACAGATGACAGATGACTTCAAGACAGGTGAACACAAGGCTTCCTCCACTATGCCTGGTGCAGTGATATGAGTCCTGGACTAGGACTCTGGGAAACTAAGGTTTGAATCCCCGCTCAGCCATGGAAAGCCCTGAGGGGGACCATGGGCAAGTAAGATTTTCTCAGCTTAAGAGGAAGGCAGTCGCAAACCTCCTTTGAATTGCTAAGAAATTATATGAGTCAGAGTTGACTTGGATGCACACAATGGCAACACAACACAACCACACAACAGCCCTTTGAGGAATTGGATTTGTCCTTCGAGCCTGTGCAATGGATTTTTCTGGTGGAGCACAGCATGCACAGAACTGGCCTCACCCTTTAAACCAAAGGTTCATCTGCTGTGGCCTTGCAAGCATGGACAGTAGCAGCGAGGTCCTTAGGTCGTAGGTTTGATTAGAGTTTTCTTCTCTTAGATGGTTGACCTTACAGGTTTGGACGAGAACCATCTGCCCGGGTTTGGGATTAGAGTTTTCTTCTCCTAGGATGGTTGCCATAAGGCTAGAGAGCCCATCCTGCCCTTTGACGCTCTTTCGTCAGACCCTTTGGTTTTGACCTATATGGCATGGGAGACCCTACTGGTGGCTTTATGCCACCGCCAGCATACCTCAAAACATCATTAGGGTACGCAAGCCTCTCTCCCACGACAAGGGGGCGTCAATGGAGAGGTCCACACAACAGTAACACAACAGCAACAAGAAACCTGAACAGAGCAGGCTACCTTAAAGAGGTGCAGGGATAGACTGGGTGGCTCATAGCTCTCTCCTCCAACATCTTGCTGACACCTCTCAGGATCTGCTGCCTGAGGCCACTGACTCACTTTTCCTAAACGGACAGCTGGCCCCACAGAAGGGATTACAAGTGATCACAAAATCACAGAAACTGCAAAAGGATTTAAAAGTCACATAGCCATCTTGGAGGAGATGAGCAAACCTCCAGTCAGGGGCTGAATGGGAGACCATCTGAAGTTCCAGCATATATGCAGCCTTCACCTCTATAATAGAAGTGAGATGGGATATGAATGTAGTAAGCAAAGAAGGAGCAATAAAAATGTAGGAAGACCAATCAGATCCTTTGAAAGAGATTCTGCTAGGAGGAGGAGGAGGAGGAGGAGGAGGAGGAGATGATCATCATCATCATCATCATCATCACAGGAAAAGAAATCTAAACCTCCTAAAACAATCCTTCATTTCTGAGTAGAGGGTAGGCAGGAAATCTCCAGGGGGAGGGTTTTTTAACTGCAATGCCCAAAATCTCCCAGCTGGAGACTCTGGGAGTTATAGTCCAAAAAGAAAAGAAAAAAGGAAACTTTTTCTGAGTTCTAGTGAGAGCTTCAGATAGTGATTCTCGGTGCAAGACTAAAGCTGCCCACATTTACACAAAAGTATCCCTGTTTTTAGCTGTGAAGTGCTGTAAGATGCAGCAATATATACAGTAAAAGATGAAAACTGGGTACGAAGACTGTTGTATTAAAAATATGTACGGTATCTCTTTTCCACTATGAGATATCAGTGGGTTTGTTTTGTGAATCAAAGAAGAGACTTTGCACCCTTCAAGTTCTCCAGATCTTGGGGTTTGGGGGGAAAAAACTTTTTTCTCATGGGCTGCTCTGCTCTGGATGGACCCTCCCTCCTTTAAACTATCTACCGGACACAAGGGAAATATGTTTCTAATTTGTTGACTGGGGTGCTACCTTTTAAGAAGGGTATTATTAAATGTAAGGAAAGTATTTCATCATCCCGAGCTTTGAAGACCTAAAAAAATTGGAATCTGATTTAAATTGTAGATCTTGGCAGGCAGATATACAAAGCTCATGTATCAAATCCATCTTTCATGTTGAAAGAGAAGGGCAAAGAGTATGCAGTGGAGCTAGGGGGGAGAAAAAACCACCATTCATTATTTTGTTTGTATTTCTTGTCACTGTTTTATGCTTAGGAACAGCTGAGGGAGGATTTGGGGTGACAAAAAGATTGACTCCCAAAATGGCTCCTTCGAATGCACGTTTGTAAAATTTGCCTGGAAAGTCCAAAATGTTTGGTGCTTCAACATTGGGGGGTGGGTGGGGAGGGATGATTCTTATTTTTTGCAGTACAATGGAGTTCTTGTGCTATGGCTATCTAAAATTATTATTATTATTATTATTATTCCCTCCATCATAAAAGATAACGATACAATTTAAAAATCTATGCAATAAATCAACAATAAAGCATACAGCAAGGTAACAGAGCTTGGGAAAATTCCTACAGCTCCTTTGGGGGTTTACTGAGCTCCAGCTGTCTTCTCCATCTTGGAAAGGTCACTTCATGGGGTTACAGAGTCACAGACTTGCTGGGGGTTGTAGTTGGAAGTTCTAGCACCAGGCCTAAGTTTGACTGCTAGCACCTTATAGACCTGTTGTGCTAACTGTGTGACTAGTAAGTCAACATTTGTGTAAATCCAATTGATTCAAGTGGATCTTCTCTAGCTGGTGTAAGTCATTGGACTTAGACTTTGAACTTCAACTCCCAGAATCCCCCAGCCAGCATGACCATGGCAGTTCTACTTCAAAAAAGCAACTTTCTCAAGCTGTAGAAGGTAGCCAAAGTTCAGTAAATCCCAAAAAGATCTGTACTCAGAAATGCACTCATGGGAAGGTATAGCTCCTGAACTCTAATGGTCCATTATATCTCATAGAACCATAAAGTCAGAAGAGACCACAAGGGCCATCTAGTCCAACCCCCATGTCATACTGTTGACTTGTGTTTCACTTCTCTTCCTACCCTACACACCTATGGCCACCTACATTTCATATCAAAAGAGAGATAAATCAACAGTATGTGGCATCACAGAATTTTCCCTCCTTTACATCCCCATAAAACATGTCTCTACTAGAATGACTCTCTTTTCCAGAATTGTGTATTAGGTTTAGTTTATACCTCTACAAGATTTGCTGATCTTTCATCTGATTATTAATACATTTCCCATTTAAACACACACACACACACACACACACACACACACCTTCAAATTGGAAGAAATTGTGTGCCTGCCTTGAATGTTGAGAGAACACAAAATGACTACATCCTTTTCCTTTTCTTTTGCAGGAAGAGCAATACCCATTTGTCCACATCATAAATGACCCCGTTTATGTTCTCTTTAAGGAAGGTGGAACAACTCAGTCTGAGCAACCATTCTAATTGGAGTTTTTAAAAGCACACATCCTCTAATACATATTGGTTATGGTTACTCCAACAGCCTTCAAAATGTTCATTAAAGAAAAGGTGGGTATGTGTGGTGGTTTCCACAGGATTATAAAATAAATTACACATTTCTCTTGTAAACATAACTCTCTGTTTTGGCTAAGTAACCAGAAAATATTTTCTGTTCTCTATTCCCAAGTGGACATTTCCCCTCCTACTTAATTTTTCAACCTCTCTTTTCTGTTTGCTGCACAAAGAGAAAAAAATATCATGGGGCAAGGCAAACGTTTTTTGCTATGACTGGAAGAGTGTCAGAATCACCTGTTAAGAATTAGGTAGCAAGGAAGTTCAGGAAATGCTTCTCACTGGACTTAATTAGAGGTTGCAGCTAAACTCCCCCCACCCATTAAAATAACTTTTGATATAAAATTGCAAAGTACATGCTAAATGTTCAGTAATTTTTTTGGTGTTTAAAATAAACCCACTGGTTTATTCACATAATTCCCCCCTCCCTGCCTTTCATTTTCAACAAATTATTACACAGAAAACTGACATTTGCTTCTGGTTCTAGATTAGATTAAATAGGAAGTCTGCCAAGATATGACAAGTCTGATGCTGCCCTAGATAATGGCCACATTTAAACTAACTTCATTAATGTGAGAGCCAAACATTCTGTTTTCGGTTTCATATCACAAAAGATGCGTGTACACTTTAAAAAAAAATCTAATCCAGCCCCAAAGAACTCTGAATGCCAGACAGACACATTTGGATGTCATTCCAGCTCTTTCTCTTGTTTAATATGAATGCAAACTCCCCTGAAAAACGTATACACATTAAACTCTGAGCAAACCAAAATTACACACAAGAGCTCCCATATTTCCTTTAAATTGTCGCCAACCCATTAGACATATTTATTAACAGTATAACTATTGTGCAAATATGTTTAAACTTTTGCTACAAAATAGTACAGCCAATGGCTTTTCATCACAGGCCTTCAATATTTTAACACAACTGCAGGGTGGTTAGTATCCATACTAGATATAGCAACTGTTTTGCCTCATAAAAATACAGGAAGTATTTTAGTCTCCATCTGCATTGAAAAACTTTAAACCTCATCTGCTTAAGATACTTTACATCTGTCTCCCACTACCAAATTAGCCCTGTTTCTTTTTCAAAACAAGGACTTTCCTTTCTGACCATTGCCAGTTGATGATACTCATACAACATGTGCATAAAGAGGCAAAGGAATTGTTTTTACCAAGATCTGCATTTTGCAAATTTTATTTCCTGTCTTTAATTAGTCCCTTTAAATAGTCTCTTACAATTACATAGCTGAGGAGGAGGAGGAGGAAAGGAAGGAAAGAAGGAAGGAAGGAGATTTAGAAGTAATTGCACATCTATTCGGACATTTTAATAGCAAAGCATCAAGGACTGAAACCAATGTCTTTTATTTGGGTGAGGCATGTGCTATAAATCTATGAGCCCATTCCAAATTTCTGGCCTTTGACTCCAAAGAACCATATTACATTTCAGAAACATCAGTGGGAATCGCTTCCGATTTTCTGTCTCCGCCTGCAGTCAAGAAAGATACCATGTGTAATCAGATATATGTACAGCCCTAACTCTTCTTTTTAAAATGAAGAAAAATGTTTAAACTTTGATCACAAACAGACTGGTCAGAGGAGACGTAGGCTCTTAACATGGAAATCTGAAATTACGGAGCTGTACTTTCTCTCCACAATTTGATGCATAAGATGCCTTTTCACAAAATTATGGCAGGTGTAATCCACCCAGTGTTGAGACCTTAAGATGATGGCTCTCAACTCACAGAGTAAGAGCACAGCACCCTTCCTCCTCCAGTGTTCAACCAGGAAGGGAATGATCCATCACCTAGGAAGTTGTCCTGCACAGTCACCATGGAACCAAATAGCTGTTGCACTGCATGGCTTACATTCGAAAGAGAATTGTGGATGAAAACTTCCTGTAGTTTGTTCCTAAAGCTATTTAAGAAAGATGTTCAGGAAAGGAGGCAGGCAGGCAGGGAGGCAAGGAAGGGATCAGAGCATAATTTCTTTAAAAATTCTTCCAGCAAGTCTAAAGATAGCCTTTTTTACTCCTTCTGTTAATAAGAGAAGGTATAGAAATCTAGAGAATGCAGACCTTCCTTGCTGCACCTGGATAAACGTGACTAAGGAGTCACGTCTTACAATAACGCTTAACCCCCAAGTATTCTTGTTCCCAGCACTGCAGTCCAACATGAAGTCTGGCTACAGCTTGGCAAGTGACACCAACAGACATACAAAGCAGTGAGATCAGGACATCTCACATAGAGGAGAAGCCGTACAGTTTCTCTTCTTTCCAAGTCACATGGGCTAAGCTGGTTGCACACGATTTTCAGCTTGTGCTGGCATTGTGGTGGAGAGGGAGGTTATTCGATAGGTGTCGTTTTGTTTAAGCTTTGAATTTTCCTTCTGCCTTGGGGTTAAAGCAACAAATACAAAATGCTTATCTTCCTTGAACTATCAAAATCAGAATTACCAGCTCTTCGGAAGGACATGATCTACTAAAGGTTACCCAACACCAGTCCCATGAACAGTGGCTGAGGTATGAGTGAGAATACCTTTTGTTCTTTTTGGAAGGAAATATTGCTAAATTTTACCAAGAATAAGAATTGTCATTTTTGTATGACAGCAGAACGGGATAGAAAGAGATCAAAAAAGGCCCAGCGGAAATGACTCGATGACAAATATACAGAGCATGCAGGTAGAAGGAACCCATCCTCAAAATTTCATCAAAAATATACAACCGGTGTTCATGTTTGACCAATAAATCTATGTGTGTGTGTATGTGTGTGTGTGGATAGATACAGATAGAGAAAAGACAGGCACAGATGCATCTCATATAACAAAAATGGCTTCTTCATTTAAGACAAACTAGGTGGACTTTAGCGTGCGATCACACCCAACACAAGACCCATTAATTTCAAGTGGCTGTTTAAAAAAGGGTATCATTTAACTTGTCAGGTTGTGAGACATCAGACACAGAATCAGTATTAAAGAAATCCCCACTACAAAAGGCAAAGGATCTTAAAATAATTCTTTTCACAAACATTTAATGGTGATCTAAATGTTCAGCTCCATCACAGGCACATTGGAGGGCGAGGAAAAGAATTCCACTTCCCTTTCCATTTTTTGGCTTCTGCAAAATTTCAGGCCCAAGAGTTTCTTGTAATGAAATGGCTTTGTGTACTTGGTGACTAAGGAGTTTTATGTTTGGGCAGCAAAACATTTGGTGGCCTTCTGGCCTGCTCTTTATTTTGACTTTTCGAGCTATTGATTTCCCTGGCCTTTGTTGTCACTCCTTTGTAACAAACGATGAACCCGGAAGTGTTTAGCATGAAAGCATATGTCATTTCTTTCGCCTAGAACGGGGAGATATTTTCGTGAGCATTTAGAATGATCATAATATTTTTCCCTCTGAGAGAAAAACAATTATGCTTGTTTAGCTTTTATTTTTAACTAACCAATACTGAATTAATACTAAATTCAGCCTAAATGTAGTTAGAATAACCCTCACCTCGACAACATAGGGAAGCAGCTTATGAAAAGCAAAATGCAGGATAATTTAGCTTTGGACCAACTCCATTGGCACAGACTGGCAAGAAATCAAGAAATAGCCCTGTTTGTACACACACACACACACACACACACACACACATATTTCAAAAAGCTGAGGCATCCATCTCAGATAAAGAACAGATTTAATAAATAACTCTACGAGTGTTACACCATTTTAAAAAAACAAAAACTAAATAAAATGACTACATCATTGTTTAAAAACTGAAAAAATCTAAACGTATTCAGTAAAATCATAATAAGCCAATAATAATTTAACTATATATTAGTGGTGAATTTTATTTATTGGGAACAATTAGAATTCTAGAATGAAGGAAACCATTTCTCTAGTTTAAGCTAATAAATTGGCTAAATTAATCTCAGTTGCTAAAATCATCATCATACTATTTTGACTTTTAAAAATATATCAGATGAGGATTAACAGGGGAAAGTACAAAAGAAATAGCATTTCACTCAGCTTACAATATAAACCAATGATAATATGATACTCCATGAAAATATCTTTCCATATTTCACATCATGAGACACATTTCAAAACTCACAGTCTTTTTTTAAAAAAACAAAAAGGGACATATAATGATCCTGAAATTGTTCATATTTTGTGCCCTTGACAAATACTAAGGAGGAAAACAATCACAAGAAACTGCCCTTTTTTAAAAAAAAGCTACTTCAATTCATAGTCAGATGCGGAACAAGCATTAAACAAAATTGGCTCAAATGTAGCTAACTATAACAGGAAAGAACAAAATCTTTCATCAATTAAGGAAGCCAAAAACCCTGCCTCAACCAAGGAGCAGCTCTCATTTATAGATTTCCTATTAATTCGCACAAAAGACAACATTATTACAAAAATCCATAAGCAGGGCTACTTAAAATGGAAGCAGAGCTACAAAATGGTTGCTGTCTTGATTAACTGTTTGCTGGGAAGAAACACTTTCAACTTTGGGAGGTCCACAACCATTTAGGGAGCACAATTTTAAACACACACACCTCTATAGTCAATAAAATTGCCTTTTTGAATGGAGCCCAGGAAATGTTTCATAGTGAACCACCATTCAGCTTTGAAACATGAAAACACAGGCAAGGATATCTACAATTGCATTTCAAAAGTCATTAATTTTTTTAAAAAAAGCTCTTTTTCTCCCTCAATACACACACAAACTAAAGACACACACAGGGAGAGAAAACAGGCCCCCAGTTCTGAACAATTACACAGTTAATGACATTTTTAAAAGAAGTTTGTCTAAAACATTTTCATGTTATGTCTTTTTCCCCCCTCCGAAACAAAGTAAGATCAGCCTTTGCTCTTTAGAAACTTACCACAACTTAATAAAGTAATGTGATTGAACTCTTACTTAAACCATACAGCTGCTATGAATCAAAGAGTTGTTTCCCCATATCAAAAAAAAAAACCCAAAACTTTTGAGAGACTTGCTTCAACTTTTGCTGTGAATTCTCTCCACGCACACATACACACACACCATCACATCCCTAACAATAGCTAGGGGCGAAAGACAAGAAAAGTCATATCAAACTTTAATTTCACATGCTAATGTCTCAAAGCACCTTAACTTTTCGTTTTAATACCCTGGTGCCCCCTTTTGGTCTACACAGTTCAAGGCATTTGCTATTTTAAAAATTAATAATATACAGTAGCGTTTAACTCGTGAAGTCTTAATTTAGGCTGCTATTGACTTGTCCGATCCATTGTTCACTAGCACTATTAGAAGCGATTGATCGTTCAGTGCATTAAGACAAAGCCCTCTGCCTGAAGTTAAAAGGATATTCTGGGGAGAGGAGTGATGGAGGGAGGGCACCCAACCAACATGTACACAGCAACATTTCTTTTTGTGAAGCACTGACAAAGCACATAAAGAAAAGCAAAATCCCCACTTTTTACCTTGGCTACACAGTGCCTTCACCAGGACCATTCTGGCTCCTTGATGTCAGGTATTTTGGCTTTCTATATTTGGTAAAGAGTGAAGGGAGAGTGAGGATGCCTTTGCAAAGGTGGAAGAAATTCCTAGTAGCCAGAGCCAGAGAGATGCTGAGGAGTGCTGAAAACTTTGCCAAGGGAGACTCAAAAAGCGATTTCTTCTCCCCACCAAAAAAAAAAAAAGAGTCAGGTTTAGAAAGTTAAGCAAAAGGAAAAACCAAGGAAGAAAGGGGAAAGAAAATGAAAATGGGGGGAGAGGAGGAGGCAGTGAGAGGAATCTCCCATAAACTTGAAGCTCATTTGTTAAGAGCCAGTAATTATGTCCAAGGAGAGGTACAAGGTCTTTCCACGTTCAACACTACTGTTCAGAGAGACAGACAATTTCCTGCAGGGATATTGAGTCCTACTCTCTGAAGGGCCCAATCAACTGTGAAGTACAGTATAGTTCTGGGCCAGATTGAAAAGGAAAAGGCCGGCTACTAGCTCAGAGCATGACAACTTTCATGGATTAGTTCAGACCCTATTCTGCTCCTTGAATAGGTATCACAGCATGAAGAAAGTTCTCAATGCGCTACACTTTAATAGCAGAGTAGCTGACCAAAAGCTTCCTTTTGGTCTCTATAGAAACAGCTGAGCCAAAATTTGAGGCAAACTGAAGATTGGTGAGGCTTTGGTGCCGTATTTCCTTCCATTCATAAAGAGAGTCTACCTCTGTTGACCGGAGGTGGGGAGGCGACAAAGAGGGGTGCAGGGCAGGATCGCCCTATTTTCTTGGCTTTGTTGGCACTTACTTCTGCAGCCAACACAAACATGCAAAGCTGGAGCAAAATTTCATTTACTGAAAATAAAAAGGGAAACAACAACAGCGCACACACACAAAGTAAAAGCAGCCCACCAGTTTGACAGCTTCCCAAAAGCTTGGCAAAAAAGAAACCAAGCAAACTTTACTCACAGGCCACAATACTTTTAAAGTGGTATGGGGGGAGGAATGAGGATCAGAATTAACTGGGGAGGGGGTGGAGAAGAAAAGGGGTGTTGTTCTTGAATTAGTCTTTTCCCTTCTAAACTGGTATCCAAGGCAAAAAAAAAAGTAAAGACACCCTGTCCTGAAAGAGAAGCATTTGGAGAAAGATTTAGCCACTCCATCTTTCTTCTGAGGCTGGATGGATGGTATTTTTCGCATTCCCTTCCTTCCTGTGAGTGTGTGAGAGTGAGCAGTTTTTTACTCAAACTCCTATATGAGGACAGCTGAACAGAATCCTATATTTGTACAGGAACAACTTACCTAACACTGGCTCTGCATTGAAGGTGTTTTAAGACATCTCCTTGTCTTCATCGGGAATGACATCCTCACAGGTCTCCACCTGAGCATCAAGGTGCACGGGAGAGGAAAGAGGTAAGCTGAGTCCTTGATTTAGGAACCTGTCTAAATGGTCAAAATAATCCTCATGGAACTTGCTGGGAATACCATCTGTCTTAATGGGAACCTGCATCGATGTGTTGTATTTGGAAGGGACCAGCAAAAAAACTCCAAAAACTATGTCCGGAGAGCCTTTGCAGCTTTTTCAGGAGTTTTAAAAAAACTCTGTAGGGAATGCACATTCCTAATCTTTAAGACAATCACATTCACATCACTGTGCTTTCCCATAGGAGAGGAAGCACAAGCTGATTGGCCGGATGAGCGTGGCGGTGGTGCTTGCTAACAGCGCAAGTGCCTGCTGCCACCATGTTGGATTTTTTTTTGTAAATGTGAAATATTGCTTGTGCACACCATGGAAAAAGGGTTCTTTTAAAAGGTTTGGTGGCAGCAGATTTAAAATGTGAGTACAGTTGTCCTTCTGTATCCACAGATTTGGTATCCATGGATTGAAAATATTCTTAAAAAAATAATAATCCAAACAGCAAACCTTGATTTTGCCATCTTATATCAGGGACACCATTTTGCTATGCCATTGCATCTAATGGGATGTGAGTATTCAGGGATTTTGGTATTCACGGGGGTCCTGGAACCAAACTCCAGCAAATATGAAGGGATAATTGTAATTCACTTGCAGCTGCCATCATGACCAGGGGGGATGCAAAGTTTATGGGGGCTGCAAAACCATTATGACAAGTCATAGCTGCTATAAATTATTGTGGAGCAATCTGTTTTTTTAAGGTAAGGTAAGCTCAGTCCTTGATTTAGATTTGGGTAGGCAACTCTGGCAGGATTGGGTTTCATTTCACTCCTCTGGACCACAGTGGGCCAGACCTACTCACCTGCCCATGTTTTGCATTGGCACAAATTCAGCTTAAGAATGGCCAGCTGTTCACATGCGTGCGCACTCTCACACACACACTCACACAAAAGTCTCCATGGACCAGGTTTGGCCGTCTGTAACTTCCCTCTGTTTTAGGCCCAAAACAGACTTTAAAAAAACGCAGAAGCACCGGTCCCTTTTACACAGAGAAAAAATGTTCAACATGTAGCTTATCCGTGGATCTAGAAGAACACTGGGCTGGGCTTCAAATACTTCTGATCACATAAGTCATAGGCACATATTAAATGCTATGGTTACAATTTTGGATTCCTTTCATTTAGGGCATGCCTCTGAAACAACCACACAAAAACACAAAACCTCTTTCAAGTACGATCCACCCAGCCTAACCCTGGCCACTTTGGATGGTTGCCAGTTGATCTTAACGTATTTTGTTTGTTAATTTGGAGATATTTGTGAATCTTTTTTTTTTAATGATGTATGTTATGATGCACATCTCTGGAGAGGTAGTTTCATGGACTGGTTTGGACACAACTCAGCACCTTTAGCATCTGGAATAAACCCTTAACAACACAACAGAGTAACCTATGGACAATGTTTGTACACTTTATTGCATGCCCATGTATACACCATGTAATGTACTTTGTATTTTTGGAAATAAGATTTTTTCCCCAAAATTATTGACATTTTGACAATTTATTAATTATCAAATGATGCTGCATATCATATGATGTCATCCTTTCACAATGATGTCTTGTCCAAAAGACGTTCTGTTTTAGCTGTCAATAGATCTCCCCCAGCACTTTTTTGCTGGTGTTGCCAGCATTTGAAACCTTGCACCATTTTGATCTCGTGATTGAATCGTCAATGACAGAATACTTCCAGGTGAGATCACAACAGCCAGTTAGGGGACACTCTTTTTATGAACCTCCCTGATTTAATTGTAATTTTTAAAGTGCATTTCTGTGCTTGTGCATACTTTTTGAGTGTTTCCTTTGGATTATTTTTAAATTTTACCATGCTCATGTCTTCTCGCGAGTATTGTCAAGATCTCAAGCACGGAAGTGAACGGCACGCCATGCACTCTCTTTCAATGCTGGGGCTACCTTTTGATGCTACTAGAGGTAGGTCTGATAGGAAGGGTTATTGTGCCGGGACAGGAATGATTTTGGCTTTTGGTGGGCCAGAAACAGAATTGGATATGTGTCTGATAAAGTCCCTTGTCCTCAATTCTGCTGTCCCCTGGGACTGGAAAAATCTACAGTCTAAGCCTTCTTTTTTCTCTTTTGTTATTTATTTTCTATGATTACAACTACTACTATTATTAGTATTATTATTACACAGACGGTGGATGATATTCTGGAAATATTTTTGCAGAGGTTAAAGGCATAGCAAGAATTCAAACCATGTACAGCATAAAATAGGTACAATAAAATGCTTTACATTAATTAAACTATGGAGATTCTCACACTTTTCTGTATTATTATCCCCATGCTTAAGAACTGTAACAAAATGTTGCAGTGCTCAGCATCCTGCCAGCCATGCCGTCCTCAGTAATTCTCCATTCCCTCCCGTCCCTCACCCAGTTTCCTGTTTCCCCCAAAGCTGAGGTGGGTTCTTTCTCTAAAGTCTGCCATATCTCTGCGAACCTTTGGGTGCCCTAAGCCTGTTAACAAGAGGCAGTGTGGGTTAGTGCTTTGAGTATTTGGGGACCAAGGTTCAAATTTCCACTCGGCCATAGAAACCCACTGGGTGACTTTGGGCAAGTCACACTCTCTCAGCCTCAAAGGAAGGCAAAGGCAAACCCCCTCTGAACAAATCTTGCCAAGAAAACCCTGCGATAGGTTTGCCTTTGTTGTTATTTTTGTTATGTGCCTTCAAGTCACCTCTGACTTATGGCGAACCTAAGGTGGCACAACAACAGTGTTCAATAGTTACAATCTGCATTTGTTGAGGGGTTGTGGTACCACCTTGTAGCCATCCAATCCTATTGGATTTTGGAAGCTAAGCAGGATTGGCTCTGCTTAATATTTGCATGGGAGACCACTGAGGAATAATTCCAGGGGTCTGTAGGTATGGAAAGGAAAGGAATCATGAGTGAAACCCAAGGGAGGTATGGCTGCCCATCAGAGCTGACAACAGTGAGCTAGATGGACCAAGGATCTCATTCAAGATAAGGCAGCTTTCTGTGTTCCTATGAGATGCTAAGGATTGAACATGGCACCTTCTGCATACAAAGTATGCAAGTGCATTGTGACTGAACATGATGCCTACATCACAAAATCCAGCTCTTCATGAAACAGAATTTGACCTTTCTTAGTCACAGCATCTTGGCATTGTTAACACAAAGTGCAGAATGCCTCTGAATGCCAGGTACCAGAACCAACAAAAGCATAGGAAGACTATTGGTTTTGTGGCCTCCCTGTGGGCTTCCCAGAGGTACCTGCTTCTTGGGAAGATGATGCTGAATGAGATGAGCCATGATAGTTAGGAGCAGAGCCTCCACAAACAAAGGCAGTTTACCTTGTTCCACCTTGTGCATCTGCTCCCCCACCCACCTTTCTAGTGACTAGGGACTTTATCAGACTGAGCCTCTAAAAAACATTTCTTTCCAACCATATTTTGAACTGTAAGTGTGCCGGCACAATAACCCTTTTTATCAAACATTGCCGTAATAGCGTGAAAAAGCAACCCAGTATGTCCGCATTGGAGAGTACATGTGATCTTGGCGATTCTCATGAGAAGATGCGAGCATGCTTAAAAGTCTAAAAACAGCTAAATTTTAAAAACACACACAAGCACTGAAATACAGTTAAGAATTTGTCTGCAAAATGGGGAGGTTCATAAAAAGAGCGTCCCATACCTGGTTTTCATGTTCTCACCTGGAAGTGTTCTGATGGGGATCTGCTATTGACGTTGGAATCAGGCCAGCAGAATGGGGCGTGGTTTCAGACGCTTGCAATTACGTGGGGAAAAAATGCCATGGCTGATCGATTGATGGCCTGGCCTGTCAATAAAAAAACAACAATGCCCTATTTACAACACAAAATTGCAAAAGCACAACGTCGTGTGAAATTGGCACCCTTTCACGTTCATTAGGCATTGTTATTAGCTGCCCCGATTGTTTTAACAGAGGGGCGGGGTATAAATAAATTTTATTATTATTATTATTATTATTATTATTATGGCACCATCTTTGCCGCATCTGATAAAGTCCTAGCAATTTGGGGGCTGGACTACATATTGTTGTGGGTATGCATACAATTGTTGAGTTCAGCAGCTGGGGCTATGATTAAAGAGAATATGGAATCAATGCTCCTACTCAAAGCTGGATTAATTTTGGGAGGGGTGGAGAGGAGACCCCCCTCCCTCTCTGCCTCTCACTCTCTCAGTCCAAGCAACGGGAATTTCTGGGTCCATAGGATTAATGCACTGCACAAAGGCAAGAGGCAAGCATTGTAGTGGAATCTAGACCCCAGCAGCTCTCTGTGGGAGGCTTCTACAGATCTTTGCAGATGAAGAGGGAGAAAAAGGCCTCGGTGACCAGGCCAAGGATGCATTGCAAAACCCCAACAGCTGCCTCGAAGCAGGTGTAACATTCCTCTTGGGAGGAAAAAAAAAGATTTTGTGCAAATGAACAAAGGTGGGATGCTTGTTTCTGGCAGGTTCGCCAAACCGACAACGCCCACGCACATGGGTGAGAGAGATCTTGGCCCCGCTTTGGTTCATCAAAAGGAAAAGGTGCACGAGAACAAATAGGATGGTAAAATTCCCCCAACAGCAATTTCTGGGTTTGTACATTCCCTCCCTCCTACATCAAGCACACCCAGCCTTTCTCAGAAAAGAAGAGGGCTCAATCTGCTGTGTCAATTGACAATAATAATAATAATAATAATAATAATAAATCCAACAGTCCATTATGATGAAAATATTATATTGTGCTTTTCTGTGGAAATCAAAGAAGCACCCCTGGCAAAGTTGGGATAAATCCACACTACACAATTATAGCAGTTTAAATGCCATCATGGAATCCTGGGGTTTATAGTTTGATGGGGTACTTAAAATTCTCTGCTACAGAGTTCTACTTCCTGTCTATAAAGAATTCTAAGTAAACTAGCTATACCCAGTGTAACATACGTTGTTATAGTAGATTTGAAAGGTTCACAAGGTTGTTACACACTATTATTGTAGGAAAATAATATTGCATTGTTTTACATGTAGGTGGTGAGTGGCTGAGGGAGTGAGAGGAGGGAGGGGGCCTTGTGAGGCTGGGGGTGTAGATGCAGATTGAGTAGCAGGAGTGGATTGTGAGGTGGAGAGGGAATTTGCATGTGGATGATGATTGGCTGAGGGAGGGAGAGGAGGGAGGGGCCCTTGTGAGGCTGGGGGTGTTGATGCAGATTGAGTAACAGGAGTGGATTGTGAGGTGGAGAGGGCGTTTGCATGTGGGTGGTGATTGGTTGGGTGTGTTTCCTGAGCAGCCAGTCAGTACACTGGGAAAGGCAACATACCCAAGAGTTCTCTCTCTCTCTCTCTCTCTCTCTCTCTCTCTCTCTCTCTGGCTTTTCTTTGCCAATGAAGATTCAGGAAGGACTCATCCCACACTTTCTGCAAGCGCGCTGATGACTAAAAAGGCCAATCCGAGACAAACAAGTCCGGTTGCAGAAAGCACAGCAGAAGGTCTCCTTGGGTGATGTTTCTGGGTTGTGATTCTTTCTGCGTTGTCATTTCTCTTCAAGACTTGTTCAGTGTGAGTTCTCAAATAAGGCTGCAGCATTGTGGATAGTGCGTCTCCATGCCTCCCAATGTGAGGCCAGGGTGGGCCATTGTTGGTGATCAATTTGGCCAAGCCTGAGATGTTGTTTCAGGGAGTCCTTGTATCACTTTTTTGGAGTGCCCCTCTTACGTTGACCCGTGTCGAGTTCACCGTAGAGTACTGTTTTGGGGAGATGATGGTCCTCCATCCTAGAAACATGCCCTGCCCAGCGCAGCTGTGTTCTCAATATCATGGCCTCAATGCTGGTGATCCCTGCTTGCACAAGGACAGCAATATATAGACTAGATTTTATGCATGAGGACCACACTAGATCTACCCAGTTGTAGAATCCAGAATTTTGTAGCAATAGTGTCTGTGAAAGGAGAGCCAACATGGCACAGTGGTTTAAGCATTGAACTACAACTCTGGAGGCCAGGGTTCAAATCTCTGCTCAGCCATGGTAACCCGCTGAGTGACCTTGGCAAGTCACACTCTCTCAGCCTCAGAGGAAGGCAAGGGCAAGCCCCCTCTGAGGAAGTCTTGCCAAAAACAACCCCACGATAGGTTTGCTTTAAGGTTGCCATAAGTTGGAAGTGACTTGAAGGCACATAACGACAAAAGTGTGTGTGTGAAGTGATGTCCGGTATTTCTTGTCTTTTATTAGGCATTATGTTTTAAATGTGTTTTAACTATTTTTACATATTGTAAAATATTATTTTATCTTAATCTGTTTTAAAATTATTGTAAGCTGTGTTGGATCCCATCCCAGAAAAAATGATGAGGTATAAATTCAATCAATCAATCAATATAAGATTGAATAAAGACTTCTGTTGGCCAAAGGAAGTCCTCTAGAAGCCTTAAAAAGGCAATACTTTCCCCCCTTCCCCTTTTCCCTAAAATGTGACAGAATAACCAGTAGCAACCTCTCCACCAAGGCTTGAGACCAATTTCAGCTTTTTGGGGACAAAAAGGTTCTGCCTCAAATTGTTTTGAAGGTGGTTGGGATGTGAAAAGATGGGTCTGTAATCGCAGAATTACAGCGCGACAGTACCGTAAATGGGTCGCTGTTATTGCATGACATCGTCATCTTCCCATGGTTAATGTGTGCTCCACCTGTTAATTGCTCATCACTTTTAATTGATGGGAAAATCTGTAAACAGCCCTCAGTATTGCTGTTTTCGCCGTATTGACGAGCAGGCGAAATCACATCCTGGGGTAATCATATGATTACATCATGACTGGGTGGTCTTTTTTCCCCGTCCCATCCCAACAAGAACACAGGACGCTCTTTTAATGAACTGTCACCTTTTCTTGGTATGTTTTTATGTTTGTTGTGTTTATTTGTTAAGTTATTTTGTTATTTATGTGTTATTGGTGTGTTTCAACAAAGTTGCGTCTTCTCATGAGAACAGCTGAAATATCGTCGATATAAAATCACAGAAGTAAAATCCTGTTCTTAAACTGCTAGTGGGAATTGTGAAATGATTCCGTGTCGGTAGTATTGCACGATTACAGTGACACATGATCATTACTATAATGATGCCACTATGTTTCTGCTTTCCTCAATAGTGGAATTGCAGCATTTTTAGATGGTAGCCTGAAAAAGTCCATAGTCTCCAAAACCTCCTTTCCTCCACAGCCAGTGGAGAGCAGGGAGTGTTGGAGAAATGCCTAGTGATGTCCCTACAGCCAAGCACAGAATGACAAAAATATTCTCCAGGACCTCCTGGGAACCCTCCAAAGGTCACAGTAGAAGACATTACCAGCACTCCCTGCTCTCCATTGGCCACTAAGTGACCACAGAAGAGGAGGACCAGGAATAAAAAGAATCCACTGTAAAGGAAGAAAGATGTCTCATGGTTCTGCCTGTGTGAATTTTACAATACTTCTCCTGAAAAATAGGATCTCAACCTATTTTTGCAGGATCTGCCTTTAAGAAGCCTTTGAGGTTTAGGGTTTAAGATGGAATTTGCCACTGGCTATAGCTTGAAACACAACAGAAAGCAACTAAGACATGCAGACCTCTGGAGACCTACCTGGAGCTCTTCCTTCCATACACAAGCTTTCTTGCAATACATTAACAGAATGCAAAGCATTGGTTCAAATGTTTTGCCAAAAGAAACTTTCCATCTCCCACCACCACCACCACCAATTCTGGAATCCAGGAGCTCTTTTAAGGAAACCCTTCCATTAGATGGATGAAGAAATTGTAGCTCTCCAGATGTTTCTGGTCTCAAATTCCCATCATACCTGATGGTTCAGCCTGGACATGATGGGAACTGGAGTCCAACCCCATTTGAAGGGCCATCTGCTTTAGTGCTTTGCATCTGAAATGCCCCGCTTGATGCTTCCAGCATTTCTGTCCTTTGGTTTCGGCCCTAAAATTTCTCACACGTCAAAATGTCACCCCCTGAAAAGGTGTCTTTTTTAAAAAGGAAGGAAGGAAGACTATTTAAACCCTTAGAGATCATTCCATTTATTTTGAAGGTAAAGAAAGTTGCTGCTTTTTCTTTTTAAAAATCACACCATCTTTCAGAATAGGGGGGAAACTATCTTTTAAGGAGACCGGAAAAACACTAGATGCTTCTCAGTGGGGAGAAGAAAGGAAGGTCTTCTTATTAAATCCTGAGCAAATTCTGCAAGACCAGATGAGGTGAGATTGTAGTATTTTTTTTTTTTAAAGCTGCCTGACTCAGTGTTGGTGATAGAGCTTGAAATTAGTTTCACAGGGTTTTTAGTTTCACACAGAGCTGGTACCGGCAGGTACCGCTGCTATTAGGCGCCTCATCACACACACCATTGTGTAATTCATTCTCACCATGAACTGCATCAGTGCTACTTTCTGGTCGAACTTTCCTTCCATTGTGACTACAGGGGGGTGGCTTCTAGGAGCCCTGAGCCTGGTCTCCTGCTCTCCTTTGGACACAGCATGGGCTGGCAGGCAAGGCCCGGACAGTCACGCGCATTGCCACCGAGAGCTTTTTACGCCCTCGGTGCCACCTGCTTTTCCACCTCAGGTTCATCGATCCAATACCCAGCACACCATGGTGTGGCATAAAGATTCCTTCATCATCATATATTTATTTATTTATTGTTAGAAAAGCCTTTCAGCTTGATCATGGAGAGGTCCCTAGAGTTTCTCTGTGTTCTGAAACAAGGATCCACATGCAGGAAAGGTTGTCTTCATTCTCAGAGTCAAAGAAGGGAAGACATCCATTCTTAGGCTATTGAGAGATACAGGCATTAATCTTACAGATTGTACCAACTGGAGTTGTTGTTGTTGCTGCTGCTGCTGTTGCTCTGAGCCTTCAAGTTATTTCCAAGTTGTGGAGGGAGGGAAGACTTCTTCTAAAATGGCACCCAGGATGATTTGTTGTTGTTAAATGCCTTCAAGTTGTATCTGGTTTATGGTGAGCTTATCACAAGTTTTTTTGGCAGATTTTGTTCAGAGGGGGGGTTGCCTTTGCCCTACTCTGAGGCTGAGAGAGTGTGATTTGCCCAAGGGTCACCCAGTGGGTTTGCATGGCTGAGCAGGGATTGAAACCTTGTTCTCCATGAGTCATACGAGGTCTGTCTATTAAATAACAAGACTGTGTGTCTACCTTTCAGACAAATCAGAGAGAACTGATTGTGAGTGCTTGAGTGGTGACCCCAAACATGTCTGAACCTGCATGACAAACATCAACACTCTTGGCTGTTCAGTTAATTGTCAGTCATCATTTAAATTAGCTGTGTTGTCTGTCATGTGATGGAAAAATGCTAAGTTTAAAAGTTGAGTAACATGACATTCTGCAGCAAGTTGAGGCAGACCCAAACCTTTAAAAAAAAAAAAATCATATGTGATGAAACCTGGATCTTCCAGTATGATCATGAGACAAAACAACAGCCAATGCACTGGAAAACACCATCATCACCAAGAATGCAAAAAGCACATCAAAACAAATTTGTAGCCACAATGCTGATCAGGGCTTCACACTAAAACTAAGAGCAGATTACTGGCTCTCTTGACATGGAAGCCACAAGCCCCACTGGATCTATAACACTTTTGTCCTGAACTCACAGTGACAAGTGCCTGAGGAGCAATAGGGGAGGAATGCAGGAACAACAGGACAAGGAGTGCAGTTCTAGCCTGTTGTCAATTGTCCACAATAGAAACAGGAGAAGTCAAGAGCCAATCCAGAAGTCAGTCACCAATAGTCCATACAAGATGTAAGAGCAGTCAAAAGCCAGTCCAGTTACCAAGTGTCTATATCAGATGCCAGACAAGTAAAAAAAAAAAACAGCCCAGAATTCAGTATTGTCAGGCCTTGGTCCAAGCCCATGGCCAGCAAAGGGTTAAAAGCAGCATTTCAGAATTCTGTTGGAAGTCAAGGCAAGCAAGAATCCAGGAGGAATGCAACAGCTCAAGATAAGCAGTTGTCAGCACTGGCTTGAAGGAAGAACTGCTTCCAGATTTATAGCTAGAGTGCCAAGGTCAGGTGGAGCTGATTAGTGATGAAATAGGTCAGTTTTTGTTATTTAAATGCAGTTGGGTGTGGTATTTGTCTCTTCAGCTTACAGAGAAGGGAGGCAGCATGTCATCTGTATCATCTCTCACCGGCTGGCAGACTGTTTGTTCTTCAGAGGGAGGTTTATTTTGTTTCTGTGGTTGGCCTTTCAGAGATAGCTGAAGCAGTCTCTGCTGCTTCTTCAGACTCAGCTATACTTTCCCCCTCTGCCTCATCTGCATTCTTTGCTTCCTTCTCCTCCTCTTCTGAGTCCTCAGCCAGGGGGTCTGTGACATCTTTCAACATTCGCTTAAAACACAAGAAGCAAATCTCTTGGCAAGAGTTCTTCAAAGGAGATTTGCCATTGCTTTCCTCTGAGACTGAGGGAGTGTGGCGTGCCCAAAGTCATCCAGTAGGCTTCCATGGCTGAGTGGGGATTCGAACCTTGGTCTCCTACAGTCCTGGTCCAACCCTCAAACTACTGCACCATACTCTCTCTCTCTATGGCTTTTCTTCGCAAATGAAGATTCAGGAAGGACTCATCCTGCGTTTTCTGCAAGCGCGCTGATGACTAAAAAGGCCAATCCGGGATAGACAAGTCCGGTTGCAGAAAGCACAGCAGAAGGTCTCCTTGGGTGATGTTTCCGGGTTGTGATTCTTTCTGCATTGTCGTTTCTCTTCAAGACTTGTTTGGCGTGAGTTCTCAAATAAGGCTGCAGCATTGTGGATAGTGCGTCTCCATGCCTCCCGATGTGAGGCCAGGGCGGACCATTGTTGGTGATCAATTTGGCCAAGCCTGAGATGTTGTTTCAGGGAGTCCTTGTATCGCACCATACTAGACATGCTACTATTCAATATATTCATTGCAGGAGTCGGGTATATCTGTATGCACCTGGCTCCCCTTCCATATTTATTTCTCCAATATAGATGTTGTATGTGTATATACACCACTGGAAGGATAAAGTGCCCATCTCACCTGTAAGAGTCCTCAAGGACTCAGGAAAAGACAAGCAGAGGGTTCAGAGAAAGCATGGCTTTGTTAAAATTATTTTATCCGAAACAGGTATATACCACGGAACCTAGAAGACCCTTTCCCAGCAAGGTAAGTAGCTATGGATTTCTAAAATGATGTCACCCTCTTGGCATCTCATAGAATAAAGGTAGAATAAAAGGCTGTTTCAGGGGTGTAGCTATATGGGGGGGAAGAAAATAAGGTTTTTCTCCCTCCAAAAAAGAATCCCCCCCCCATGAAATTTTCCTTTTATCCCCAAATTCCTAGCATTGGCACAATTCCAGCATCAGTGGGCAATCCCTACCAGAACACTTCCAGGTGGAAACGAGAAAACTAGCCCAGTCATTTTTATGAACCTCCCCATGTTACAGGCAAGTTTTTAAGTGTGTTTCAGTGCATGTGTGTTTGTTTTGGTTTTTTAATTTAGTTGTTTTTACACTTTTAAGTGTGCTTGTGTCTTCTCGCAAGAACCGCCGAGAGCACATGCACTCGCCAATGCAGAAGTACGAGGCTGCTTTTTAATGCAATCACGGCAACGTTTGATATTTTGGGTTCTTTTGCTGACACAAAAATGGTGTAAAATATGGTGCCAAAAGAACATTTTTTAGAGGCTTGTCTGATAAAGTCCATGGAATTCTGTGGCACTGGTGAGCAGGAGGCTGAAGGATGACATATCCAGTCCCCTCTTGTGGGAGTGCACTGGCGAGCTGCCATAGGACTCCCTGCTTCCGGTCAATGCACCACCCCTTGCAGGCAGGAAAGACCTGGACACATCATCCTTCAGTGCCCTGTTCTCCAGCACCGCAGAGCTCCACCTCTTGATGCAGCTAGCTGGATCTTAAGGCGGATTTGGGGGGACAGTTTGGGAAACAGAGCACAGGCATGACATCATGGCCATGCTTCTGTTGCAGGATCTTGACCATCAGTTATACCAGCATAACAGCTACCTAAGCAGACCATGGCTAACTGGTCATACTAGGAGCCATTCTGCTCTGCTGTTTTGGATCCATGGTTCTGTTCTCTGTCAGTCCATAGCCAGTCCATAACTGGTTGAGAGGGTGGGAAAATGGCTTCCTTTGATTTTTAGTACAGTAGGGCCCTGTATCCACTTATTCATTATCCACTGGTTCAATTATCTGCAGGACACAAAACAGCATATCTACCACAGAGTCTTCCTAGAAAATGCCTAGAGAGGCATCCTCTCTAGACATCTTTTAGGTTCTCCAAGGCAACTCTATGGTATTTTAAACTGGAAGCCCCATTATTTTCAATGGTGTTTTCTGTTATCTGCAATTTTTGATATTCGTGCCCCCCCCCGGAACCAATCGCCCATGGATATGGGGGTCCTACTGTATTCTGAAAATAAGCCATAATTGGTTGGTATCGTATTAGAAGAGGCATTCCACCTGACCTCTCAAATAGGAAGAGATTCCTCCTATAAGTTGCTTCATGATGTGTTTATGTCTTTGCCAGGGTAGAAAGAAACAAATCCAGTATGTTTTCTTGGCTTTGAAGCATTTTTTTTTACTCATATGCAAATTTAATTGATTGATTAATTGACTCATACAATTCATGGGTGAGGATTTCTTTAATCAAATGGCAATCCTAATTTTCACATTTTAGGCCATTGTTGGAAGTCCTTTCTTAAAAAAACAAAAAACAAAAACCATTTCCTGTTCCAAGTGTTGATTGAAAACAGAGGAAAGAAAAGGAACAAATCTGATCACTTTGCATCTGTTTCAACGGACACAATTTCCCTCTTTTTTTCTTCTTCTTTCCTCTCTTTTCTTAACAGACAATAAGAGAATGCCCGAAACACCCCTTGTAAGAGAGGAGCTCGTTTGTTTGAATGCACGACAAACTCACAACGGTTTCCTCTCCCAAGCCCATGAAGATATTTATATATAATTTATCTTTCGAAGTTGTCATCTGGCAAAAGACCCCCTGTGGTGCAGCAAGATTCTCTTGCTACTTAAGGGAGAATTACGTGATTAAATTGAGACCTGAAAAGTTTTGAACAAGTGCCGGAGAAGAAAAGAAGCCCCTCTTAAGGCCTTAATGAAGTGGGCTCAGTCCTTCTCCAACATCAACTTAGCCTTGTGTAGTTTGTTTTCACTCTGGTTAATCACCGGCCAAAGCTGCAGTGCGGACCACCAGTTTCCAATAAACCATAAAAGGCAGATCGGAAAGCATTGTTCTTTTCTGCAAGGGCTTAGCAGACAGCAGCTGAATTAAACCTGTTCAAAGTCAGAACAGTCAAGGAGAGGAAAGAGGGGCCACATCAGTCAGTGGAAAGGCAGGGGGGGTAGAGGGGAGGGGAGGGGGCAGGGAGGAATCTTGAAAAGTAAATTAATGTCTGAGGGGCATAATTGATGGCATTCCGTTACAAAAGCACCGTGCCAAAATCTCATGCCGGTGCAGGAAATTAAAATATTGGACCAAGAGCTGCAATTGGGGAAAGTAAGAAAATAGCAAGCTGCCAGTGAATTCTCTCATAAACAATTCCCAGGCAGGCTTTTATTTTCTGTAGGGCAGGTGGCCACGTTGCTCTCCAAATTGACAAAGAGGTGCATGGCCCAACCCCACAAACAGCATCACCAGTGTCCCCCCAAAAGAGCTAGGAAAAAAAACACATCCATCTTAGCAAACACTGGTTAAGAAACCGTGTAGGCCTAGGTAGTATGGAGATAGTGGAGAGGAAAGCCTTTGTTTGGGACAGTGAGGAGGGGCCCTTCCACACTATAGTGCTGTGATTCCTTTTCAACTGCATAATCTTGGGAAAGTGAGGTACTAGAGCTCTCTGGATAAGAATTCTAAGTGTGGGTGCCTTCAAGTCCCCTCTCAACTTATGGCGACCCCATGAATTTCATAGAGTTTGCTTAGGCTTACAATGAGGTTTGCCGTTGCTTTCCTCTGAAATTTAGCCTATAGCACCTGGTATTCTTTGGTGATCCCCATCCAAATACTAACCAGGCCCCACCTTGCTTAGCTTCCAAGAACAGATGTGTTCCTCCCTAAGTTGCAACTCCCAGGATTCCATAGGATGGAATCTTGTCCATTAAAGTGGAATCATAGTACTATAACTATCTAGTGTGAAAAGGCCACAGGTGGGAAAGAACAGTGCTTAACCCCTCCCGTACCAACCCATTCTTTTTTGCAGGTATCCTTCCAAGTGGACTGGTTTTGGATGCCACCAAGAGCAGGGATTTAAAACATCTGGGAACATCTACAGGAGGAAAAAATCAAAAGGATTGAATAGGGTAGTTGAAGGGTTAAGCACCACCCATGTGATGTGCCCATTTCTCCATACAAATACCCCAATCTTGCCTGGGAAATATATTCAGGGGTCTTTTATTATCTGCCTTTTATTGCCTTTTGTCCCTAGTCCTCACATGGTGAAGAAGGGGGAATGGCTCCTGCCTGCATTGAGATCCCTTGATACTTATCTATACTGACAACAGAGTGCTGTAAACATCTCAAACAAAATGTAGGCCTGTGACTCTATTATCGTCACTTGTCTTCTCCTGTATGATTTTTAACATCTTTGGCTGATAGAGAATCCAGTGAAGCTCTGAAACCTTGCATGATGCATTTTCTGTTTTGGAGCTGGCTCGATAAAGGCATCACTGCTTTGTAGATTTTGTGTTTTGGTGTAAATTTCCCATATCACACATTGGGGTTATCTAGACAGTGAAAAAACTCCTCATAGAATTCAAGGAGAATACCTTTTGTCCCAACAAGATCCTGTGGTGATTCGCCATATTCAGAAATCTCTGGCTTTTCTTCACAAACGAAGATTCAGGAAGGACACATCCCGCGCTTTCTGCAAGCGCGCTGATGACTAAAAAGGCCAATCCGAGATAAACAAGTCCGGTTGCAAAAAGCACAGCAGAAGGTCTCCTTGGGTGATGTTTCTGGGTTGTGATTCTTTCTGCGTTGTCGTTTCTCTTCAAGACTTGTTCGTCGTGAGTTCTCAAATAAGGCTGCAGCATTGTGGATAGTGCGTCTCCATGCCTCCCGATGTGAGGCCAGGGCGGACCACTGTTGGTGATCAATTTGGCCGAGCCTGAGATGTTGTTTCAGGGAGTCTTTGTATCGCTTTTTTGGAGCACCCCTCTTACACTGACCTGTGGCGAGTTCACCGTAGAGTAGTATTTTTGGGAGGCGATGGTTCAGAAATAGGGAAGCCAAAAACACCCAAAGCTCTGTGGAACAAGCCTTCGTGGCTTCTCCTGAGATTTTTTTAAAAAGAACGTGGAGGAAATGCGCATTTCCACTCGTCAGGAAAACCGAATTGCATTGCAGCGCATTCCTGATAAAAGTGGAAGTGGAAACCTGATTGCTTGGATGTGTGCGGGGGGGCGGGGGGGCTTGCCAGCAACAAAGTGCCCGAAAGCACCATTTTGGAATTTTGCAGTGCAATTGTGCACTTTTTTGCTGCGCAGAGGCAACCGAACAGCTTTTTAAATGTAAGGTTGCACTTGTGCACCTTTGATTTGCAGTTTAAAAAAACACTGTGCAGCGGCAGGAACTTGTTGAGAATAATAACGCGAGTGATTCACTCCTGGCCACCATCTTGATTTGCAGGCATGGCTCTGTGCGAACTTCAAACATGGATAGCTTTGCATACCACTGATTTTACCAAAAAATGTGGAGGCAAATGAAAACTGCTGCAAATTTGCATTAATGCGCAGCAATCAATATTATATCTTCTCATCTAGACAAGCCCATTGTTATCACAAAAGAGACTGATAATCAAAATCTGTGTCCCAATTTTGGTTCCAATACAGATTGTGCCTCGTTTGGAGTTATATGGCAGAGGCAGTGTCATTTTGCTAATATTAGGGTTCATACAGGTTCCTTTTTCTCTCTTATCATTTCTAGTTGAATAGTTTTTCCTGGCATTTTGTAGCATTTCAAAAATGTTCAACTTCTTCTTTTCTGAGCTACTTCTTAAGGGTATTTTTAAGAGACTTTTAAGCAGAATTGATAAAATTTTGTGCTGTTGACTTATCAATCCTGAGATATTATTTCCAAAGAAAACTAATGAAAAGTAATAAAAGGTAAGAAGCAATCCCATGTTACTTTCTCCAAGCTTCCTAATCAGTAACAGCATTATATTAATTCTTTTTAACACTGCGGAGTGGTGACAATGAGTTACTTTCCAAATTCTGAAAGAAGTGGTGAATGCATACACTGTAAGTAATTGTGCTGTTGCATTCCTCTAGCTTTATATACATTGGCAAAATCTCCTCCAGCCCCACAAAGATACTTATATTTAAAAGATTTTGGCTGTGCCAAAAGGCAATGTTTTGCATGCAAACCATCATGACTTGTCACCTGCAGAAATGTCACTAGAAAAGGAGGGCAATCTAACCAAAAGCTACTGAAATTGGCAGGATTTTAGTTGCAACTTGTTCCCATTCAATTGCTTTAAGTGGGGACTCAAAAGTAAGTCCCATTTAGTTCAAATGATGCTTATTCTCTTGGATGTTTCCATAAACATCCAGCCATTTCAGAAACTATGTTTTCTAGTCTGAAGATTTTTCAAGTCAATGCCAAAAGGGTGTGAATGCAGCAAAGTCATACAGACTTGCTGAGAAGTCATTGAGGCTAGTTTACAGTTTCATACAGACTGTACATTCAAACCAGATGATATGTTTGAGATTGGGAAGTGGATCCCCCATTTCTTTAAACATATACCATTAAAAAAAAACTTCCCAAAAAATGCTTGGTAGACCTCACAACAACCCTGTAAGGTAGGCTGGTGGATTTTTAAATTCCTCCTCCCTCTTCTCAGCATTCCACACTTTTCCTGGAATTGCTGAGGGTGACTTGCTCTGTTGCCCTGCCACCACCGCCACCATTTGATTGTCTGGGTCCCATCGCAGTGATAGCAGTGTTATGCCACCACCACCACCAGTTGACTGCCTAGGTCCCAATCTGGACCACACACTGAGTGGCAGGAGTGGATTGTGAGGTGGAGAGGGAATTTACATGTGGGTAGTGATTGGTTGGGTGTGTTTCCTGAGCAGCCAATCAGCACACTGGGAAAGGCAACATACCCAAGAGAATTGTTATGAATATATATGTCAAAAGGTAAACAATGAAGAGGGGCACAATTCCGATTGGAACCCATGTATTTTGGCAGATGTGTTGCCCCACTGCTTTCCTACATACACACCCTACTGTTTTTTGGGCTATGCTCATCACTGCAAGTAGCAGCTGTGGAAGGGATTTCCACTACCAAAATAGTATGCTGGAATGCTTCGGCCACTTCCCCTAGCAATTCCCCTAGTCTCAATTCCAAATGTTAAATTGGTGGGAAGGAGAATCAGTCTAAGTTATTGCCAGATTTCCCTAGAGTGAATCCATTCTGCAGTTGAATATGTATTCTTTTAACTCAGGGGCTACATAAAAAATCTACTTTGGGTAATTCCACTAAATCTAATCCCAAAGGATGGCAAGGCCCTGAAATCACAAAAAAGCCCTCCCCTCCCTGAGAACACCTCCCCTTTCTTCCTTTGTAGGAAACCCTCTGCAAGTCAGCCTGCAAATTCTTGGCTTGCTTGCCTTAAAGCTTCCAGAAATTTCAAAATGCCAGGTTCAAAATAATTCTTCTCTTCTTTTTTCCCTCCTAGATGCAGAAGGTATTGCAAGCCCAGGCATTATTGTTGTCACCTGCCGAAGTAAATTAATCAAATGCATCAATTTAAATTAATCAGCTGATGATGTGAGTTTGGGCTGACAAATCAATTGATTAAAGAGTTAAATCAATTTAAGATTGCATGCCCCAATTTTTTTAAAAAAAAATGGAATTCTTGAGTTTAACAGGATGATATCACCACAGGCTCACTGGGTGATATAGACTCATAGAAAAGCAAAGGCAAACCCCCTTTGAACAAATCTTGCCAAGAAAACCCTGTAAGAGGGTCGAGACTTAGGGTCACCATAAGTCAGAAGCAACTTGAAGGCGCACAACAACAACAACCACAATAAATCACCATGAGTGCCATTTTAGAAGCAGTTTTCCCTCCTGGGTAAAAAGTAGAGAAGTCGTCTTCTAAGATGGTTCCTGCCCTTTGGGTTTTTATAAGCAGCTACTTTTTTAAAGGGAAGGCCTGATGAATAAATGCTCCACTTTTTCATTGCTGTGTTTTCAATTGCTTTTAATCCAATACTGTTTTAACTTTGCAATCATTTAACTGTGCTTTAATGTAATTCATTTTTGTTGTTGTTGTTGTTGTCATATGTATCCTTTTAGTTGATTTGTTGCATGCATCCTTGAATCTCAGTCTTGGGAGAAAGGGTGGCAATAAAATCAAATAACCAACAAAATAAACAAACAAATAAATAAATAACTTGTTTGTCTCTTAGCATGTCTTTTTTTTAAAAAAAAGATAGTGTCACCCTGTTAAATAAAAATGTCCCTTTTTGGCAATGCAAAACCCTTTTAATCTAAGAGATTAATTGTCTAAAAGTCTGCAGGTCTAAAATGAATGCTTAATCTCTTTCTAAAAGAAACAGACTGGGTTATTCAATGAAATGGGAATTCCTGTTTCTTGAGGTGTATCACTATAATCTTCTGGCTTTTTACCATTCTCTCTGGGCTTGCTGCCACCCTCAGGACAAGAGCAGATCAACAGTCCATGCTGACTTCTCCTGCCCCATGTTATTTATTGCTAGAAGAACCATGCTGTTCTCTTGCATGTCCCAGCAATCAATCATCCAACCAATTTAATGATGTGCCAATGAAACTCAGGTGCTGAAGGCTCTATTTCAGAGGAAGGAACTGGCAAAACCACCTCTGAGGAGTCCTTGCCTTAGAAAACCCTAGGAAATTCATGGGGATGCCATAAGTTGACAGGTGACTTGATGGCATGTACCCCAAATGCCACAGGCTAGAACTTCCAAAACATGGGGAAAGGTGCCTTTTTGGACTGTCACTCTCAGAATCCCCCAGCCAGCACAGCTGGCTGGGGGATTCTGGGAGTGGCAGTCCAAAAGGAAGAACCTTCCCCAAGCCCAAAAGGACTGCCAAGGAATCTCAAGTGCTGTAGGCTTTATTTCAGAGGAAGGAACTGGCAAAACCACCTGTGACTATTCCTTGCCTAAGAAAAACCTACGAAATTCATGGTGACTTGAAGGTGCACGTGTGCACACACACACCTACACACTCAAGCTGATAAAACAGACCTTACATGGTGTGCATTGGTAAACCTATGGAAGTGAAGTTCCACAACATCCTAACATAAGCAGAGGTTGACTGGTCACCTTTTGGGGGTACTTCAGTAGTAGACTCCTGCACTGGCAGAGGGTTGGACTGGATTACCTTAGGATACCTTTTCCAACCCAATGATTCTATGCACTGGCAGCACTAGGGGGGTGTGGAGAGGCCAAACCACCCAGGTGACACCATCGGGGAGAGGAGTGACACCAGCGCTAGTGATGCCACAGATTCTATGGTTTTAAACAAATTCAACAAATTGAACTTGGAATAGCACGCTTTCAAGATGGAGTAGACTGACACCAGTGGAAAGGAAATGGGATAGATGTGATCCTAGCTACAATCATCTCATTCCGGAACCTCAGTCAATATTCTCTGTTGTTGTTGTTGTGTATCTTCAAGTCATTTCTGACTTATGGCAACCCCAAGAACAAATTATCATGGGATTTTCTTGGCAAGGTTTGTTCAGAGGGTGTTTGCCTCAGCCTCCCCTCTGAGGCTGAGAGAGTGTGACTTGTCCAAGATCATCCAGTGGATTTCTAAGGCTGAGCAGGGTTTCAAAAGAGTCACAGTCCAGTGCTCAAACCACTACACCATGCTGGTTCTCTAGTCTCAGTTTTAGATTACGCCTATAGGTTACAAACTTTATTTTCTTATAGTAGGGGGAAGGATCATTATTAGTCACCCAATACCGTTGCATTATAGAATGCACCATTTTGAAAGTCAAAATGTACATATCAGCTTTTGCTATTTGACAAGTTGAAACAGCATTAACAGATCATTGCCAGACAGCAACGTTCAAGGTTGTTCCATTATCTCTCCCCACACCAATAATTTGGTTTGTTCCATTATTCCCACCACACGCCATAAACTAGAATTCCAGATGGGATTTGAGATTCACTCTCTCTAGTATTTTTTGTTCCTTCTGCACAACCAATTCCAAACAGAGGAGCAAGCAAAAGAGAGGAAAACATCCTTCTGTCTTCCATCATACTAGGAAAAAGTGAGATTTGTTGGAAATCCACAAGAATTCAGGAGCTCAGCCAAACCTTCTGGCTCCCAAAAAGCTGTATTAGGTTTCCTTTTCTCAGTTTTTTTTTTTAATTTCAAACTTTTCTCATTATTTCTTCTCTTTCTCTCTCTTTCTCACCTGCATATCTCATGGGACAAAGAAGAGGAGGTGGGGGGGAAATCCCTTCTGATGATTGCTTTAATTCTCAGATTTGGAGCGGCGCTCATTCAGGAAAATTTCCTGGCTGTGCGACTCAAAACCAAGCCTCCCTTTTTTTCTCTTTCCCCCACTGCACCCCACCCCTTCTTTTTTGTTCTCCCACACAAAAAAATCAATTCACTTGAAGAACTCCTTAATCCCACTTTCCCAATCAACAATTGCCACTTGTATATCACTCTAATAGATTAAGAAATGGGATGATGCGGTTGTCTGGTCTAATTCAGCCCTATTCAGGTAACCGCAACCCAAGGCACTTTGTAGTCCCTGGCTCACAACCCTACAGGAAGACTTTTGCTATCATAATTTCCTGTGGCGCTCAGCGCTGCTCCCACTGAGTGTCCTGAATTACTTTGAATTAGGCCCGACAACCACAGAGAGGAGAAATGCAGCCAGCAACAATAACCAAGTCTTTGAGCTTGACTTGCTGGGTTTAAGAGGGGTTCATTTTCCCCCTTTTTTTTCCTTCTTCTTCTCCTCCTTCATCCCCCCTTCTGCATTGCAAGAAAAAGGAGGGATTTGAAAATCTGTTTCCACCATAAATCAAGAATGGAGTTAAAAACAACAACAGTGGAAAACAGTTTAAGTGAGAAAGAGAAGGAGGAAAGTTGCAAGGAAAGGGAGTGAAATTAATCAAAACCCTTTTTTTGGGGGGGGGAATCCCTCCTTTGGGAGGAGGGCAACTTCATAGTTAAGAGCCTGTGAAAAATTTCAAGCCTGTAACATCTCCATGGCAACAGGGGAATAAGCACATGGCAGTAGAGGAGGCGGGCTGTTTGGGGGGGAGAACCCGAAATTATAAAAGATTTGGGTTGGTTTGTTTGTTTTCCTTTTCCTTTCCAAGATGAAAGAGACAGATGTTGCTGCTGGATGTAATTTGGTATTAACACGTTAAATGCATGCTTGCTTTCACAGTATCAGGTGCATCAATGCCTTCCTGAAAGGACTGGAGGCCTTCAAAAGATGCCATTGGATAAACCGGCCTTCAGCCGAAGTTGTGGCAACCCATTCTTGGTTAAGAGTTGCTCCAAAACAGAAAAACAAGCCGGCTTAGAAATACCTTTCCAGACAAGCAGGTGGATTGCTGAAAAAATAATAGGCATGACTCCTAGGATGTCTACCGGGAAGAAGCAGCGGAGTATAAAATGTGAAACCCTGGCTAGGCCGGCCTGGTTGCCTTCGCTCCAAAGTTCACTGGCGTGTTTGTTTGTTTCTTCAATTATATGCTCTTTCCTTGAAGTTTTAAAAGTTTAAGCAAACTTGTCTCAGGCTCCCCTTCCCTCCCTCCCCTGCCCCCCCCAGTTCCCTCCCTCCCTCTTTCTTTCTTTGATAATTGGCATGGCCCCCTTCATAATTACCAACATGGCAAAAATGAATGAAATCTAAGTAACTCTGGAAGGTTACTCTTCTTAAGAGTTTCAGTCACTGCGCCTACTCTTTTACCTTTTCTGTGTTCCGAAAATAAAGGGAACAAAGGAGGAGTCCTGCCGATTCAAAACCAGCAGAACAGACAAACAACGGGAGCACAACCGCTCCCTCACGCATGACTGGGATTAGGATAAAAGCAGCAAAGACTTCTGAGAAACAGAAAACAACAAAAGAGACAGGAGTGCTGACAAAACTTTTTTTTTCTTTTCTCCCCCTCCTCTCCCCCCAATTTCCCCCCTCTTGCTATGGAGGAAAAAGAGAGGCGCACAGACAGAAAAGGCTTGCACATTAGTATAATTACTATTATTTTTATTTATCATCATCATTATCTTCATCATGATTTTGAATTTGTAGCAATTATTTTTATTGCTTTCATCATCATTATTACTAACTGGTATTGGAGCATCAGTAATTCAGATACTGGCCAAGAATCTAGGAACCAGTGAGGTATCATCGGATAATGTGGCATGTTCCAAGTAGCGTCACGTTTTGTAACTGCACACTTTTTATTGCTGTAATTGTGATCCTGTCTTCTATCATCCTCATGGTGGAGTCTCCTTCTTTGGAGGTGTTTAAAGAGAGGCTGGATGGCCATCTGTCAGGAATGCTTTGATTGAGTATCCCTGCAGGGCAGGGGGTTGGACTAGATGGCCTTTGTGGTTTCTTCCAACTCTATGATTCTATGATTACTATGGGACATGTTTTTGCATGCAATCAATAGCGTGAAAAAAGTGCTATTGACGATCTATTGATGGGTTGTCCCGTGAATTAGAACTAATGTCTTTTTCGCGGCTGGAGCATGGAGTAATAATGTGAAGATGATGACATAGCGTGACAGTGGGGCCCATTCACACTACCCTGATGTCCTCTCTCTCTCTCTCTCTCTGGCTTTTCTTCACAAACAAAGATTCAGGAAGGACACATCCCATGCTTTCTGCAAGCACGCTGATGACTAAAAAGGCCAATCCGAGATAAACAAGTCCGGTTGCAAAAAGCACAGCAGAAGGTCTCCTTGGGTGATGTTTTTGGGTTGTGATTCTTTCTGTGTTGTCGTTTCTCTTCAAGACTTGTTCGTCGTGAGTTCTCAAATAAGGCTGCAGCATTGTGGATAGTGCATCTCCATGCCTCCCGATGTGAGGCCAGGGCAGACCATTGTTGGTGATCAATTTGGCCGAGCCTGAGATGTTGTTTCAGGGAGTCCTTGTATCACTTTTTTGGAGCACCCCTCTTACGCTGACCCATGGCAAGTTCATCATAGAGTTCTATTTTTGGGAGGCAATGGTCCTCCATCCTAGAAACGTGCCCTGCCCAACGCAGCTGTGTTCTCAATATCATGGCCTCAATGCTAGTGATCCCTGCTTGCTCAAGGACAGCAACATTCATCACATAGTGATTTTTGCCATATCTGATAATGTCCATTATGTAAAAAGTGATGTAGGATATAGGTGATGATGATATGCCTCACTTTCCCCCAAAACTGGGACTTAGCACTCCTTTTAACAATATGTTTTACAGCCACAGCTCTGTGCCCTTCCTTCTCCTCTGTCCAACTGGAGGATTTTAGTAGCATCAACAAAGGAAGGACGGTGAAGAAGGGCTGGAAAAACACAGCCTTCTGGTGTGAGGTGGCATCAGTGTATCTACAGTAAACTATGCGATGATGAAAGTTTGAGCTGGGAAAGAGATGGATTCGACTGCCCCTTTTATTTGGATGTCTAAACTGAGGGCTTGTCTATATGAGGCAAAAAAAAATACAAAACATGTGGGTTGCTCTGCAATAATGGCATTTCACAGCAGCTGCTATTTGTCTCAATGGGTTTTTTGGCAGATTGCAGGCATGCGAAGCTATCTGTGTTTGCTGTGCAAAAGGGAATGCCTGCAAATCAAGACGGCGGCCGCAAGTGAATTACTTGTGATTTTACTTACCTCAATTTGCCGCCACCGGACAGTATTTTTAAAAAAACCATATCCAAGGTGCAAAAAAGCAACCTTTTGCTTTAACAGAAAAAGGAGACCAAAACAAACTATTTTATCACCTTATTGCTTGTTCGCTAAGGCAAAAACCCAACATAGCAGCTCTAGGTGCTTGCCTTGTTAGCAAGCTCTGCCCCTGCACATGGCCGACCAATCATCTGCTCGCATTGGGAAAACAAATCAATTTGGTTGCTTGTCGCAATGAGCAGGAATATGCATTCTCATCATATTGTTTTTCAAAAAATATAGGAAAAGCAATGCAGGCTTTTCCTGCAGAGTATATGGTGCTTTGGGCCCCATTTCTTCACAATACAGCAAATAGCTGCAGGATCCCATTGGGACAGATCGTATTCTGATCGCATTCTATGAGGAGCATTTTCACTATTTAGACAACCCCTGAATCTCTAAATGTTCAACTGAAGTTTTAAATTGCTGCCGTGATAGAAATTTGAAAGCTGAAGGAAAATTTCATAGGGGGCAAAATTCTTATGGGGGGGGCAATGGCTCCATTTTGCCCCATTCCTTGCAGATACCCTGCTGGTGTATCTAGATTCCTTAGGAAGAGAGTTCTAGAGTCTAAAGGGAGACACCAAAAAGGCCCTTAAAGATTCCAGCCCTTTTTCTTTGAGGTCTCATGCTTCTTCCCCACCAGAGAAATCTGCCAAAGGAACAAGGCCATGGACTTTGTCTCCCTGACAATTTGCCTCCCACCCATGGCTTGCCAGTCAGCAGGTAGCTAAAAGTCTCTAGAATCTCATAACGGATCGGCAACCAGGGAGTCAATATTTCTGCGGCTTCAGGAGATCACTAGAGTCCGGAGAGACCAGGCCAGGAGTAAGCAAATTGATTTTTCTTTCGAGGGGAAATTGCCCGGGAAGAGAAGCATCTCCTAACGAGGGATGTCGTGGGGTTTCTCTACCAACTTGTGGTTCCCAAAGGGCCATTTCTGATTAAAACAACAGAGAATCTTATGGCAGCTTAAAGACTAACATATTTACTGTGGCATAAAGCTTTCTTGGACCAGAGCTGGCTTCATCGGACGCATGAACCATGCTCCTCAGTTAGCAGATAACACCTATGTCCATGGAGCTAAAAACAGGAACTGGAAATAATGGAAGCCAATAGCCATGCAATGCAAGGCTTACAATCTGTGACATTTCTGTGCAAAACTCAAATGTATGCAAGAGAGGCATTGCGGCTATTAATGACACAGTCATCACTACAGGTATACCTCCTTTAGCAAAGTGGATGTGCTCATGGACATTATTACTTTAGCAGGAAAAAATGGTATCAGAAGCAGAAATAACAGGAAAGAAATAGGGATAGGGTCCCACACTGCAAAACGGAAGAGCTGTTCACATGGTTCAGCAAACTTTTTCTTCAAAAGTAACAAAATGCATGTGTGGAAAGGAAACAACCAGGGGGTTGTCTAGATGGTGAAAATAACCCTCATGGAATTCCCTGGGAATACGACCTGTCTAAATGGGATCCGGGATCCTGCATCAATCTACAGTATTTGAAAGGAAGGGGCCCAAAATGGCAAAAACAGTACTGGAAAAGCCTTCACAGCTTTTCATATATATATATACAGTATATATATCAGCGAGGGAGTGCACATTCCTGCTTGTTACGACAAGCGCATTAGCTTTGAATCACTTTCCTATACGAGAGGAAGCTCAAAGCTGATTGGCTGGGTGAGCGTGCGGGGGGGGGCTTGCTAACAGAGCAAACTTTCCTTGGTTGCAATTCATGACTCCCAGGTCAGTTGGATGATGACTTACTCCAGGTTTGCAGGTTTTTAATTGAGTTCTCCAAGGTGCTGAATCTATTTTGTGGTTTGGGTTCAGCACCTTGGACAGGTACTTAAAGCCTGGGTTAAACCATGGAGTGGGCTTGATACCCAACTGACATGGGAGACAACAGCCACCACTGGCTTCACTTTTTCTCTTTTCTTCTCATTCTGCCTCCATGGTCTGTAGGTGTGGAAATGCCATTGGAGGCGAACATGCTCTTTATGGGCCTCAATTGGTTCCCTGGGATACATTAATCCTTGACTGAGGACATTATTTTCTACCTATTTTCTGTCAAATTTCTAATTTTTAAATTGTGACACCAGATTCCATCTGATCTCGGAAGCTAGGCTGGGTCAGCCGTGGTTAGTACTTGGGTGGAAGACTGCCAATGAATACCAGGTGCTAAGTTTTACTTCAGAGGAAGGAACTGGCAAAACCACCTCTGAATATTCCTTGGACTCCAGAAGACCAGGGTAGGAACCCTGCTTAGCCACCAAAACCCATTGGGTGACTTTGGGCAAGTCACAAACCTAATCCACACTACAGAAATAATTCAATGTGAAAGTAGATTATTTGCCATGGCTCCTTCCTAAGGAATCCCGGGACTTGCAGTTTTACAAGGTCTTGAGCCTTCTCTGCCAAAGAGTGCTAGTGCCTCATAAAACTACAAATCCCAGGATTCCATAGGAAGAAGTCATGGCAAATAATCCACTTTCAAACTGGATTATTTCTGTAGTGTGGATGCACTCTCAGTCTCTCAACCTCAGAGAAAGACAATGGCAAACCCTTATTGAACAAGAAAACCCATGATAGGTTCATCTTACCGTCACCATAATTTGGAAATAAACTGAAGGCACACATCTGTCTGTCTGTCTGTCTGTCTACACATACACACCACACATCTGTGGTTGTTCTCCTCCTTGATCCATAGTGAGAGCTGGATAAAAAACAAATATTATTGTTATTATTATTACACACATGCATATGTGGAGAGGTCTGAGATATTTTTCAGGACAAGGAGACATTGGGACCCCAGGAGTTGCAAATATTGGCCTTGGGGTCCCATTTTCCCATCCTTGGATGTAGCCACACCCCTTGCTCAAGGGAGAAAATGCACAGCTAGGATCCTCAAATACCTTTGGAAGGAAGGAATCCCAAAACACCCCAAGGTTTACCTGGCCCAACCTTTCCCAGTCCAGGAATCCACAGTGAATGGTTTCTAGCCAAAAGAGACATCTGCCCAATCCCTTCTTGAAGATCCCCAGTGATCTCTTCTTGAAGACCTCTTCCTCACTAAGGGCCCATCTACACTGCGGGTGGGGGGGGATACAAAGTACCTCATAGTATTGGCAACTTGCAGCAGCAGTGACATGTCTAAATGGTTTTTCTAGCCTCGGAAGCCCTCATAAGCCTCACATTCGTGATGGTGGCTGCAAATGATTTACTCGTGTTAGTTCATCACCACTAGTGTGTGTGGTTTTTTTTAAAAGTCATCCTAAGGTGTGCTGGTACGATCGAGCAATTTTCCAAATTTATAGGAAAGCAAAACAGAAAATATTCATCCTGTTTTATTGCCTTAGCGAGTGATTGCTATGGCGAAAATTCAACATGGCAGCAGTGGGCGCTTGCCCTGCTAGCAAGCTCCATCCCACTCTCACCCAGCCAATCAGCTTTGTGCTTCCCTTCAAATTTCCTGTTGTTTGATAGTCCAAACAAGCAGGAATATGCCCCCCTTGTGTTTTTTGAAAAAGTACGGGAAAATCTGTGAAAGCTTTTACCCATTGTTTTTGCCATTTGGGGGCCTCCTCGTTCTGAATACTGTGGATTGGCGCTGGATCCCATTTAGACAGGTAGGATTGCCAAATAATTCCATTAGGAGTATTTTCACCATTTAGACGGGCCCTAAGTAACCATTTCCATTGTCAAATCATTCATAATATCAAGACATTTTCTCGTAACGTTCAACCAAAATCTCTCCTCCAGTAAATGTTAAGGTCATTCTATCTAGTCCTGACCTCATTCACATGACAGCCCCTTCTGATGTTTGACCCATAGCAAGCCTCATATATTTCTTGAGCCTTTGAAGCACTTTTTAATTGCAAACTGACTCATATTAAAAACACAAATGGGTCAATTTTGCAACTATTATAGACCTGACTGGATCCAATGCCATTTAAAACCAAACAAAAAGAGACTCAGCCATTCCTTTCATCTCCTCTTTCAGCATCTCAGAAAACATCACCTGACCAAGAATTGATACAGTTGAATGTTTCCGAGACTCTCTCAAGGTTTCTGGCTTTATCGCACGTGGAAAATTCAGTCTGGAGGGGTGAGTATCATGGTATCCAGAATTCCCCCTGAGGACAGCTTACCGCATGTTTAATGGTTGGTAAACTGACAGTTTTTTACACACTGTGATTCTGATGTGATTTGAAATTCACAAAATTGTTGATTACAAATCAAGGCCAGCGAAAGGTCAGCCGATGCCCCAGATGGCTTCGGAGTGTACCCGCGCCTGCCTCTCTCTGCTCCACCGCTCGGAAAGAGGCACGAGGCAAAAAGTCAATTGTCCCTTTGAATCAAATCCCCACCTGGTTTTACCGTGCGGCATGCAGAGATCTTGGGGAGGCAAGAGGCCTTAGAAACAAAGGCTTTGCAGACATCCTAAATTTGCACCAGGACGGAGGAGAGGAACACCCCACGAGAGCAGATGAGGAGTGATGTGTCAGTGCCCGAATCCAGCACATGGCAGCCAAGAGGCCCAGGTGTGACTGAGATTCAGGCAGCCTATTTTCTCCTACTCAAAGCCAGGATCTTTTCGTTTCACGCATGCAAAACCTGGGAGGTCAGAGAAATGCCTGACAAGTCAAGGTCGCCCAAAAGTCATACGTGCCATGAGATTCTTCCCCAAGGTAAAGAGGGAATAGCGTGAGTAAGTGGTACTTGTGATCACATTGCCAGCTGTGCCCCCAACATGTTCTGAATGCAGTGGTCATATTTCTAGATGTGGAAAGGGTTATTGTCTTCGTCGTTTTTCCCTTAAGCCTGAGGTTCGAAGTGAAACTGTTCCAGTAATGGTTCATAGACTTTGCTTGGTGTGTGTATGAGGGGTTGGCTTTGCTCATACATATTCTAGGTTCTGTCTCAACCAGCTCCAATTTTAAAAGCTTCTCAGCTAATAGGACAAGATTACCTATACCAGAGAAGAGCTACCAGTCAGAATAGCCAGCACAACCTGTGCTAGAGAGTAGCTGCTGGTCAAAATAGACAAAATAACCTGTACCAGAGTACAGCTGCCATTCAGACCAATTAGTGGTTTGATCCTTTTATTTGCCATGGTATACCAGGAAAGATGAGACGGGACAGTTGACAGCTTTTTTAATCATAGCAACCTCACCTATGGAGTAGCCATCAAAATTAGGGCAAGTCATCTGGTGCCAACTGCAATGTCTTTCCAGTGGCAGGTGAGATGACATTTCCATTTACCAATTCCTTCATTTTTAAAGGTAACATTATTTGTATTTGTAGCTTTGTCCGATTTGTCAAAGTTTTTATTTCGAAGCTTAGTGCTGTTGTCCTACATGTGAACCTAGCCATGTAGGCTGTGATAACTGCCCTTGGACTGGCCCTCTAGCACGTCACACTAGTCCTGGGAGAAAACCCATTTCTCTAGGTTTCTCTACTGCACAGTGACCGTATGACTGACCATGTTGCTAGTCTTCATGGATATCACATCCTTTGCCCTGTCAATCCCGTTCCTTAATCCCAGTAGAGTTTAGCAGTAGTTACACAACAGTGGATTTAGAAAGGCATTTGATTTGACTGAATCTAATGCAAGAGGGGTGAACCTTGTTCTGTGAGCCGCCTTGGATCCCACTTTGGGAGAAAGATGGCATAGAAATTGCAGAAATAAATAACATAAAAATAAAACCTCTTTCAGTCTGAGAGACGCATTCATTTTCAGCGAGGTTCCCAGGGGCCACATTTCAGTTATTGGTGAGCTAAAAATGCCAGCATTATATTTTGGCATCGGCTCATACTGCCAGTTCTTACTGCCAGTAACTAAGCCTTAGGGACTTCAACCTTTTAGAAGGGGAGTGAACCCCATAAAGAAGACAGAAAACACATGCTGTCATGGAGAAGGAGAGCATGTTGTTTTTGCAAGATTTATCCAGAAGGGGGTTGACTTTGCCTTCCTCTGAGGCTGAGAGAGTGTGACTTGCCCATGGTTATCCAATGGGTTTCCATGCCCAAGTGGGGATTTGAATCCTGGTCTCCAGACTTGTAGTCCAATGCTCAACGCACTATGCTGGCTCTCTGATACCCTGGGAACAGGGCCATTCAGGGTAACAGAGAGATCCAGCATGGGACCCCCAGGGAGTTGGATTCAGCCCCCAGAGCTCCCTACACCTGAGTTACAAAAACATAGGCATGAACATTGTTAACAGTAAAAGTAGTTTAGGGACAGAGTCAGTTACCTAAGAGTATGGTGTGTTTACCTTGACTTAAACAGCACTTCATGCTGGACAGCCTTGTAGGAAAGACCAAGGCTGAGAGAGTGTGACTTGCCTGTAGGTTTTGATTCCTGAGCAGGAATTCAGACTTGGTTTCTCTGAGTCCTAGCCCAAAACTCAAACCACTACACCATGTTGGTTCTCCTATGATTCTAAGCCTGATGTGTTGTTTTGCAATGTCAGTTTCTCATTTGTAGGGCTATGCACCAATCATAGAATCATAGAATTGCAGAGTTGGAAGAGACCACGAGGGCCATCCAGTCCAACCCCCTGCCATGCAGGAAATCACCATCAAAGCATCCCCGACAGATGGCCATCCAGCCTCTGTTTAAAGACCTCCAAGGAAGGAGACCCCACCACACTCCGAGGGAGTGTGTTCCACTGCCAAACAGCTCAATGATTCTAATTATTTATTTCTCAGTTCACTTATTTATCTTTTCTTCAAAGAATTCATGGCAAGAGGTCTCAGAGTCATGACCTCCACATCCTGAAGTGGTGGGGCCCCTACCTACTGTTAAGCTTAAGGGCAGCGAGATGCTCTACAGGATTTAGGATAAAAAATTAAAATAACCCAATTTGAATGACAACACCAAAGTAATTTTTATATGTATTTTTGGAAAAACTAAATGGATTTACATAATAAAAACTTAGAATAATATCATGCCAGGCCCCTCTCCTAATCCCAGGCCCCTGGGCCCCCAAGCTAGAGCCCTTTCAGCCCCCCTCTTGGGGAGACCATTCTCAGAGTAAAGCTGTGAATCAGGCTGACCAAGGATTTGAACCCAGGTCTTCCCCATCCACCCAGTATCTCCGTCCAATTTTCTACCCATTACACCATTCCAACTCTCCCAGTTTCAAACCACTGCTGTGCCTCCTTGCCAGTCCACTGATAAAGTGAGATAACGGGTGAAAGATTAACATAATTAGCCCGAAAGATAAAGGTTTTCTCTTTAATAGTGTTTCATTGCCATTTATCCATCGGAACAATATTCCAAATTAAAGTACAAAAAAAAAGAGCCAGCTAAGCGAGCAAGAGATGAAGCTTTCTTCCCTGGCAGACGCTGTCAGAGTTTATGGGTATTCATTAAAATCCTCTCCTAATTGCTCCCTCATCAGCTATGAATTTTAAGAAGCTTAGCTACTAAGTGCTTAAATTCCATTTATTGACAGAAAATAGAATATTTGCTAATGACTACAGGGTGATGAGTCACGATTATCGCCCTATAGTGCTTGTTTTACACACTCGTACAAAAGGCGTCTGGTTTCAAGATTTCACCCTTTTCCCCCCCATGAAAGCCATTGCCGTGGGTCATCAGTACTGGAGCCTGGTGTGCCCAGACAGTTTCAACAAGGGGGAGGCAAGGCTGTGGTTGTGCTCAAAATCAGAAGCAGGCCTGAATTAACCGTCAGGCACGCTGCACACATACCCTCCAACATTGCAACTGGGATACATGTGGCCAAGGAACATCATAGGGCCCATCTATACAAGGCAAAAAAAGCAACAACCCCAAAACGGATTGCTCCGCAGTAATGGCAACTCACAGCAGCTGTGATTTGTCTTAATGCTGTTTTGGGCCCCAAAAGCTTTGCATACTCGCCAGCCAAGATGGTAGCCATAACTCATGTTTTGATTTATCTACCTTTGCCACCACTGATTTCTTAAAAAAAAAAAAATCCTATGTGCAATAGAGTGATATTTCGCCTTTACTAAAAAGAAAAAAAAAACACTCCATTTTATCGTCTTAGCGCTCAGAAGGGGTTTTCTTTGCCTGATTAGAAGGGAGAGTGTGAAGGGAGGAAGAAACTGGAATCTTGCCATTATTTGGAGGAAGGGGTTTGCTTTCCCTGCTTAGAAAGGGGGTGTCAAGAGGAGAGAGAAACTGGAACATTGGAGTTTTGGTGTGGCTGGAAGGGGATTCCTTCACTTACTTATAAGAGTGAGCAACTGTCGAGTCTACCATCTACCGGTAGAGTTTCCTCTAGTGTGAAAATTTCAAGCTCTGGTGTTTTATGCCTTGAAGCTCTTTAAGGACTTTAGACGATGTGGGAAATATGGCATCCAAATGACGCCTAATGAATGGGAAAGGGCACCTATGCTGCAAGACATCATGCTATGGAGATTTTAAGAGGTGAATAAGTCTTTCCAGCAGTGTCAATGAGTAGAACAATTCCAGGTGAGATCACAAAAACCAGGTACGAACTCTTTTTATGAACCTCCCTGATTTAGTTGGAAGTTTTAAAGTGTGTTTCTGTGCTTGTGGGTACTTTTGTGTGTGTTCCTTTTGTTGTATTTTTAAATTAAACCACGCTTGCGTCTTCTTGCGAGAACCGCTGAGATCACGTGGAAGTACACAGCACTTGCGGTCTTGCTTTGGTAATGCTGGGGCTGCCTTTTCATGAATCTTCAAGTAGGTCTGATAAAAAGGGTTCTTTTTCCAGCAGAAAAACAGTGCAATAGAAGCTGGTAAAAGAAGGTTTGTAGTGGCTGGTCTGATAAAGTCCTAAAATTGGTGGCAGGTGAAGTAAAATTGCTAACTTGGTTGCTACTTCATCTCCAACTAGGACATCCTCCAATGATTCCCTGCAGGAATACCTGATTCCCAATCAGTTAAAATTTGCAGTCTCAGTGTTTGCAAATATATAGAGGGGACTCTTCCACCTCCATGATCCTTCTGAAAAGGCATTTTTCCTTTGAAGAGGAAGAAAGCCAAAGCATTGCTGCCATGTTAGTTTTGTGGTCTTCTACAGCAACCTCACTCAAGTTATTATTTGACGGATTTATGGAGCCATGACTTCTAATGAGCAGCAAGGGGTCATAATTCTATGATCCGTGACCTCCTGTTTTTCATCAGTGACCCAAGCATACTGGTTGTTATGAAAGAGTACTTATTTGTGTGTTTTACCTGCCCAGTTCTCCTTTGAGACCTGTTTATTGAAAGATTTTTATGACCTTTCTGCAATTTGGCATAATTTAAAGCTGCAGTTAGGAATTCAAGCTTTAAGCAGCAGGCTGGGTCCTCTCCATGGGATTTCACAGCAATCAAATGATACATTGTAGGGTCAACAACTTCTTCCCACTCTTAATATTTTTTTAAAAAAGGAAGGAATTGAAAACGCCCATTTGAAAGGCAAATGGCTTCCATATTTAAAGAGTCATGCAGAAAGGACATTCAAAAGCTTAACATTTGCTTTCAACTGTTGTGTTTTCTTCTTAAGTAACCTTTCCTGAATGGCCAAATGTGTAAATTTAATTAACATTATCTAAATAAACAAAGCACTTTTTTAAAAAAGTGGAGAAGGGACATTAATACATATGAGACCAATATGTTGACTTGTCAATGTGAATTTAATTTGGGTCTTCAAGCCCAAATCCAAATGTTCCCTCTTTTAAATCTAATTATCACATTTATGCAAAAGCTATTTTCACACCTCTGGGTCTGAAATGCTTTGTTATATAATCTGGTCCATTGTTTGGGAGCCAAAATGAATGCAGGCTGAGTGATTTAAAAGAATCCTTTAAGAAAGGTATTCCAGTTAGATCTTCCCTGTCTCTTAATGGAAGATGAAGGCTGCTGACACACTGCAGAGATAATGCAGCTTGACACCACTTTAACTGCCATGGCTCAATGCTATGGAATTTGGGGATTTGTAGTTTTGTGAGATATTTAGCCTTTTCTGCCAGAGAGCTCTGGTGCCACAACAAACTACAAATCCCAGGGGTCCATAGGACAGAGCCATGATGGTTAAAGTAGTGCTGAACTGCATTACTTCTGCAGTGTGTCAGCAGCCTAAGTTTATTTTACATTCAGTAAATGCTCTGGGATTGTTAGATGCATAGCTCAATAGTTCAATAGATTGCTAAGGTGCTGTCTATACGAGGAGGAATAATGTGGATTGATGTGCACTAACACCAATTCAAAGCAGCCTCAATTTGTCTTAATGTTTTTTTGGCAAAATCGTAGGCATGCAAAGCTATCCACTTTTGCTTGTCCCAATGGCCATGCCAGCGACTCAAGATGGCGGGCAGGAATGAATTACTCGTGTTTCTATTCTCACCAGTTGTTGCCACAGAACAATATTTTTTAAAAGCATGTCTAAGGTGCAAAAGTGCAAAAGCATGTCTAAGGTGCAAAAGTGCAATGTCTAAGGTGCAAAAGTGCATGTCTAAGGTGCAAAACTGCCTAAATAAATTTTTAAAAAGGCTGTTTTGTCCCCTCATCACACAATTGCTATGGGGACAATGCAACATGTCAGTTCCAGGAGCTTACCTTGTTAGCAAGCTCTGCCCCCTGCACATGTCTGACCAATCAGCTTTCCACTTCCACTTTTATTGGGAATGTGAATCCGATTGTCCCAATGAGCAGGGATGCACATTCCCCACGGAGCTTTTTAAAAACTTCAGGAAAAGCTGAAAATCCTTTTCTTTCTGAGTTTTTGGTGGATTTGCCCCCTGCCCTCTTTCTGAATACTGCAGATTGATGCGGGATGGCATTTAGGCAAATCGTATTCTCCTCAAATTCTATGAGGAGTATTTTCGCCATTTAGGCAACCCCTAAATCCAGTCGACTACCCAGAGTACGAAGTTTGCTTGCAATGTACCCTTTCAGATATGGAGTCATCTAGAGAAATCTACATGGATATCACTGGAAGACTGTTCACTCAGGTCTTTCCTAGCAGGGCTATTTTACCCTGTCTTACCCCTGTCTTCAAGCCCTGCAATCCAAATAACGCAAAGCTTTTGCCCTATTTTGCCCCCGGGCAGTCCTGACAATGCCTGGGTCAAAGACGGGGGAAGACAGGGTAAAGTCCATTAAGCTGGTTTATTAAAATACTGAGGAAATCCCACTTCATGCAGGAAAAGCCAGAACTGGCCCAACAGGAGCGCAGGAGTCCCTGCCTGCCCATCAGCCCATATCTGCAGCTGCCATTGCCACCACTAGTAAATCTCTGCAGCCAGGAAGGACATCCTCAGCATGTGATCAAAGCCTTTTGCATGCGACCAACCTTGAGCACATGCTGAGGGCCTCCTTCTTGGCTTCAGAGACACCAGTGGCAGTGGCGGCGGCTGCAGATATGGGCCAGCACGCAGTGTTGTGTAATATAATGGAGTAATATAATGCATTACGTAATAATATTACTTTTTGCTTTCCAAAGTAATATAACGTGCTACTTTTTTGTAGCCAGTAATAATATTACAGTTACCTTTCATGCTTATTACTTAGTTCTTATTACAATCGGCCCTCCACTTTTGTGGTTTTCATGGATTTGATTGTTTGCGGTTTATTGGAGTGTGTCCAGAGAAGGGCGACTAAAATGGTGAAAGGTCTGGAAACCATGCCTTATGAGGAAAGACTTAGGGAGCTGGGTATGTTTAGCCTGGAAAAAAGATGGTTAAGAGGTGATATGATAGCCCTGTTTAAGTATTTGAAGGGGTGTCACATTGAGGATGGAGCAAGCTTGTTTTCTGCTGCTCCAGACACTAGGACACGGAGCAATGGATGCAAACTCCAGGAACAGAGATTCCACCTCAACATGAGGAGGAACTTTTTGACAGTAAGAGCTGTTCAGCAGTGGAACACATTCCCTCGGAGCGTGGTGGGGTCTTCTTCCTTGGAGGTCTTTAAACAGAGGCTGGATTGCCATCTGTCGGGGATGCTTTGATCGTGATTTCCTGCGTGGCAGGGGGTTGGACTGGATGGCCCTTGTGGTCTCTTGCAACTCTGCAATTCTATGATTCTATGATTCTATGGTTTTATTTTATGACCCACTTCCAATGGAAGTGGAGTGGTGGTAGCTATTTTTTATAAGGGCAAAATGCAAAAGCTTCTCTGTGGTGAGACTGTGGTGGCCATTTTTAATAGGGTCTTGCCACCGTCTCTCTTAACAAGTTTAACAAGGTAACTTCCTACTGTAGCTACAAGAAAAAGAACAAGAAAATCAGACTGAAGCTATAATCCTATATGTATTTACCTGGAAGCTTTTTAAAACATCGTGCAATTGGGCTTTCCAATTGTAGACATCCAAATTTGGAGTAGACATCCAAATGAGACCACTTCTACACCCACTTACCACCTCCAAGTGGCGAAAGACATCTGTTTGTCATTAGATTTGATTTTCCTTATCTGTGTAGCTTGTGTGTATCATATGGTGCAAAAGAAGGTGGCCTGCCTCCAAAAAATAGCTTTTTTAAATATATATTTTAACCTGTCACAACCCAAAAACATCACCCAAGGAGACCTTTTGCTGTGCTTTTTGCAACCGGACTTGTTTATCTCAGATTGGCCTTTTTAGTCATCAGCGCGCTTGCAGAAAGCGTGGGATGAGTCCTTCCTGAATCTTCGTTTGCGAAGAAAAGCCAGAGAGAGAAACCTGTCATCAATAAGCAAGAATCTTGATCAGATGCTGTCAAAATCAAGAGAAGGCAAAGGAAAAAAGCAAAAAAACAAATGCTGAACTTTGTTAGAATAAATGCTCCTACTTGAGGCTTCAGATTCATCCAAAGCCTTCAGGAGAGAGATGCTGGTTTATTATCAAGACATCGCCCTCTGCTGGGAGGAGACAGAAATTCTTCATACAGGCATCTCTCTCAAGAAACCAGGAGTAATTTTGTAACTCATCATATATATTTCGGGTATAATTAGGTTAACGGTTTGTTGAAGCAAACACTTTAGCGCTGGGCCTTGCGTGTTTAACGAGTTTGTAATCCACAAAGAGAGGCCTGCGCGGAAATGAACGAAAGCCAGTAGAGAGAAAGTTCAGAGCAAAGAAACTCTTGCAGTTTTAATTTAAAGATGCATATTTGGCAGCATCTGGTGACTCCCTCTGGATTTTATCAAACAAGCCTCTAAAAACGTTCTTTTGGCACCATATTTTACCCCATTTTTGTGTCGGCAAAATAACCCAAAATATCAAACGTTGACATGATCCCGTGAAAAAGCAGCCCATGTTTGTGATCTTTGTGGTGCTTGTAAGAAGACGCGAGCACGCTTAAAAGTCTAATAACAGCCAAATTAGAAAACAAAATGAACACACAAGCACTGAAGCACACTTAAAAACCTACCTGCAACATGGGGAGGTTCATAAAAAGAGCGTCATACGTCTAGTTTTCCCGTTCGCACCTGGAAGTGTTCTGCGGGGATTGCCCATTGACACTGGAATCGTGCCAGCAAAATGGGGCTCGGTTTCATATGCTCGCAATCATGGCAAAAAATGCCACAGCTAATTTATTGACAAGTTGGCCTGACAATAAAAAAGGACATCTTATTTTCAATACATGATTGCAAAAGCACAACATCGTCTGGTATTGGTGCTCTTTCGCATTAAATTAGGCATTGTTATGATGTTTTATTTGCCGCGTCTGATAAAGTACTATTTGTCAGTGGGCTGGTGACTCTGCTCTGGGTTTTAGTCTGAATTTTTAAAAGCAGCTCCCCAAGTACTGAATCTGACCCCTCTCATTGGGTCCAATGAGACACCTCCTTTAAAGTTCAAACTAAAATCTGGAACAGATTCACCATGCTACTGACATTAGATATACCAATGTCTACTGAATATATCCTGGTTGGTGCAAAATGGAGCTTATTCTATGGAATGTCCCCCTAAAAATTACTAATGTGTGTGGGAGGGAATCTCCTTCATCCATGTGAGAAAAAGGCTATCATCCACCAAGATGTTCTTCCACACCCACCTCATTGAATTGGGCTGTCAGGACCAGAGTCTGGAAAAGTTGTGCTTTTCTTTTTGAAGTACACACTCCCAGTACTGAAGGCAGAAGCAACGTCCTGGAGGAGAGGCCTCTATGCCATGTGGCCTAGCTTGTGTCTCTGAAGCGGAAATCCTGACTTCCAGGCACGGTGAAAGATGGTCTCCTATCACTAGTGTTGAAGGAAGATTCAAGTGGAAGTCAGGTCAGCTTGCGTAGATGGTGAAACAGGAGGCATCAGAGGCTAGAGGCATTAATGGTGGCACTAACATGTTAAATTTAGTGTATTTAATGCATGAAGCATTGGTGCACATAACACATGCAGAAGTTAATGCATTCATGCATGCTGGAATGTTAAAAGAGAATTTAATGGCCATTACTTTGTTGCTTCATCCATTTTATGATTTGCTGAATGTTGTTATTACATACCTTCAAGCTAATTCTGACTTATTATAAACCTATTGTGGTTTTTTCTTGGCAAGATACTCGGCTTGTGGGGGCAATTAGCTAACACACACTGGAAACCACTTGGAGAGTGCCTAACACACTATAAAAGCAGTGTACATGTATAGGTGCTATTGCTTAACAATTTGTAAGCCGTTCTGAGAACCCTTGTGGCTGAAGAGCAGGGTATAAATACCTAAATAAATAAATAAAATATGTAATATAAGATTTCTTCAAAGGACGTTTGTCACCACCTTCCTCTGAGTCTGAAAGACTGTGACTTCCCCGGGTCACCCAGCGGGTTTTCATGGCTGGATGGGGATTTGAATTCTGGTTTCATAGAGTCCTAGTCCAACATTCAGAAGCTTCACCATGCTGAATCTAAAAACTAAGATTTCTTGGTCAGATTTATTCAGAGGATGTTTGCCATTACCTTCTTCTAAGGCTGAGAGAGTGTGGCTCACCCAAGGTCAACCAGTAGGTTTCCATGACTGAGTGGAGATTCAAAACCTCATCTCCCAGAATCCGAGTCCAGTAGTGCAACCACTGTACTACACTGGCTTATTCTCGCCGTGCTGAATGGCTAAATGACAAATTATTAAATTAGAAACAGCGCTTGAAAGTAGGTTTCCCTGGTGAAATACGAGACAGGCATCCTTTCCTTTTAATGGATGTGTAGAGGAGGTAATTTCAACAAGGGTTATTTTCTTAGGGAGGGAGCAGATGCTGTTCATGTAAAAGGTCCTGGATTCCAACCCCACCATCCCTAAATCTCAGAATTAGCAGTCTTGCATGAACTTGCTAAAATCTCAGCAGCTTAGTGGTTTTTTATTTCAAAAATACTCAGTGGCATGCCCACCCATTGCTGTGCAATGCTAGACTAAGGTTCAAATCTCCCATCAGCCATAAAGTTCACAGTCGGTGTCTTTCAGACTAGCCTACTATACTGGGTTATAGAAACACAGAATCACAGAATTATAAGAGACCCCCAAGGACCATCTAGTCCAACCCCCTGCCTTGCAGGAATACACAATCAAAGTATTCCCAACAGATGGCCATCCCACCCTCTGCTTAAAAATGTCCAAAGAAAAAGACTCCACCACACTCCCAGGCAGTGCATTCCACTGCCAAACAGCTCTTACGTACTGTCTCCTAGATATCCTAACAACCTGCTCAGGGCTTGCAAAGTCAGGGTTGTGGTTTCCTTGAATGAATCTATCCACCTATAATTGTGGCTCTCCTCTTTTCCTACTGCCTTCCACTTTACTGAGCACTATCATCTTTTCCAGTAAGTGATGTCATCTTACAATGTGTCCAAAGCACAACAGCCTCAACTGAGTCATTGTGGCTTCTGGGAAGAGTGCAGGCTAAATTTCCTTTTGGAACCATTTGTTTCTCTTTCTGGCAGTTGTGTAGTATGCACAGAACTCTTCTCCATCATCACATTTCAAATGAGTTGATTCTCTTCTGTCAGCTTTCTTCACTGCCCTGCTCTCACAACCATACATAAAAGTCAGAAATACTGCAGCATGGATGATCCTGACTTTGACATTCAATGACATTCATCTTTACACTTGAGGATCTTACATGAGTTTGGTTGGGAGGTTTTTGTTCAAGGAACTGTGCTCCTGAAGGTCAGCTTGGTGCAGGGAGCTCCCGGATCATCGCGATTAGGTGGCGATGCCGGGTAATCTTCTTACTGGACCACCCCCATGCTCCCCCCACCTCACAGAGCTCGACTGGATTTGTAAGCCACTAATTTCCAGAAGGCATCTTCCTCCCATATGTGCACCTTCTTAATTCATTTGCCTGGACCCCTTTCTGTAGGTGAATGAAAGAGATGTCTGCCCTGCCAAGAGCCAACATGGTGTAAAGGTTTGAGCATTGGACTAGGACTCTGAGATGCAAAAGTTTGAATCACCACTCAACCATGGAAATCCACTGGATGACTTGGGGAAGTCACACACTCTCAGCCACAGAGGAACGCCAAAGCAAACCTTGTGGTGTCGTGGTTTGAGCATTGGACAAGGACTTTCTGATACCAAGGTTTGAATCCCCACTTAGCTATGGAAATCTCCTGGATGACTTTGGGCAAGTCATGCTCTCTCCACCATGGAGAAAAGCAATAGCAAACCTCCTGTAATTAAAGCTTAACAAGAAAACCCTATTTGTTTGAGCCAGCGTGGTTTTGTGATTTGAGGGTTGAGCCAAGACTCTGGGAGACCAGGGATTGAATCCCTGCTCAGTCATAGAAACCCACTGAGTGACCTTGGACATGCTATACTCTCTTGGCCAAAGAAGGCAAAGTTAAACCTCTTCTGAATAAATATTTCCCAGAAAATGCTGTTTTTGAGCCAGTGTGGTATAGTGACTTTAGGGTTAGACTAGGACCCCAGGAAACTAGGGGTCAGATCCCCAGTCGGCCTTGGAAACCCACTGGGTGTCCTTGGGCAAGTCACACTCGCTTGGAATAAGAGGAAAGGAAACATCATCTGAACGAAAATTGCTAAGAAAACCCTACTTTTTAATGCCAGTGTGGGGTAGTATTTTGAGTATTGGGCTACAGCTACAGGAGAACAGGGTTCAAATCTCCACTAAGCATGAAAACCCACTGGGGAACCTGGAACAAGTCACTCTCTCTCTTAGCCTAAGAGGAAAACAATGGCAAATCCTCTCTGAACAAATCTTGCCAAGAAAACCTTAGGAAAGTCAGAACCAACTTGAAGGCACATAACCAGCTCAACAACTGCCTTCCTATCAGCATTTAGGCAGCTCCAGCTCCTGGTTCTGGAGTAGCCCCTATAAAAGCCGGCCCAAGTATTAAAATCAGCATGGGAGGGCTTTCTCTCAGTCCCACCACCATCACAGGCATGGTTGGTGAGGACTCAGAAGAGACCCTTATCCACGGCTGTTCCCAGACTGTGGAACTCCCTTCCACAGGAGGTCCGCTTGGCCCCTTCCCTGCTCTCTTTTTGTCAGCAGCTGAAGACATTTTTATTTAGGCAGGTGTTTTGAAGTGTGAAATTTAATCGGTGTGCTGCTTTAATGTCATATTTTCATTGATATTATGTTTTTAATTCATGTTGTGTTTTCAATTATTATATTTTAATAATGGTAATTAATTTAATTCTTTTTTAACATTTGTATCTTGTAATGTTTTAGTTGTATTTTTTTAATTATTGTATGCTGCCTTGAATCCCATCTTGGGACAAAGGCGGGATATAAATATAAATATAAATCCAATAAATAAATAAATAGCCCTTTGACCAGAGGAAGGACATATCACAGGGAAGGAGGAACCTATTTGCTTCTGTTGAGTTTGCAGAAGCTTTAGGATTCTGTAACTTTTCATGAACTGCTGCCATTCACACAAGAAGATTTTGTTGTTGTTGTTGCTGTCTTTTGTACATGAAGAACCCACTCATGTCCAAATATAAATATGGGGGATTTTAATTAACATGGCAGTGAGAAGCCGGATAACTACAGGACCTTTTGACCTATGTATACCGGTACTAACTGACGACACTCACAGCCAGGAAGTAAAATAAAATGGATTTTATTGAGAAATACTTTCGGAAACATTCACACCAACACTCAAGCTTCAAGCAATCACACAAGGCTATTGAAGAAAGTAGGAAGCATGCCACTGCCAGCTTGTAGCTCACCTGGAAGCCAGGCAAGGGTCCCTCAGCATGTGCCCAAGGCTGGTCATATGCCGGGGGCCTTCAGTCACATGTTGCAGGTCCCGTTCCTGGCTTCTATGTCAGCAAGGGGAATGGTGGTGGGAGCAGTGGAAGCAGCAATGGGCTGGGGTTATGTTTGGACACTGTCTCATTTTGTCCAGATAGCAGGGGCAGAACAGGCTAGAGCCAGAGCTAGGATACAACGGCGGGGGCTGGTATATCCTTGATAGTGTAGATAAGGCCTTGAAACAATTACTGAAGAAAGTCAAGGAAGAAAGTGCAATGGCAGATTTACAGTTGAACATTAAGAAAACAAAAATGATCATAGAATCATAGAGTTGGAAGAGACCCCTAAGGGCCATCTAGTCCAACCTCCTGCCATGCAGGAATAAACAATCAAAGTATTCCCGACAGATGGCCATCCACCCTCTGCTTGAAAAGCTCCAAAGAAGGAGATTCCATCACACTCTGAGGCAGTGCATTCCACTGCTGAACAGCTCTTACAGATGACCACAGATAATTTACATAACTTTAAAGTAGATGATGAAAACATTGAAATAGTTCAAGATTTAACGTACTACCATTTCTCACAACCATTACTAAGATTCTGGTGCTGTCTTGAGACATTTTGCCACTTGATGCAGAGCATCAAATGGCATCCACTCCCACCCACCCACTCCCCACAATTCAAGGGGCACAGTACCCAAAGCCAGCCAAGAGGTTTTGGCATACAAGACAGCAAATACGGCAAGTATCTTTCTTCCAGCTGGGCAGTAAAAATACAACACAAACACATTAACTGGCTACAGTTTTTCTGCTGCCCCAGTTTGTCTAATGGCAGGGCCAGTCCTGTTTGAGACAAATCACATCAGATGTGGCAGGTAACATAAAGGCATCAGGACTAATAACCATGGAATAACCAAGACCAGTTTAAGGAATTTTGGGGACCCCTGCAATGCTTTAGTTTGGGGGTCCCATATGTTAATCTCAGGTCAATGTAACCTAACCTATTCATAGTACAGGATATTCAGATTATTACTAACAATATTTTTGCAGGAGAAGGGTTACGACAGGGGGGGCACAATGATGGGGGGGCCTGTGGCTGCAGGTGCTGCAGGGCCCTTAAACTGGCCCTGGGAATAACCTTCTTACTCAGGCTTTACTCAGTATTGAAATATTTTTCATACTGGCTTGATTCTCCTATGTTTCCCCCCATTCCTCCTGTTTCTGACCTGTGTTTCTCTGTGGCCTTTGAAACGTCATTTATCCTTGTCATTGCTGTTTTCAAATAAAATACCAAAAAGTGGGGATAGACTCCCATCACCACCACCACCTTAACAAATGAAATTAAATTGCTTCCTCCTCCTTGAAAGAAATATCCAGCCTCTGTCCATTTCTGTTCACTTCCATGCATTAAAGACATAGACACCACCATATCTTCATGAAAAGCAAAGCCAGGGTGGTTGGCTGGGGGGGAGAGAGAAGGTATAGGGTGGGAACGCTTACTCCCTCCTTGCGTGAGGACTTTGCTCTATCTCCGCCAGCGGCCAAATGGCATCTACTTGGCAGGAAGCCACTCAAATCCAAAGGACCATCTGCCTCCCGAATCACACTGATCCCTAGCCCCCCACACCCACCCCACAACTCTTTTCCTACAGTTAACAGATGCAGGAGGAACAATGTGACACATCCATGTGTGTGTATGTATGTGTGTGTGTGTGTGTTTAAGTGAAGCAATTAGTTTAATCCCAAGTTAAACTGTTTAAATGCTAGCCTATTTGGAACAAATAAATAAATAACACACATGGCACACTCACGCGCATTAACAGAGGCATGCGTCAATGCGCACACACTGGCCTTCCTCGTGCGGATCTACCCTACTCTCCTCTCAGGGCTTTATAGGCCCCGTTGGGGAAATACTCAGCCAAACTTCATGTTCTTCATTACAGCTTAATATCGGGAGATAACCAAGATACAGGCCCATAAATGGTACCGTACTTTTCCGATGAAGAGAAGGCGGAGGAGAGGCCAGGCTGAGGAATCATCAGGGAAGAGCAAGGAGAGAAAACACAGGCAGTTTGGGGGAAGAGAGAGCTGTGTGAGTCTGTTTCAATAGAAAAAGAAGGGGGAGAAGGAAAGGCAGGGTAGAAAGCTATTAGACTGGCTTATCTTAGCATGAATCTTTGGGGGTTTCAATTTGTTTCTTCCAAGTGTATTGAAATTCAGATTCACATACCCCCCAACATTTCACAGCTGGGATACATGTGGTTAAGCAATGTGGACAAGATGACAAAAGTTGAAGGCTTTCACGACCGGCATCCATAGATTTCCCTTGGTTTTTTTCTGGGCTGTGAGGCCTTGTTCTGGAAGAGTTTCTTTCTGAAGTTTCGTCTGCATCTGTGGCTGGCATCTTCAGAGAATGGTTGTGTAGGTGTGTGTGGAGTTTATATACTGTGAGCCCCTGTTGGGGAGGATATGTAAATTTGTGTATTTGAATGGTTAGTTTCTGGGTGTAGAAATGCAAGGAGAAATACAAACAGACACTAATCATCCTTGCATTTCTACACCCAGAGTACCCAATCAAAGCATAAAGGACTTGGTACAAACATATCACAGAGTTGCGTTGGAGGATTTGTGGGGTTGGACTAGATGGTCGTTCTGGTCTCTTTCAACTCTATGATTCTATGATCTCTGTTTCATAATGTACCAGGTGTTACTGCCTGGAGTTTTAGATCATCTATGATTCTGATTCTATCAAAGAATCTAATGATCAGTGAGATATCAATGGATTATGTGGCACATTCCAAGTAGTATCATTTTTTGAAATTGTGCGCTCGCTCTCTCGCTCTCTCTCTCTCTCTCTCTCTCTCTCTCTCTCTGGCTTTTCTTCTCAAACGAAGATTCAGGAAGGACTGAAATATAGCAATTACATTCTGTTGTTTTGTAAATTTGTAATTTATCATTATTGTAATTAATAATAACAATAAGTACTGCTACTGTTACCACTACTACTACATGGTCATTACATTAAGAACATAGAAGAAAAAACTGACAAGAGGAACATGCAGAAATAGTTGCAGAATGAGACACTAAAAAAAGTAATGGAAGAACTATTTGCAGCTCAAGAACAGGCACTTCAATGAAATAGCATCAAGGCAAATATGAGGGGGGGACTACAGATAGTAAATATTGTCTCTGTAAAGAAAAAGATGGAACTGTTGATCACCTTATCCATTCATGTAGCAAGACTGCAGAGACTGAATATAAGAAATGCCATGATAAAGTGACTGCAGTGATGCATTGAAATTTATGCAAAATATATGATTTGTCATCCACAAAGAACTGATAGGAATACATGCCTGAAACTGTCATCAAAAACAATGACATAAAAATCTTGTGGGGTTTTAAAATTCAAACTGAGAAACAATTAGATCACAATGTGCCAGGCATAACTGTGATTGAGCAAAACAAGGCTTGGATTATAGATATGGCAATTCTGGGGAACAATAGAATTGAGGACAAAGAGAGGGGAAGGACAATGAACTGTTGAGACCTACAAATTGAGATTCGGTGCCTCTCAAAAGAGAAAACTGTAGTTTTAGTAGCGATGGGTGTCCTTGGAGCAATTCTAAATGGACTGACAAAGCATGTGAATGAAACTGAAATAGATAGGATCAGAATAGCACAACTATAAAAAGTGACCCTCGAAGAGGCTGCATTATCCAATGATACCTCACTGATACCTAGATTTAATAGAATCTGAATCATCGGTGGTCTCAAATTCCAGTTGGTAACATCTGGTAGACTGTGAAACCACTAATATAGTGCCATCAATGAATATAGGAATAAAAATGTTTTAAAAAAAACCAACACCAGACATCTTCGCCAAAAGAGTAACGATCTAGCAAGGGCAGAAATTAACCTTCAGGGCAGAGACTGAAAGTGTGGTATTAAGACTCATGCATTACTGGTAACATTAATTTTAGGGGGAAGTAACCCTTTAAATCTCTTGTTGACATTAATCATTTTTGTGGAAACTATTACTTTGATTTGTTACATTAATAACACATCCCCAATGTTCTTCTTAAAAACAATAAAAACTATTTAAAATGGCTGGAAAGTCTTTTTCCTCCACCCCAAATTACCTTGCCTCAAAGCAACCAATTAAAATTACATGAAAATTTTAATCATTACTCAACCTGTTAACATCACTGTTGTTTAGCGAATAAAGAAACAACTTTAATGAACAAAAGGGTGATGCATTCATTTTTAACAAATTATTTCCAAGCTGTCGGCTGGCCTCAGGCAACAGAAGGGAACGGCAGGGCAGGTGCCTCTTGTTGTTAAATGCCCTTCCACAATGGCCACTCAGGGGCAATCCGTGTCTCCCATGGCAGTGGGGGTTTGTGCAAAGGCTAAGGGAGCTATCCAAGGTGCTGAGCCTATTTGGGACCTAAGATTCAGCACCTCGAACAGCACCTTTTTGATGAGATTGGGTTGGCATGTGGATACCTCCTTTAAAGTCTGGACTAAAGCCCAGAATGGATTCATCATCCCACTGACATGAAAATCACTCCAGCCCTTTCCACTTGAGGAAGCAGAGGGCCATAAATCTTGCTCCCCCATCATTACCTCCCAGGGATAGGGCCACATCTGAAAGATGGGAGCAGGGAGGTGCCTTGACACCCCCTGCCCCCATCTATAATAATTGGCAATGGGAGCAGGGGGGTGCCTTGACACCCCCTGCCCCCATCTATAATAATTGGCAATAATTGCCCCTATCTTTAATAATTGGCCAACTGTGGCCTTCCAAGGGTGTGGCCAACAAACTGGGGACTCCCCAAAACCAGGAATCCCAAAGACTAGCACTGAGACTCAGTCAAGTATGCACAAGGGAGAGGCCATCACAAATTTCAAAGAAAGGTAACAACAGGGCAACCTCTTGCTTGAACATCTGGCTAATCCAATCAAAGTTAGCCAAGATACTCAAGGTTTGTAAAGAGCTATCTTACCTCTACCTTCCTGAAAGCAAAGAGGATTGCTTCCTCCATTCGGTTCCAAAGCACTGACACATTAAGGGTCATTAACCTATCCAGAGCGTCCATTGTTTACCTTGAGAACTTCCAAAAAGCATTGTCTTTTACTCTAAATCCCATTCACTGAAGGAATTATTGGATATAAAAGCCTCTTCAAACCAACACCAAATTGTCTACAGCTCCTCTTCCTCCATCCATGCTGCCAGTTTGCTGATAGACCCTCAGAGCGCAACTCTGAGACTCCGTTGTGGCAGGAATTTCTGCTCTCCAGGACAGGTGTCATATCTCCTGAAAAACCCCTTTCACTCTACTCCTCTATCCCAATCCTTCTTACTTTATTCGCTAGCCTTGTATGAATGCTTGAAGCCTGAGTGTGTGTGTGAGTGCTGTTATTATTGCTTTCTCAATAAAGATTAATTAATTGTACTATCTAGCTTAACATCTCCTCCTGAGTACCGGTATACAAAGCTTAAAAGGTCTTACTCATTTCCCTCCTTTGGTATTGCCAAGTTGAGTATATTAATGGCCCACATTAATATTGATGTTTAGAGGGTCCTTAAGACCCCTGAGTGTTTAGAGTAACACAATCCCTCCCTCTGTGAGCCTACCCAAGTCTTAAGATCCAGGGCGGAGTGATTTTTCTCCGTCCCACCATTATCATTAGCCTGTTTGATGAGGATAAGGAAGAGGGCCTTATCGGTGGCTGCTCCAAGGCTGTGAAACTCCCTCTCACAGAAGGCCAAGCTGACTTTTCTCTGCTCTCCTTTTGCCAGCAAGTAAAGGCCTTTTTATGTAACCAGGCATTTGATGATTAATAGCTTGTGTAGAAGGGTTTTTTTAAATGGGGTGTGTATGCATGTGTGTGTGTGTGTGCGTGCTACATTTTTAACTTTGTTGTAATGCATTTGAAATAATTTTATGTCATTTTAAACTATGAGTGTTTATATATATATATATATAAAAACTAATTTATTTATTTATTTAAGCTTTTGCATCCTCAGGTTTTTAGTTGTATCTTGTTTTATCTTTGTTGGAAACTGCCTTGGGTCCTTTATTACAGAAATGCAGGATATAAATTAAATAAATAAATAAATTCCTAGCCATGTTTAATTTGCATCCTTTGTAATTAAAAAAAAAACCTGCAAAACCAAACCAAACACAAACACATCCTTCCACTAAGGCCTACTGGCTGATTTATAGAGACAATTTAGTTCGAGATAGAATCCAGTCTTGGCTTCAGAATGTCTGTACGGTCTAACCATGGACAACACTCATAACATAAATGCTTTCTATTTGTCCTACTATATTTTTTGTTGTTATTTGTAACTTCAACTTATGGCAGCCCTATGAATGACAGACCTCCAAGTCACCCTCTCCTCTCAAGTATGACATTCCTTCAAATATTTAAACATGGCTATCATGTCCCCTCTTAACTTTTCTCTTCTCCGGGCTAAAAATACCCAGCTCCCTAAGCCACTCCTCATACGGCCTAATGGCTTCCAGGCTTTCACCATTTTGGTTGCCCTCCTCTGGACACATTCCAGCTTGTCAATATCCTTGAATTGTGATGCCCAGAACTGTATACAGTATTCCAAGAGGTCTGACCAAAGCAGAATAGAGTGGGACTATTACTGCCTCCAGTCTACACACTATTACTCCTGTTGATGCAGCCTAGAATCGCATTTGCTTTTTTAGCTGCTGCATCACACTGCTGACTCATGTTCAGTTTGTGTGCCACTAAGACTCCTAGAAACCTTTTGCATGCACTGCTATAAATATAAGTATTGATCAAGGCTGCAGGAGAAAAGGGTTCAAGTTCCCACTCAGCCCTGGAAGCCCACTAGCTAACCAAGGGCAAGTCACACTCTCTCAGCCTCAGAGGAAGTCAATGGCAAACCACCCTGTGAACAAATCTTGCCAAGAAACCCCCATGATAGGGTCATCATAAGTCAGGAATGACATGAAGGCACACAAGAACCTCAGCAAATTGGGGGAGAAAATGCCAGTCCACCCACACTGGATAGCTTGAGAAAGAGTGTTCTATAACATTTTATTTCTGGTTCTTTTGCTTTTCCTGTCTTGCTTCCTTTTATTTATATTACTTACCCACACGCAGATGGATATGGAAGCTCAAACACTGGAGGGAGGTCTGGGAGTAGAATGGAACGCTTATTCACAAATAAAAGAAATTGCCCATAATTTGTGGCATCCTTTTCGCTATTACCGGAACATTTGCATCTGAATGGGAGCTCTTTTTTTGCCTCCCCAATCCAGCTTCACCTTGATCCCACATATAATCACCCTCCTGCGTTTATGAAATCACAGCAGGCTGCCACAGAAATTATGTCACACATTCAGCTTTACAGCTTCTGCTGCAGGTGAAACAGGAAGCCAAGTTGTGTGTGTGCGTGCTCCCTTTTTTCTTGGCAAGAATTAGCCATTTTTAACAAGCTCCGGTTTAACAAAGATATTTTCCAGTTATTTTGTAAAGGGATGGTAAGAATGGAGATCATCTCCTACCTCCAAGGATGAAAAGAACACATACCAAATATTGAAATCATACTCATTTCCACAAAAAATCAGACCACAAAGAGGCTCAAATAGAGTCAGTGGCATAGTAAACTCACCCATAATTTCTGAAAGTCTTCCAGTATCTAGTTCTTTTCTTAAGGGAACACACTGTTTTCCTTTATTGCTGAGGCTTTGACCACCAATTGATCCCAAATACCCTCACTCTTCTGAAACATAGGCATGAGCGAAGATTGTACATTAGGCTTACGTAGTGTAACTCTTCACATGTGGAGTTATGCGCCGATAGTGCTACACAAGCCTGCCATTGCATAATTGAATGCACCCCTTAATTGCATATCTTTTGTGCATGGGCATCATGCACAGCTCATGTGCATGGGAATCTGAATGTACAATGCCACCATAGCTTCTGCAGGCATTCTGCATTGGACAAAAATATCCTATTTTTTCCATAGGGGAACTTATTCATGTGTAAAATGCCAGCAGGATTCTGGTCCTCCAGATCAAGCCAGAGCAATAGATCCAAACTTAATCGTATATGGAGTAGATCCATCTAGCCTAAAATTTCATCTATATATGACCAAGTCTGAGCCCATCCCTTAGGATGCCTCTCTGGCTTTTCTTTGCAAACAAAGATTCAGGAAGGACTCATCCTGTGCTTTCTGCAACCGCGCTGATGACTAAAAAGGCCAATCTGAGATAAACAAGTCCGGTTGCAGAAAGCACAGCAGAAGGTCTCCTTGGGTGATGTTTCTGGGTTGTGATTCTTTCTGCGTTGTCATTTCTCTTCAAGACTTGTTTGGCGTGAGTTCTCAAATAAGGCTGCCGCATTGTGGATAGTGTGTCTCCATGCCTCCTGATGTGAGGCCAGGGCGGACCATTGTTGGTGATCAATTTGGCCGAGCCTGAGGTGTTGTTTCAGGGAGTCTTTGTATCGCTTTTTTGGAGCGCCCCTCTTACGCTGACCCGTGGCGAGTTCACCATAGAGTAGTATTTTGGGGAGGCGATGGTCCTCCATCCTAGAAACATGCCCTGCCCAGCGCAGCTGTGTTCTCAATATCATGGCCTCAATGCTGGTGACCCCTGCTTGCTCAAGGACAGCAACATTCATCACATAGTCAGTCCAGTGTATATTTAGGATTGTGCGTATACAGCGCTGATGAACGCGTTTGAGGAGTCCTAAGTGGTGGCGATAGGTGACCCATGTTTCAGACCCGTAAAGGAGAATAGACAGTACAATGGCTCTATACACACTGATTTTTGTGTTTCGCCTCAGGTGTTTATTATTCCAGACTCTTTTGTGAAGTCTTCCAAATGCGATGCAAGATTATCAGAAATCATAGAGGATCCAGACGTTGGTGAGATTCTATGAACACTCATTAGTTTGGCTCAAAATGATCAACCCAGTGTTATTATGGGATGCATGGGGGAGCGGCAAGGGGAGCTGGTAGGCTTGAATCAGTGGGGTGGCAAATTTGTTCCAGATGTAAGTCTGAACTAGGGTTATGCTGGCTGTTGAGCCCTACCTTCCCTGCCCCCCAAAATAAGTTCAGCACCTTTAATATTCAGACTTAAAGCCTCAGGAAATTCAACATCTCACTGACACAGAAGCTGCCAACTGTCACTGAATATCAAGCAGCAAAGGATGTAATGGAGGTAAGGCATGTAGAAGTGTAACATGCACCAGAGTGTGCATTTGCACACGCATGTGCGCACGTGTGCACGTGTGCACGCACGCACGCACACACACACTTTTTAGGGCTTGGGAAAGTTACTTTTTTGGATGGTAATGCCAAACCTATCCCCCCAAATAGGCTCCTTTAGGATAACTCTTTTTAAACTTTGGACTAAAACCCAGAATGATTCACAGCTCCACTGATGTTGGAGCCACCAGATACCACTGGGGAGCGTGTGTGCTGCCTGACCCCTTTGGAAAAAGATCCAGATAAACATGACTTGTGTTCAGAGGAGCAGACTTTGCTATGAAGTCACAGTCCCTGTGCCCCTCCAACTGCACCATTATATCACTATGATTCCACTTTAAACTGCCATGGCTACAGCCTCTGGGATCCTGGGATTTGTAGTTGAGCGAGGCACGAGAGCTCCCTGGCCAAGGATTCTAAATTGCCAAACTCAGTGAAGCTCGGCCATTGCTAATCCAAGCATGTGCCAAGGAGCAGACTTTACCCCCACCCAAATGCGATGAAAACTAGTGATGTGACACAGAGCGCAAAACTATAATTTACATTGGACACCATCCACCAGGGCAGTTTCTATGAAGTGTGCCATTGATTAAACACATAAATCTGGCTGCATTTTCCATAAATGTGATGTAGATCAAACCAGAAATCTGTTATCATTCAGTGGCCAGTGTTCTGTTAGCAACATATGCAAGCACAAGTCTACCTTTTACTTGTGTCTTTTTGGGCTCATGATGGAGGTTGGTTTTCTCTTCCACCTTCAAGAAAAACCCAAGACCACCACCCCCTCAACTCATGGCTTTGCTAAGACAGCCCCCCTGAACAGCCATTTTGTGCCTGGTGGAGAGCACGGGGGATCAAAGAAGGGTCTGGCTATACCCCACAGGCAGCAGACATCACCCACAGAGAACCCAGTGGGTCTCAATAGAACTGCCATCAATCTGCATGTGACTGTGGGGTGTGGCCAGACACTTTGATTCCTCACCCATTCTCCACCAGCCATGGAATGGCCATTCAGGAGGGCTATCACAGCAAACTGTGAGTCTTGGGGGCGGGGAGCCATAGTGGAGTTCCACCTGTGGAGCTCAGGTGCTACATTGGGCGATGCAGCCAATGCCTGCAACGTCTAATGGGAAAGTACATAGGTGGTTTTCCAAACCTTCAACCTTGAAAGCCTATTCCATGTAGGCTTCTCTGCTCAAGAATCTCTCTGTGTTGTAGATTTCAGGTACATGCACCTGGAGGTTCATTTCTATTTAAACATGGCACTGGATGGGACTGTTCAACCTTATTGATGACCCATATAATACACATCATGGCTGAAATGTGCTCATTGAGCTATCTGTGCAATCTGTGACTGATCTCCTTGCTGAGGACTTGCTAGGCAGTGGTGGGAACTCCAGATGATGCTGAACTGCAGTTCCCAGCATTCCTCACTATTAGCTACTGTGAGTAGAGTTACAATTCTAAAACGTCTGGAGAGAGACATGATTCCTACCCCTATAAAAAGAGAGTCAAAGCAAATGTTTGAAACAGGGGCAAACAACATAAGGGCCTTCTTTGCTTGAATTCTCTGTTAGAAAGCTCTATTCCACCCTCCTGAACTGGAGCACTAGAACTCTAGCAAAGAATTCCCAGCACGTCACCATATTGCATCTCCCAGGATTCCATGGGATGGAACAATAGGTAATGTAGTATCAAACTGCTAGGATTTTGTAGTGTAGATGAACCTCACATGGATTGATGCACATATTCAGAATAGAAACAGACCATACAAAGCCCTATACAGACCTATTTTAGGGGTCTTATTCAGGACCTTGGAGAACTCCTTCAAAGTTTGGAGGCCAAGTTTAGAAACCAACAAAACCAACTTCCATCATGCTTTAGGGACCAGTATCTTTGGACAGCTCCTTTCAGATTTGGACTAGAACACAGAGTGGATTCATAACCCTGCTGATATGGAAGCCACCAAAATCGGGTTGTATGCCTTTTCTCATCCCATGCAATAACACTGCTATTCAGCCCTTTAACAATGGACACCTAATAGAACTGAAGAGAAGTCTTCAATGCTGGTTTCTTAGGCTTCCACACTGTTGTACTGCATTTGATTCTCAGCTGGCTGGAAAGTGTGGCTTCTTTCTAGCCACAAGGTAAGTAAGAGGTGAGCAGTGGCCCATTTGCCTTTACTGGGCCAGCCCCCATTATCTTGAGATTACTGTCCCTTTGAAAGAGTGGGGAAAATTGGCTTTAAAAAAACACACACACAATTGTTCAGCAAATTAACCTTTGGGTTTCTCTTTTTTCCCACCCGCCCTTGCTTTCCCAACCAAAAAGGGAAATTTTCTCTATTTTCCACCACTGCAATTGGTATCAAAAGCAAAGTGGTAGTGTGTTTATCCATTTGTGTGGATGCCCTTGGGTGACAGTGACACTAAGATTTCTGGGAAAGCAACATTACCAATAAAATACCAGTTTTGCTCCAGTACTGTCATTTTCTGCAATTTGACTGTAAGGTGAGCTTTCTGCTGCTTCTTTCCAGAAGAACTTACAATTTCAACAGGAGCTTTCACTCTATACATTTTATTTGCCTGATAGCTGGTTCTCAAAGGGGGGGGGAGAGCACTCCCTTGATGTAAAAATATCTATACAATCTCTGACCCGTACAGTCTCCAGGCATTTTGACAAGGGCTCCAAAGCCTTTCCATATATTATGATGGCTGTCAACAAACAGCACATGAGGGTGAAGTAAAAGAAAACACAAAAATATGGCCAGCATGTTCTACTGATTAATCTGACTTTTTATGGCAAGCAAGAATCACCCAGGGGCCTTTCCAAGCCACTGCTGCTATAAATCTGGGTTTCAATGCTGCAAGTCAGACGTTAAAGTGTTTTTCCTCTACTTGCAAACAGACAATAAATTAACTTGGCTACTACAGATGCTCTTGTCAAGTATAAAATCCCAGCTCTGGCTTTGTCATGGAAGAAAAGTAACCCTTCCCGGCTATACGAAACAAAAGATGGAAAGGTTTCAAATGTTGGCATCTTCTAACTAGGCTGGGAAAGGCTCCTGTCCAAAATTTTGAGGGAGCAGATGTTAGCCAGCTTAGGCACAACTGGGATAGATGAACTCACAGCCCAACTCTTATTTGCAGCCACTTCCTGTGTTAGTAATTAGCAGCTACGTTGATTGCATTCAACACTTGGCATAGTGCCATTTTTCATTTAATAGAAACTGTTCCCCACATAACCCAAAGGCACCAGATCCTGTCTGATCTTGGAAGCTAAGCAGGGTCAGTCTCAGTTAATACTTGGGTGGGAGACCGCCAATGAATACAAATGGGATTGCCATAAGTCTACAGACTTGAAGGTGCACACACATACACACTAGTGTAAACCAAACTGGCTCAAGGATGTCTCCTTCTGAGGCTGAGAGAGTGTGACTGCCCAGCAGGTTTCCATGGCTGACTGAGGATTCAAACCCGGGTCTCCAGAGTTGTAGTCCAATGCTAAAACCACTACACCTCACTGCTCTCTCAGGCTGTAGAGGAGATTTTCACCCTCATCTTCACCACCTGCTGGGAACTCCTTGCTCTGAAGCATTTGGCATCCCTGCAGTGGAAAAAATATATGCCCTGCTCTCCTATATTACCAAGTACTCAAAAGCAGCTTATGGCCTGCTTTTTTACAGAACATAAGAATAGAAAGATGACATTTAAGAGTAAATGACTATCCAGATCATGAATAGACCCCAGGAGGCTGTACCTGCCCCAGCATTTGGCCATTTTCGGAAATGCTGCTCCACCCAGCCCCAAAACATCTCCTTGCTTCTGGGAATCCCTCCCCCCCCCCACTCATTCTAAACAGCTGAAATTCCTCTCCTAAAGCCCAGTTACTTACAGTAAAAGCTTTAAGCTGAACTATGCTGTGATTTTACAGGGAGTCTATCTATGGCCCTGCCCACTACTGGAATGTACCCTCCTATACAACTCCCCCCCCCCAAAAAAAACTCACAGAAATTGGATTCAGGCTTCAGACTGATTTTGTCCTGATTGTTATCCCGGCATGAGAATCATGCATCCCTCCAGGTGTTGTCGGACTGTAAATCCCATCAACCTTAGCCATGTTAGTCAATGGTGAGGAATGCTGGGAGTTACACTTGGAATGTCACGTTAACACCCACCACCACCACCACCCCGACACAGCAACACTGAACTAGCCTAACTGAAACATATAAACCCACAGTGCAACTTAGGATAAAGCAGCTTATGATGTTTCAATAATCATAAATTACTAAGAAATGTATTACTTGGGTTGATGACGATGATTTCGCTTGTGACTGGAATTGCTTGAATGAAACAAATGCTGGAGTAGTATTTGAAGTCCTTGATATTTGCTTGACACCAAGTTTTATGCAAAATGGACCCAAAGCAACAACTCCTCCCGCAGCAACAAAAGATCAAAGTTAAACTGCTCCTGAACTTGCACAAAAATGTTCAGGATATCTACATAAATATATAGTCCGGACAAAATCAGAATGTAAATGTGCATTCAAAAACAAAACATACAGAAACCTGAAGTTTTTGTTTGGTAGGTATCCAAAATAATCAACAAATCAGGTCCATAAACTTACTATGGTCTTTGTTTTGGTCTCATCAGATGAAAAAAAAAAACCATGTCTGGTGGCTTTGCTACTAAACATATGAGGTATATAGCTTAACAGGCAGACAAACAATGTAAATCTTAGTATATTATGTACCTTTGGGAACAGCAAAGTAAAGCATCTGATACAGTACACCAACCTGCTGGAATTGTACAGTTTTATTTAAAACGAAGTTGATAGAAGTTTTTCTTCCCCGGAACTCTGTACTTAACATTAAATGCTTATACATTTGTATAAGATAATCAACTACCTGCAAAGGTGAGGCAGAATATTATGTACAGTTATACTTACAGTAGTTTTTAAAAGTTAAAAAGGTCACTTTTTTAGCACAAGAGTTTACCAGATCTATCCCATCACCGAATAATCAAGTAATTGTTGGCAGGGAGGGGGAGTTTCAGCAGTAGGGAAAGGGGAATAAAATGTTCATCTTTGTGCTGTTGAACTGTTTTTATTCTTTCATCTTCAAATAATAAAGCAAAACAAAAATGAATGTGCATTTGTAAAAAGCAATTCTAGTCAAGTTCTTCAGAACTGTCCATATTCCATAGGTCCTGCTCCATTTGAAGTCTGCCTTCTGCCACCAAGATAGCATCTCTGCATGTCTCAACTATTTCAAGATGTAACGTTTATCCTTGGTATATGATTAAAAATATATTTATATATATATATATATATATTTATATTCCAGCAACTGAAGAGATATGTTCAAAAGCAATGTGGAAAGTCTTCAGTCCACTTTCACGACACTGTATATCTTACTAACAAACCAGAAACAAGCGAAGAATCCAATTGTTCCTAAAGACCAAGAAAAAATGCACAAGAGAGGTTAAAACTTTTTTTTACAACTTCTGAACTGTTCTTAGAATGCAAATGGCACCTTTCCCAAGCGAGATGGATGCTTGCCCACTTCCTGTAGCCCATCTAATACCTGCTAGGATGGAGGGGGGGGCTTGACAGGGAGAGTTCTGGTATGAGCCTAGAAATCCTGCCATGTTTTTAAGCAAAATTCCCTGGAAGCCATGCAGATTCCAGCTCCCCCCAAAATGGAAGTGGCTGGGATTCTACTTCTGCTTTAGAAAAACTGACTTTTTAAAATGTCAAATAATACAAGGGGAGATTGAAACCTATTTAGAGACTGAACGGCCACTCCTGGAGACCTACCAGAGAGCTAATTTGTTGTTGTTGTGTCCTACTTATGGTGACTTTAGGAAAACCTATCATGGGGTTTTCTTAGCAAGATTTGTTCGGGGGTGGAGTTGCCTTTGAGGCTGAGAGTATGTGACTTGCCCAAGGTCACCCAGTGAGGTTCCTTGGCCAAGTAGGGATTCAAAACCAGGTCTCCAGAGCCTTAGTCCAACACTTAAACTATGACACCACACTGGCTAATTTACCCTTTACTTTCAGCCAGAAAAGGTACAGTCGTGATTCTAGAAGGGTTGAGGGCTGCAAAAACCACCCACGGGGTACACTGTTTGGTGAGGGAGACCAGCAGACACAATCCATTTTCCCAACGAAGGCACACGCGCGCGCGCGCGCACACACACACACTGGATATAGCCCTTTGTATCATGTATATGCGTAGTTTAAATGCATGAAGACGGCCAAGCACCTCCTGGAAGCTTGATGATACTATTGGAAATGGTGGGAAGCTGAGGTTTGTTTGTTTTTTCATATGCAACAAGTTAGCTCAACAATTCTCAAACCCTGTTCCAGGGGAATCCTGGAATTCCTTAGAAGCTTATCAAGGATTCCTCAATGAGAAGATTAGCAATGGAAGACAAGCGCTCTCCTCCCCCCCCCCCCAGCTCACTTTAATCTTCTCCTGCAAGGAGGGCAAACTCTGCCAAGTGCTATTGCTGCAGGAGAGGTCTGGGCATGGGTTTGCTCTGGGTTTTTCCATTTCTATTTCCCAACCCAGATGCCAAATGACCCTTTCCTCCACTCCAAAATATTTCATTTATGCTAGCCAGTCAACAACTTGTGTGCCTTCTTGTGTTGTCTGAATTTCAGTGTGCTGAAATCAGAGGAGTGGGACTGAGGAAATGTTTAATTATAAATTAAACACCCAGACATTACCCGGTAAGGTCCATGTCTTACAAAAACCCATCCAGGAAATCAGTGAAAACGTATGCTGCTTGAGAATCCCACAACATGATCAGAAGATCATGCAAACAATGCCTTCAGTTGTGGGCAGCAGTGGCAGCAGCCAGTGGGGTGGAGAGTGGTCACCAACGTCACTGCCAAATCAAATAATCAGTTGGCAAAATGATCTCAAATGGTGAAAAATATCATTGAGAGCATATTGGGTTGTGCAGGTAGAACTTTTGCCTGCTAAAGATCCATATCACTCCACAGCTCCCTGCTGCCCAGACACCCACACTTCTACTGACTGTCTCAATCAGCAATAGAATCATAGGATCATAGAGTTGGAAGAGACTACAAGGGCCATTTAGTCCAACCCCCTGCCATGCGGGAACACACAATCAAAACATACCCAACAGATAGCCATCCAGCCTCTGTTTAAAAAGCTCCAAAGATGGAGAATCCACCACACTACAAGGCAGCGCATTCCAATAGATTGTCTCCATACACTCCTTACTCTTTTCCACAAAGAAAAGGCGAGAGAAACACAAACAGAGGAAGGAAACTATTTTGCTTCCATACACATCCCTACAGGTTAGGCCAGGTTTAATTGCCACTACTAACAAAACAGGTCTCCTTTGCAGGGAAAAGTCGACTGGGGGAGTCTCCCACCCCCATCCCCTGTGTTCTTCCCCACCACCCCCATACACCTGGCTTGCTCTTCCAGTCCCTCGTCCTTGCCGCTTCTCTTTTTCTAGTGAAGACCTTTTTTTCCCACAGCCTGCTATTATGTGCTGCAGATTACCCTCTTCCTCTGGGTTTCCAGCTATCATCCTCTCAAACAGTGGGGGGACAGCAGATTTACTGCGCTTGATAGGAGATCATACGCCAGCCACAAAAGGAATTTAATTCCTTTATGGGCTTGACATCTCAAAGTCTTTCCACTTTGCAGTCGATTCTCACTCCTCCCCACTGTGTGCGGCACTCCTATCTGGCGCTGCTGCGACCTCCATGGCCTCCTGAGTCTCACATTTGGAATCCTCAGTTCTAATTTCCCAAGGATCCTACTTCTGTTTATCTACATTCCCCCCCCCCAGTTCACTTTCTCTATAGGGAGTCCCCCCCAAAAAAAGGAGCTTCTAATGCCTAGACACTAGAGACCAAATTTAGGGGGTGCCTTTGACAAGCTTAACAAATATTGTGGATCCCTAAGCGCTGCTGTCAATCTCTAGGCCCTGAAATAACTGAAAGCACCCCAGGTTGTTTTTTCCCCCCATCTATGAGCAGTGCTGCATGTTAAGTCTTCAAAAGATTCTCAAGCAATGCTGATTGGCACAATACATTCCATTTAAAGAGAAAAGACATGTCCAATCAGCTAAGGTTTCTGGAAAGAAAAACACAGGAAGGCAAGAGCTAGTTGCAAAGGGAGGAGGGGAGATGTAGAACAGGAGTATGAATCTGATTCCCCTGGGCTGATCCTTACTTGCTCATCCCTTCTCATTTTGCTCAAGAATGAGAACTGATACCTCTAGAAGTCTCCAGGAGCAGTGATTCTCCTCTAGAGCAAGGTGTGCCACCCCAAGATTTTGTTCTAACAAAGAATCCTGTCCCCCCGCCAAAAGCAAAAATTGTGTGATTTTTTTTGTGGGGGGCTGCAAACTGGAGTGACCTTCTGGTCACTTCTGGGTTTGAGCAGAGGGGATGTTATAGCCCCTCTCCCAAAGTCATGAGATTGGGAAAATGTCCCTCCCAAAACAGAAGTGTGTGGCTTAGAACTTCTCAAAAATTAAGCAATATCTACACTCCTAATACAGATATTATGCTAAAAGTATATAGGAAGCAAGCAGTGATTTCAAAGTTTGGGAAGCAACTTTAAGGCTTAAGCAAAATAACAGCATTGCTTGCTTGTTTAAACTCTAGCTAGCACACAGCTGCACTGATGATCTATTTCAGCATACAAGTTGTAGCAATTTTCACCTCTACCTGGAATGGTTATTTGTACAACTAATGGATCTTAATTCCCCGTTTAGGACAGTAGCTACTGTAAAGAGTACAGCTAGGCTCAGAGGGAAGAAAGAAGTCATAAAGACAATCAGAACAAATAGCTGGAGTAGATGGGAGCAGACATTACACCCCTCTTGCCCTCAGAACCTGCAGCCCAGTCTTCCAAGGCTTTTAACTGAAGTTCTCCTTCTTCCCCAGAAGAAAAGGCTTCAGGAGAAAACTGAGAATGGTACCAATGCCCCATGAAGACAGGAGATCATTTCATCCTCCCTGTGTCTTGGCGCCTACCTTTCAACCTGTCTTCTCCACAGTTTTCTCACAAAAGCAACAAACAATCTACAGCAGTGTAGCCATAAACCAGGGGTGGGCTACTTGTACCCCTCCAGATGTTCTTAAATGGCAACTCTCATCACCCTTTAACACTAGTTTTGCTGGCTAAGGCTGATGAGAGTTACTGTTCAACAATGCCTGGGGGTACTAGCAGTCCATCCCTGGCGTGGACACACTGCATCCTGACAAAAGAGCTGAATATTTAAGGTGCCTGTGAGAGTCCAAACAAGTGGGAAGTCCACAGATCTTTTCAAGTACAACAATAAAACAGACTTTTTCATGTATAGTCTGAACCAAAGGATCAAAATGTTGCTTTTTTTTTTTTTTTTTTTGACCACAAATGTCAGAGGCCATGCTGCTTGTGGGATTCTGGGAGCTGAAGTCCAAATCTTTCCCACATTCTCCTTTGAGCTCAAAACCAAGCACAGCTTGCAGAGCCTCCATCATGTGTTGCGATCAGAATTCCAGTGTTTCAGAACTACAACAAACCAAGGTCTCCTTCAACCAAACTGCACATTGGAGATCTAGTGATAATAGTAGTAACTGAGGAAAACAACTCAATAAAGCCATTGAACAATCTGACCTCAGTAGTCTGGCATTGATACTGAAACCTGTGATCAATTAACACAAGGGAAAAAAAATAATTGAAAACATCAGTAGGAACCAAATTGTCGTTCTGTTCTCCCACCTCCCAGTGTAGCTAGCTTTTATGAGTGCTGCAAACATACCTCTCCTGCTAGAAACGGATGGATTTCTAATCCACCTATTTCCAACCTCTATATTATATCTAACATAAAAGGGCCCAAGTGCTGAGGCCATGTTGTTCAGTTAACAGCAGCTTTGACAAGGAGCAAACAAAACTGTTTCCCCTATATATATATATATATATATATATATATATATATATAAAGTCTCAATTTCAAACATATCAAATGAAACATAAAACAGCGTTATAAAAGCTGCTCAAATCCCATCTAGGTGGCTGTAATAAGGGCTCTCATCCTAAAGGTTACAGACTGATGTAGATCTCAGAGATCAAGAAGGCACAGTTTGACAGGTATCGCAGGGGTAGGGTGGAGCAAGGGATTCATGTTGTTGTTAATACACTCCCCCCCCCACGTCTGAAATGATGCCTCTTATCAAAAGAAGAACACCTTTGAAGGCAGAATGTGATGCACCTGGATGGGTGAGGGGGGGAAGAATCTCAAAACCACATTTACATTGAGATATAGTTTCTTCTGAAATGCTGGATAGTACAACTTACATCAGGATTTATCAAAGATAAGGTACCGGGATGGACAGACCACTGATCTTATCAATAAGGTGAATTCTTGTTTTCTATTTAAAGAAGAGAAGCAGAAGTCCAAAAGATTTAATTTAAATCTGGTTAACTGCCTCATTCCTTCTCTGGAACCCACTAAGATCCTTTTTTGCAACAGGACAAGACTTAAACTGGAGAATGATATGCCCTGGTGCATCCAAGAGAGGGTTTGTAAGTTACTCAGATGGTGTAAACATGGACTGTCCTGAATGAAGAGAACCAGCCATTTCTAAATGATGTATTTATAGGAACCACTTCTCTAATTAAAACCAGCCTTGAAAGACACGCACACATCTGGTAGCAGATTCTCTCCCTGGTAATCTCATTTGGATTACATCCCTATCTCCTTCCCCTTTTTATTGCATTATAGACATCACCCTGACAAATGTCTGAAACAGCCTGTTACACGGGATGCCCTTTCTTCCCAAAAGGACACAACATTAGGGTAGCTCTAGCCACAGCATTTTGCATGCCACAACTTCAGCTGCCAGTTCTTGGTGCTCCATGCCGATGCCACATCAGTAAATTTTAGCAAAGGGCACAAGACTGCAGATTTGCCAGAGCAGGTCTATCTCAACACATTTGGTTGAACACGTGAGCCTCTACAACACAAAGGTCTGCATGATGTTTATATCCTAACTACAAGTACAGCAGACTCATGTCTCCCTTACAATCGGAGCACCATATGGCGATTCAAGCTTTCAATCTCACATCTCCAGAAGACCAGTCCAGCAACAGACACCTCACCAGGCTGCACTGATCAACTAACTGGGCCTCAAAGAAGGTCCAAGACACTAGGAGTTACCCCCTCCTTTGATACATGGAAGTATTTCACAATTAGGAGTGGCTCTTGCCAAATCAACTACTCATAACAACACAAGAAAAGCCCTGTTGGTTCAGTCCAAAGACCTATCTGGTCCACCATTCTGGTTCCTGGAGCACTGATCCCAATGCCTTCAGAAAGCCTATAAGCAAGACCTGAAGGCAACAGCCCTTTCCTGAAACTCTTCCCCGGCACCTGTTTTTCAGATGCTGCATTATGCCTCTAGAGGTAGAACATAGCTATCATGACTCACGGCCATTGGTAAACACCACCCCTTCATTCATCTCCATGCATTGTCTAATCCTGGTTTAAAGCCATCTAAGATAGAGGCCATCACCATATCTTGTGAGAGGAAAAATCCTTAAGCTATCTATTCACTGTAAAGAAATACAACCCTTTGTCTTTCTTAGGTTTCTTGCTAATCAGGTTTGTAGGGGAACCCCCCCCCCAAGATTCTTGTGTTCTGGTAGGAAAACAATACTAAAAGATTAGGCATCATTTTACCACAAGTACTGTGGTAATTACAATTCTCCAGTTCCATCTACAGGTGTAGACATGGGCTGGTACAAAATGCCAGCATAACTACCGTACATTAGGGTAGGCACTGCTGACACCAGGAAAAGGGTTGTGTCCACAGCAGCCATGAAAATAGTAAGGCATTGAGGAAATGGGCTGCTCAGAGCAGGTGGAGTCGGTCTGTCTTTCCTCACCACTGCTGCTGCAGGATCCTGGGGAAAGTGCAGCCACTCGTGTAGTGCACCATCGGGATCCTGGCCACAGTCTCCCACACACACAAAAAAACTTTTTGAAAATTGTGCAGAACATCTGCCTGCACACAAAACTGGCATGTGGGACATTACTGAACACTTGAGTTGCTTCTTGTCACAAAACACAAAGCATGGCTAATTCAGAAGGCAGACTCATTTTATTACGCTCAGATGAATTTCCCAATATATTTCCTTTGATCTTTTGTCCTCAACCTCTCTAAAAATTCTCAAAGTCAGTAATGCAATGGTCACTAACCATTTTTTATTAGTGCGTTCTGCAGAAATAACCCAGGATATTTCTGCAGAATGCAATAATCAAAAATGCTTTCCCCAAAAAACCGGGGGAAAATGCTGAAGTTTAACCACTTGCTTAAAATGATATTTAAAAACCACTAGATTGTTCCATCAAGACAAACCAAAATACCTGAAAGGAGACTGCCTGCATTGCTCCTGCTTCATCACACATGATCATTTAATGAAGAAAAAAAATTCAAAGCACAGAGTGATTGCAGGAAAGCAAATAAGAATGCATTCTACACACTGGCAATATACATCACGCTCAAGAATGCTTTGTATCATACTGGTTTCAATCACCACACAGTGGTTGCTTCTTTCAGGATCTAGAATTCTGAACACAATTTACCAGAAGATCAAAACTCAATTTTGAAAAATGGCATTAACTCATGTGACTGAAAATGATGATTACAAAACACGGTGCAAAGTAGCTATGCCCTTTGCTTTGAATGTAGCGTTTTCTCCTAGGTCCAAGAGCAGTAAGGAGGCCAGTTATCTTAACGCTATCCCATGCTCAAAATATACTCATTCTCTTACCATATTATTACGTTGAACATCATACTGAAAATTGCTAGCTCTAGCTCTGGATTTTTTTAAAGAAATAATAATTGCAAGAAACAGCATGATACACGGTCAGCATGAGAAGTTCCTACATTACCCCTATGGACTACTGGGAGAGCTCTGGGCCAACCAGAGACACAAATAAATGGTTGGCCAGGGAGGGGGGGGCACTGGACAGATTTACAGATTGGGACAATGGCAGCCCACAGCAAGAGCATGCACAATGCCAGAAAACCCACTATGCTTCCAAGCCATATCCAGGACCAACTCTCTTTAATAACCTACCACCTTTTGGATGAACACAGGGACCACACATTTGAGATCACAGACTGTCGGCGAGGAAATACAAGCTTAAGTAAAAGGCACAGGCATAGCATACTTGAGGATCCCAGCCCACCGATGGTACCTTTAGTTAAAGTAGCCAGGCTGGAGCAGGAGGAATCTCTCCTCTGCTCAAGAGATACTCACTCCAGTCAGAATAAAGCTGTCTGGCTGAGAATAAGTTAGAAAGAGGCCGCTTAAGGCACTGATATGTCATGAGGTGTGGGCAACTTCAGTGGTGCTGGCAGCCAATTTAGGTCCCAAGAGACCCACAACAGGTCACAGTCCCTCCAAAAATGGGGGAAATGCATTTTCTATAACTGACAGTAAGTGGAGAATAACTTTTAGCAGCATGGGGAAGTCTAGCAACCCCCCCCCTCCCCACAAAAGCAAGGCCCTATAACTTGCTCTGGAGAAAAATGGCTGGCGGAGGTGTCTGTGTCTCCTATTTGGCCAAATTAACATTTTTTAAAAAAATGGGGGAGAGGGTTCAAGAGGCACCTGGGGTCACCAAAATGAACTAGAGGATCACATGTGACTCCAGGGCCAAATGATTCCAATCCTTGATATAATGCTTGTGTAGAACTTTTAAAAATGAAACTGGATTAGTTTAACCCACAGCTCTTAAACCAAGTTTAGATATCACATCCCAATCCACCAACTTTCACCCATCAGTTGCTCCTCCCTCCATGGTTTGTCAATGATGCTGGATTTGGGCAAAGTGGACAGTGCTATCCTGGAGCTGCTAACAACACACAATTTGAAATTGGAGTTTGAAGCAGACTTGCCAAAACAGTTTGGAAGCAATACCCAGTTAGCATGACCTACAATTTCCCCCATTTTAGACATCACTGAAAATTAGGATTAGAATGAATCAGGTATGGGAGGAAGAACCAAGCCTCTAAACTACGATCAGCATGTGACATCCGCACTGGACATTAACGTGAGAATGCACAACTGTAAACTTTACCACGGCACATTTAGGCCTCGCTGCCCTTGATATCAAGGAGACAAGAGCCGACATATCTGGAGATTTTAATCCCTTTTAGCAGCTGCTGTGACAATTTCAATTATCATTTCCTATATGAAAAGGATATTTCTAATTCTAGCAATTTACATCACGCAAGCAAAACTGAAATTGGCAGCTAACCTAAGCTAAAACCCAGACAGGCATTAGCTTACTGCTTCAGTTCAAAACTGAAACATTTTTAAGCACTCAAATTTATTTGGGGAAAATTATAGGAGGGGCATCTGGAGAGTGGGGGAGTTAAATCAGGGAGTTTTGCTGGGAACACCAATCCCCATATTTGCTTTCTGACCATTTTAAATTGATAAGATTTAATTCTGTTTGCTTCTATCCAACAGAAAGTAACTAAAGGAGAATTCCTTCTACAAGGTTAAAGCAACAAGAAGGGAAACCATTAACAGAATGGACCACTGCAGAACTTGGAGGAAATTTTTAATGATCTTTATATGCTTACATCTCCCAAAAGTCATAGCCATTTTAATGGAGGCTGGTTCACACACATGCATATATACTCACTTTTTTACTATATGCTTAATTAATGCCAGATGAATGTAACAGCTATCTGTTCAGCATTAAATGGGCCTTTTATTGGAAGGAAGAGGATTTGTATTTTACACTCTGAAAAAGATCACCTGCAGAAAAATGGCTCAGACAAGCATGGCAAAGTGATGTTTGCCAGTGGCCACAATTCACAAAGAATTTTGACTCAGCAAGACCACAGAACTGATTCCAATATTTGCAACACAATGAATTGGACAACATTCCTACTAAGAATGTTGTGGGGGAGTTCTTCCTGTTGCCAAGATTTTGACCAAACCATAGAGACAGGACTCGCCAAGTGCCTCGTCAAATTTTGCCTCCAACACAAAACGAAAACACCATGGGTTTTTTTACATTATGTTTTTGGAATTTGGCACATAATGTATCTGTGCAAAACTAGTGCTCTTTGATGTGCAAAATACACAGAGCAAGTGCAAAAAAAAAATCCTTGCTGATTGATCAAAAACACACAAAGAACCCACTCAACACTACCATGTTTGCTAGCTCATGCACCAGGGCAACAGTTACTGCATCTTTCAATTCTCCACATTTTAAAGGAATCTGCCCCCCCCAAAAAAACACCACACCCCACTCTCAAGAATGCATAAAAATGCTCCATGGCTGCCTTCTCCATCTCACCATCTTGCAGTGAAGAGATTTGGGGGCGGGGACATCCCATTTAGCATGTGGGGATAAACTCAGCCACAATTTACATCCCTAATTCTTCTTACTGGATTGTATTCAGTTCTTTTCTAACTAAAAGGAGTATAAATAAACTCACCAATTTGTTTTTTTGTCATTGTATGAATGCTAATACAAATATAAGTTCTCAAGATAGAGAGAAGCATCTGTCCCAAGCTAATGTTTTTTCTGTGCCTGGATCAATATGGAATGTCAAACAGAAAGTTCTTCTGTATGTAATAGACGCACCAAAAGAACAAGTTCCACAGGCATCTAAATGAGCATGCCCAAGAGCCTGACTTCTCCTACACAGAATGGCTCTAGCCTTTAATGTGTGTGTGTGTGTGTGTGTGTTGGGGGGTTATTTATTGTACCATGGACTCATTTCACAATTAAGATCAAATCAAGGGGTAGTGGAGGCTATCAACACAGTTTACAGGGATTTCTAGACTAGACAAATCCCTCAGGTTTGTTTTTCAAAAAGGGTAGCTCTGGGGTTTCTCAGGCAGGACCCCAGGGCCCCATCACAACTAAGGAGCCCTGGTGGCGCAGTGGTTAAATACCAGTACTGCAAGTCACCACGTTGCAAGTTCGATTCCAGCCGGCTCCAAGGTTCACTCAGCCTTCCATCCTTTCGCAGGTCGGTAAAATGAGTACCCAGCTTGTGGGGGCAATTAGCTAACACACATTGGAAACTGCTTAATGCAGTGTAGATGTGTAAATTGCTATTACTTAAAACAATTTGTAAGCCGCTCTGATAGCCTAGTGGCTGAAGAGCAGGGTATAACTAACTAACTAAATTAAAAAAAAAATAGTGAGGCTCATCTGGCAAGCAGTGTGGAAGGCCTCTGTTGTGGCCCCCACCATATGAAACAGCCTCCCTACAGAGATCAGGTGGACTGCCGCTGCTGGATGTTTCCACATCAACAGAAGACCCAGGTATTTTCCCAGTCACTAATATAATAACTTACCACTGGTTTTTAATGAATGGTTTTGAATGGATTTTAACGTTTGTCTTCTTTTTTTAGCTTCCCATGTTAATGTATCATTTTATTATACACTGTTCTGAGAATTAAAACCAGAAGTAACATAGAAGCAATAACAAATTAGTAAAATAAATAAATCAAGAGTCCATATATTTATCTGAAGTTCACACTGATTCTTTAGTCAAGACAACCTACAGAAAAAATGAAAGTTTCATTTTTCTTTTCTAGCACATATTTCGGCACAATCCTGCCAGAGTTAAACACCTTGAAAATCCATCAGTTTAAGAGGAAATGTGAAGCTTCATTCTTACCTGTCCAATATTTGTTGAGCTTGTTGCGCTTTAAAAGTCCCTAGTTTAGACTGGAAGTAAAAGTACTTCCTCCAGTAAAATGAACTGGAAAGTCACGGTAGATGCAGAAGTTCCACTTATCAATATTCTCTAATCCCATATTCTATCAAGTTGGAAATAAACTGGGCTATACAGTATTTGGGGTGGGGAAGGAACAGCCTTTACCTCAGTGGTAACCATATGCATTGCATACAGAAGGCCTCAGGTTTAATACTTGGTGCCTCCACTTAGAAGGATCTTAGGCAGGCAGAGCAAGAACTGCCTTTCTTCACCCAAGGCAGAATACTAGCTTAGAGAGACATACATCTGGCTAAGTATTAGGTGCTATCCATATATTTCTATACCAAAATCTCCTTAACAGTTTTCCTGAAATACATGAGAAATCGACTCACCAGTGAAAAGGAAGAAAATCAAGACCATGATCATTGTGTACCCAAAATATAAAATTGTACTGGCAGTCCCTGTGATTTGGAGCTTTGAGAAGAAATAATGAACTGCATAGATGAAGAGATAAACAGCTGTGAAGCTGCTAGTCAAGAATGATCTCCACCACCAGTGATAATCCTAGAAAACAAATCAAGGGAGGTTGAAAGACAAAACATGCATTCAGCAACACAGAAGATCAGGGATTCTAACCATCTAATTCAGAACATAAAATGTCTATTGTTAAAACAACTGGTAGGTGGAGACATTGGCTGATCTACAGCAAACCATCCGCAGATCTACAAGTTAAGATCCCACTTTACAGAACTGCTAACAAATGCTTCACATATTATAGTAAATGGACTGAATCTAATTCTTCCTTGCATCAACCCATATTAATGAGTTTGCTTTTATAGTTGTCCCTTCACATTCACTGTGGTTTGGTTCCAGGACCCCCCGTGAATACCCAATTACGTGAATACTCAAGTCCCATAATATGCAATGGCATAGCAAAATGGTGTCCCTTATATAAGATGGCAAAATCAAGGTTTGCTTTTTGGATTATTATTTTTTAAAGAATATTTTCAAGCCGTGAATGCTTAAATCAGTGAATGCCAAATCCGTGAATGTGGAGGGTCAACTGTATTTTTTAAAAATCCACATTTCCATTTTTGGTTTAACTCCCTAATATCAATGATTATAGAAAACAGCTCTTCTTTGGTTTGGCCAATATTCAGAACCTGGTTTGTGGCCAACACACTTCCTCAATAACAAACAAACCTATGTGCATGGGATTTGTTTTTGTGGCTCTCAGCTATCTTCACTCATGGTAATGGACTCTTACAAGATAAAAGACAAGGGTATGGAAATCCAGTCTGAAGGCTTATTTCAACTTGAAAAAAAAAATTATCAAGGACACCTTTCAGTGGTGGGTGAGTCTAAGAGCTAAAACAGTGAAGCCAAAAATACAGTATATTTTAGTTTTAAGATCTTATGGTCAATAAGCCTTAGGAGAGGCATTGCAACCTTTCAGAATAGAAAAAATGTGTACAAAATTTGGGAAATATTCAAGGAGTGTGGTAAACTAGGGAATCCCAGAGAGCCATTTTGGGATTGCAGGGGGGCCTAATCTGGCTATAGGGTTTGAGTTTCCCCCACCCTTGCCATCAGGCATGTATTCCATGGGGAAGAATGAGGGGAAGAGGCAAACACACACATTCAAATTTACCCCTGCCACCTACCCGCCAAAGCATAACCATCATGTTGCCTCTGTTTTACAGACTGGCATATATTTTTATGAATAATCCCCTCCTCTCACTGATCATGAGGAAGGATCAGTGGTTGTCCAGCCAAAAACAACCCTGTCTTGTCCAAGACCCTCCGGCTTCCAAAATCATTACCTATGTACTTCCAAGCCTCATGTCACCTCCTTACAGGCCAGAAACATGAATCATATGAAAAGGAGAGCGGGCCACATCTTGACATCTGCACCCAGCACTACAATTCTGTATCTGAGCAGCAAAACTGCAGACTTCGAAGGACCGCTCAAAAGGCCACTTTGCAGGATGGAGTGATTCAGTTAGGTGCAAGAGACTCCAAAGCAAAGCTGGTGGAAGCAAGCAGGGCTAACTACACTTTTTCATAGAATCATAGAATCATAGAATTGCAGAGTTGGAAGAGACCATGAGGGCCATCCAGTCCAACCCCCTGCCATGCAGGAAATCACGATTTTAAATGTTTCCAGCTGGCTCTTATTGCTGTGTGCCTTCAAGTTGTTTCCTACTTATGGCAACCCTAAGGCAAGCCTATCACAGGGCTTTCTTGACAAGATTTGTTGTGAGAGGGTTTGCCTTTGCCTTCCTCTGAGGCTGAGAGAGTATGACTTGCCCAAGGTCACCTAGTGGGTTCCTATGGCTGAGAGGGGATTCTAACCCTGGTATCGAGTTGTAGTCCCGTGCTCAACCCACAGAGGCAATTCAATGTCAGCAGTATAGTAGGAAGGCTGATTTGGCACTGAAAACTACAGCAGTCTGTTAAGTTGGCAACAGCAAATAGAAAAAAGGCACTCTCCGTTTTTCTTCCCCCTTAGTATCTTGGCCTTCTGCCACCCCGTAGCAGTGCTTTCTACTACCACTGCTCACAAACCATTGTTCATAATCAAGATGCTGATTACATGGAAAGGAGTCCTGCCTTTCCAGGCATAGTGTCACTTGCTTCTCTTTCCAAGTGGGGTGGTCTCTGCACAGCTGGCAGCAATGACTCCATGAATCCTCCTGATGCAACCCAATATGAAGGACTAGCAGCCTGCAGATGTGTCCCCCCCCCCAAGCTACCAGCGGGGTGTCCAATTCTGTCCACCAACACATGAGCCTTGGCAACAAAGGAACCCATTTTTTTTTACCTCAGCACACAGATGAAAATAGCACAGCAAGACCGTTGCCTCTGAACATGTAATCAGAAGTATAATGAAGACTAAGAACAAGAATCCAAACATGTAGTACATCTGGTGGGACCTGAAATAAAAAGAGTGTACGTGAGCCAAGGCAGGATCAAGCCCTCCACTTCTTCTCAGCTTCTCTGAATTTATCATCACAAAGACAGCTAACTAAAGTTCTGGGTGGCAGAGTCACTGCAGGAAGGATCTTTCCCACCCACCTCAAAATCTATATATATAAACCTCTTGGGTATGTTTTCTTTCCCAGTGAGCTGATTAGCCACTTAGGAAACATCCTACAGCTGATCACCACCGACACGCAAATTCTCTTGCCACCTCACAATCCACTCCTGCCACTCAATCTGCATCTACACCCTCAGCCTCACAAGGGCCTCGTTGCCAGCCATGGCAAGGACTCTGGGAGCCTAAACGGAGCCCCCCGCCCCGCCACCTCCACTATACGCCTCAATGTGGGAGTGTAAGGGGAGAAGCTTCCATGCCGCAGAGACCTGTGAGTCCAGGGCGGGACAGCCAGCCAGCTAGATGGTCACTCAGTGGTCATATAGATTTTGGTGGTATTTCCCCCCACAATAACAGCATGTAGCTAAACCATGTGAACCTTTCAAAGCTACTACAATCTACTACAAAATGGTATAAGCTACTCTGGATACAGCTAGTTTAGTAATATTCCATATTTCATTCCATATTTAATGCCCATTTATTAGGCTCAGATTCTACAAACCCATAATCTTTTATTCTGAGCCTTGTCAACTTGGCTTAACTTGGCACCTGCCTACCCTCGAGAGCCCACCCTTCCTTCCCTTACTCCTGGATAAATCACTGTTCTCTGCATCAAACTGGAAGAGGATTGGGCCCACAGCAGTGACTTGTATAACCTCTTCTGAAGGTTACATGCTAAGAGTAACAGAATGAGCCAACCACACCCAAGGCAGAGGAATGGCAGTATATTTACTTTTTAAAAAAGAAAGAAAGTCAAGTCACTTCAAGCATTTGGAAAGGTGGTATTTAAATGGTTTCAAGGACTCCAGAAGGGAGTAATGGGGAAAAGACCAAAACAGTAAATCATGCGAGGAGGGTGAAGGGTGGGGGGAAGACAGAAGGTAACCTCCTTTATGGCTCAAACAAAGGAGCATTTAATCCAGGAATGGGGAATCTATGGCCTTCCAGAAGTTGTTGAATCACACTTCCCATTATCTCTGACTGCTAGCTAAGCTTGCACTATGTTAGTGTTGGGTTGACACCACTTACCAAATACTGTTTAAAATGAAAAAGAGCTGGATAAAGATACACCCAAAGGGTAGGATGCCACCCATGATGATACCCGGCAGGGGCTTTGTGAAAAAGGACTGCTCCGGGATTTGACGTGGAATCTGGTTTGTGCGCACCGGGTGCTCAATGGGCTAGGGAGGGAAATTAAGCATAATTAACTAGAGAAACGCATGTTAAGTCAACAGTCAAGCAGTAAACTGGTGAATGCAGGGGTGAAAGTTGCAGAATAAAGTGAAAAACCTTGCCACTACTGTCTGTGCCATCAATGCACCAGAAGGGCTGTTTCTGACACAATGGAAGAATGTTGTATGAAAAAAAGTGGCCCCTGGTTCCGCCATTTGTTATGTTTTCTCCAAAATATTTTTATGACTCACTCAAGTTCGTTTGAGACAGTCTGAAATAATTTTATTCATACATTTCTCATGCTGTATTACTACCCATAATACATGATGGTGCTACGTTGTGAGAGGTCTTTTGCCACTGCTTGGGTGAACATTTGCAGAACACCACCTGAGATATTTTCTCCTTCCACCCATGGTTCTTGGGATCCAAACCTATGGATATTTTGAGCTTAGAAAACAAACTATAGAATGGGCTCTCCTGATCCATGAGCTCCAGATCCACGATTTCAAGCAACCATGGATTATCACGTCCTATACTTAAAAAGGCAGCAACGTGAATGCAGACATGCTGAAGTATCCACACACACATTGCTGCCATTTAATAATATGGGACGCAACCATCCACGTTTTTTGTCCTCCATGGGGGTCCTGGAACAAAACCCCCACAGATCTGGAAGGGTCACTGTATTCTTGAGAGGCAGGATATAATTTCTCTCTTCAGGATCTGCTCAGCTATGGCTTCCCAGCTGGCTCCACTTGCATGCTCAAGTGGCTTTCATAGAATCATAGAGTTGGAAGAGGCTGCAAGGGCCATCCAGTCCAACCCCCTGCCACGCAGGAACACAAAATCAAAGCACCCCCGACAGATGGCCATCCAGACTCTCTTTAAAAACCTCCAAAGAAGGAGAATCTGTTTATTCCAAAATACACATGGTTTTAAACTGTTTTATCTTTTAAAATCAGTTAAATTGTTTAATATGATTTTAGTATACTAAAATGTTTTATTACTTTAAATTGTTCAATTGTTTTAAACTGTTTAATTATCTGTAGGCCACCCTGAGATTCAACAATATAGGTGGGACACAAGTATTTTAAAAAATGATTTATCAAAAAAAGCAAACCCTACTATATTGTATTTCCATCCTACCTTCTCCTTAAATCCAAAGTATGCACCAACAAATGTTAGCGGGACAGATATTCCAAACCACATAGCCAAGATCGCAACCAGGGTTCCAAAAGGGATAGCAGCTGATGACCCCTTCACCCCCAGGATAAGGTTCATTATGAAGAAGTCAGCAAAGACAATTCTGGGGAAACAGAAAATGACATACAGTCAGTTCAAAACAGGTTCAGGGTTAACATGTCGCTCCTAATTTGCTACGATTTGGCCTGTGGGATCTTGTTAGAACTTTGAAGATCAGAATGTATGATGGATGGGTAAACCTGGCACAAGTATCATGATCTCCACAACCTGACTCTAACCACCATTTTTTCCATTCTGGACAAAACTTATGTGAGAAGTCAACCTGCTTCCCATTAACACACGCTACAGCCATCAGAAGAAAACAGCAGCAAGAGTACTTCTATCTTCACAAAAATACTGTTCTAACTTGGAATGCAAGTAGCCTAAAGCAAGCTGCCTTGTGTGTCAGGTCTCAGACAAATCTGAGTAGCTGCTACATTTTATGTTTTAAATAAAATAATTTAAAATAAAAGAGAGGAGAGGATGCATTATTGTTTCCTTATTCCAGTAACCCATAATTCAACCTGAAAGTTTGGCATCTAACAGATCCTAGTCTAAGTACATTTTTTAAACACTCCCTGGACTTTTGACTGTTAGAAACTGAACATTTTTGGACTTTAACCTCATGCCATTTCTCCTATCGCTTTAGTTTTCTTGACTTTCAGAGCAAAGAAAAGTTCTGAAAAGGTGTTTTGCTACTACTCTGTGAGACACTTACCTTATTATGGTTTTTGGATGTTAACCACTTACTTTACACACAACAAGTATTGACTCTGGATTCACCCAAAAAGTTTTTTTTTAAGAAAATCAGAATGTGGTTGTTGAGTAAGTTTTATGGAATGCTTTGACATTCACAATTGCAAAAATTTACAATATATAAAATATATTTGCAATATCCCAAGCAGGTGTGAAGTGTCCATTCATGTCCAAGTGGTGTGTCATTCATGTCAGATGTGAGCTAAGTTGTAAACCCAGGATGATCATGGATGCACTTAGTACGATTGGCAGGACTTCTGAAATGATATCAACTCTGAATTATCTCATACCATGTCCTTGTTTTAATTTTTTGCTAAACCATATCCTATGCTTTCTGCTTCTCCCAAATAGCCACACTTACCTGCTTAAATGTTTGTTGAAATACTCTTAAGTTACAAAACAGCCAAACAGTGAGTTCCAAGAGTGTAGGAATGGCACAGGTTGCGGTAATAGAAGGGACAGGGCTTGTATGAATTCAAAATAGGTAGTGCATATACTTATTTTAGATTGTGCATCTTTGACAGGACTCAATGTTGCGGGTTTTTGTTTTGCTTGTTTTACTGAAAAGCACCTCGTACATAGATGACAATAAATAAATAAATAAAAGAAGAAGATTCTCATGTAAAACCATTTACAGCACTGATTGAACTCTAGTATACACAGGAACTACCAATGTTTTCAATGCTGCTATAAAGTTTGATATCCAAATATGGTGTTAGTCTTTATTATTGTGACTGTATGAAATTGTTTCTAAATATTATCCTTTTATTACAAAAATTGTAGGGTCTCTTTCCAGCTTTTACTGACATCTCCTGAAATAGCAAGTATCCCTTATCAGAAATGCTTGGGACCAGAATAAAGGAGTATCCCTTATCAGAAATGCTTGGGACCAGAAGTGTTCTGTATTTCAGATTTGTTTTTGAATTTTGGAATACCTGCATATTCATAATGAGATATGTTGATGGGACCCAAGTCTAAACACCAAATTCATTTATGTTTCATGTACATCTTACACACATAGATGGAAGGTAATTTTATCCACAATATTTTAAAATAATTTTGTGCATGAAACAAAGCTTGTCTACACTGAACCATCAGAAAGCAAAGGTGTCACTATCTCAGCTATCCATGTGGATGATTTGGGATTCTGGAGTGTTCTGGATTTCACAATTCCAGATAAGGGATACTCAAACTGTAGAAGGGTTTCTCCCTAAAAAGTGGCCTAAAATATTTAAATAAATACAATTTCTCTATAAATTTATGCCATATAATTGTGTCATTTATGTCCATAAAGCAGTCAAATAAGCTTAGGCTTGATCAGGAAGCAGGCATGACATGTATTTCAGTTTCTCCCCAGATTTCCTCCTTTTCCCCTGAGTTTGATAATGGGTCCCCCTCCCCACTGTCTATGGCTTCAGTATTTTTTAAAAGTTTACATCTTCAGGTTGGACAGACAATATTTTTAACACTGGTGGTTTCCTTCCAATTAACATGTGCACATAAAATGCCTATCATGAAGTGGAATGCACTCCTGCCCAAAAACCTGGGGTTTCAACCCATATACACTCACACACCTTTGGCTAAGAAATCCTATCACCTAAAGAAGCTGCAGTTTCACTACAGGGCATCTACCCACACAAAATTGCCTAGTAGCTGAAACCACCACCATTTAGTGAACAGAAGGACTGTCAGCTGCACCATCAGTTGGCTTCCAGAAGGGTCAGGGAAATGCTCAGCAGCCTGGGACTTATTACAGCATTCTCAGAGCACAAGCATTCTCACAGCCAAATTTACAAGCCTCTCACAGAAAGCGGCTCGGTTGTATGCAATACTGGACCGAAAGCAAAGAGGCAGCCAATTCTATTAATGCCTTAGGAAAATGCCTCTCCTCTCATCCAAAAAAGAAAAAGAAAAAAAGAGTTTCAGGAAGACCATTTAACACACAAATGTCATTCAATTTCTGGCAAAGCATCTTGTAAACCAATAACTGTTCATGTTCAAAGGCACTTAAATAAAGATACATATATATATTCTGCTAAAGCTCTGCCCAAGAAAAGAAGGCATGCCTCCCTCTTTTGTTCTTTCGTGGGAGGAGGAAGAAAAATCTTGCCCATCTACAAATTCTCAAAATCAATCCACAGAGTACGTAATTGCCGCAGGCTGTTTATGGCATTATGCAAATTTGCTGAACTAGCATAGCATAATCAAGACATCTGTTCCTATTTTGTGTTCTTCCCCACCCACCCCCCACTCCAGGCAATCATTCTACTTCTGTGAAATGGAATTTACATGCTGGAATTTAAGCTATCAGCATGGTATTTCTGCCATTTGGGGGCTCATTTAGATAGCATCTAAATGACAGCAGGAAACAGATATCTGGTCTGGACTTATGGTGAATGCACAAAAAATGGTGGCTATTTCATACCCATCCTCTCTCACCAATTATCTATGCCTAATTACTCAAGTAGATTGTTTATTGATTTTTTTTAATTGTTTTTAAGTTTGAAACTACAGAATTGGGAGCAAACTTAACCCAACCATGCTTGCTAAGACCAGCAAGATCTGCTTATCTTCTTGTACACAGAGGCACCAGAAGAGATAAGGAAATGGCCTTAACTGTGTTCTTCTCAAAATGCTTAACCAAGAATAGCACATACCACCATGGTCTGCAAACTGGCTTCAAATGACAGTGTCAGATCCTGGCTCACAAATAACTATAGTTAAGAATTATGTCTGCATGAGGTCAAAGACATTTACTTCAGAACAGAACATTGGTACCCCCCATGAAGATTCCTTTTCTGAAGTTGTGGGGAAGGAATCCTTCATGCTGGGACCTACACAAGCGGTCACCTCGCCATCTGGGTGGACAACTATCCAGTCACAAAGACACAATCTGCCAAAAAAACATGTTCATGGAAGAAAACTTATCTGTGAAAAGAATAATTAATCTTAGCTTATGTTTCTGAGAAATCTCATCCTGATACGGCAAAAGGAACCACTGCAACTCCTTCTTCAGATGGAACCTTGCCCAAGGAACAGAGTCCAAACAAGCCACCCTCAGCCCTAGCAGCTTGGCTAATACCATCAGGTAAGATGATTAATGTCCTAACACGGTAATGACCCTGAAGCTTCTTGCTCCTGTTATCTGGGAGAAACACCCTGTGAAAGGGTGTATCTATAACAGTTCCCAAGTGCTGAAGACATTGCACTGGCTCCAGATCTCTTTCCTTGTTGGTAACAAACCCGTGAAACTAGACACTTCATGATGATTTGAACATCCTCCCTGCCCTTCGGCATTGAAGGTGAATGGACCAACAGGTCCATCCAGGTATGGGTACACATGCACCCCTCTCAACCTCAGATGGGTCACCAAGGCCACCAACACCTTTGTGAACAGCCACAGAGAATCTGACAGACCAAATGGCAAGGCCCTGTACTGTAAGCGATCCTCCAGGTAAGCAAACTTTAGGTACTTCCGATGCGCTTGGTGTATCAGAATGTGCAAATATGCCTTCTGGAAGACAAGAGATGTCAAGAAGTCCTGCCTTGGTTGTCCAAGACTTTATGAGTACTCAGTAGTCTTTGTGACATCTTTGGCAGCAAAAAGTGCCCATCTTCTTTCCATTGTAAATGAAAGAGAAGCAGATATTTCTACCTTGAGTCCAGAGTCTTCACTTATTTCCCTACCACCCCTTGGATAAATCTGCTCTCGTTACCCTGCTTCATTTAGTTATTCATCTTTAGTTATTCATCTTTCATTTCTTTGGTTTTTAATAACTGTATTTTTCAATAGAAAAACTCTGTATACTAGGAGTATATATATTAATGTAAGGATGGGCTCTTCTGAAGTTCCAGAATTGATTGCAAGGTTTCCATATGGAACTTCCATCTGGCCACAAAACAATTGACCCTGCAAAGGTTCAAAATGGCCCTCCAGTCCTTGTTTTTTATTTGGGAAGATCAGAGAGTTAAGAGCACAGACTCTATGGCCCTTATCTGAAGTGTATGTTGTATTGCTTGAAGCATCAGCGCATGCCTCTCTGTAGACTTACGACTGTGAGACTGAAGGAAAAAATCTGGAGACTTTTGAATAAAATCAGTGATATAACCTTCCCTCACAGTCCTGCCCACCTAAACATCAGAAAACGTTTATTCCCAATGCTGGCAATATGTAGAAGGCGAGCCCCCACGAGAACCAAGCATGCTAGGGTTTACCCTTCAGGAAAGCTTAAGTGACTTATTTGTAAAAACAAGAGATTTTTTTTAAAAGGAAAGGAAAAGAAAAAGAAACAACAGATGAAGACACAAACATAATAATCCATTTCAAAGCTACTTGCATTTAGGTATGTAGAAATCAAGAGAACCTGCAAAAGCACAACTGAATTTGGTTACACTTAAAAAACTCTCAGTTAATTTTGGTAAGCAACATAAGCCTTTGTGCATATTTAGGCACAGCAATGCAGAAAATGAGAAAAGAAGTAGAAGAAAACAAAAACAGGAAAAGAAACAAGAATACTAACCCAGGGCACAGCAGAGCTGTCAGTAATACATTTGTCTTCCATTTTTCACCTCTAAATGCTGAGAAACAAGGGGGAGAACAATTACTACATTTTAACAAATTTATAATAACTGGACAATTAAAATCAGTTTTAATCATATTACCACTAGGTTGTTTATCGTAATTCTATAAGTCATTTTGAATTTTTCCTAACTACAGAACCTAAACTGAACCCCAATGCACACTGGTAATGCTTGTTTTTAAAAATTCATCCACAATCCATTGGCCAAATCCAGCCAGTGTTTTTAGCTGTCTCCACCTAACACCTATCCCCTAAAGCTACACAGCAAGCAGTTTTTAAAACTGCATTCTAGCTCATAGTCTTTTATAAATCCACATGTAGCAAGACCAATATAGCTTCCATTCTGCAAAGGCTAAGAGGCAAGAATTTGGCAAAGGCCATCCAGAAAGTGGCAGATGGAGAATGGAACAATTTTTTCCCCCATTACCTTACAAATATAACACAATATGCCAATCAACTCCCTTTCTTTCTCCCTCCCACCCCCAAACGTTATTTAGTGGGCTTAAATATATACCACTGCTAATAAATATATACCACTGATGGGTCATATATCATTCATTTGTTCAAAACACACTCTTCAAGAAACATGTTTGAACAAGTAGCGGTTTAAATCCAGCGTTTGCATGAGTAATACAAAGAATAAATTGGTCTCTAAATTTCTTCAAATGTATCTTCATTAATTTCTCCTCTTGTTTAACCCAACTTTATATGTTATCTGTTCTGATAATATTATGGACCACACTCTATCTAGCCATCTTTGTATAGAGAAACCTTTTAAAATTTTCCATGATTTTGCTATTGTTAATCTTGTTCTAATGTCAATAATTAACTGTGTATGGTTCTCCATTTGCAATGAGACTCTTGCATTTCCAGCCCTCATAAAGAGGCCTCAATCCCTCACACAAGGATTGTACAGTACTTACTTTTGTACATTCGAGCAGATACATAGCCTGCTGGGGTCCCCAACAAGACCCAGAGCACAACTGCACAGGTCATCAGGGCTCCTCTGTTGGCTGGTGAAAGGAACCCAAGGCAGGCAAGGACTGAAAGAGTGAACACAAACACAGAGGCATTGGGGACAGAACATTAACCAGAGCAACATTCGCAAACGTGTATCCTTTTCCAGAGGAGCTCCATCTGGCCTCCTTATACTGAGTGAGACCTAGAGCTCCATCTAGCTGATTAGTTTCTACATGGAATGAAGACGACACCGAATGGTCTTTCCCAATGCCAGAGGTTGGCCCTGGGACCTTTTGCATATAAACGTGAATGGTATCACTGAACTACATGCACTTGTTACACACCAGATGGCCCTTCCAAGCTCTTGGAAAGTCTTGTGGCTGCTCAGTTCTGTCACACAGTTTTAGGGGGAAAGCTTACAAAGTGAGCTCTTCCACATCACACAATCTAAGTCAAGCTACCACAGAAAGCCTGACTTGTTCATGAATGAGCAGCATGCTGGCGTAGGCCACCTGATCAATCCCACTTGCAGCTCAATCAGTCACATGGAACTTTATTACGTAATGGGTTTATCATGTTGTTTGGCTGTAGGCCATGCTCTCTCTCAAGCCCAAGAAAGAAGCCAAGAATAAACCCTGGGTACTTTCCCCCTGGTTTGTTGGGAGGGAACAAGCCAGTGAATGGAGGCTTCCCATTGCCAGACAACATGATAAACAAACTGCATCTCTGCGTAAGCATGAGTGACTGAGGATTATGCACCATCAGAATGCTGGCTGGTGATGCCATGCAATTGTATCATGTCAAATAATTTCCCTTTCCTGATGGTGCCATCTGCTGCTGCCACCAGGCGCCCAGCTGGGACTGAAGAATAGTCACCAGGTTTGTATTAAGGGAACTGTAATGTGCCAGGCTGGCAAGAAATAAGCAGCAGCACATGCAGGGAATAATGCAGTGCACTCTATGGGAAAAAGCCTCAGCATTCTGGCTCTTAGAAGTATTAATTTCCAATGGAGTAATATTGGCTTGGGCCACTGTATTCTCATTATCACTACATTTCCAAAGGGAAATAGCAATTATGCTGGGTCTGCAAAGTCTCCTATCAAATTACCATGAAACCTTTTTACCTTTCCGTTTTATACCTGCCTCACATTCATTTCATGTTACAATTGCCTCCGCCCTCTCTTTCTCTCCATCAACAGACTGCAGTCTGCTTGGGGCAGAGATCTGTCACTTTTTCCTTACGTGCTGCTGGCACTGCGTAAGGAACTATTTTAGGCCACCTTTGGTACTTACACAAAGTGATAAATGTCATTATGAAAATCTGTGTCCCTTGGCCCAAGAAGACAGAGAGAAGCATGCCCTTCCTGGGAGGCCGGAACACATCTCCGTGGACCAGCTTCCACCCAAATTCCTCTTGGGCATCTTCCTGCAATAACATCTTTATTAGACATACAGTACATCAAGCAACAGCGAATTAGTACAAACCAGACATGAAATTCACTTTCCTAGCCTGATTATCTTTCTGCTTTTCTTTCTAAAAGGGACTAATTTCATCAGCTTTGTTATTCACTGATTCTACAAGCCCCAACGGACTGCTAGTCAGCGAGGTGGTGGAGGATGAAGATGTATAAAGAAACAATTATCTTGAGAAGGCAAAACAAACATTAACATACTTAGCTACAGTACTGCAATGCTGATTTATATTAAACAAAAATAGTATTTAATTTAAACTGCATCAAAAGCACTTAACATATTTATCTGCCATTGGCATCGATTGCCAAACCTGGCCATTTCAAACCTGACATTCAAGGAAAGAAAATACTGCAGTACAAATCAAGGCCCAGGTGGCAAGCAGGTGTCTTCCCGTGTTCTGTTCACAGTAGGGTTTTTCTTTATTATAATAAGTCCAATGAAATAATTTACTTAGTAAACATGAAAACACAGTTTCAAATTAAGGTTGCTACTTTCTTGATCCCTCATACTAAATCAGCCGTCATGTCTTCATTTTTCCCCCTTTGCCTAAGCTTAGTTTGTTACAGCTGAGCAAATGCTAACTTAAGTTCTTGCAATGTCAAAGTGGAGATCTCAAGCCCATGGCCAAATCCAGCCCTCCTGGAGTCCCAAGCTGGCCTTCTGAGATCCCCCAAGGGGACACGCCCCTTATCTATAATGCCATCATTTGCTTCTGTTTCTTTCCGACTTTTGTATAATTTTTTCCCCCTTGTAAAAGACTCCAATGTCTTTCTGGCTTAACTGTTGGCCCTAAGACCTTCAAAGATATAAGATTAGGGTATTTTGGGCCCCACCTATTCACCTTGGCCCTGCCCACCACTGGAATGCCCCTCCCTGAACCTTACTGAAAACGAGTTTGGCTCTTGGCCTGAAAGAGGTTCCCCACCCTTGCATTAGGTCTTCAAGTGTGGAATGCTTTCCCTGCCCAATTTACTCTTGTATGATAATTCTACCATTACTTTGCCTCCTGTTTCCAACAGAAGGTGGGGGTTTCATCCCCTCCAGAAAAGAAGATTTTCAAGGCAAAGGTTTAGGGGTTTACATGCAACAACCAGTAAAGTGAAAAAAATGTATAAGCCTTCATTTTTTTCCTTTGAGTGCCAATGTGAGTCAATTTTTGAGTATAGATTTCCCACCAACTCAATGCAGTCACCAGCTATACCAAATGGGCACAATTATATGGGTGTCTCTGTTATTCTTTTTAAAACAAACAACAGTGCACATTTATCAAGCACCAGTTAGAAATATAGTATTACTAACAGCCATTTTGAAAAACATGCCTCACCCCTGCTTTATATATTACAACATGTGGATGGGTTGCTTTATTACCACTTAGGGAGCATGAGAGAAACCAAACACCTAGAAAGTAAGAAGGAACATTGTCTGCAATGAATAACTTGAAATTCCTTAAACACATGAGATTTGGAATGTTAAATATTCCGTAAGCATTGTATCTAGGGGAACTCAGGCAATTAAAACCTCCCCATAGGGAAAGGCAGAGGTGCAAAAATATTCCCCCTAAAAAATTGGCAATTAAGTTCTGGTCCCACTCAGACCTCTCTGCCTAGAAAGCGTAATAGAGTCTGGTTGCTGGAGGGTGGGGATTCAAATTACCTAAGCCACGATTGCTGAGCCCTTGATTTGTTTCGTATGAAACAAAGCACTCCTCACCTGGGGGAAGCAGGATTTTTGTAAAGCCTGTTCATTACTTCCAAATGACAGCTGATGGAAAGTCTGTATTTTGCAGACTTTTGTTTTAATTAGCTGAGCACATATGGTCTATTTGGCCAAAGTTTTAAGAGCTCTCACTAAGGCAGGTAATGGGGGCTGTTTGTCACACAGACCACCTGTAGCTTCTTAGAGAAATGCAAAAGGAAAGATTCACAAAGTAAAATGTTGAGGAGTATCATACTCAAAGCATCTCAAGGGAGGCACAAAAACTGCTGAGCAAGGGGTCAGCATTGCATTGTCTGCTCTCTGAATTGCATTATCTCCACAGCCTGAATAAAATAAGAAGCTAAACACTGTCTCTGCTCTAGTAGCCCAACAGCCACAGTGGTATGCCTTACACCAAAAGTAAGGAACTTCTTCCAGCTCAAGGGCCTTCAGAGACGTTTTCAGGGGCCAAAGACAAAACAGTGGGGCCAAAAATAAAAGCTTAGTTCATCTTAAAGCACTTACTGCTGGAAACAAAGAATTAGGAGAGGCATTTCAATCTTTCCTAGGATAGAAACATCCTTTTAAAAAAACACTGGAAAATCACTAAATGATATCACAGAGAGGAGGCATGGCCATCCAAAGGACCCCTGAGGGCAAGAATTGGGACCCCAGGAAGGCCAGATTGCCCTGCTTTGCACTTTATGCTTAAGGAAACTGCTATATTGAGCTCCAATATTTACAGGAGTTTATAAGCTCTTTGTCCCACCCCCCTCCTCTCTCTCTCTCTCTCATATGGGCTTCACAGTACCTATATATTCCTTATAGGAGATTTGTTTTACTTACTGAGGAGTCAATCTGGTTGTATCTTGCAATATCTTTATGCAGCGTTCTCAGAAGAATCATGGCCACCATTCCAGACAAGAACAGAACAATCACAAGAGAATTCATGATGCTACAAATGAGGAGAAATTTGAGGATTTCAAACCAGCTGCTGGACAGACACCCCAGTACCAGACACAGTTCTGAAGTTTATACCAAGGGGAAACAAAAGGTCAAGCGTAGGGCAAGAAGTCACTGGCAAAAGTAGCCGCAATGCAAAGAAGACTGGAATCTTCAGGCTTCAATAATAATATAGATATTAAACTGAAGAAAAATCCACAATATGACGTTTTGAAATGCCAAGGAAAATAGTACTTTGACTGGGTTTTTAAATGTGGCATGTCAAACATTTGGGAAACTACAGTTCTAGATTACTTAGTGTGAAAGAGGTGATATGTTAAAGGCATTACACATGAAACAAAGATGACCATCTACTTCTACCATAAGGAAGATTTAATGCTTATCACCAATGAACTATAGTTCAGATTCAAAATTATCATTTGATACTCTGTGTGTATGTGTGCATAAAACAAACCATAGTTCCAAATTATCATTTGGTACTCTCTCTCTCTCTCTCTCTCTCTCTGTGTGTGTGTGTATAAACAAACCATAGTTCCAAAAGTCATTTTCAACCCATGGCTTCAGATCTTGGTTTGGTGGTCAGTTGCAAACCATGGTTTGTCAAACAGTATTGATTCAGACAATTCAAGAAGCCATGGAATAGGTTTTCACACAATGGTTTGGCATTATGTATGAAAAAAGTCTCAGGACACATTTACTGCATACAGATCTCAACACAGACAAGAGGTTTCCTGTTTATTTTTTAAGAAATGTGGAGGGAAATCAACATTCACTATATTTTTTCTTATCAGTAAATACTAGCTTCAGACAGAGACAAAATTCCAAAGCATACAACATGAAAGCATGTATTTTTTTAAAAAACAAGAATAAAAAGCCGATCAACTGTAACATCTTAGAAATTCTCCAAAACAAAATGATAAAAGTAAAATATAGAGATTGCTTTTCTTCAGAAGGCACATACTTTTGGCAGAACACAATATTCTTAGCTGCTGCCAAGAGGACTAACACTCAGGAATGTTACTATAGACCAAACGAATAGAGGTTCGCTAGCCAGAACCCCATTTTCGTTTTAACCACAATGGAAACAACAATTGCAGAAATACATATGCTGAGGCAGAGACCTTCCAAGTTTTGCTGCAAGCTACTTCTTTCAGAACTAACATCTCTTACCTGAACCACTGAATGTTGGTATGGGGCATGGATTCCAAGATATAGTCCCACCTTGAGGCCCACTTAATATTGTTGTTCTCCTGTACAGAAAAGAAGCAGGAGCTGAACCCAAAATACAAGTTGTCATACAAATCTGATTTTCCTGGCTGCAAGCACCTGCAACAGCCATGTGCTGATGCATTTTTCACATGTTACACAATCGCCCAAGGCCACATCTAATTTTAGTTTATCAAAGCCAAAGACAGTACAGTGCTATCCCATGCCTTCTTCATGCCCAGGGAAGACCCAGCAGATCAGCTTTCAGGAATTTTATTTACAAATTAGGACTCCTTTCTCTAACTGCTGCTGCTTCTCCCACAGTACAGCTCCACACATTCCAATACAATGGTTTGTGCAACCACAATGCCAATAAAAAATAGGAATATTTGTATCAAATCAGGTGCCAAAAACCACCAGCCCCAAACTCCAAGAGGCCTGAATCCAGACATTGACCTTCCACACACTAAGAGACTTCCTTGTTCTCTTCTACCACAGGGAATGCTCAATGGGCATGACCAACAATTGCCTTACCCACTGAAAATGGGGAGCAGCACCTATGCATATAGATCTTAGTGCACACACTAGAGCCATTGGTTTAGGATGGGCATGACCAACAATTGCCTTAGCCACTGAAAATGGGGAGCAGCACCTATGCATATAGATCTTAGTGCACACACTAGAGCCATTGGTTTAGGCTCTGTAAAAGTGGCTACATCCTATAGGCATCTTGTGGTTTTTGAATTAACTTAATATTACATACCCGTGTTTTATCAAAGACTTTGTAGGGGAGGGGAAACCCTAAAAGACACATATTGACAGGCAGCTCATTTATGCCATCACATTAAGAGGACTGAAAGGCTCCTGGGAAAAGAAACAAGATACAGAACCTTTCACTTCAAGGTCATGGGTTCAAGTCAAATTTCATTTGGAAGAAAAAAGGGAAAGTTGACAGCACGTGGTGGCTGTCTGGCCGTGTGGGCCAAGTCAGCTAACAGGCCCTGCTGACTTCGGTGCAAAACAGGTGTCCTGCATCACAATAAAGCAACTTTAACTGCCAGCCTTTGAGGTTAGTCTCAGGATTACTATCACTCAGTCTTTGCCATATGTGGATGCTGTACATGAGTAGTTTGATAACATACACAATACATGAAAAACAAAAAGGTCTATTTTTAGAAACCGAATTGCCTGTGTAATTATTAACAGTTTAAAGAGTTCGAGAAATTAAAGTTGAAAACCTCTTTAAAACTTACTTCAAATTTCACGGAGTAAGAATAGATAACGTCCATCTTGCTGTTAGAGTCTGCAGGTATTTCCATGGGGGGCTCTTCACAAGTTAACTTGTTCATATCTGTATGTTTATAACTGCAAAGATAATTACACTTACTGGATAATGCACAGATGTTCCTTCACAATTTTTTCATAACGCTTTACTTAAGGATGCCATGCACTAGATATGTGTTCGATATGTTTGGGTTCTCAAGTTGGTCTGACTGAACTGCCAAGTGGATGGGAAAGCCCACAAAGAGTCTGTGGGTTGTGCCAATTCTCCACTGAACAAAAGAACAAATGCCATTTCTGATTGTAAAAACAATGGTGAATTAAAATGCTGGTATTATTTATAGCAGTGATGGACAGTCTTCTATGATCTACTTTAAAAAAAAAAAACAGGCCTTCAAGGGCCACCAACTGAGCAGAGATAGCTCAGGACAGAACGACAACCAGTAAAATCAAGGAACAGGCAGCAAACTGACTCAGAGCAAAGCATATATTTTCAATATTAGAACCGAGCTCAAAAGTCCTTTCACACACAAAGTTTCACTGTTATAAGAAATCTCTCAAAGTCCCAAACCAAATTTTCTGGGTGACTTTCAATGTTGTCTTGGATTAATCTTCTTATTCACAAGATGAGAAGGAACAGAGCAGGTATCTGCCTAGACATCTTTTTCACTCACACCTGGCTACAGGGCTCATTGTGTAACAGTTAGAAGATATCTCACTGAACAATGTTCAAACTTGAAGCCTGCTCACCCAGGTAGTAAGACAGGCACAGAAATATTACCGGGAAGCGGGGAGTATTTAATTAACATGAATATCCACTTATTCATTCCATAACAATGCTCCAGCTAAGACTCCTTGAGTTTGCTGTGAAGAGAATTCCTGGACACAGGAAAGGACACAGTTTGGAAAGCCTCTGGAAATGCTGTCTGTGTATCGCCAATCCCTATAGCCCTATGAAAAAGCTACACATATGGAACAGCTTCCAACCCCAGAGTGATCTTAAGAGGCATGGGAAGAGACCGCAGCAGAATCTGTGCTAATCCTAATGTGCACAGTTGCTGACAACACACACACAAGCCCAGTTTGGTGTTTGGTTCACCTATGCATTTGGCTCCCCTGTTCATGATTCTAATACAAATGGACAAGACATTTCCATGGGCAGAATCAGCAAGAGAGAGCAGATAGTATACTAACAAGGAGAACAAAAGAGAAGAGCCTGTACCAGGAAACCCACATGTCAGAGGGAGCGCAGGAGCATCAGATTCCCAAAATCCTCTAGGAAACTGCAAATCAATACTCCCAATCTGGGAATCACTGTAAACTCTCCAGTTCATCAAAGAGTCAGGTTGCATCTTTAAAATTAACAGATTTATTAATTTTATTAAACCATGAACTTTCATGGATTACAAACCACTTCCTCAAATTTATTAAATCCATGAACTTTCTCAAATTTCTCAAATGTATTAATCCACTTCCTCAAATTTATTAATCCATGAACTTTCATGGATTACAAACCACTTCCTCAAGTGCATGGAGCACAACTGCAGAGGTTAAGATACATGTATCAGACATTTTAAAAATGCTCAGGGGGTAGCTGTGTTGTGTGTTGCAGCAAAACAAAAAGACTTGCAGCAACTTTTTGACTGACTGGTTTATTAGTCTTCATCATCCCATATACAAGCATGTGCAATCAGCGTGCGTGTGCACACACACACACAGCCTGCACATGGATTTTGCCACAGCGCCTTTCAAAAGTTGCACAGCTAGTTCAATGGCACCTAAAGCAATGCAAAATATGACCCAGGCCAAGCTGAGTTACAAGAGAAAAGGCAGACTAACACTTTTTTTAAAAAGTTCTTACATGCCTTCTTCGCTTCTCCTCCAACCTCACAGCAAAGTAGGAGCAGTTATTTTTACAAAGTGCTTCAGAGCCATCTACTGGAGGGAGAAAAAAATTGTACCAACCACAAGTGTGGCGACACAATTCTCCCATTTGCAAGCATATTAAATCTTTCCTCACTCCTGTTTTCAGATTTGGCAATAATTTCCCAAAAATATTGAAGAGCAACATTATGTACAAGCTTGAACAAAGTAGAACTGAAGTGACTGTCAGAACTTGAAAGTAATACATTACAAGCAGTGGCACCAGTAATGAGTTGCATCTGGAAAGAAATGAGGGGCACATTGGCCTTCCTTGGGTGGGTGGTGGGAACATGCACATAGTGGCTGGTAACACTGTCATTTCCCCCCCTTTATTTCTAAACCTTTTGAGAGATTTTTGACCACCCTAAGGCTATTATTCTGGGTGCTTTTGTAAAATAAAAATAAAAAGATAAAAAGGGATGTCTTAGCAATATGTTACATTTAAAGAAATGAGCAACAACTACTTTTTAAAAACGATCATCCCAAACTCTGGTCCTTTTTGAACACAGAATACTGAAGACAGATATCAAAGAACAAGAAACATAGGGCTAGTTAAAAAAATACAGGCAGCATGGAACATTTAATAATGCCTCTTTGTAGTACTCATTACCAGGACTCTGATTATAAGCCCTGCAGCAAGGCACATTTGGCCAGTATATCCATTACACAGACTTAGGCACATTCAAAGAATCTCCTGCAACTGCACTGAATAAACAGGTAATTTTATCAGACATTCAAGATCCAATATAATGGGAAAGTTTTTTAAAAAAAAAATTGGTAAAGAGCTGTACAAGAATATAAGGCATGAGTAGAATCTAAGTTTAAGCCAATAGTATAAGGACAATGCCCCCAGCCTGAATTCTTCTCTTATTGTTACTATTAGTTTTCTAAATGCAGGACGTTATTCTGCTTTGAGATTCAGCTATTGCTAAACTTAAGTTTACTAGGGAGACATTATAGGTTCTGGGTGTCTAATTAAACCAAACGTGTGTTCTTTCCCTTTAATGTATGAAAGCAAAACGAAGGACAAAAATAGCCATACTCTAAGACCTATCATGTTCTGACCTAAAGGACATTTGGAACCTGGCAACACCTTCTATGGGAGTCCTGTGGAATTAAAGCTGTTGAGAGGCCTGAGATTTAAACAGAGAGAGAAATTAAGCTCACTTTTGCTTTTTCAATCGCTTAGCAAAGGACACCATTAGTGTACACACAGAAAGACCTTTAGTAAAGAATTCCTCTGGAAAGACAACTCCTTTGCACCTCCTATTTCTGTCTTCTTCCTTGCCTTCTTTTAGGCAGGGTTTAAAAGTTTTCACCAAACCTCTCTGATGCTTTTACATTCCATTTACAGAAGTCCAGGGATAGGCCCACAAACCAAGTCATTCCAGGTTCCTAGTGATGGAGGAAATCATGTTGTGGTATTGTAGTGGTTTGAGCTATGACTCCAGAGACCAGGGTTCAAATCCTTGCTCGGACATAGCTTGGATAGGAAGCCAAAGGCAAACCCCTCTGAATAAATTTTGTCAGGAAAACCCCGGGATAGAATTGCCTTAGGATCACCATAAGTTGGAAACAACTTGAAGGCACACAACACCAAATTCACAGAACATCATCAAAGCCTCCTTCTGACTATTTATAAAGACATAAGTAGCAGACTTATAAACAAATTTAGACCTATGATCATTGTAGCCTAGTACCAGCTACTTTGACCAACAGCTGATAAAATGGTCTCACTTTGTATAAGGCAGCTACAGACTGGTCATCAGGAACAGGCATAACTCAGTGACAGAATTAATGTTTGACATCCAGGGAGGTTACAAGTTCAATTCCTAGCAGGCTCAGCTTTCTAGGACTGAGAAAGAAATATGCCTGAATCTTTGGACAGCAGCTACCAGGCAGAAAATACTAGGCTCTTCTGGGCTAAATAGTTACATAAATCAACTGTCTGATGCAGTACAGGGCAACATCATACACTCCCAATCTCCAGAGCATCAAAGTTGGTGGTTTGTTTGTTTTTTTGGACTGCAGTTCCCAAAATTTCCCTAGCCAGCATGGCCAATGGCCTTGCTGGCTGGGGGAAATCTGGGAATTGCACTCCAAAAAATTAACTTTTTCAAGTTCTGTCAATCCTGCTCCTGCTACCCAGGAGTCTTATTTAGCATGGGGTACCAAGAAGTTCATCTTGGACTTAGTCACTCAGCTCTGTTTACTCTACCAGCTACACAACATTATCAGACCTACAGAAATGAAGCAGAGAGCCCAAACTGAGTTGAGCACTAACCATTCATGCCTCCAGAATGATACAGTCCTAAAGGGACAAATGTCCCAAGTTACCTTTTGGGTTCCAGCCGAGCTGTAACCAGCCGAGCTCCAGGCCAGTTCTCATCCTTTCCGCTATGGTACGTGATTGTGATATCAACATGGTTGAAGAGGTAGAAAGTATTCTTCTTGTTGAACTTTGACTGAAAGATATAAAAGTACTATTAAATGCTTTCAAAGGTTTTTGTTTTGCATCAACAGGCACTTGCCAAACACTAACGGCAACTACAATGCAACTGCATTTTTAAAAACAAATAAATAAACGATAGGTACTGTAGGTAACTGAAGCACTGAACAACCGATTCCTAAAGAACACGGACAGTATAACCTATCCACTCATCCAGCCAAACCAAGTTTCAAGGAGAATTGTACTCCTAAGGCATAAAGGGTCCAAATACACTTTATCTGCATGCATCCCAGTCAACTGGGGAAGAACAGATCAATCTGTTTCTGGTCTATGTCAGTTTCACATGTATTTGTTCATGAAACTATTTGGTTACATTTCTGTACTCAACTGCATTATTCTAAAGGGCTGTATGAGATTTTGTATTTAAATATGTGGATCTCTAAATTCTTTTTAATTAAAAAATATGCACAGGTCGTTAGAGCTGCAGAGCCAAGATTTGCATCACAAAATTTAGGAAAGGTTGTAAAATCTAAAGGATCATTGTGTTCTGATATGCACTTTAAGCCATGTGCAGTTCAGTGTGGCTTTCTTTTAAATCTGAACTGAAAGAAATTGTCAGGGTCTATGAGGCTGATAACTTCCCTACTGATCTTTCTTGTGGGGCTAGATGCCATAGTCAACTTGAGGCACAGTTGCCATAAGAGAACTAAGAGATTTATATAACAATGATGGAGAAAACAGGTTGAGAAAGGGCTTTCTCCATCTCATATAATACTAAATCTCATGGCATCAGATGAAACTGATTGTAAGCAGCCCCAGCCAGTATAGCCAATGTTCAGAAATGATGGGAGTTCTAATCCGAAACATGTTGAGGGAGACTAGTTGGAGTAGGCTGTACTAGCTAGCCCTCATTTTACCCTAATATACACAAGCATGAATGAGCCAAGGAAATTCATGGGTTCACATTACATGTTCCCTCTTGCTTCTGTACACTTCCTTCCCCCTTCCTTCCTTCTGAAAAGAGGAGTTGAGAAAACATGTACACCACACGTCATCTCATCCAAAACAAAAACTGTAGTTATCATTAACCATTGATAAAGTAGCCAGCTTCAGAAACCGTAATTTGTTGTATGTCCATGTAGCCAGCACATCACATGAAGCATCCCCAAGGGTGTTTGTGTAGGTCTTACACAATGCCAAAATACAGTTTGTCTCTGTAATACTTTGCAAGGCAGTAGCAAGCCATGATTTCCAATCCTAGCTTAACGGACATTTGTAAACCAGAGGGTGCTGTTGGTAAGGGCACATGATTTGATATTCTATCACAACAATCTAAAGATTCAGAATAACAGTGAAGGTTTGTACCCAACACCTTACCTGAAAATATTAGAGAAGTTTGCTTTGATCACTTACACTAATAATACAGGCATCTTTTGGCCGGCCATCCAGAGCAACCGAGCATCCAATTGGAAATCCTGGATTACAGTATTTCTGTCCATCTTCCATATCATAACACCAAGTCACTGGCATGTTATCAATAATCCTGAGAGACAACAATGTCAAACATATCATTCTAGTTTCAGAACTGCTCTACAGTTTATAGGTAGAAAAAACTTTTAAAATACATTTTTAGAATTATACAATTACTTCACTTTTTATGGTACTGTAACACTATTCACTTTTTTTCCTAATTTGTTATCTCTAAGGACACTTAATTTTAATCCTTTAATTTCCTATCTTGTTCATTCATTTTAATTACTTTTGTTGTCTGCTTTCTCTTCCATAGTGCTGATCATAAACAATAATAAAGATTGATTTGAACTGAATCCTTTCTTGAAGAGAACAGTGATATCAGAGAACATGTCCACTTACCAGTGATGCTGATAGTTCAGCTGCATGCCTTTTTTCAAAAAATCCAGCTTATTTTTGTCTTCTGCTTTGGCTGGATCATAAGATTTCATGCAGACTGCCTTGCAATTTTCCTCTTTGTTAAACGTAAACTAGCATAAATACAAAACAAGTTTGTTTATTTTTTACTCCATGATGTCAAAAGACACATTTTATAATGAAGACTGCATTTTTGTAGCAATCTTTATCCCCAAAATTAAGGGGAATCTACTGGAACTTAAAAGCTACAATTTAACAACAAAATACTCATAAATTCTGTTCAGTGTTATTTTGTCTTCAGTACTCTGACAATGAAACCTCTTTGTCCTCCTCCCCTCTTGCATACACAGTACACAGCATCACAGATAAGCAAGCAATATGCCATTGTACAGGATTTTTGAAGCACACAAGTCCTACAGGAATTCAGAGAACCCAAGCTTTCATTTCCAAACAAAAATGGAGGAGGGAGAGGTTTCTAGCCCTTGTGAAATGGCAAACTAAACAATGACAAATGCTGTAGTGGGGTAGAAACAAGGAGGCAAGTAAACAGAAGAACACATTCATTGTTATTTTTTGGTCTGTAAAAGAACCATTTAGCTGGTCAATCTAGTTCAGCACAATGATCCTAATAGTGACCAAGAAAGTCCCTTTGAAAACTCAGAGGAGTTTATACTAGTCAAAGACCGAATAAATTTTATTACTATTACTCAGAGGAGTAGAAGTGATTCTGCAATGCTACTAAGTGAGGAGCTCTGCTTCCTGAGACATTTGAATTCCTCACTTGAACCACAAAAATAGTTATTTTTAACCATGGTAGAGTAAAAGGGAAACATGCTGCTTATTAGTTCTTCATAGTATTTTATGCAACTTATTGCATGGGAAATGAATATGTTACTGAATCATTGCCAGCACAGTATCGCAATACCCATGACTACAAAGGTACCACTTAAGACCAATTTGCACTGACCATTATTTCAAAAGAATGGTTGAACCTGAATGAACCCAACACAACATCCAACTTTGCAACAAAGCATTATCAAGCAGAAACAGCATGCAAGTGGTTAGAAACAAGACTAGAATCAACAGAATTTAATCACACAAAACAGTCAACCAAACAGTACTGAAAGGCTGAAATAACCTTGTAGGGTGATGAAGCTATTCTTTCTCCAAACAAAACTTGTCCAAGGTTTTCTGAAGGTCTTTTTTCTGTTGCATCTTGACAAAAGTCAAAACTAGGATCAAACAAACAAATCAATGTTTCTTTTAATAAAAAAAGTACTTTAATATTACCCTCTTGACATTAGAAGAGCTACACTTATTGCCAGCTTCTAATTTTTTAATATTGATGAACTGTGTTCCAGTTACTTTAGTGTTCAAACACAACAGCAAATCATTCACCATAGTTTTGACTGTAAACCATCATGCATACTCCAGCTTTACAGGCACAGCTATATGTCTTCCTTCTTCATCTGCCTTCCCGAATTGTTGCCTCTATTGGGAAAGCAACATCCAAATCAATGTCTTCTATATTCAAATGCAAACTGAAGCAACTAAGTTTTGGTGGTCACTCACGAACCATGCTTCCTCAGATGGTGTTAGCCTTCTGAACTATATGTCTAAGTCAATTCCCCTTCATACATAAAAAATCTCAGTGGTGATTTTGGTTAGGAGTTGTCCAACAATATCAGGCTCTGCAAATTGAACATTACTGGGCTAAAATGAGTACTTCAAGAAAAAAAGTGCAAAGACTGGGGTAATGTAATACACTTACGCATCATATTCATATGGTAGAACTGATTCAACTGAGTCCAGTCGGTTCACAAACAATTCAATTTGTGACTAGAAGAATAGGAAAATCATATAAATGTTTTGAGCTGAATATAATAGTTTTTTAAAATTACAAAATAAATATAGTAAGCTTTTCCTACAATTAATAATTCTACAGAAATAACAGAAACAGCACAGTGACCATCAAAGCATACAATAGGACCCCTGTATCTACTGATTCATTATCCACTGGTTCAATTATCCACGGGACATAAAACAGCACACCTACCATAGAGCCTTCCTAGAAAATGCGTCCTCTAGCCATTTTTTAGGTCCTCCAAGGCAACTCTATGGTATTTTAAACTAGAAGTCCCATTATTTTCAACGGTGTTTGCTATTATCCACTGTTTTCGCTATCCACACCCCGCCCTCCAGAATCAATCCCCAGAAGATACTGAGGTCCTACTGTACTTTCCAGAAAATGTACTTGGAATGTCTTCCTAAGATTGCTATCCTGAACAGGCTTAACTGAAAATAAAGCTCACTGGAATCAACAGTACTCACATCCAAGGAACCTAGTTACTAGGTCAGTTTATAGTAGATAAACTTGCTGTGCAAATCTTCTGTGTGAACCTATGACTGCACTCTGAAACTTTGCAACTTCCTATTTGGATTTTATATCTTTGACAGGATTTAGTCCCACCTCCTAAGAGTTTTGAGAAGATTACACTCACCACCACTACCACTATCTTACCTACATACCATGCTAATGGTATGTAGTCCCCCACACCCTGGCAACACAGAGAAGACATGACACTACACCTTAGAAAAGGGATGGGCAGAAGGTACACTGGGACCTACCAGTAGATCTCAACATGGCTTGCAAAAAAAAAAAGATAAGCATGCCTGACTCCTAATAGTCTTGAAACAGCAACAACTAAACTGTGTTTTTCCTCTTAAATTAAATAGGAGGAAATAAAATAAATAGATAACAATTAGGAGATATCAACAGTGGATTTTTATATTAAAGAACTTGTGACATTGGTTCTAATACTGGTTATAAGTTCCTTGGCTGACAACATGCCAAGTGGCATCCAATTTCTTATTTCTTAGTGAACCTACACCTGACCAACCAGTGTTTTGAACCTGGGCCTGGTTGAAGAACTTAAAGAATTCTATTAAAATATAAAGTAAACCCTGCAAGCCAATAGTCTGCCAACTCTTGCCTTAGAAAAAAATATTTTAAAACACACATTTGTCATTCTGCAGGTCTAAATATTCTCCATTGAATACAAGTCAAATACAAGTTTAACCACCTGATCATTTCCCACCCAGCAATGACATGTTTCAGAAGTAAAGAACTATACTTTGCTATAAACTTGAACCAGGAAGTACCAGCAGAAAATGAAGAGGGCAAAACCTGAACAAAACAACCAGAATCCTTTTTGTCAGCGCCAGTGCAACTAGTGACTCCAGCTGAATCGCTCTTGTAAAAGTCTCACCAAACACAGCCTAACCTCCTGCATTGAAGGATCCTGTGATTGTGTAGTAGAGAGCGAAGGCAGAACATTTACTGAATACTGAACTTGGGGCCTTGACGAAAAGCCCGAGGGCAAAAGGAGTACTGAATCAGAGATTTACTTCGGAGTAAGCATTTTTACAGCAATCAGGAAGTATGCTTCCCACAATACAGACCTGGGGATGTATGTAATATACACACATACATACACATGTGTGTGTGTGTGTATGTACAGTTGTCCCTTCACATTCACTGGGGTTAGGTTCCAGGACCCACCGTGAATACCCAAATCTGTGAATACTCAAGTCCCATTCTATGCAATGGCATAGCAAAATGGTGTCCCTTATATAAGATGGCGAAATCAAGGTTTGCTATGAGGATTATTATTTTTTAAAGAATATTTTCAAGCTGTGAAGACTTAAATCTGTGAATGCTAAATCTGTGAATATGGAAGGACAACTGTATGTGTGTGTGTGTGTGTATACATATATATATGTGTGTGTGTGTGCATGTGTGTGTGTATGTGTGTATCTCTCTCTCTGTATATATATTGTGTGTATAGATATGTGTATGCATATGTATGTGTATCTATGTGTGTGTATGTATATCTATGTATGTGTGTATATATATGTGTATATATATATATATATGTATGTGTGTGCGTATATATATGTATATGTGTACATATATCTGTGTGTATGTGTATCTATGTGTGTGAATGTATATCTATGTATGTGTATATGTGTGTGTGCGTATATGTATATATATATATATATATATGCACATATATCTGTGTGTATGTGTATCTATGTGTGTGTATATATGCAGTATACCTATGTATGTGTGTGCGTGTGCGCATATATATATATATGCATATATATCTGTGTGTATGTGTATCTGTGTGTGTGCATATGAATCTATATATGTATGTATGTGTGTGTGTATATATCTATACTGTATGTTTGTGTGCATTCCCCCTCCGTTTTCCTTCCCACCCACACCCACCTTGCATACATACACTCTGTGTGTGTGTGTATAGATACAGAAATGCATAAATAGACAGATAGATAAGGATAGTTCTCTCTTCCCTCACTTTTCCTTCCTTCCTTCCCTCCCTCCCTCCCACACCCACCTTGCATACATACACTCTGTGCGTGTGTATATATATATATAGATAAATAGATATATATAGATATGCATATAGATAGATAGATAGAAGATAACTCTTCCCTCACTTTTCCTTCCTTCCCTCCCTCTCACGCCCACCTTGCATACATACACTGTGTGTGTGTGTGTGTGTATGCATATATAGACAGATAGAGAGGGGCTAGCTCTCTCTTCCCTGGGTTTTCCCTCCCTCCCTCGCACGCCCACCTTGCATACATACACTCGTGTGTGTGTGTGTGTGTGTATATATATATATACAGTACACACACACATATACATACACACACAGTATATATATATACATATATATATACATACATACATACATATATATATATACACACACACACATATAGACAGATAGAGAGAGGCTAGCTGTCTCTTCTTTGGGTTTTCCCTCAGTCCCTCCCTCGCCCGCCCGCCCGCCCACCTTGCACCCGGCTCTGCCTTCCTCCTCGGGGGCCGGCGGCTGCTCCTGGGGCTGGCAGAAGGTGACGGGGGCCAAGCCCGGCAGGTAGAAGGCGCGGCAGCCCCTCAGCGCCAGCCACAGCAGCGCCAAGGCGGCCACGGGCGGCAGACGGCGCGGCTTCCTCATGGCGGCGGCCACGGGCGGCGGCGGCGGCGGCGGCCTCCCTCCGTCCTCTCCTCCTCCTCCTCCTCCTGCCTCCGCGGCGGCCAGCAGGCGAGGGGCGAGCCAGAGAAGCGCTTCCGCCTCGTCGTCACAATCGAGCCCCGGCGGCGGCTGGGCCTTCTTCTTCCCTCACGCTCTCCTGGGCGCCGCTCGCCTCACAGGGCCCACGTGACCGAAGCACGGCGAGGGCGCCGCCGCCATCTTGGGTGAGGGCAGGATGCCCTCCTCCTTCTTCATCTTCTTCATGCCAGGCTTCCCATCCACCCTTCCTTTCTGGGCCTTGCTTTTTCTTGGCTGCCTCTCTCAGTCCTTCAAAAAGAAAAAAGTGGAGTGATTTGGAGGGAGAGGAAAGACACCCCCCCCAAGAAAAGTATACTGTACTGTACTTCATCAGAGACCATGGAAATGGATAAAAGGATGGCATCAAACTTGAAAAATTCTGCTCCAAATGCCTAAAAATGCTCTCAAAAGTAACTTTTCAAAAAGCAAATGGGAAATGTTACTGCTTGCACCAAAAACGTACCTTCCACTTGCCTGTTGACTTATGGCAACCCCATCAGTTGCATAGAGGTTTGGGGTTTTTTTAGTATTTAATATTTATTGGACACTCACTATTTTACTTACATTCCATGGGGAGAAAAAAATTCCAGCATAAATAATGAACTGAAGTACTACTTAACTTGCAAGGCTAGCGTGCTTTAACTGGGCTATATGCAAAAACTTTATTGCACACATCACTTATATATAAACATAGGTAATTTTTTCAGCCCTACATGGAGATACACAAGATCTCTCTCCCTCTCTCTCTGTTTTTCTTTGCAAACGAAGATTCAGGAAGGACTCATCCCGCGCTTTCTGCAAGCACACTGATGACTGAAAAGGCCAATCCGAGATAAACAAGTCCAGTTGCAGAAAGCACAACAGAAGGTCTCCTTGGGTGATGTTTTTGGGTTGTGATTCTTTCTGCGTTGTCGTTTCTCTTCAAGACTTGTTCGGTGTGAGTTCTCAAATAAGGCTGCAGCATTGTGGATAGTGCATCTCCATGCCTCCCGATGTGAGGCCAGGGTAGACCATTGTTGGTTATCAATTTGGCCGAGCCTGAGATGTTGTTTCAGGGAGTCTTTGTATCACTTTTTGGAGGGGCCCTCTTACACTGACCCATGGCGAGTTCACCGTAGAGTAGTATTTTTGGGAGGCGATGGTCCTCCATCCTAGAAACGTGCCCTCAAAGGACACTGGACTGACTATATAAAATATAAGATGTACAATTGCATAGAGGTTTTTAGGGAAGGAGTACCGAGAGGTGGGCTTGCCAGTCCACGCCTCTGAAATACAGCATCTGGAGAGCTATACGATCCACACCTCTGTCATAAAGGTAATTGCCCTACTTAGCATTGTAGACAAAATGTAATCTTTCATACATAAATCCTTTTTGAGAACTAAGCCCAAAGCTACCAAAAAATAAAATAAAAATGTGCAAGCATTCAGGTACTCCAGAACTCTTTGTCAAAATAGATAGCACAGGATGATGTTGTTGTTTGTCAATTTCACACATAAATGCATATTATAATACAACAGGTCTGCATCCAAATCTTTGCATAGCCTATCTACTATTTTAAAAAGAAAATGACTTCTGCTCCATCCAGCTTGCTTCCAGGGCGAGTGACGTCACTCCTCCTCCGAACTCCCCCCTCCCCTTTTAATTCTCTCTCTCTCTCTCAGTCTCTCTCTCTCTCTCTGCCCCGCCCCCTTTTTCTTTTCATGCTTCCATCCGGGCTCCGCGGGCGCCGTTCGAACGCGGTGACGTCACCTATATAAAGGCCCTCAGCCCCTTTGTTCCTCCTCAGTGCGTCGTTGCTCTTCTGGCGGCAGGGACCAGGTAAGCGGTTTGGCTGAGAGGCTTCGCTGCGCACCGAGTATGGCGGAGAGGGGAGGGCTAATATTTTTAAACTGGGGAGAGCTGGGAAAGAGAAGTCGTCCATCCACTTACCCACTCAAACCAGGCATTTCCCCTCGCGTTTTTTTTATTTAATTCCACCTCTGAGGGGGAGAAATGTGTCCTCCTCATAGGCCTTTCTTTTTATCCCCCCCCCTTATCAATACATTCCCTTTGAGCATACTTGGGAGAGCCGCCATTTTAAGCAGAGGCGAGGAGGAGGCGGTGGTTACTGGGTTTTGTGAGGATGAGCCTCCCAACTGTGAATAGGAAAGGAGCGCGGGGTGGGAGAGCCGCCATTTTGTGGCCGTCTTGAGGCGCTCCGTGAGTCTTAACGCTCCCCTCAGGTCTCCCTCCCTCCCTCTTCTCCCCCCCGCCCACCGTCTCGCGCTCAAGGGGGCTTCGGCTCGAGCACGGCGTTGGGGGGAAGGGTCCGCCTTCTGCGCCTGCGCCAACTGCCAGCGCGCGCTCTTTCCCCTCCGCCTCCTCTACCCGCACATGCGCCGTCACAACCACCCCCACCCCCCGACGGTCGCGCGTGATCCTCTGCTCAAATTAATTTTTGGCTCGTCCTATGCACATTGAATGGCTTTCTAGAAGGATTTGCCGCATGCCTGGTAGGGTCATAATCATAACTTGGACGGCCTTATCGCACTACACTGTTACAGTGCTATTATTTCCCCTTTAACTGCTCTGGCTGCTTCCTGGGGAATCTTGGGATTTGTAGTTTTCCAGGGATTTGCTCCATCCCGGATTCGCCCCTTTTCACTTGCCGCCCCTCACTCCTGGAACCTTCTTCCCCCTCAAATACGGGCCATTACTTCTTTGTCCACTTTTAAATCTGAGTTAAAGACCACCTTGTTCAGGGAGGCATTCCGTGGCTTTGTCTGATATACATTTATTTCTTTTGTCACTTGGGTGTACTGTGGATGTTGTTATTAATTGTTGTAATTATCCTTGTTTTTAATTGATTTTTTTTAATTACTTTGCCTATTGTTTTATTTAGATTGTACGCCTTCAGCAGGTTTCATTCTGTTTTATCCTTGATTGTTTTTGTACAGCGCCGTGTACATTGACAGCGCTCTAGAAATAAACTTTTTAGTTTAGGGAGGGGCATTGAGCATGTTCCGCCAGAGAGCTCTTAGGACTCACTAAACTACAAACCCCAGAATTCCGCAGGAGGCAGCCAGAGCAGTTTAAAGTGGGATAATAATGCTGTAACACTGTAGTGTGATTAGTGTTATAATACTACTAATTATTATTATTATTATTATTTTTACCCCACTCCTCTGTTAAAAAAATTGGGGCAGCTTCCAACAATTAAAATACAGTAATACTAAAAAGATATTAAATTCGTATAAAATTAAAAACCGCCTAAACTAAAATCACATATAAAAACAAATAGAAAAATTAACAGCCAGAAAGACTAAAAGAGGGTAGGAGACACAGTTCCTGAGGCCAGGATCTAATCAGGAAAGGCCTGCCAAAAGAGATCCGTTATAGTACTGTTATAGCACTGTTATTCCACTTTAACTATTCTGGCTACCTCCTGTGGAATCCTGGCATATGTAGTTTAGGGGGAGGGGCATTGAGCATGCTCAGTCAGAGAGCTCTTAGGCCTCAATAAATTACAGTTATCCCTTCACATTTGCTGGGGTTTGGTTCCAGGATCCCCCATGGATACCAAAATCCATGAATACTCAAGTCCCATAATATGCAATGGCATGGCAAAATGGTGTCCCTTATATAAGATTGCAAAATCAAGGTTTGCTTCTTGGATTATTATAGTTTTTTAAGAATATTTTCAAGCCGTGAATATTTAAATCTGTGGATACCAAATCGGTGGATATGGAGGGACAACTGTACAACCCCCAGAATTCCACAGGAGGCAGCCAGAGCAGTTAAAGTGGAATAATAGTGCTGTAACAGTGTAGCATGATAAGTGCTGTAGTGTTATAGCACTCTACTGTTATAGTACTGTACTGTTATTCCTCTTTGACTGCTCTGGCTCCCTCCTGTGGAATCCTGGGATTTGCAGTTTAGGGAGGGGCATTGAGCACTCTCAGCCAGAGAGGCTTCACAAACCCCAGGAATTCCACAGGAGGCAGCCACAACAGCTAGTTGAATACTAGCACTATAACAGTGTAGTGCAATATATTTAGTCCACCACCTTAAGGGGCCTGGAGGAAGGGTGGGAGATGTTGTGCCCAGGATAGAAAAACCCTGGGCAGAGGCGGCTCTGAAGGCCTTGTCCTACAAAGCATAGCTGCTTAGGAAAGCATCATAACACAGAGGTTTCAAGTTCTTCCTTTATTTTTAAGCACTTCAAGCTGAAAATTCAGGGAGTATGTGCCATTGCATCTTCTTGACTGGCAGGGTAGGGTGATGGGATCAGACACTTGGACACTCATTCTAGGACAGCTTTGTTCTGGCAGCACCTTTGTTTCAATGAAAAGGATGTGCTATTGCTGGTGGATAGGACAAGCCCAGATGGCAGGAAAAGCTGATCACTGTGTTTAATGTTGACATAACATCAGAACAAGGTATTTTTTAAACACCAAATCTCAAAGGACATGACTAATTTCAGTGTTGCTAGTATGGAAGTGTTTCTGCTATCTCCACTGATTTAAGTTTGAATGTGTATTGTAGATCCCAAACGGTGTCAAAATGGTTGAAGCAGATCGTCCTGGGAAATTGTTCATTGGTGGACTGAACACAGAGACAAATGAGAAGGCTCTTGAAGCTGTCTTTGGCAAATATGGCCGCATAGTGGAAGGTAAACCTAAAGCATCTTAAATAAAGGGTATCAACTTTTAGGGTCTGCTATGATGAACTTAACAGCCTTGATCAGTTGAAGTGATAGGGCTTATGTATCCTCTAAGAAGTTCTGAGCAGTCATGTGTAAAAGTTGGGATATGCCACCTTGGGGTGGGAGTAGAGTGACACTTTTTTATCTTTTCAGTTCTCCTCATGAAAGATCGTGAAACTAACAAGTCAAGAGGATTTGCTTTTGTCACCTTTGAGAGCCCAGCAGATGCCAAGGATGCTGCCAGAGATATGAATGGAAAGGTAGGAAGTACCAATGTGTTGCATTCTATTTATTGCAGCTTGCCAAGCTGAGCATAATTCCTGGGTATCTGTCCCAGTATTGCTTTTATTCCACCAATAAGGGACATTTGATGATATTCTATAACAATGTATGTTCAGCCAATACCTGAAAATCTTGCCTGTCTTTCCAGTGTAAGGCTCAATCAAAGATATGCCTGAAGGCATTTTATTTTCAATGCCTGAAGGCATTTTATTTTCAAATATGATCGTGGCTATGTTCTCTGAACATGTTCTCTGTATTTCTACAACAGAAGTAAAATTCGACATGTCCAGAAGAACTGTTGGAGTTAGTTGATCCTAAATGTTGCATTCTGCTTGTGATGGGTTGATCCTTTGTTCCTGGTCTTAGAAAATACTTGTAGTAACTACTATTACTTAATTCCTTGAGAGATATGGTTAAATAGGTGATTCTGAAAATTACTGTGTGCATGCAATTGGAAATAGAAGATATGAAAGACTTGCATATAACATCTATACAGTGGAAGTCAAAACTAGGGAAGTACAGCAAGGATGTTCAGATAACTGTCAGTATTGCAACTTGTGTGTGCAGAATATTTTTCAATAACCAAAACAATTCCATTATGTATTTTAAGCATAAAGACTAAATTAATTTCATAATCCTTCCTCATACAATTGAGCCCTGATCTCTCATCCATCAAGGTTGTTTTTTTTTCATTTAACAAGTTGCATGGGAAGTTGTTCTTGTTAAATAGCTCAGAGTCAGAAATCTTTGCCAGTTGACTTTAGATTACCAAGTGCATCCCAGTGTGTGTTTTGTCTGTTGGCTAGCGTATTTGTCCAAAGCCTCAACTTTAATTTCCAAAATAAACAAGCCTGCAATACCTGCTATTAGCGTACTAGTGCAGATGGGATTTTTTACATAGCTTCAGAAATGGTTATAAAAAGGCTAATAAAAAGACAGGGATAGATAGAATTCAGTGATAGATGTTACAAGAACATCTATGACTGAAAGAACAACTGAGAGTTGTGAATTCTCCCCACAGTTGATTTACTGATCACAGTAGGCACTGCTTTGTCATTTTGAAAATACTCCACTTATCAAGCCCTTCAGCTTGTGGCAGAAGTGGCCACTTAGGGCTTAGTGCTTCATAATGGCCAATACAACTGCCATAGAAGAGTTGATATTTGAAGGTATCTGTCCTGAATACAAGTATTTGCCATGAACATTGAGTTAAATTCCTTTGTTCAGTCTTTAGATGGAAAAGCCATTAAAGTTGAACAAGCTACCAAGCCATCCTTTGAAACCGGTAGACGTGGGCCACCCCCTCCAAGGAGCAGAGGTCCTCCCAGAGGTCTTAGAGGTGGACGAGGCGGAAGTGGAACACGGGGGCCTCCTTCAAGAGGGAGTCACTTGGGTATGTTTGTATTCCCATGTGCGATTGGGCAGCAAATGGAGGTGGCTCCTGTATAACATACTAGGGAAACTACAGAAGTGTCATAACAATTCCTGGTTTTAAACTAGGAATATTGTACTTTAAGAATCAAAACATGGCACAATACAAATATTCATGTTCTGATGAGAAAAAAAACTTGCTGAGGGGGGAAGGATTGCTCCACTTACTTCTGCTTTAAAAGAGTAAAATTTGTTCTTGCATTTTCTGACCTCTTGTAGCTGGGTAAAAAGTTTAGAAACCTTGGAGGCTTCCTTAACCATTAACATCTCAGCAAACTGAAAGCTGATACAAGTTGAGTTCCCCTTATCCAAAATTCCAAAATCCACATGAGTGGCTGAGATAGTGATACCTTTGCCAATGGTTCAGTGTACACAAACTTTGTTTCATGCACAAAGTTATTTTTAAAATATCGTATATAAAATTACCTTCTGGACGTGCGTAGATAAAACATAAATGAATTTTGTGCTTAGACTTGGGTTCCACCTCCAAGATATCTTATTATGTATATGCAAGTATTCCCATTCCAAAATATCTCTAGACCCAAGTCTTTTGGATAAAGGACACTCAACCTGTATAACAATGTGGTGCCCCAGCAATTTAGGGGATTGTTTCTTTCACTGAAATCATGCAACTCTTGTGGGAGAAATTCTTTAAACAGTGTTCTGACTGACAGTAAAACAGTTATATTCCTTCTTGAAGCCCCCATGGAATATCTACTTAAAGTAAAATAAGGTGTTTTTGTATTCGTATCAGTGAACAACCTTCGAATATTAAACAGCCAGAGTCTGAATATCAAACTATACACCTACTTTTGGTCCCCCTCCTCCATAGTGTAACCAAAAGTGAGGGGTTTTCAAAAAGTTGTAGTTATTGCATTTTCGAATATTTGTGATCCAGATAATTTATCCACCTTGTGGTGCAAGTTGCAATCCAGCCTTCACCGTCTGATATCCTCTCAGTGGTACCCTTTTCATATAGTCTCCAGAATTCCTGATCATTACTCATGCTAGTTGAAGCCCCTAACATGGGGGGGGAGCAGGTTGGAGAAGGCTTGTAGTCTGTTGCTTGCTTGAATCCTGGATGTTTAGAATAGAATGTCTACCTTGACGGTCTGTTTTGGGTCAGTTGTGTGTAAGACACTGTGTTTAGCACACTTTTTTTTATGAGAAAAAGCTAGTACAACAAAAATCGATGGATGTGTTAAAAAGGTGCCTCCTTTGCACCAGCAGATAGGCACTGAACATTTTAATTGAGCGTGCAGAAGATCTATAATTTTTCCTTAGCCTTCAACTTTATATTAAACATGATTTCTATCATCAACAGTTTTTCATCTTTAGTAGGATTGTTACCTTGATTTCTTGTTTACTGTCTGATGTTTTCTGTATGCAACCTGCCTGCTCCATAACCTGTGGCCCACACCTCCGCTGGAGTGTAGGGTGTTAGAAGTGAGGAGACTCCATTAGAGGAGTCCTGCTTCTTTTAGGATTTTTGGTTCTTGTTTGTGTAGGGAAGTCTATGCATGTCATTTTACTTACTGAAGTTGTTACAGCACTGTAAGGATGGTGTCTGAATTGCCTTGGTTCTAGGTTCTTCTAGAGGCCCTCTCCCGATGAAGAGAGGCCCACCTCCACGTAGTGGGGGTCCCCCGCCTAAAAGACCTGCACCTTCAGGACCTGTGCGTAGCAGCAGTGGAATGGGTGGAAGAGGTAAGGTTCATCCTCAAGCACTTAATGTGGATGGTTTTCTGAAAGTAAATTAAATAAAATTAGTTTGTCCATAGCAGGAGTGTACAAGTTCTAAGTGCTTGTAGTTGCCACTGATGCTGCTACTCCTGTTTTTGCAGTCCTGTGTTTTGCAGGCACAGACAGTAAGACACGTAACAAAGTCTACAAAAAAGTGATACCTTTATTAGCCAACCAAACACAAAACGCACAATGCAAGCTTTCAAAGCTTTACTGGCTTCTTCATCAGGAAAAATGTTAAATAAAAAAATGGAAAAAAGTGATTATGTTGGAGTCTCAGGCCTACATACTGTTTAGGATGTTACTTGTGTTGTGTTGTTCAGGCAAGGGGTCTCATGCAGGCAGAGGCCACTCCTACTTCCTGACTGTGTAGTTGAGACAAAAAACAGTAAAATTTAAATCCTTTTGCAGCAATGAGGAACTCCTGGCAATCAGCATGCCTCTCTTTATGAAGCAAACATCTCCTTTGTTTAGGCAGAGATCATTGGATTTTTCAAATAGTCTGTATTGCTGCATCTGGAAACAACTTTTAGGTGCTGTATAGGTACAATTAGCCAATTACAATCTGAAGGGGAAGTTTATTTGTTGGAAGCAGATATCTCAGAGAGTTAGTTTCAGTCCTTATTTCCCTTTTGTTTAGGATTCCCCTTGTTGTAACAAAATGCGGTATCTTCAGATCTAGGAGACACATTCAGGGGTAGCCGTGTTGGCTGTGCAAGCAAAACAAAATTCACAAAAAAGTGATACCTTTATTAGCCAACCAAATGCAAAACCCATGATGCAAGCTTTCAAACACGTATTGGCTTCATCAGGCAAAAGATGTTGAGCTTCCAAGAAAACTACCAAGGTGTGGGGAGTCCTTCTCTACTCAGTTTGAACAGGGGCAAGCATCACAAACTTGCCAGAATTAATGATCTGTAGAGTCCCATGTTCTTGGTGCTGTTGGATACTTAAGGTATTCAGTGCAATTCTATCTTTAAAAATAACTACAAGAACCTTCTATGCTGCTTGATCAGCCTTAGTATCTCCCCAATAAACAACATTTCTTTTCTTTCCCTTCTTAGCCATGTGCCATGAAAAATACCCCATAGCTGAATACTGAGTCTCAGTCTTGTTGATGTAGATACGTATTTTTAGACAAGATCTCTATTTCCAGGAACTTTTGCCTCCTTACCGATAGCTTTGCTGTTTCATCATCATGCTGATAGAGCGGATGAATTACTTTTCCACCGTCATACAATTCATTGATTCAGTGTGTTTCCTTATCTCATAGGAACAACTCATGCAATGCCTTATTTTCAGAATTTTTCATTTTGTGCTTGACTTAAGCGCCCCTGTCACGTGGCAGAGACAGTTACGGAGGACCTCCGCGCAGAGAGCCACTTCCATCACGAAGAGATGTCTACTTGTCTCCTAGAGATGATGGCTATAGTACTAAAGACAGGTAAACTTTAATCCTGCTGAAAATAGTTAGATTGAAAACCTGTAATATCCTTGAATTTGCTGCAGTTGTGCTTTTTTGGTAGCAAAAGTAATTTCATCTCAACTTCCATAGTTATTCAAGTCGAGATTATCCAAGTTCCAGAGACACGCGGGATTATGCTCCACCTCCAAGAGATTATGCCTACCGTGATTATGGTCATTCCAGTTCACGTGATGAGTATCCCTCAAGAGGTTACAGGTGCCTTGCGTTTTGTGTTCTTTTAAATGCATACCTAATAGATTATGTAACAGTTAATCTAGCCTAATTGAATTGACAATTGGGCTTGCAACTTACAGAATAAGGGAAGCCAAGTTTAATCATTGTTTTATTTCACGGTGGTTCGTGCTAGAAAAACTGTTTTGATAAATACGTTCATATACCACAGGACAGTCTTTTGAAAGATGCAGGACATATTTTAATGGAGCTATGCTAGTTGTTCTGCATTTATAAATTCTCTGCTTATGTACATAGTGCTTGACAAAGCTTAGAGTCTAAAAGTACTTATAAGGGAAAGAAGTCAAGGTAGACATAAATGCAGATATGTGCTTAGGCCATATTACAATGGGGCATTGAGGGTGGGGGGCTGAGGGACAACTTGACCCTTAATTTGTCTGGAAGGGAGATGGTGTGGGAGCCACATATAGTTTCTCTGAAAAATGTGTGTGCAGTTTGCCTTCAAGGCATCTGTTGACTGGTGATCCCCATGAATTCTATAGGGCTTTCTTGGGCAGGGAATACTCAGGTGGTTTTTCCGGAGTTTGTCTTAAAAATAATAATAAAAAAGAATAGATTGTCTTACAAATATTTAGACTTATTGAGTGACATAACCCGTGTTGAATCCCAGCAGCTACTCCTCTTACAGTGATCGGGATGGATATGGAGGGCGTGACCGGGACTACTCGGATCACCCGAGTGGAGGCTCTTACAGAGATTCATATGAGAGTTATGGTAAGTGATTATTTTGTGGGTCTTAAAAAATACAATAGGCATCATGCTTGACTTGCTAGATTGCTTCTACTTAAATGGGGAAATAGTATGCTGGGCTTGCCCGCTGCAGTAAAAAACATACCATTTACCTTATTTTAACAAAACAATTGAATTACAGTTCCTATAACCTAACGAAGCAAAGTTCAACCATTCTGAATTGCATCTATCACTGGAAAAATGGCTGAGTTTCTTCTGTAAAATAGCAAGCTGTTCTGGAATAATCCCCAAAAAGAGCTGCCTTGAGAAAAACCAGCGTCTTCAAACAGCCTCTTTATTTCGTTCACTGCCTGATACTCCCCTGCCAAATGTCCCAACATGTGAGATTATATTAATCTTCTCAGTTAAAACAAAAGAGTAACAGAAGCCATTAATTCAGTACTTTTAAACTCAGATGTAAAATTGTGGTGATATGATTTATAGTGTTGCCCTATTACCTGACCATTGAACCTGCAGGTAACTCACGTAGTGCTCCACCTGCACGAGGGCCCCCTCCATCTTATGGTGGAAGCAGTCGCTATGATGATTACGGGAGCACCCGAGATGGGTATGGTGGAAGTCGAGAAAGTTACTCAAGCAGCAGAAGTGATGTCTACTCAAGTGGCCGTGATCGTGTTGGAAGACAAGACAGAGGCCTTCCCCCTTCCATGGAAAGGGGTTATCCTCCTCCGCGTGATTCATACAGCAGCTCAAGCCGCGGAGCACCGAGAGGCGGTGGCCGTGGAGGAAGCCGCTCTGATAGAGGCGGGGGCAGAAGCAGATACTAAAACCTTTGATACCTTTGGACCAAATCATTTTTTTCCTCCAACAAATGGAACGTGGAAGTTTTATCTTCACTCCAAGAGGACTACTGAAAAGTTGTTTTTACCTTTTTTTTTAATTGTTGCTTGTTAAATTCCCCTCCATTATTGATGTTTTTTGGTGAGGAAAAAGTAAACTTGTTTAATTTCATTTCAAAATTGTTAATATTACTCTCTCGAAAAGCAGATGTTAATGTATGACATTTTTAGCCTGTGTACTAGTGTTGTAACCTTTCAAAGTAAAAGTTAACCCTGAAATGCCACGCTTCTCACCTCATCAATGAGACCAGCAAATCTAAGGCTTCCCCATACCACGTGCAGCCATCTAAAATGGCCATGGATCGTTCTACTCATGCAAACGTGCCTTCTTTTCTAGGCAAAAACCATGTTATCTGGTGGAGGGTGGTGGGGTTGTGTGCCAAACTAGAAGGTTAAGTGTCCTCTCAATGCTGAAATGCACACAATGCTCCCAAATACAAAATTTCTTCAGTCTTGTGTAAAAAAAAAAAAAAATTCAGGATACCATTCAGTCATTTAATCAAAACAACGAATGGATAATGCTGAATGTACATTGTACCTTTCTCCGTGTTTCATATGGGAATTTGCAAGAACCTCATACCCCCAATAACATATTAACCTGTAGTAAGCAAGCTACAGAGTTCTGTAAGTAAGAGGTTTGACCAGTTCCATCAAAGAAGCTTCAAAAGGGTACATGCTCTTACTGTTTCAAATTTTTGCAACCCTGTAGTGTCTCATTTTTAAAGGAACATCTTTGACTCCAAAGGCAAAATGGAGAAAATAAGATAAGCAAAGAAGTCTTTCTCTCCAACTTCTCAAAGGCTTATGGCTTCATATAAACAAGTGAAACTTTCAGCATTCCACCACAGATTTAAAGCATCAAATGCCTGTGAGACAGCAAAGATGGTAAGCAAAGCAAACTAGTTTTTCAGTCTAAGTCAAACATGACACCAAAAACGTATCGTCCTTAGTACAGTAGGACATGCTGTCCGTCCTGGCAACGGAATTTCTTTCTAGATTATAAAGCAGCACCCAATGGAAAAACTGTGCTGGATAGCCTTAGGCGAAGTCTTCCTAACCTAACCTTGTCTTGGATGAAAGTATGTATGGCACAAAACTTTTGAAAATGGTGCTAAGAAAGCAGCTCACTTTAGACAAGCATTCCAGTAAAGGGTTGGGAGGGAATACTTTCTGCCCAGAGTGCTTCAATGAAGATACTTTAAAAAAAAAAAAACAGGCTGCCTGTATTATATATATTTTTTAAAAAAACCGCTAATCCAATCAAATTGGCTTAATTTGCCAAAAATCTATGCCAACTTGGGGAAATGTCAAGCAAGCCATTATTACAAATCTGTTGTTTAGTTGGATGCCTGACTTTTTTTCCTTTATACCGTAGTCTTGTGTGGGGAGATCTGGCACAGATGGCGGGACCTGTGGCAAGTTGTTAATGACCCAGGTGCAGCCGGGAAGTTCAAAAAATGTTCTTGGCATGTAGTAAGACTTGAAGACCTCCAACTAAAGTTCTTCTGTAATCCTCAAAACATATTTGCCAGTCAAGTTAATGGATTTACCATGAAAAACAACATTGGAAAGGAAATAAGAATCCATAAGCCATACGACTTGTCACTAAGCCATTCCAGATCATTCCAATTCAGTGAACCTTCCACCTCTCAAACTAAAGCGTTAGATCTTGAAACTGATTAATCGGCAAACCCAAGTATATGAATGTTTCGGGGGGTGGTTATGGGATTTGGGTAATTGGTGTTGGCATAATTATTCATACCTAACCTTAATTGTTGCAGGCTGACCACTGCCTTTCAGATGATGTGACCCTGGGACATAGTATGCGCTATGATAATGAACAACATGGATGAAAGATGTAAAAGCACAAAACAGGTAAATCCTAGGTAGGTGCACCTATAAGAACAGTAGAAACGTGAAAGTGCAGAGGAATTTGAAATTGGGCAAACATAATTTGCAACTTGACTTGATACCTTCATTGAGGTACTGGCTGAGCTCTTGGGCTGGCAAATTCTAGCAGACAAATAAGCTGATAACTCCTGTTTTGAAGGTTTGTCTTCTGTATATAACCTCTGTACATGTTTTACACACAAAGACAAGAGCAATACAATTTAATTATTATCCAATATGTTTGTAAATCTTTTGTAACAAAAGAACAAAATCATGCCCTCCATTAAATTTTTAAAATTTCTAAATGCAGATGCCATTGTTTTGTACACAAATTTAAGGATTCTCCAATATAAATACTGACTGCAGTAGTTCATAACAATGATTTGGGAACTGAAGTGTAGTTTTTTAACTTTTGTGTGAATATTTAACTGTATCCTGTTTTTATGTGTTTGTAACCCGCCATGGATCTTGTATAAAAAGAGAGGCAGGATATAAATTAAATATGCCAGTTAAAGCAGCGGAATATAAATTAAATGTGTCACTTAACAAAGCTTCTGACAGAGAAACTCTTTTTTTACAAAGTTTTTTATGGCCACTTAGCCCTTGTCTTCTGTCTAGCTAGAAGTTTTAAATCAGTTTTGGGGGGATGATAGAGGAGGGGTGGCGAAACATAGACTTCCAGTGTCAGTTTGCAGTGGCATGTCTGCAATAAGCAATGCAGCATAGTTCAGGCCGGAAAAGAATGAGATTCTGCTCTAGCTTATCCTACAGTAGGTAGTTGTGTGCCTGTCTACAACAGGCAAAGTAAACAACAGCTGCCTCCAGCAAAGGGGACAGTAGATAAGCCTGCTTCACCATCCCAGCATAATATTAAAGAAGAGTAGATCTGTAAGTTTGGCCACAATATGGAAATCATAAGGAAACAGGAGGCTGGTGAAAGAAAGAACAAACATCCCTGGTGCCGTTTTGAAAGAAGCTTCGAGGTGATCTGTAGAAGGTTCTAAATGTTATTATTTACTCAAGGCTTACCTGATTTGGTTGTTTCATTTCACATGTGCTGTTTAAATCTCTGCTGAGAGCTGCAATAAAAAACAAAACACAAAAAACCTCTTTTAATTAGTTTTCCAGCAGTGTGGGGAGGCAGTCCTTAAAGACTGGGTCTGGCTCCTCACCTCACACTTTACAGGCAGAGCAAAAGACCAATCAGATAGTAGCTCACCACCTTCAGGAGGATAGCCAGCCCCATCTTCCCCAGTTCCATCCTGCCTCTGCGCTGAACAGTTGGGACTTTTGCAGTCCAGCTGGTTTTTGTGCTTTGCTGTTTGTTTTGTTGGGGTATCTCTTGCTACCTTGAGGAGGGTGGCTGGCCATGGAGAATTAAGCAGCACTAACAGCTCAGACCTCTCCTTGGATGCGCAATCAAGGCTGGGCCATGGGTTCCCTCTGGCTGGAGGGAGGATTTAGGCCCCCCTCTCAGGAGGCGCTGGTATGAGGTTGGGAGCAACCAACTCTTAGTGCAGCTGTGTGCCAATTATTGAGGGTATGAATCTAATGATGACTTAATTCCCTGAGCAAGTCATTGCTTTCTAATTCCCTCCTTTGTTGCCCTGTGCTAATATTGCTATTCACCTTCTAGGTGCAAGGTTAATCACAGCTGACATGAAGAATGGATGTCTTTAGAGATGTCTGAGAAGCCTTAAAAATAGGGCTACGGAGTTCAGTGAAGACATTAAGGAGAGCACTCGGCCCTTAAGTCTTGGATATCAGCATTGGGTGAAGTGTCCTAATTGTTGATTTTGATTGGAAATTGCTTGTGTCTTAACAAACACCATTCTTAGAATTTTGGAGACAGACATGTAGCAAGATGTAGCAAACGCACGATTGCTGTTTGGCAGTATTGGAGAAACCTGTATCTGGGTGTTCTGAATTAGGGAAACTGAATTGCAGTTAAACATTACTTGGGCTGCTTAATGAAACCATAATAGCTAAGCCATACACCTGCAGAAGGAGAAATGCCTCTGGTCAAGCTGTAGAACCAGAAAGTGAATGAAATAAAACCTGTCTTAGAAGGTATTCCATAATACCTTCCAAAGGCCCTGTTAGGCTTTTCACATTGGAAGTGGTATTTGGCTAGGGTTAAACATTAAGGGGGTGGGGGCTGTTTGGGGTTTTCCTTTCAAAATACAGCAGGAAACTACAAAATGCAATTCATGGTAGTCTCATTGATTTAAAATAAATTACTTCTGTTTGAATAAAAATGGTTCTTTGGGAGTAACATAGTGCCACAAACATGAGCAACATATTTATTCAAACTTGACCAGAAATGTGCTTCAGTCAAGAGGAAAAAATCCCAACTCCAGTTAGAGATTTATACAATTAAAGGTTCAAGGACACAGATTGTTGTATTCACTCTTTTTGCTGTTTTTGCTAAATAAAGTATTAAATGTATTTTGGTTTCATTTTATTTATTTCAAAGCTAGATTCTTTTCAACAATCATACCAGTTTCAGAATAAAGCACAAAACAGACTAAACTCCACTTGAGATGCTCAGTGGCAAGCAAGATAACTGTTACTGAGGGGCTGGTCTTCAAAATATTTTTTCCAATACTGTGTTTGAGGTTTGCTGAACTTCTTGCCTTCTCTGGTCAATATTACTCATGGCTTAAACACACTAACTTCAAATTCCTTACTGTCCAGTGGAAAATATAAGGACAGCTGCTTCTCTTGGCCTTCAAATGTGTTTGCGTTCTTTGTGTCAGAAGAGTAGCAGCTTTTGCAAATAACTGAAGTGACTGCTTGCTGGATCCACAAGACCATTCCTAGCCCCACTTAACTTTCTGTGTAGGTTTCAGAGGGAAGTTGGTCTTGTGCAAGTCCAAGTAGTTATTATAGATACAGTAGTTATAACAGAAGTAGTTATTACAGATACAGAAGGGAACTGTTAAGAGGAGCATAGTAGAGTACATGTTCTTGGTTTTTTGAGACATTAATAGCTCTCACAACATTGCCAGATTTCTGCAAGCACCTAGTGTTACCTGATATTAGTGTTGCAATTAGGTACTCATAAGTTAGGGGATTTGGGAGGTATACACAATGCAGCAACAGTTGAGGAGTTATGTCCCTTTCTTATAGGGGGAAGTATCTTTAGTTTTCAATGCATGTTTTTATTCCACCCTGCAAAATTGAGTGCATGGAACTGTTACAGAGCAGTTTATTGCAGCAATTAAAAAAAAAACAGAATCCCTGAGAAGGAATTCCAGGAGGCTGTTGGTTGTGAAATCCACTGGGGAACAAAGTTTTGTGGTATTTCTAAGAAAAAACTCATTGATGTAGGCTTAAGAGGGATATCAATGTCAACACACTGGCTTAGGGCTAGCAGTGACCAAGCTCCTGAATTTCCAAAGGAATGGCTATTTTTGTTGTTGTATGCCTTCCTAAGGCAAACCTATTTTCTTGGCAAAATTTGTCCAGGGTGGGGGTGGGTGCCTTTTTCTTCCTCTGAAGCTGGAAGGGTGACTTGCCCAAGGTCTCCCAGTGGGGTTCCATGGTGGAATAAGGATTCAAATCCTGATCTCCCAGAGTCCTAGTCCTACTGCTGTGCCACATTGGTTTATGGCTTTTAGTTTTGCGAGGGGGGGAGGATCAGTCTTGTGGTGCCTTAAAAGCCATAACAAGTATTCAGTGGCATACATACCTAATTGTGGATTCAATACATAAAGTGTGAAGCTACCAGTAGATGGAGCTGTTGGCCAGTTAACCTGAAGGACCACAGTTTGAGAGCGGGAGTGGTGGTGTGGTCTGAGGGTTGGACTAGGATACTAGGGTTTGAATCCCCACTCAGCCATGGAGGCCCACTAGGTGACCTTGGGCAAGTCACATTCAGGCAAAGGCAAACGCCTCTAAATAAATTCTGCTAAGAAAACCTGGTGATAGGTTCAGCTTATGGTCACTGTAAGTCGGAAACAACTTGAAGGCACACAGCAATGTATGTTGAAAGACAACCTTGTGTCAATCACATAAAGCTGGTGAAAGAGGGCTTGAGCCATGCAGTGGTGGAGAAGAGCATGAACAGGCTGGAGCAGGGATAAGAATTGTGGCCTTTCTCATGATTGCAACTCCCAGCAGCCAAACACACATAGCCAATGGTGAGGAATGGTGGGAGTTGAAGTTCCACAACACATGGATGGCTGCAGGATCCCCATCTCCAAACTAGAGCAATGGAGAGCTGCTACAGCATACAAACAAATGGAAATTATTTCAAGAGGCAGCGAAGACTTGGAACAAAGCATTTAAAGGAGGTTGTTTGTCTTTAATTAGTGTTACTATTGATTAGTTTTTAAAGTGCCACAAAGACTCTTGAGATTTTTCCTGCATTATAAAACAGGATATAGTATGTAGTATTTTTATGCTGAGAAAATATTTCAGTGGTTAACCATCTTAATGAGTGCTGAACAAAAAAGTAAAAAATGAAGTTTGTGTTCCCTTAGACTCTACTACCATTACAATGGCAATGAAAGTACAGTCCTCCCTCCACATTCCGCATATTCGCGGTTTGCTGTGAGGGGAGTCCAGGAAAAGAGGCGATGGGGCCTCTGAGGCCCTGTCGCCACTTTCAGGAGGGAGCTGAAGGGAGCGACAACGGGGCCTCCGGAGGCCTTGGGGTCGCTTGGGGAGGCGGGGGGAGGCCGGGTGACCACGAGGCCTCCGGAGGCCTCGGGGTCGCTTGGAGAGGGCAGGGGGAGGGCTGTCATTATTTGCAGAATTTTCACATTCCCCCTCGAATGTGAAGGGACAACTATATTTGCTTTGATCCTGCCTTTTTCCGAAGTGGTGTTCAAAATGCAGTCTGCTTCCACAAAATACTTTCCATGTTTGCAGGTCAGTATCACCCATGGTGGCAATTTCATAAAGAAGCTACTCAATAAGAAACTTAACCAAAGTTGGACAATAGATGTGCTTTAACCTAGGTTGCATTTATACCTTGTGCTTTTAGGTGTAGCATTAAGTATGGGTTTGAATAGATGTAATGTGTGAAGTGACCCTTAATCTAAATAATCTAGATGAAATGGCGTCAGAAGACTTCCATGTCATGGGGGTGGTGAATCCGCTCTTGAGTTGTACTCTGAAATTTTAAAGGAGTTATCCACAGGGGCTAAACACTATTCCCATTTCCGCAGCTTGAATAGTTCCTTCAAAGTTCAGACTGAAGTCCAGAGCAGATTCATTATTCTACTGGTATGGTGTATGATATGGTATGGTAGCCAGTGTCTTGTGTAATCAGATGTCTTATGGCACTTATCTGTAATGAAATAGCTGCAGTCTTTGAAGTCGTAGCAAACACATCTTTAAATAGAATTCAGGGCCTTAAGCAGAATGAGATAGTGGCAGAGTCCTGAGGCAGAATGAACTGTATCACATGGCAAAGCTAGGATATACCAGCAAGAGATATTTTTAAAATTCTTTCTTGCATTTAACAAAAAGGATAATTGCAAGGACAGGGCTGGGCTACAACTTTTCTTTATGTGCTTGCTTCATGTTTTTTTTTAAAATTTGCTACATAATAAAATACTCAAACAGGGCACCCTTCTCTCCAAATCCTCTCTACCAATTCAATGCCAAGGCCTCTAGCCTTTATGATGAGGGGAGGGTGTAGAAAGCTAGCAACACAGGAAATTTCTGTTTAAAGTGACACAGGAAATTGCATTTACTACAAAACATCTAGCCCTAGGATCTCTTCCCCTTAGTACTTCTGCAGAGTTCATCATGAAAGACAAGAAACCATGAGTGCAAATGCACGCACAAACCTGTTCCTCTAGTCAGAGGGAAGTCAGTTTCTGGTGATAGTTGAAAAAAAAAATCAGCTGCTTAGTGGCTTTAAGTGCAGGGCAATCAGTAACTTCTAGAGTTGTTTCACTCACTCACCCACCCACACACCCCCAGAAGCAGCAAGAAGATACAGTTGCGGATGTGGCTAGGCCTTTTCCTTGCACTGAAACCCTCGGGGAGACTCAAGACAGAAAAATCGCACAACCATGAACCCACAAGAACAAATTGTGACCTGGTTGATTTCCCTTGGAGCCTTAAACTCCCCTAAAATGAAGATTGGGGACCCTCTGCAGTTCCTTAAAACATCCCTGAAAGACGGGGTTGTACTGTGCAAACTGATTCTCCGACTTCTTCCAGGATCTATAGATAAGGTAAGGCCATGAGGCTTGTTCCCTTACGCTTTGCCTAAAGCGTTTTCTTTCAGGATATACAGTTGTCCCTCCGTATCCACGGGTTTGGTATCCACAGATTTAAGTATTCATGGCTTGAAAATTTTCTTTAAAAAATAATAATCCAAAAAGCAAACCTTGATTTGGCCATCTTATATAAGGGACACCATTTTGCTATGCCAATGCATATAATGGGACTTGAGTATTCACAAATTTTGGTATCCACGGGGGTGCTGGAACCAAACCCCAGCGAATATGAAGGGACAACTGTACTATACAGAAAAGGCAGAACTTGGAGAAGCGCACTGCAACTCCCAGAATCCCCCAGCTAGCAGGATTACTGCTGATAACCTGCCAGCATTACTCCTACAGACATGAGATCAGTGACTCAGGTCCAGGTTATCTGTGGGACCATATTCTCCCATATGAGCCTGCCCATGTCTTCAGATCTTTTGGGGAGGCCCTTATCTCTGCCCCCTCTCCACTCACACGGCGACCCAGTGAGAAGGCCTTCTTGGTAGCTGCCCCAAGGCTCTGGATCTCTCTTTCTAGAGAGTTTAGACTAGAACCCTGTTTCCTATCCTACAGACAGATGAAGGCCTTTTTGTTTCTGGAGATCTTTGATCGCTGATTGCTGGAGGGAATGGCTCTTTCAGAGTGTTGTTGTTTCATGCCTTCAAGACATTTCAGACTTATGGCAACCCTAACGTGACGCTACCATGGGGTTTTCTTGCCAAGATGTGTTGCTTTGCCTTTGCCTTCCTCTGAGGCTGAGAGAGTGTAACTTGGCCAAGGTCACCCAGGGGTTTCCATGGCCAAGAGGGGATTTAAATCCTGGTCTTCATAGTCATAGTCCAATGCTTAAACAACCACTATACCAAGCTGGCTCGTTTCAGAACGTACTGTACTGTTTTGTTTATTTGTTGTTTCCTTTTTAATGGTCTTGCTTTTAATTGTTGTTAATTCTACTGTTAGATTAGTCATATTTTAATTTTTTAATGATGTGAATTATAAAGCTGTCTCTGTTTTAACCTTTGTAAGCCACCTTGAGTCCCAGACTGGGGGAAAGGCAAGATATAAATATTGCCCGAGATCCTGAACGGGACAGGTAGCTACAACGTTGTAACTACACTCCATTTCCCCATCCAACCCCCTAAAACCCACCTGTACAGCTGCCTGGCTTTTAAGGTGGGTTTTAGGAGGTTGGATAGGGAAATGGAGCATAGCTACAACGTTGTAGCTACCTGTCCCATGCAGGATCTTGGGCAATGCAGGATCTTACTTCTGTGGTGCTGGCAAGTGGGGTACAGAAGAATGACACATCCATCCTCCCCCGCCAGTGAGCTATTGGGCAACGAGAAGGGACCCCTATGAGGTCCTGTTGCAATTCTTTCCACATTAGGAGGGAAGGAAAATATAATAGCCACAGCAACAATAGCAAAAACAATAATAACTTCCAGCTCCTTCTCTGTCTCCTGCCTCTCAGGTAAACCACTCTTCCCACTTCTCCTTGTGGAGTAAAGTGTTTGTTTAAATGTTGCTAGCATAAAGCACAATGCAGCTCGTTCTTTGGAATTCTGTTTTCTCCCTGGGATCTCCAGGTGTCAACTGTGGTGTATGTGCCAAGAAACCCCCATAATAGGGTCACTTTAGCATTGCCAATAAGTTATTATTTCTTACCTGCCTCTCCCTGTGGACCTAAGGCGTATACTTGCAACTGCGCACCAGTAGCAGGTTGTAACTCCCATGTCAGTAGGATTGTGAATCTACTCTGGATTGTTTTTAAAAGTCTGAACTTTACAGGATCGACCCAAAGTGCTAAACCTCTGTGGGAGGGAGGGCCTTTGCATCTTGGATAGCTCCTTTCAAATGTGGACTAAAAGCCAGAATGGATGTAACAGCCCACTGACATGGGATTCTCTAGATGCCACCGCTGCCCATACTATATGAACACCTGTTTTCATATTCAGAGGTTTGTGGCTTACTTGTCAAACTGCAAGGTTTTATTGCAGTTTGAAGGAAAAGATTGGCAATATCACAAGCAGTATACCAGAGTTAGCATTCCGTTTATTTGAGCTTGGAAACATTCCATTTTTTTATTATTATTATTGGATACACAGAATCCCCCAGCCATGTCTCCATTTTAGTCTGGAGGTGGGGGGAAATTCCTGACCACTCAAGTTTATAATGCCATGTGGCTATAAGATACGGAGGAAATGTTGCTTCCAGCCCACATAATACTTGCAAGGCAGGCAGGTCTCTTCCAGACTCAAGCTAAATATGTTCTTGCATCATAGCTCCTTGTGTATTGCCAGGTTTTGCCAATTATAATCACTTCTGCATCCACTCATTCCATTCTTTTTGGGAACTGTTGGTAGCAATTTCTTGGATCTGCTCTTCGTGTTTTTTTTTTTAAAGGTTTGATGGAGTGGTTCTATGGGTTGAAGGGCAAAGCTCCTTGGGGTTTTTTTTTTTTTAAAAAAAGAATTATACATTTAATAATGCAAAAGTGCTTCTTCGCTGATATACTATAGCACTATAACGCTTAAAGGCTTGCAGAAAGTGAAGGATGAGTCCTTCCTGAATCTTCGTTCACGAAGAAAAGACAGAGGAAAAAAAACACTTAAAAAAAATTAAAAGAAGAGACCGTGTTGTTCCAATATATCGTAAAATTACAAAGAAACCTACTTCAGGGTGGGAATAATAGGGCAAGCACCCACTGCCTTCCTGTTGGATTTTCACCTTCATGAGTGATCGCTAAAGTGATAAAACATGGTGGGGTTGTTAATTGTTGTTTTGCTTTCCTGTTAAATCAAAAAAAAATCACACTAGCACACCTTAGACAGTGAGATTTTTTTTTTTTTGAAAAAAAAGTTTGGCTGTGGCAAATTGAGGTAAGTACAAACGTGAGTAAATCACTCACAGCTACCATATTGCATGCAAAGCTTACGGCAGGGCTTATGGAAGCAAAAACACCGTTGAGACTAGCAGCTGCTGCTGCAAAATGCCATTACTGGGAGGCACACCGTTTTCACCCCCTTGTATAGATGGGGCCATGACACAGAGAGAAATAGCAACCAATACTGCAACTTCCTGACATATTTATTCCATCTAAAGGAGGCGAGAGAGAGAGTGAACATGATAAGAAAGAGGAACTGGTACCATAATAAATGCAAACTAAATACCTCCCCGTCCCTTTCCAAGTTTCTAGCTTGCTCTCTCAAAAAGAAAAGAGGAAGCATTTAAACCTGCAAAAACTGCTCAGATTGGCTAGATGCATGCTTCAATAAGGAGAGCCCATGCGCTTGAGCTGTTCCATAAAAGGGTATGCAGGAGAAAGGCGGGACAGAAGCAACCTGAATGCCATGGTTTTCTCTGTGATTTGTCTTCTCTCTCTACCCACCCCTCAATGTAACCAGATATCTTCTCTTGCTGTGCAAGAAGGATATTCAGCACCAGAGGTTTTTTGTGCATATTAATGCATTTTAACATACCCACAGGGCTCTTTCACACTACAGAATTGTAGCTCTATGATTCTACTTTAACTGCCATGGCTCCATCCCGTGGAATCCTGGATTTGTCATTACAGGAGGGAAATATTTAAAATTCTCAGCCACAGAGCAATAGTGCCCCGCAAAACTACAAATCTCAGGATTCTATAGGATGTTGGTTTCATAGGGCCTGTTTATATGAGGCCAAAAAAAAAAAAAAAAGCCAACCAATTGCTCTGCAGTAATAGCAAATTGCAGCAGCTGTAATTCGTCTTAATGGTTTTTTGGCCCCCAAAAGCTTTGTATGCCCACCGGTCAAGATGGTGGCTGCAAGTGAATTACTCACATTTTAACCTGGATTTGCCACCGCTGAACTTAAAAAAAAAAATCCTATGTGCAATAGAGCAATATTTTGTTTTTACTAAAAAGAAAAAAAAACACCCCGTTTTATCGCCTTAGTGCTCACTCACTAAGGCGAAAATCCAACATGGCGGCTCCAGGCACTTAGCTTGTTAGCAAGCCCCCCACTCATCCGGCCAATCAGCTTTGCACTTCTGCTTGTATGGAAAAGCGATTCAAAGCGAATTGCTTGTCCCAACAAGCAGAACAAGGTTTTTTTAAAACTCTGGGAAAAGCCATGAAGGCTTTTCCTTCTGACTTTTTGACCCTCCCTCCTTCTGAATACGTTGTAATGATGCATTCATTAAGACTGGTAGGGTTCTCCTCACATTACGCGAGGAGTATTTTCACAGTTTAGAGAGCCCTATAGTGCTATACGGTAGGACTATACCGTATACTGAAAACCATGGATACTGAAAACCATGGATGATACCGAACACCATTGAAAATAATGGGGCTTCTGGTTTAAAATATCATAGAGTTGCCTTGGAGGACCTAGAAAATGGCTAGAGAGGACATATTTTCTAGGAAGACTCTATGGTAGCTGTGCTATTTTGTGTCCCGTGGATAATCAAATCAGTGGATAATGAATCAGTGGATATGGGGACCTTACTATAATTCCGTAGTGTGAAAGGGGCCAAAGAGACAGCAAATAAAATAATAATTCAAGCAAGTTCACCCAATTGATCCAAATCTGGCACCGTGTTTTATTTTATTTATATCCTTTCTCCCAGCATGGAATCCACACAGAATCGAATTCTGGAGATCAACCTGGTTTACTCCACAGCTTGGGTGAAGGATTCTGGGAGTTGTAATTCAAAAACAGTCACATTTCTTTTCTTTCTTTTTTTTAACCTGTTATACTACATATTGTTCTAGCTGTTTAATTTCAACTTACCATTGTCAGCTGCCTTCTCTCCATTTTGGGAGAAAGGCAGGATAATAAATCAAATAAATAAATAAATAAATCCAAGCTCTGGGCTTGTGTCTTTTTCATGGCTTTATTTCTTCTGCCCGAATGCTCTGTGTCCTGCAGTGCTGCTACTGATAAGACTCAGCTGCGGAAAACATGAGCTGCTTTGCGGTACACGGCCCTGCCCCCTAAGCATGGCAAATCTCCTTGAGCAATGCATGTGGTTTCTGAGATTTCATCATGCATAGCCTGCATGCTTTCCAGCATACCTTTGCAACTGTCAGAAAGCAGAGCTTGGAAAGGTGACTTCATGTCCTCTGGCATTTCACAGATGAAAACTGGGTCGTATGTGGCCAAGCAATATACGAGTGTGGTCAAGATGACAAAAGTTATTAATAAGGAAGAAGTGCAGCAGTTTACTTGTGCCTGAGTCTGCAGGGAAGGGCAAGAGTCTGCCTCTCCTCTCTGCTGAGTTGACTGCAAACCACTCTTGCACTTTGAACTCAGTTTGCAGCAAATGAAGTAATCTGAGAGCAAAGGGAAGAAGTCTGAGGAAGAGAGAGAAACTGGGACATTTTAAAAGCAGCTGTAAAAGTGAGATGGCAGAGGATGAACTGGGAGTGTCCCTGGAACATTTGGAAGGTATGTGGCTTGGGGAGGACTATGGCTCCCATGATCCCCATTGCCCATGCTAGGGACTCTGAGAGTTGCAACCCCCCGATTCACTTTTCCAAGCTCTGTGTAAAAGCATGGTGTGGGCCCCACAGCATAAGGGTTAGACTCATGCAGCTCGCCTGTTGTTATTGGACTACAGCTCCCATCAGCCCTAGGTAGCAGTGCCAATGGAGAAGAGTTCTGGGAAATGCAGTCCAACAGCATAGGGAGGGTGGAAGGCTGTCCATCCTTGCCATGGCATTTTTGCACAGCAATAAAACCTACAGGACATCTGGACTGTCCAAACTAGTAACATCTGGATCTTCCTTGGGTTTTTTCCGGCTGTGAGGCCGTGTTCTGCCTCACAGCCCAGAAAAACCCCCAATGGAAATCTATGGATGCCGGCCGTGAAAGCTTTCAACTTCACATTGAACATCTGGATCTCTTTGTAATGTTTGGGGAAGGTTAACACTGAACTGGTGGAGAAAGCATATGTATTGCCTCTCCTGCATTCCATTTCCAGGTAGGGTTGGGAAAGATCCCTGTCTGTTCCTTGGACTACAGCTCTCATTAGCCCCCAGTCAGCTGTTGGTTGTGGGTGGTGGGACTTGTAGTCCAACACATCTGGAGGGCCCTGGCTTGCCAAAGCTCATGTAGACCATCTTGACCTGGGTGGTCTGACTTGGTACAATAATGCAACTTCCTATAGAATCTCTAGAACTGGAAGAGACGACAAAGGCCATCCAGTCCAACCCCCTGACATGCATATTTATCAGATCTTTTAGCCTGGCTGAAAACTCTTCCAAAGCAGCTTAGAAATGCAATGTGACCAAAACAATTGGGCAAACTAAGTATTAAACCAACAGTGCATAAAAGAGGAACTTCACCAACTAAAACAGAAAGCAGCAGCAGCAGCGAGAATCTGATATTATTTAAATATCCCCATTAAAAAAATGTTTTCACTTGACACGCTTTGAGTCAGGGTTCCTTTTTGGAACCAGCATCCAATAAAGAAGGCGCCAAAACTGAGAAAGCCCCTTTCCTTGGTCTCCAGCCATCCAGTTGATGGGTGGGCAACTGTGGCAATGAGGGACTAGGCTTTAATATTTGTCCCCATCCCAGTGGACAGAAGAGGGAGAAATTTCTCTCAGTCCAGAGACCATAAGCGCAGCTGGTGGGGATGCCAAACAGGGCCTGCTCAGTGGCTGCTTCTAGGAACACCCTTCCTAAAGAGGCTGGAATTGCACCCCTTTTTGCTGTCCTTCCTTCCATCATCAGAAAAAGACCTTTTTATCCCCCAACAGGCTTTTGAGAATGGTAGGTTTTTAAAGAAAGAACTTTTAATAAGGTGCTGTATTGTTTCTAAAATTGTGTTTTACCATTTTTTGCTGTTTTTTTATTTCAGTGTGGATCTTTTGCATGTTTTAATCATATTGCATATATTTTAATTTGTAAGCCAGCCACCTTTAGTTGGCTTCATGTAGACGATGGAATGAGCTTGCGTTCTGTTGCTTCAGAGACTAGAACACGAACCAGTGGATTCAATTCGCAGTCAAGTTTCCACCTAAATATTAGGAAGAACTTCTTGACTGTAAGAGTTGTTGGTTAGTGAAATAGGCCATCTCAGAGGGTGGTGGCATCTTTCAGGAGTGCTGTAGTTGTGTATCTTTCAGGAGTGCACGGCAGGGGTTGGACTGGATGGCCTTTGTGGTCCCTTCCAACTCTATGATATTACGAGTCCCAGTTCAGGGGAAAACATGGGGCATTGATGATGAGATGATGATGATGATGATCTGATCCAGAAGTGACCAGAAATCTACTTCTTTTTTTGTACAGTATTTGCCAATTTTTGGCTTTTTGGAGGAGAACTTGAGAGTCGTGGAGTGAGCAGCAAATGAAACAGGGACAATTTAGTGGCACTTGACACCACTGAATGAATGAATATCTTTACTGCGGTCACAGACCAGCACAAATAAATAAAAATACAACATAAAAGGAACAAATTAAAAGCATCTTGGCACCATTTTCTGGCATTCTTTCAGAGGAATGTTTTTAAAGGACATGGAGGGCAGTAGCACCAGTCCTCACCTGGCAGTGTGAGCTCTAGAGAATGGCAATTTGCTTAGAAAAGTGAAGACGGGGAGAGAGAAGGAATCTAGTGATACTTTTAAGATTGATTTAGTTCAGCAAGAGTTTTTGTGGATTTCAATCCACTTCAGTGCATCTGACGAAGAGGACTGCAGTCTATGAAAGCACATGCTGAAATAAATAAGTCTTAGAGGGGCTGCTAGATTCCTTCTCCTACCACTCCAGCCTCTTTTCCTTTTTATGCCATTACAGACAAACATGGCTATTTCTCTTGGAAATGATAAGCTGGGTTCTTTTGATGTTTATGGGAATTCCTGCCCTTCAAACAAATGTTTGGGTTGGCTTAACCCCTGTCCCACCTAAAGCCAATACACAAATAAAATAAAAACATGAAAACCTCCCCCTAAAAACTGACACAGTTGTCCCTCCATATCCAGCAATTTGGTATCCACAGATTTAAGCATTCACAGCTTGAAAATATTCTTTAAAAAATAATAATCCAAAAACCAAACCTTTTGCCATTTTATATAAGGGACACCATTTTGCTATGCCATTGCATATAATGGGACTTGAGCATTCACGGATTTTGGTATCCACAGGGGGTCCTGGAACCAAACCCCAGCGAATAGGAAGGGACAACTGTAATTGGCTTGGAGAGGTTACCTTTTTGGACTTTAATCCAGGTATGAAGCTGGCTGAGGGATTCTGGAATCTGCAATCCCCAAAGTAGCTTTTCAAAGTTCTGATCATAGTAGGGACCCTCATGTGAGAGCAGGTAGTTCTTTGGATACTTGGCTCTCGGTCTTAGAAGGCCTGAAAGGTCAAAGTCTCAAAACAGCCCTTGGGATTTTGCTGAAGAAGAGCCCTGACGCTGGATCAAAGCAAAGACTAGCAGTGGCTGGTGGTTCCCATGTCAGTGAATCCACTCCAGGTTTTAACCCAGGCTGTAAAGGAACCCTCCAAGGTGCTGAATCCTATTCCTAAAGCAGTTCAGCACCTTGGAGAGCTCCCTTGAAATTATGCAAAAACCTGGAGTGGATTCACCATCCCACTAACAAGGGATCCACCAACCACCACTGCCAAAGGCCTGGTCTAGGTCAGCATTCTGCTTCCCACAGTGGCCAATCAGATGTCCCAGTTGGAAGTCCATCAGCAGGAGGCAAGGGCAACAGCCCCCTGTCACCAAAGTCTCCCAGCCCCCGTCTGTATGAGGGGCAACATAGTGCCCTGCAGTAATAGCAAGTCGCAGCAGCTGCGATTTGTCTTAATGGTGTTTTTGCCCTCAGCAGCCCCCATAAGCTTTGCATCCAAGATGACAGCCAAGACAAGAGCACCCTCCTCTCGTTCCCTGTCCGGCAGCGGTGACGACAGTGGCACAGGGGCAGGGGGGTACTGGGGAAGGGAGAAGAAAATGAGAGAGCCCTCCTCCCTTCCCCAGTTCTGGCACCAGCAATCCCCCGCTTGCTAAATGCAAAAATATGGCGGCTGCGGGTGCTTGTTCAGCCAATCAGGGTCATGCTTCCTGTACTCTCAGGTCTTATCTATACGAGGGGGAAAAATACAAACACATCTGAAAAAGCAGGCATTCACAACGATGCGACCTGTCTTCATGGTCAAAAGAGCCCCCCTAAACTCCACATGACTCCTAGGCAAGATGGCAGCCGAGAGTGATTTACTCGCGATTTTAAATCTACCACTGCCAATTTTTTTGTGTGGGGGGGAAACAGTTTCCCACAGTGCACACAACCTATAGTTCACATTTACAAAACAAACAAAATGGAAAAAAGAGTATAAGATTGCTGTGTTATCGACTTACTGGAACTTTGTTTAGCTGAAAATGTAACATGGCAGTGGCAGGAGCATTCACTGTTTGCTATCTCCAATACGATTATGTTGCCTGTTCGTATCTGCGTGAATGCAAGTATTCAAATGATCGCACATTCACATGTTGTATGGAGCTTTTTTAAAAATCCGGATGAAGCCCCAGACGAAGCACACACACTTTGTGGTGGATTTGGCTGCCCCCCCTTCCAAATGACACATATTTATGCACATGTCCATATGAACGGATCACCATATGTTCATATCCCATTTGTATTATTTTGACCGTATAGACAAGACCTCAGACAGCGATTCCTATCAAATCGCTGTCCTAATGAGGGGGAATGCAGACCTCCCTTGCTGTTTTTCAAAAACTCTGGGGAAAGCGGTAAAGGCTTTACCCTTGGCGTTTTTGCTGTTTTGGGCCTCCCTCCTTCCAAATATAGTGTAACAACACAGATTACCTTTATGATAAGTAGGCTTTTCCTCAGATTCAATGAGGAGTATTTTCACAATTTAGACAGCCCCACAGTAACTAGTAGACCAGAAACTAGCTGAGCTGTTCAGGAACTGGTGAGATGACTTCCATTTGTCTAATCCAACAACCCTCTTATTTATTTTTTGACTAATTGAGGTTTCTCATTTTCAAACATGGCTGGTGACTTCCATGTCAGTGAGGATAGAGAATCCACTTTGGGTTTTATTCCAAACTTTAAAACTACAAAGGTCATTCTTCTTATGTGCCTTCAAGTAGGCTCAGACTTATGGTTACCCTAATGGCAAACTTTCTTCAGAGAAGGTTGGCACTGCCTTCCTCTTAGGCTGAGAAAGTGTGATTTGCCCAAGGCACTGTTAAGGGATTTCCATAGTTGGGCTGGGATTCAAACTGTGTTCTTCCAAAGTCCTAGTCCAACAGTCAAGCTGCTACACCACACTGACTCTCAAAATTACAATCTGTCTCTGACACCTGACGTGATGGCAGTGCATGGAAAGGGATCTAGGAGTCTTAGTGGACCACAAATTGAACATGAGTCAGCAGTGTGATGAGGCAGCTAAAAAAAACCAACACGATTCTAGGCTGCATCAATAGGAGGATAGTCTCTAGATCAAGGGAAGTAATAGTGCTGCTCTATTCTGCTTTGGTCAGACCTCACCTGGAATGCTGTGTCCAGTTCTGGGCACCACAATTCCAGAAAGATATGGACAAGCTGGAATGTGTCTAGAGGAGGGTGACCAAAATGATGGGCGGTCTGGAAGCCATTATGCCCTATGAGAAGCGGCTTAGGGAGCTGGGTATGATTAATCTGGGGAAGAGAAGGTGAAGAGGGGACATGATAGCCATGTTTAAATCTTTGAAGGGATGTCATACTGAGGATGGAGCAAGGTTGTTTTCTGCAGCTCCAGAGACTAGGAAACAGAGCAATGGGTTCAAACTACAGGAAAGGAGATTCCACCTAAACATTAGGAAGAACTTCTGATGGCCCTTGTGGCATCTTCCAACTCTATAATTCTCTGATTCTAAAGTACCAACCACCTCTGTGCAGCTCCACATAACACCTTCTCAATTTGTAAGAACCCCAATCTCTCTCCTGTCCATTACACATGCAACTACCTCTCATTCAGAACAATGTGGGGAATTTCCTTTTTCGTGTGTCCTACAACTCCCAAGATCCACCATCCAGGGGATTTGAGGCCTTTGTAGTCCCAAAAGTAACCTCCTCTGAGCTCTGCTCCTAGCATTAGAGTTAGCTCCCTCTTGCCCTCTTCCTTTCATCTGCAGGGTTATGTCCGTGCTTTGGAGAAAGAAATGTACTGTGTTTTTGGCATTCAAAGCGAAGCTCCAAGCCACTGAATGCTGAATGGTTCACTCACTCATTAGGCTGTGCTTCCATCTCTCTCTGGGATGACAGCTTGCCTCTCTTCCTCCCACCCAGCCACCCACCACACAGACCACCTTCTTGTGAAAATCCACCCAGCCCCAAGCTGTCTCATTCAGTATTACAAACACACCGTCTAATATATCCAGCCCGGCTTGCTGAGAACAAAACAAGCTATTCTGATGGGAGCTGTCAGGAAGCTCATGTTTCTTACTGGCTTTTGATTTCTTTTAGTATTGCCTGGAGCCCAAGACTGAAGCTGACTGCATTGGCAACATCAAGGCCTTTCTGAACGGGTGTGCGGCACTTAAAGTGGAGGTAAGTCCCATCCTATAAAAGCTCTGTATGTAAAGTCAGTCTCTTTGTACATCTAGCACAGGATGGGACCCTTTAAGGAAAGATCCCAGGGACCCTTTCAAAGTCAGTGCTGTACCCAGATGTATAGATCCAGTCCTGATAGCCCATGAAGGTGCTTTAGATAGGATCAGGCCATTGCTCTTTCCTTCCACAAAGCATCATTGGGTCTGAACTCTCAGTACCTCTCCAAGGTCCTAGGCAGGAGCCTTCCCTAGTAGTGGTCTCTGAGATCCTTCCCATGGGAGACAGTTGTGGCTTGACTACTGCAGTGTATTTTTGTATATGGGCAGCCCTTGAAGACCACTCAGGATTTTTCAGCTGGTTCAGAAATGCACCCAGTTGCCACTGACTGGAAAGGGATGGCAGGAACGCATCTAAGGCAGAACTGAAAAAAGCTCCTGTGGTTTGTTGTAGAATTTATTAAGTGGAGTTCAAGGTAAAGGTGAACAGAAGTTTCCATAAGATGCTGTGTGGGTATGTGTGTGAGTGACAAGGTCAAATCTCCCTTTTCAAGGTCTTTCTCCATTCTCAAAGGGAGAGATCTGAAACATCCTATGCCAATTAGGATATCTTCTCAGAGACTGTAGGACTGTACTGAGTGACATTGATGGACATGGCATTTTACAGAGTTACATAAGCCAAAAACAAACATTTTCTTGCCCCAAGGTTCTTCTACTCTATATTTCAAAAGAGAGCAAAGGTGGTTTGGCAGGGCAAGGAGTGGGGAGAGAGAAAGGGAAAGTACAGAGCAAAAAAGGGGACAACTGTGTAAACTAGCAGTTAGCAACAACCAACAAATTAATTCATTCATTCATCCAGCTTTCTTACTAGAAGCTCCCTTAACTGCATACGGCTCCACACTACAAAACCACACAGATACATCGTCATAATATAGCCAACCATTTCTAAACATTATAACTTGCCCAAATTTTTTTAAAAAATGCCACTAGTTAAAATACAAAAGCACAATAAACTGACACCAGCAAGCCAAGCAATTTTTTTAAAAAAAATCTCAAGCAGTGACCATGTGAAAATTAACTATGGGTTCTGTACTTGTGAAATTGCCTTATTATTATTATTTTTAAAAATATGTATGCAACTGAATGCCATGGGGACAAGTGGAGTTGGGAAAGAATTTTCTCTTGGGTACAACTGATGAGTAACTCTATGATGATTCTCCTTGCATCCCAGTCTGCAAACTGTGGATTCACGGGATGTAAGGAGCATGAGAGTTAGCAGGAACAGTCAATGGGATGGTGAATCTACTCTGGCTTTTAGTACAAACTTTAAAGGAGTTATCCAAAGCGCTATCCCTCAAATAGGTTTGGCACCTTGGGCAGCTCCTATAAAGTTCAGACTACAACCCAAAACAGACCCACTGGCCCGCCCGGAAGTCTCCAGCCGCCACTAGCTCAACAGGAACACCATGACAAAGATGTGTGTGTTTCTCCAATGTGTGTCTGTAAGAAAGGTGTCAATCAGATTTCATAGTGGCTACTAGTCATGGCATCTATATACCGGTAGTGTCCTCATGTCCTGCTTCTCATAGGTATCTAGTAGGTGGCTATGGCAAACAGGATGTTGGACTAGTTTTCTATTTATTTACTTTTCCTAAAAGTATTTATTGATGGCTTTTGCAGCTGACCAGAGCTCCCAAAGTGATAATATTGGCATGTCACTTTCAGGACCATTAGCAGGCAGCGCTATGAATCTCACCTGCACAGTGTATGGGGTGGTTTGGTCTACATTATTAATCATTGCCTAAAGCCACCAAACAGCATTGTTTTTCAAAAAGAACTCAGGGGTCATCTAAACAATCAAAATAATCCTAATGGAATTCACTGGGAATACGATCTGTCTTAATGGAAATCAATGCACTGTATTCAGAACTGGGGGGTGGGTAGCAAAGAACTCCAAAAACTATGCTGGGAGAGTCTTCATGGTTTTTCCAGGAGTTTTTAAAAAGCTCCATGGGGAATGTGCATCCCCGCTCACTGGGACAAGCAATTTGATTTGAGTTCTACAGATACTGTGGACTGCTAAAAAGACAAATAAATCGGTCCAAGAGCAAATCAAGCCTGAACTCTCCCTATGACTAAAGATGACTAAACTGAGACTGTCATTCTTTGGCAATAATGCTTGGGAAGGTAGAAGGCAGTACGAAGAGGAGAAGACTGCATTCCAGATGGACAGACTCCATCAAGGAAACCCTGAGTCTGCAAGACCTGAACAGGGCTGTTGAACACAGGGTGACTTGGACGTCTTTCATTCATGGGGGTTGCCATAAGTCGAATTCGACTTGATAGAAGGTAACAACATTTATACACACAGAGAGACACAGACAGATATATCTATATTCTTGAAAACCCAAATTCAAATTGATGCCAACTTTGGTGTCATTCAAGCACTAAGTCAAAACCTGACTTTTTATTAAAGACTCCAAGGTCTCCTTGATTTGAGGTTGCACGTGCTTTATGGTTTACGTTATTTTAAATTGTTTTCATGAGTTTTAAGTTGCCTTATTTTAAGTGTGGCATGGTTCAGGGCACTTTTAGTCTTTTAACACGATTGTTATAGTTTTAAGCTCTTCTAAAGCAACCTTTCTGTACACTGCTCTGAGATCCTCAGATATAGAAGATATAAATATTTCCAAATGCTGATTTTAAAAGCTTATAGCCAGTACCCCTTTGAACTTTAGGTCAACAGACAGGCCTTTGGTCTACCCAGCTGGAACATTTGTGATATTCTTAGGGACAAGCTCAGGAGCTAGTTGGAAGAAACAGACAAGCTGTAGCATTGCAAATAAAAGAATTCCTGGTCTAAACTCCAGCCTCAATTTTAAGCACTTCTCTTTGGTCCAGCCACACAAAATCCAGAATTACTGGTTTCCCTTTTAAACAAACATATTGCAACACCACAGTACAGTGCCTTCTTTTTTTTCTCTCCTAACCCTTCTCTTTAGATATGCTGTTTTTGCCTACGCCTTCGCCTATGCATTTGCAGGCCTGATGGCAAGGGTGAGGTGAGAGAGAAAGAGAGAAAATAATGAGGGAAAAGGGGAAGGCAAATGGTAGCCCCATGTGGCTACCTCAAACAGTTGCTGTATGCATTTTGCAAAAGCAAGGGGTTGGGGAGGAGAGAGATACCACCACATAATTCATTTAACAAGCAGGGAGATGGAGGAATCTCTTGCAGCTTGGTATGTGCTTATTCTTGCAAGAGAATTCTTCCTGAATGGGACCAGATTTCTGCACTGAGGCAGGGACTTGAGAAAAACAGAAACAGATGTCTGGATTTTCTCCGGCTGTCGTTAGTGGGTGCTTTGGCAGCTTGGGAGATAATGTGGAATGTCGAAATGGCTGTGCCAAGTGGCATTCAGTAGTCCTATTTCTTTCTCAATCTCTCTCCCACCCACCCCCACTGCTACTTTTGTCTCCCTATGAGTAATCTGGGCAATCTTATCAATCGAGAATAGGATGGCCCCTCTCGAGGCTTTGGGGACTACAGCTCCCAGATCCTGGCTAAGAATCTTGGGAGCTGCAGTTTTTTTAAAAGTCTGATCAGTTTGGGATTCTGCAATAAAAAAAGAACTTTGCCAGGTTCCTATTGATCACCCACCAAGTGGAAGACAAACCTCCAGCCTTTTCCAGCCTTTTTACCTTGGTGGAACCCTTGAAACCCAGCTGGAACACTTGTTGATGCCAACTTTGGTGTCATTCAAACACCAAGTCGAAATCTGACTTTTTAGTAAAGACTTCAGGGTCTCCTTGATTTGAGTTTGCACATACTTTATGGTTTATGTTATTTTAAATTGTTTTAACAAATTTTAAGTTGCCTTATTTTAAGGGTGGCATGGTTCAGGGCGCTTTCCCCGAGCCATGATCTATGAGGAGCAGCTTAGGGAGCTGGGCATGTTTAGTCTGGAGAAGAGAAGGTTGAGAGGGGACATGACAGCCATGTTTAAATATTTGAAGGGATGTCACACTGAGGATGGAGCAAACTTGTTTCCTGTGGCTCCAGAGACTAGGACACGGAGCAATGGGTTCAAACTACAAGAAAAGAGAGCCCATCTAATTGTGAAGTCGAAGGCTTTCACGGCCGGCATCCATAGATTTTCCTTGGGTTTTTTTCCAGGCTGTGAGGCTGTGTTCTGGAATAGTTTCTTTCTATTCTATTCTATTCTTTCTATTCCAGAACACAGCCTCACAGCCCAGAAAAAAACCAAGGAAAATCTATAGTCCATCTAAACATTAGGAAGAACTTCCTGACAGTAAGAGCTGTTCGGAAGTGGAATAGGTGGCCTGGGAGTGTGGTGGAGTCTCCTTCTTTGGAGGTTTTTAAACAGAGGCTGGAGGGCCATCTGTTGGGAATGCTATAATTGTGTATTCCTGCAGGGCAGGGGGTTGGACTAGATGACCCTTGTGGTATGTTTCAACTCTATGAGTCTATGAAATGATTTCTAGTTCTCAGGGAATCCCTGTCTAAAAATTATTATATCTACAGCTAAAAAAATATATTCTAATTTTTTCAATCTCAATATCTCGCGGAGCCCTTAGCAACCTCTTATGGAACTCTGCTTGAGAAACCCTACTCCAGCCAGCAGTTATGGTGGGCTGCAATGAACATAATAAACCTCCAGGTTTTGCTGCCAAATGTGAGACAAACACAAACAGGTAGAAGCACAGGCCAAAAATGGTATGGTTTCTAGATTGTATTGGTGGTACAGTTTGGCAATCAATGAATTAATGCGAGGTGGGGGGACACCAGTCAGTTGGTCTTAAGCTATCCCAGATGTTTATACAAGTTGGTTGTGAGGGCACTGTAACCAGGAGAAGACCTGTCTTAATGATTTTCGAGCCCCCATAAACTTTGCGTGCCTGTAGCTGAGATGGCAGCCGTAAGTAGACTACTTGCGTTTTAAAATTTGCCACGACTGAACTTTTTTTTTTTATATATTTTTATTGTGCACCCAAGCGAAATTCCATGTTTCCCAAAAAGAAAGAGGGAGAAAAAAGATAGCACATGCATCCATTTTATTGCCTTAGCAATCACTCGCTAAAGCGAAAACCCAACATGGTGGCAGTGGGCGCTTACCCTGTAACTCAGCTCCGCCCCCTATTCTTGTCCGGCCAATCAGGTTTGCACTGTGTCCTGCGTGGGAAAGCGATTCATGTTGAATTGCCTGTCTTAACGTGCAAAAATGCACACATCCCTGGAGCTTTTTTTTGAAAAGTTGGGAAAAGCCATGAATGCTTTTCTCGTGTAGTTTTTCCTCTTTTGGACTGCCCTCCTTCACAATACAACGAGACAATGCCGGATCCCATTAAGACAGCTTCACTTTTCTGAGCAAATTCTGTGATGGGTATTTTCATTGTGTGGACGACCCCTGGAAGTTGTCCGCCTTGCTTTTGGATTTTTATTTTTTTGTGGTGGAGGGAATTAGGAATTGTTTTATTAAAATAAGACTATTCTACTGAAAAGGACACCTGACCGTAAAAGGCCATAACAATAATGCAAAAAAACTGTTTTTACTAATACAAAAATAAAACTAACACTGATACATTTTTCCTCTTAATCTAAACAGACTATAATCACTCTTTTTTCTTTTCCAATGAACTGCTTTTGCCCTGGCCTTGGAAGGAGAGAAGAAACTGCTGGATTTAACCCCTACCTCGACTGCCTTTCCCTTTCCTTGTTGTATCCTTATATGTGTTATTTAGATTGGATGCCTGAGGGCCAGGAACTGTTAAATTTACCATTTGTAAGCCTGTTCTGAGAGCCTTTGGGGCTGAAAAGCCAAGGGATAAATACTTTAAATAGAGAAATAAATGCTTCTCCCATTCAGAAGAAAAAAAAAGGGGGGGGAGTTTTTGGCAAGCTCTGGGAATGGATAAGTTAAAAAACAAAAGTAGGACTTTCAAGGCTGGCCAGGAGAGCAGGCACTCTGCACATGCCCAGAGGACTGCTACTGGGCCGGAAGGTCTTGCGGGTGAACGTCTTCTTGGGAAGTCATGAATGAAGTGGGAGTGTAGCAGGGGAGACGGGATGATGGGTCATGCAGTATGGGTGGACAGGATGGATGCATCCGTGCATGGGATGGGTGGTTATGGCAGGATGGGCGATGCCGTCTTCTTTTGTCCTTTCTCTCGTTCGCACCCAAACCTTCTCCCGTGGAGACTCGTTTTTCAGCCATCCCTCCCACTTTGGGGAGGCCGAAGGAGAAGGCCAGCCTCGGCTCCCCCGCCCCGCCTGGCCCGGCCCGGCCCCTTCCCTCCTTCCTTCCTTCCTTCCCGCCGCCGCCGCCCGCGATCCGGCTCCGGGTCAGAGCGCGCCCAGCCCCGGCCCTGGCCCAGCCTCGCCCGCCGACGCCGACGCCGAGGCCCCCCGCCATGGGACGCCGACGCCCGGCAGAGCCCCAGCCCCGGTGAGTGGCGCCCCGGCCTCCGCCCCCCTCGCCCAGCACCCCCACCCGGGGGACCCTCTTGGCACCCTCAGCTGCCCCCCCGATCCCAAGCCCCAGCCCTCTGCCAAGCCCCAACACCAGTGCCCAGCCCTCTCTCAGTCCCAATCCCAGATCCTCTCCCAAACCCCAGCCCTCTCCCAATCTCAATCTCCAGTCATCTCCCTATCTCAATCTCCAATCATCTCCCAATCTCCAGTCCTCTCCCAATCTCAATCCCCAGTCCTCTCCCAATCTCAATCCCCAGTCCCCTTCCAATCCCCAGTCCTCACCCAATCCCAATCTCCAGTCCTCTCCCAATCCCCAGTCCTCTCCCAATCCCTAGTCCTCTCCCAGTCTCAATCCCCAGTCCTCTCCCAATCTCAATCCCCAGTCCCCTTCCAATCCCCAGTCCTCACCCAATCCCAATCTCCAGTCCTCTCCCAATCCCCAGTCCTCTCCCAGTCCCTAGTCCTCTCCCAGTCTCAATCTCCAGTCCTCTCCCAATCCCCAACCTCCAGTCCTCTTCCAATCCCCAGTCCTCTCCCAATCCCCAGTCCTCTCCCAATCTCCAGTCCTCTCCCAATCTCAATCTCCAGTCCTCTCCCAATCCCCAATCCCCAGTCCTCTTCCAATCCCCAGTCCTCTCCCATTCCCCAATCCCAGATCTTCTCCCAATCCCCAGTCCTCTGCCAATCCTAATCCCCAGGCCTTTCCCAATCCCCGATCCTCTCCCAATCTCCGATACCAATCCCCAGTCCTTTCCCAATCCCCTAATCCCAATCCCCTCTCCCAATCCCTCAGGGTTTTCCTGGTGGTGGGGAAAAAACCTGCAACCAAGCCATGGTGGCTTTTTGGGCGCCGCTTCAGCTCCTGCTTTTTTGCGCACCTGGCCCCCTTTTCCCCAGCACCCGCCTCCTCCTTCCCACCCATCTCCCCACTGCCCTTCTCTCTCTCTCTCTCTCTCTCCCTCCCCCCCATCACCCTCGCCTCCCCATGCTCATCCAGCCAATCAGATTGCGCTGCATATTCGTTTCTGTGTGAATGCAAGGGTTCAAACAATCACATTCATGTGTCATATGGAGCTTTTTTTAAAAATCCAGATGAAGCCCTGGAAACTATGCACGTGGACTTTACGGTGGATTTGGCTGCTGCCCTTCCAAATGACATGTGTTGATGCAAATGTCCATGTGAACAGATTGCCTTCCGTTCGCATCATATTTGTATTATTTTCACCATTTAGACAGGCCCTCAGTGAGATTAACCAACAGAATCCAGGCCTTTGTGCCACCTTTTCCCCATTGTCTGTTCCCTACAGTTGTCACTGGGAGATGTTCAATACCATCAGTCACCCGGGGTATTTCTGCCCCACCCATGTCCTTGCATATCCCCAATTTGGCACTGTACCCACCTCTACTATAGTTACCCATTCCTGTGCTGCATCCTATTTATCCACCCTTTCACTTTTCCATTCAGAGACATGCAGAGTATGTGAGTTTTTTCCTCTCTCCTTGCTAAAATCCTACCTTCTGTTTCATGACTCTCAAAATCACTATATACCTTCTGCATGAAGCTACAGTTTTTTAAAAAGGTGTGTGTGTGTTTGTGTGTGATACTTTACCCACAGCATAATCAGATACTCCTCACCCCCTCCTCCTTGTTGCCCTTCTGGTGCCTTTGAACTGGTCCGTCTTAAGTTTCAGTCTTAAGTTTCAAGTTTTGTTCTTAGGGCTACGTGGTTTAGATGCCTAGTTGGTCAAATAAAAGCCGTTGAGAAACCTTTAGATCAGGGCTAGGAATCCTGTAGCCTGCGACAGTTGTTGAACTGCCAACACCCAGCTGCCGAACCAGATGAGCCAATGGTGAGGAGTGCTGGGAGTTGCAATCCAACAACCCCTTGTGGGCTACATGATCCCCACCTTTGCTTTACACTAGATAAAAAGGTGCCCCACTTAATCAGACAGCAGTGTGTGTGTGCGCACACGCGTCTTCAAGTCTCCCGTTGAGTTATGGCAACCCCATAAATTTCATAGGGTTTTCTTAGGCAAGGAATATGCCAGTTCTTTCCTCTGAAATATAGCCTATTCCACCTGGTATTCATTGGCAGTCTCCCATCCAAGTACTAACCAGAGCTGACCCTGCTTAGGTTCCAAGCTCAGACAGGATCTGGTTCTTGGTGCATGTGTGTGCACACGCCTGGATCAAATTCATGTCAGTAGTACAGCAAATACTATTTTAGAAGAGGTAATCTGTGTTGTGCTCAGAAAGAAGAAGAATGCCTCTTTCCCCCATTAAAAAAATATTTATACTGCATTCTGTTTCCCAAGCTTCATCCCTACTACTGCCTTAGATTAACTCAAAAGGTCCATCACTTAACCAAAGAATGATATATAGATACACACACAAACACACACAGAGAGGCCTGAATCTAAATCATGCAGGTAGCACAGCAAACACCAATTTTGAAGAGGCATCTATGTTGTGCAAGAAAGAAAGGGGAATGCCTTTTCCTTCTCCACCAAATGATTATATTAGTTATCTTCTATGCATGAATTAGGAAAAAAGACAAAACAGAGAATGTCTTTTTCTTTTGAAGTGTTGTGGTGTAATGGTTTGAGTGTTGGACTAAGACTCTGGAGACCAGGGTTTAAGTCCCTGCTCAGCCCTGGAAACAACTGGGTGACATTGGGCAAGTCACACTCTCTCAGCCTCAGAGGAAGGCAAAGACAAACCCCCACTGAACAAATTTTGCCATGATAGGGTTGCCATAAGTTGGAAATGACATGAAGGCACACAACAACAACATATGCAGATTTAATTGATTAACATTCATAGCACTATTTGGGATTGTTATAGTCAGATGACAACCCTACCTTGCCTTGATGTTGAGTCTTGAGAGTAGAAAATAGCAGAGGCTGGTTAAACACCATGTATAGCTCCTTTAAAGTTTGGACTAAAAGCTGAAGCAGATTCATTGCTCCAGGGAAATAGGAGCCACCGCTGCAGAAAATACCAGAAATTTAATGTTTCATCCAAACCAATTCTCAGGTATATGCATGGTTAATGAGAGTGATTAATCTGGGATGAATATATCCATGTCTATGTATATTGAGAACAGAGTTTAGTTATCTGCATGTCTCAGTCTGCTTTATAAAAAAATAGCCAAGGGACTAGCTGAGATGGATAAATTGACAATGTTAATAAAAGAAAAACCAATAACTAAATTTTTAGAATATTGGAACCCATGGTTAAGTTATTTAAAAGAAAAAGGAGAAATTATGATACAAGTTGGGTTTGAGAATCAATACACTATATTTGTAGGTACTGAATAGAAGTTTAGAAAATAGTACCATAATAAGTTAGATAGAGAATCAATAAATCTATATAAATATCATGGGAAAGGAAGTAGGAAGTCACCTTTAAAGTTATGACTGGTAAGTGTTTGTTGTAGTCTGATGATGTATAGATATTTATAAATGGTTATTTTGTTATTTTGTTGGTGTGTACCTGATACATGTATTTGAGAATTTTGTTTTGTACTACGTTATGTCATTTGTTTGTATTTAGGTTTGTTAAGAGTGTATCACGAGGAATGTAATGGATTTGATGAATTAGATGTTTGTTGGTTTTTGTTTTTCATAGAATCATAGAATTGTAGAGTTCCTTTTATGTTTTTTGTGGGTTCTTTTGTTTGTTTTTCTTTGTTTTCTTTTTTGTTCTGTTCTAAGAGTGAAAAGATAATAAAGATGATTTTAACCATGAAAAAAATTAGCCAAGTTTCTAGCCCCTGTAAGTACAAAATGAAGCCTGAGACTTGGAGAAGCAGAACAAAGAATGCATATTGTGTCAGAGGATATATATTTGCACCAGGTATGCAAGTTGGCAGAATTCTTTCTCATGGATCAGATATTTTTAAGCCTAAAGTGCACCCAACTTTCATTATAATTTTGCACCGGCAGAGAAAATCCAAAGGGAGTTTTCAGGAAAAAGCCGCAAACTGGATATTCCATCCCTGCTGGTTCCTTCTTGTGGGTCATTCCTGAAGAACAAAATTCACAATGACGACTAGTTCTGACACAGTGTCTTCTGTGTGTCAGCCTCTACAGAAGCTGTGGGTTGTCTTCAGTCTGGCTTCTTTATTAAAATTTCCACAGTCCACCCATGTGTCCTGAATTTGCCATGAAGCAAGAAGTCCTTCCCAGCTTATTTGAACAGTGAAGGCAGATCAAAGCTTTCTCTGGCTTAAGAAGATGCAAATCTTGTTGCAGGATTCAGCCGAGGTCTAACACAGCAGTGGGCAAAGTCCCAAAGCATCATCCAAAAGATGCAATGGCCCATTTACCAAAACCCTACCAGCCAATGAAAGCAGTTCAATTTTGAGCATTTTTTTGGCTGTTGTTGTTATTGTTGTTGTTGTTGTGTGCCTTCAAGTAGTTTCTCACTTATGGCAACTTTACAGCGACCCTATCACAGGATTATCATGGCACGATTTGTTCAGCGGGGGTTTCCCATTGCCCTCCTCTTAGGCAGAGAGAGTGTGACTTGCCCAAGGTCCCTCAGTGGGTTTAGGACTTCAAAAAAAGATGTGGATGAAGATATGCTGGTTTTACCCAAGAAACTTGGGTATCTTCCAGAGATATCTTTCTCAAATCTTCCAGGGGTGAAATCCTTTATTTTTAAAATTTGTAAATTGAAATAAGGAGGGGGGCTTTGGGGGCCACAGAAAAGTCTTCTGTGGACCACATGTTGCCCACAGGCTACAGAATTCCCCATCCTGATCTTAAGTGGTCTGCCATCCTGGTGAGAAGCATATCTCAGCAACCAACAGGGGCCGGGTGGTCCACCAGGAATGAGTTGGTATTCCAGAGTCTATGGTGCAGTGACATCCATAATGGCAAGGTGGTGAATTTCCTCTGGGATTTAGTCTGAACTTCAGTGAAACTATCCAAGATATTGAATGTGCTTGTCGAATGAAGGCTCAGTACCTTGGATGGTTCCTTTGAAGTTCAGATAAAAATATGGAGCAGATTCAGCAGCTCACTAACTCTGAAGACACTGTGTCAGAACTAGTCGTCACTGTGAATTTTGTTCTTCAGGAATGACCCACAAGAAGGAACCAGCAGGGATGGATATTTTTCCAAATTTATTTTGGACGTACCAAGAACAGAACCCAGGACTTCCTGTATCCAAGGCAGTTGCTCTCCCACTGAATTCTAGACAGGAAGAAACAAAGCTTGGAGGAAGTTACTTCTTTGGATAGCAGTTCCCAGAATTCCTCAGCCAGCATGACCAGGACCACGTTGGCTGGGGGACCCTAGGAGCTAGTTGTGTAAAGAATAAAAATAAATAACTTTTTCCAAGCTCTGGGAAGACACACACCCACACCCACACGAGTTCGCTTCTATCTTTGTTGTGTAGCAATCATTCCAAAAAATTTCCCTGTGGCAAATTCCTGGCTGAAAAACCTAGGAGAGAGAAGAAAACATGAGAGATTTTTTATAGCCGTGTGGAAAAAAATAGCTCAGGGCATAATTTAACCTTTGAAGCCCTAAATAAAGCCTAGGACTGGATGGTTTTAAGGCCTGCCTCGCATTTCTACAAGTTCTCCAACCACTTGGGATGGTTCAGTTCACTGGTATCAGGACTGGATTTGGTGCAGCTGGGCAGGAGACTTTCTTTCTTTCTTTCTTTCTTTCTTTCTTTCTTTCTTTCTTTCTTTCTTTCTTTCTTTCTTTTTGGGGACTACAACTCCAAGGATCCCCTAACCAGCTTGGACAGTATCCAGCCTGGCTGGTGGATTCCTGGGAAATGTAGTTTCTAACTAACTTTGGAGACAGGGCTTTTGGGATGGTAGCTCTACTCAAAATTGGCCAACCTTCTTTCCCATGATGATCCATCTTCCTCCCTACCACTTTTTTTTGAAAGCATTCTAAAGACTTAGCTCCCCCACAAGGCTTTCCTGTTCATAATTTCCCCTGGTTTTATGTGTTCTTTCATGGTGTGTTTTAATGGCTGAGAGTTCAACGTTGGTTTTGCTCATATTTATTACCATGTTTATGTTTTGCTGTGAGCTGTCTTGCAATATATTGTTGAAAGCGGCGGGTGGGGGGGAATATAAATTACTATAATAACTGCAGTGGGTTCCATTGCATTGCTCCTTCCCAGCTCAGGCTGCAGGATATGAGGCATGCGCAGAGTGTCAGAGCTGGTGAGGTATATAGCTGTAAATTGCCTGCGTGGAACCAGCGGATGCTCTGAATGAGCCAAACTCTTAGTGACAAGGGGAAGGCCCAGCAGAAATTACCCATCACCCAGGTTCACATGTTGGTATGATTCATGGCCCCGTTTAGGCTGACCCTGCAGTGGCTGTAGGACTCTGAAAATGTCTCATTTTCCAATCTAAATTACAGCTCAGACTCTGAGGCCATGGTTAGAGAGCGAGAGAAGGAGAGACATGTGCACCGAGCACGTTTTGCCTGCCTTGTGGTGTAAGCATTGCGGCTGAGCAGCTTGTATATCTTGTTTGCTTTTTACAGGAGAAACCACAATGAGCTGTTTGGCAGTTCAGGGGTTCAGCTGTAAAACTGCTGACCTGGGGGAAAACTTTCTCCCCCATAGGTTTTATTTTACAAACCACCGAGACTTTGGTGCTAGCCAGTTGCTTTCAAGACTCAACAGCTGATATTTAGTAGCAGAGATGAGTGATCTCAGGTTCAGGGGTATTTTGGATTTTATCCCCTCGTGTAGATGGGCCCTCAGTCTCTCCTCCTCAATAAATTTGTCCCTGCCTTTAGCTTGTGACATCTTTGTCCCTCACTCCCTCTCTGTCTTTCTGAGTGGCAGACTTGCAGAGGGATGAGCTTTGAATACTGATGCATGGTTCTTCTTTTCTCTTCGTGCAGCTGTTTGATGCACATGATCTATACGCGGGAGACAATTTCCCCCAGGTGCTGAATACCCTTGCAGCAATCAACAAAGCTACTGAAGGTAAGAAATATATATATATATATATATATATATATACACACACACACACACACACACACACACACATATATATATATATAAATATATATATATACACACACAGTTGTCCCTTCATGTTCACTGGGGTTTGGTTCCAGGACCCCCCCAGATACCAAAATCCATGAATACTCAAGTCCCATTATTTGCAATGCCAGAATAAAATGATGTCCCTTATATAAGATGGCGAAATCAAGGTTTGCTTTTTGGATTATTATTTTTTAAAGACTACAGTTGTCCCTCCATATCCTCTCTCTCTGGCTTTTCTTCACAAACGATTCAGGAAGGACTCATCCCGCGCTTTCTGCAAGCGCGCTGATGACTAAAAAGGCCAATCTGAGATAACAAGTCCAGTTGTAGAAAGCACAGCAGAAGGTCTCCTTGGGTGATGTTTTTGGGTTGTGATTCTTTCTGCGTTGTCGTTTCTCTTCAAGACTTGTTTGGCGTGAGTTCTCAAATAAGGCTGCAGCATTGTGGATAGTGCGTCTCCATGCCTCCCGATGCGAGGCCATGGCGGACCATTGTTGGTGATCAATTTGGCCAAGCCTGAGATGTTGCTTCAGGGAGCCCTTGTATCGCTTTTTTGGAGTGCCCCTCTTACGCTGACCCCTGGCGAGTTCACCATATAGTAATATTTTGTGGAGGCGATGGTCCTCCATCCTAGAAACGTGCCCTGCCCAGCGCAGCTGTGTTCTCAATATCATGGCCTCAATGCTGGTGATCCCTGCTTGCTCAAGGACAGCAACATTCGTCACATAGTCAGTCCAGTGTATATTTAGGACCTCTGTATCCACGGATTTGGTATTCATGGATTTAAGTATCCACAGCTTGAAAATATTCTTAAAAAAATAATAATCCAAAAAACAAACCTTGAGTTTGCCATCTTATATAAGGGACACCGTTTTGCTATGCCATTGAATATAATGGGACCTGAGGGGGGTCCTGGAAGCAAACCCCAGTGAATATGAAGGGACAACTGTATTTTAAAGCCATGAATACTTAAATCCATGGATACCAAATCCATGGATATGGAGGGACAACTGTATATCTATGCAGCCCATGGTGGCCATTTTAAGGTGTCCCAACATCCCTCCAAAAATTGCAAACATTTTTTTTAAACCCATAATGTCCCCCATGTCCACTAGTCAACTTCTGGTCTATTTCCTGTTTAAAATAAAGGCCATTACAGATATACCTCAGGTATACTTCATTAAGTTGACGTGTTCTTGGGCTTTACTTCTTTAACAGAAACTTGGGGCACCAGAGGCAGAAATAACATGGAAAGAAGTTGCAGCTGCTGCAACCTGCTATTACAGTACTGTGAAGCAATCCATTTTGGAGGGGTTCATATAGATGAGCCCTGTCTTTCTCCAGTCCTCCTCCTCCGTCCTCTCAATGTCAATGCTGGAAAAAAAACTTCCAGCTAGACAGAAAACAAGAAAAGGAGGAGGGCTGGAATGGGTTGGGTTGGGCTGGGCCCCCATAAAAATACTAAGTTAAAAGGACATTAGGAAGAACTTCCTGACAGTAAGAGCTGTTCAGCAGTGGAATGCACTGCCTTGGAGTGTGGTGGAGTTTCCTTCTTTGGAGGTTTTTAAACAGAAGCCGGATGGCCATCTGTGGGGAATGCTTTGATTGTTTATTCCTGAAGAGCAGAATGGGGTTGGACTAGATGGCCCTTGTGGTCTCTTCCAACTCTATGATTCTATGAAAATGAGTCCACATATGAAATTTTTTCTGCTGCCACCTGTTGTACTGTTATTTATTCATTCCTTTATTTAATTTTTATGCCACAACTCCTAGAATAGTTCACACATGTGCACAAACAAGGCTATAGTTTTGGATCTGCTTCAATGCCCTAGTCACCTTAACCCGACCAGATTAATCACACAAATGCAACCTTCGTATGATCACGATTATTCCCGAAGATTTGGCAAGCCAGCCGGACCCTTTTGCATGGAGCTGTTTGGCTGGCAAAGCGCAGCAGAATCAATGTTTAAAGTTTAAATCACGATGAAATGCAAACAGTAAGTTGTCAATGCATGCCATACTTCATTGCTGAATAGACGTTTCTAGCTCAGTTCTCACAAGATTCTAAGAATAGATATTGGCTCCAATGTCTGAATAAGAATAATGTTGCTTGCTGAGCACTGAGTAGAACTAAGGTTGCCAGTTCAGGATTGTCCCAGGGCCAGAGATTTATGGGCCAAATCCTTAAACTTAGAATTGGCCTCTGATTATGTTATTAAGTGTCATTTATTTATTTATTAGAATTATTAATGTTATGTCCCACATTTCTCCCCAAATGGGATTCATTATGTATCAACTAACGTTATGCATTGCTTACCGCTTGTCATTTAATTATGAATTTTTAAGTGTGTATTGATTGTTTTAAGATGTACGGTATCTGCGCAGGATATATTCCTGGACTTATCACTCTAAGTGAAACTGCAGATAATAGCAAACCCTATTAAAATAAAGGACTTTCAGTACAAAAGTACCATAGAGTTGTGTTGGAGGACCCAGCGATTCCTAGAGAGGATACCTCTCTAGGCATTTTCCAGTGGGACTCTATGGTATGTGTCCCTATTTTTTCAGCTGTGGATAACTGAAACCGTGGATATTGGTTCCGCAGATACAGGGGGCGACCTGTATTGGTTTTAATATGCTCTTTCAACTGGTGTTATATGTCTAAGTGGTTGGCGTTTCCCGCCTTGATCCATAGGAACTCAAAGCAGCTTACAAATTAAAATAAATTCAATACCACGAATCAGCATGAAACGTTAAAACAGAATCAAACTCTTAATGACATTAGGCACAATATAAAACATAGGATTAGAAATTATTAAAAGCTATTTAAAACAGTTGAAATAGTACAGCAAGCTCTTAAAAAGAGCTTTCTTTAAAAACCTCAGTCTTGAAAAGCTTGTTAGGATAAAAAAGTTTTCCTTGCTGGCAGAAGGACAACAAGTAGGGGGCCATTTTGGCCTCCCTAAGAAGGGAGTTCCAGAGCCTGGGGCAGCCACCAGGAAGGCCCTGGGCCTGTCTATACGAAGGGGGAAATGTGGATTGATGCACACTAACACAAATTCGAAGCAGCTTCTATTTGTTATAACAGTTTTCTGGCAAAGGTTATTTCGTCAACTGAGCACAAGATTGCTAAAGCAAAAATCCAAGATGGCAGTTCGAGGCGCTTGCCTTGTTAGCAAGCTTGCCCTCTGCCCACATCTGACCAATCAGCTTCCACTTCCGCTCTTTTGCAAATGAGAATGAATGCAAATCCGATTGTCCAAATGAGCAACAATATGCATTCTCTACGGAGCTTTTTAAAAAATATGGAGAAAGACACAAAGGCTTTCCTGGCAGAGTTTATGGTGGATTTGGCCCCCCTCCTTCCAAATAGAGCAATCTGATGTGGAATGTTATTAGGACAGGTAGGATTCCAAGCGAATTATATGAGGATTATTTTGACCGTTAAGACAACCCCCTTGTCTCATGTCCCTGGCAGCCAGTCCTATGAAGAAGAGAAGTACAGCATAGGATCTTAAAGGAGGTTCTGCTGAGGTTGGTATACACTAGTTCCAGCCTTGTTGGGAAGTTGTCACATCTATCAATTTGGAAGCAGAAGCTGGCATTTGAGGAGGAAATTACATGGATGGCTAAGGCAGTGGTTCTTAACCAGTTCACCCCTCTTTGTCACACACAGGATTCCAGAAACATCAAGAGTTTATTCTAGGGCAGTGCTTCTCAGGCTATCTGATGTGGAGGGATTGGCAATTATTTTTCCTCCAGTGCGCTAGGGATTATCACCATATTTGTGCCCAATGGCTACAGTGGTTCTTTCTTTCTTTCATGGAAACTCACCAGGGATTGGTACCCAGTGGCTCACTCAAGGACTAGCACTGGTCAAGGGATCACCAATTTGAGTAGCACTGTTCTAGGGGATGTTGGGCTAGTTCCTGCACCCACTCTTCCTCCTGTATCCAAAGGTTGGAGGGCAGGGTCTCTCAGGGCTTTGGAGGGGTTCTTGCACTGGGTTGCTGCTCTGGGATTGGACTAGATGACCTCTGGCGTCTTTTCGAAATCTGCGAGCCTATGATCATGCAAGAGAGGAGGAACGCCCCGATCCCTGCGTCCTGACACTGCGCCACATTCTTGTTCCAAAGAGGGAGGTAAACAATAACCAGAATGAGCTTCTAAAATAAAAGCTGGCATTTGGAACAGAAAGAACTGTGCTAGCAAGACCATATTTCAGCATCGTATGGCAAGCTTGTCTTTTTGGCAGCGAGCCACTTTGGAAGGAGAAGAATGTGGGCGGTTGTTAACGCAACGTCGTGCCAACGTCCAGCTCCTCCTTGCAAGGCATCAGGTAAAGCTTTACGTTTGATCTTTTCGGATCATGTACCTCTGAATCCACAAGGAGGGGCAGGTGAGGTTAAGTTCTATAACGTTCCATGGTAGGATGTGTTATTTTGGGAATGGGATAGGTTTTGCAGGAAGGGTTGCTTTCTCCAGTTGAGAGATGAATGAAGGAAAAAAGAGAAGAAGAAAAATCCAAACTCCCATCTGTGGCAGGCTCTGATCCCTCCCTACTTTCCCCACAAACCAAAAACAGCTGTGGCAACACACGTCAAATGTCAGCATGTTTTTGAGCTTTTTGTGTGGGTTTTAGGTACACCCGTTGTACTGCCAAAAAGCAAGGGTCCTCTCTGACAGGGGAAGAACATGGAAATGCGATGAGCAAGATGAACAATTCATGGAATGGTTGCAAAGTTGCTCTCGCTGGAATCCTGTTGTTACTTTACTCTGGAGTAATGACATTGATGTAGGTGAGGGCAGTAGAAAGAAGAAAGCCATGGGCACCGCGGCCGTGAAGGAAGTCAACCGTGGGAGAAATAGGCTGCTCAGACGTGGCGGGCTTTGTTTGCTTTCCTTGGCCGCCACCACTGCTGCATGACCCCGGGAAAAGTGCAGTCATCAGCGTGGTCACAAACAGGATTCCAGTCTTTGAATGTGGTTTTGCAGAGCAGCAGTGGAGTCAGGAGCGAAGGAATCTGCCCATTTGGTGAATGTGATTTTATTCACCAAATAATTTTAAATATTATATTACAATATTTAATATAATATTTAATTTTTATTCGTCTTTATTAGGCAGGGATGAATGTCAGAGGTTGTCCCTCCAAACAAAAATTCTCCCCCCCCCCGCCGCTCGTATAAAATTTTCCTTCAACCCCAAATTTTTAGCATTGCATTAACTTAAAACTTCAGCATTTAGCGATACAGTTTGGGCTTCCTAAAAAAGAAAAGGCCAGGCAAAATGACTAAGGCAGTGGTTCTTAACCTGTGGTCTGGGGACTCTCAGGGGTCCATGATGTCCTCACAGGGGGTCCACAAAGGCTTGAAGGCTGCTTGGTCCACCTCTTCCCTGCAGTGGATCGTCCACATGACAGGAGCCAAGGCAAAGCTGGCTGGCTGGCTGGCTGGCTTGGCCTGCACATTGCCATTCAATCCACTCCAGTCACAAAGTTTTAGGAAGAAGCAGGAGAGAAGTCATCCCCCCCACTCCAGTGCCTCTGAGGGAAGGGTTAATAGATGGTGTAATTGTATTGTTGTTGTTTGTTTTAAATCTTGAGTTAAGTCTTGGGGTCCACACAACAAAAGATATTTAAACAGGTCTCCAGGTAAGGAAAAGGTTAAGAGCCACTGGACTAAGCAAATGCAAGCACAGATAGGTGTGAACAATTTTCAGCATTTCTCTCTCTGCTATGCTAGAGATTTGGGGACTGAAGGAAAATTTAACTCTATGGGTGAGGGGCAAAATTCTCATTTGGAGCGGCAATGCCTTATTTCCCTCCCACCCACCCCGCCATTAGCTATATACCTGATGAGCATGTAAGCCAGCTCATTATAATTTGGTGCCCTCCATATGCATTGAACTAGAAGTTGCATTATCTCCAGCACCAAGGAATATGGATCCTCCCCATTCAGAGGCAGTATACCTGTGAATAACAGTGGCAAGGGAACAGCAGCCAGTAGAGGGTTATTGCAGAGCCTGGGAAAGTTATTTTTGGACCACAACTTGCCCAGCCTATGGCTGGGGGATTCTGGGAGTTGCAGTCCAAAAATATACTAACCAATATTTACTTGAAGTGCAGTGGGTTTCTTTTTTCTGTCTTTGTTTTTAATTTTATTTTTTCCTTAAAGATTCTTTCACAGATTCACATTACGCGTATAATTTTCATTCATCTAGGTCAGATCATAAAAATCATAATGTAATTTCAATAAGTACAATAAAATATTTATAAAATAAAAACAAAGTATATTCTGTTTCTTGTAAATAAAACCTTAGCTGAATTTGTTGTTTTTTCACTCGCTAAATGTATCTGACTAGTCCTGATTTGTAATTGCAGTTTTTTGGCTTCGTATTAAACACAAAAATTTTAACCACCCCACTAAGTGCGGTGGGTTTCCTTGTAAGAAACAGGATGGTGGATTACACTGTCCCCAGTCTGTTTGCTCTGAGCTCCCTTTATGCCCTCAGGATGGTGGATTATGCCCTCCATGCTGTAGTAATTTATTTCCCTTTTATCTTGAACAGATCAGCAATCCACCAGGCCATGCTCACGCCTGCCATCGCCTAGATCCCCAGCAGGGGACTTCCCTCCTCCCACGCAAGCCACGACTCCTAAGTCGCCAAGAACCTTGCGCAGGCAGTCCAAAGCCGTGGTACGTTCATCTTGAAATCTACAAAAACCATCCCCATTTGGTCCTAGACGATCCCCTGGAAAGCAATGATTTAGTAACATTTAGGAGATTTTCACACGGGGCCAAAATAATGTAAATCTTTCACATACTTACCTTAATTCCATGGCAGGAACGGGCTCCCCCTCCCCTCGCTGGCTGGCTTTAAATGCAGCTGTCGTAAAGCTGCTTTTACGACCAGCCATCTGAAACGTTATCATGTGATAACGGCTGGGCGGTAAATTTAAAAAATAAAACTCCCCCAAACATAAAATTAGTTCACCAAGCATAAAAAACACATTTTAAATCACATAATCAAAACAGGGAGGGTAAAATAAAGGGTGCCACTTACCTGGATGTCCAGATTGTACCAGGAAGTGCTCGGAACGGACCTCCCCTCTGCGGCTGTCATTTTGGAACAGGAACGGGGCTCCTGTTCACACACCCGTGATTGTGTGATAGCGACAGAACGGGAGGTCTATTCACAATGAAAAATTGTGATTACATTGTTCCCGAACAGTCATGGGAGTAGGATGGATGCAGGACAGAACGAGGTCAACGTCATCTGAAAGGGAAAACCTTTCCCGACCCTGTTCTGTTCCTGCCATGGGATATACAGCCCATGTGAAAATCTCCTTAGTCTCCTATCTCTTCTTTAGATGTACTCCAAAGCTGGTCTCCCCTTTGTATCACAAAGCCTGAGCAGGCTTATAGGGGGGAATAGGTTCTTTCTGATAGCCTGGACCCAAGTCATATAGGGCTTTATGGGTCATAATCAGCTGTCCCTTCTGTATGTATCTATAATCAAACAGTACCAATTACAGTTTGGACTGGATAGCATGATTTCCCTCACTCAAAACATACAAAGTCTTTCATCCCTCATTTTCTGTTTGTGTGTCCCTGTTGTTGTTCTCCTCAGCATTTGTCATTCTCCTCAACGTTTTCTGTGCCTTAGGAGATGACTGAAAACGGCAGCCACCAGCTGGTGGTCCGGGCCCGGTTCCATTTCAAGCAGACCAACGAGGATGAGTTGTCGATCAACAAAGGCGACATCATTTACGTCACCCGGGTCGAGGAAGGGGGCTGGTGGGAAGGAACCCTCAATGGGAAGACAGGCTGGTTCCCCAGCAACTACGTCAGAGAAATTAAATCCGCAGGTAAGAGAATTTTATATTTAACGCTGTTGTTCTTAATTATGTCACTCAGTGGATGGTATATGCTTCACTTGGGCAGGGAGGCTTTAATACTTGGAAGGGAGCACATGACAACCTATCATTGAGATCATGGATCAAGCGACTAGAAGCTCTGCCCACACAGTTGTGTTCCCCCCAACTTCACTGGCAGCTGCCAAACCTTAGGAATTGCTAATGCTGTTTTTACTGGTAGGAGAGATGGAGGGAGAAGAGAGTCAGAGTTGGAAGAAGTAGGCTGGCCTGGACTGGGAGGGGAAGGGAAATGAGGATGCTCTTCCAGATGGAGCACTACACTTCTTTTCCTTCCTCTCACAGCCCAGACCAGCTACGTTTTCTTTCTCTGAGTTACTTCCCTTCCACTGGAAAACAGCAGCAGTGGTGGCCCTCTGAGACTTGACCCACTATCTAAAAGAAAATATGTGTGTAATGGAGAGTTATGCATCCATATGTCACCAGCAGGATTCTAGCCCGTATCTCAAGGGTGGGCAGCTTTGGAGGGTCTAGGGGCCATTCTGCTGAATGCTAACAAGATGCAATTGACTGACAGATACACAATGTGCCAGCTAATTGTCGCCCTGTCCAATGGAAGAATGTACAGTGGAGGTTTTTTCAGTCCCAGGATGTAAAGTTGTACCATTGAAGGCAATGAGGAATAGTTATGGACCTTCCAAGAATGCAGACCTACATGCCTAGTTGGTTAGTTCCAACTAGAGTAGACCCATGGAATCAATTGTTGAACAGTGAGATCAATTTATTTTGTGGTTTTACTCTAGCTGGGACTGAGAATAGCATTTAGGCCCATGTGAAATGGTTACACTTGTGGAACTCTGCTTACACATCTGTGCACTGCGTATTGCACAACAAGCAATAAAAGTACAACTGCACGTGTAAGCGAACTTCCACATGTCTGTGACTCCCAGTAGGATTCCATACCCTCCAACTGTCCTGTTTTGGCATGGACAGTCTATCTTCCCCCTTTTTCTTCTGCTTTTAAAATGTCTTAGTTTCTTTCTCCTCTTTCCACTTTTTCTCCATTTGTCCTCAGCTTATTTCAGTTGCTGCAAACTGAGTTCAAAATACAAAATCAGTTTGCACTCTATTAACTCATCAGAGAGGAGGAGGCAGAATCTTGTGCATCCCTGTAGAGTCAGGCAAAAGCAAACTGCTGCTGCCTTTCCTCGCTTGTGTGTACTTCCTCATTAACACCTTTTTGACATTTTGACCACACTCTGTGATGTTGCTTGGTCACAGGCATCTCAGTTTTCACCTGGGAAATGTCTGAGGATGTGAGATATTATATGTGGTCCGTTCCAGGCTTTTGCCTGGCTTCTGCTTTTCTTTATTCACTCTGACATCAGAAGGCATAGAAATGCTGCTTGTTCCTGCTTCTCCAAATGCAATCAGATGGTTTCGTTTTGTCATCCAGTTTTGAGGAAATAAGATTGAACATGTGCTCCCTGGACTGGGCAACCCATAGATTTATCAAGGCCAGTCATCTGAATCTTGTGACAGGCAGCAAATCTCTCATAGAGATAGGTCTGTCCTTCTGCCCAGCCTGTGACTGCATCTCTGTGAAGGACCTTGATGACTTTCAGCGTGACCGTCATATGATGGTCATCTCTCCTGACTCTGGGATGGGAGGAGCCCAGGGGCAAGGCGGGGGGAGTCCTCTTAAGTTTGGCTTTCCCTAGTCATCAATCTGGGACATGCTTGAAATACCCAAAGGGGTTGCTCTGTTACAGAGACAGGAAATGCTCTAAGGAGAGACGGGAAAGCAAGGCATAGGGGCAGAATTGTGATTTTTGGGATAACTAACTGACACATGCTCCTTTTGCTTCTGAGCTGGCCATGCTGGTTGGCGTATTCTAGGAGTTGTAGTCCAAAGATGTTCCCCCCTTCCCTCTCTAAAGTAGTTGCCAGTTCCTATATTTGCTTTCCCCATATTTAGCTTTTACACTTAGTTTGGAGGTTCCTTAGCAGCAGGAACCTGCCTATTGTTTGCTTTACTGTCTGTCAAATGTATTTATTTTATATAAAGCCTTGAGATCCTCTCTTTCCCTGGCCAGTAAATGAGATTGTAAGTTACAGTAAGAAAACCTATAATAAAATCTACAATTAGGTCAGAATAGATACAGCCAGTGAGTGTTGTTTTTTTTGTTTTTTTAAGTAAATGAATGACTTGTAAAATAGCCATTGCAGCTTCAAAATGACATGTTCCCCAAAGCCTGAGCAATTTAAAAAACATCCAAAAATGGCACTTAACCCGAAATAATGTAGGTACCATACGTGGAGCAGTGACATCGCTAGAGCAGCGCAGGGGGTACGGACCGCATCGGATGACACCGTCAGACAGGGTGACACCAAAATGACTGTCTGTGAAATTTTTGTGCAGTGTTTCAGCAGAAATGTATCGTTTTTTAATTTTAAAAAATATCCCTGGCTCTGTGTCCAGCCAGGTGAGACTTCATTCTTGTTCCTTTCCTGCATGTATACTTAATAAACAAACAAATGTGGATTTTTCAGTGGCCCTCAAAACAAGTTGCCCAAGGTGTCATTTCGGAAACGCCCGTGCAATAGTGTAAAAAACATTACAGTAGGACCTCCGTATCCACTGATTCATTATCCACTGATTCAGTTATGCATGGGACACAAAACATCACACCTAGCATAGAGTCTTCCTAGAAAACATGTCCTCTCTAGCCATTTTCTAGGTCCTCCAAGGCAACGCTATGGTATTTTAAACAGGAAGTCCCATTATTTTCAGTGGTATTTGCTATTATCCATGGTTTTCAGTATCCACATCCCCCCAGAACCAATCCCCAGTGGATATGGGGGTCCTACTGTACTAAGGATTCTGTATGGTCTAGTATGGGAGGAGATCCATGGAGGTGATGCCATGAATTACTGCGCTGGGTCACACCAACCCTAGTTGACACCATTGGCTTGGACAATATATCAGTTTTCAGTGCCCTGTTGGAGACTGGAAAAAATCCTTTTTGGACTACATCCCATAATCTCCTAGCCAGCATGACCATACCAACTGGGGGATAATAGGAACTGTAATTCAACACCCCATTCACACCACCCTTTGCCACAAACCGGAGTTGGTTAATACCTTTATCAACCAGAATGTCACGAAAGTGTGCAAGCTTTTGGGGGTCTCCAGGATTCTTCATCAGGTATAAAAAATAATAATAATTAAGGGATGGAGGAAGAAGCTGTAGTCTAAAAGAAAAGAACTTTTCCAAGCTCTCTGAGATTCGACTGGTGGGATTGCTCTAGGAATTTTCAAAGCTGGCCACAGTATTCCAATGCTTGTGAAGTTGTTTTGTTATCTGCATCCACCGATGCTTCAGCTTTGCAATTAAAATCCGTTTCTCGTTTGTGTGATTGTTTCAGTTTTGCTCGAGATGCCAACATGTCTTCTTCTCTCCCCTGACAGAATAAGGGCATTACTGTATAACTGTTTCCACTATTTTTCCTCCAGATAAACCTCTCTCTCCTAAGGCTTTGAAAAGCGCCGAAAGCCCTCAACTTACCAAGAATTACTATGCAGTGGTAAGCACATAAAGTCTTGGTTATCACCCAGTGTTGCCGATTAGAATTATTATTGCTATGACTCACTTTTAATAATGGGTTGTAATCCTGAAAGCAGTTTTTTTTCCATTAAAAAAAATTAAGTAATACTTATCTGTAGCTTTCAAAGAGACATATATATTTGTATATCAAGTGCAGAGAAAGACACCTTGGTCCCCAGAATTATATCTGGCCCTCCTGTGGGTTGTCTATACGAGGCAATAAAATGTGGATTGATGTACAGTAATGCCAATTTGCAGTAGCTTTCATTTGTCTCCACAGTTTTTTCCCCAAGATCATAGGCATGCAAAGCCATATACGTTTGTTGTTCAAATGGGCATGCCTGCAAATCAAGATGGCAGGCACAAGTGAATTACTTATGTTTTATTGTCAACAGTTGCTGCCACCAAACAGTATTTTTTTAAATCAAATTTTTAAAAAAACAATAAGCAAGTCACACTCTCTCAGCCTTAGAGGGAGGCAATGTCAAACCTCCTCTGAAAAAATTTTGCCAATGAAATTCTGTTTTTAGAGCCAGTGTATGTTATGGTTTGAATGCTAGACTAGTTTTCCAGGAGACCAGAGTTCGAATTGCCTCTCAACCACAGAAACTCACAGGGTGACCTTGGGAAAGTCACACTGTTGGACCCAGAGGAAGGCAATAGCAAACCTCCTATGAATCAATTTTGCCAAGAAAATGCTAGCACAGGGTCGCCATAAGTTGGAGCTGACTTGAAGGTTCATAACAATGACCACAAAAATCAACATATGACTTCAGCATCTACTGGATGCTGCCCACACAAGCTTTGCAAAAAGTTCTCTGAAGAGACAGAGATGCCAATTAATAACCATTGGGCATGTCGGGATGATGTGGTCTGAGGTGGTCACGTTGTGTTGTTACAGTTTGTGTTGCGTCTACCCTTCCTTTCACTTTAAATCTTTTTCTCCTATCATTGAAATGTCGTGATGCCACACAGCTCAATGTGATGCATAGAATGTGACACTAATGGAGGAAGAGAACATTCCAGAAGGAGGGCAGAACAAGCCTTGGGAACCAGGGCATGGGATACTTTGTCGTTTGAAATCCACAGATCCGGTTGTCTTGATTTCTCGCTCTCAGTGTTTCCAGTATAAAACGAAACCCTCTGAATAGGAATGAAGGAAAAGCTGAGTAAAACAGCAACAGAATACCCCAGAATGGGTGTCACTTTTTTTGACATTAAAATGCCAGCATGTGGATGGCTGCTTCAGCAGGGGTGTATGTGTGTACACCTTCAAGTCACCTCTTCACTTAGAATCATAGAATAGAATCAGAGTTGGAAGAGACCTCAAGGATCATCTAGTCCAACCCCCTGCCATGCAGGAATTCCCAGTCCAAGCACTCCCAACAGATGGCCATCCAGCCTCTGCTTAAAAACCTCCAAAGAAGGTGACATGGGATTTCTGGTTTAAAATACCCACTCTAGCAAATGGCTAGAGAGGACACATTTTCTAGGAGTATGATAGGTGTGTTACTGTTTTGTGCCCCTTGGATACTTGAATCAGTGGATACGGGGCTCCCATTGAATTTCTTTTTCAGACATGGATAAGTGAAACCACAGATACTGGTCCTGCAGATCCAGCGGTTGTACTACATTTCAATCTGTTCATTCATAATGTAATAATAATAATAATAATAATAATATTTATTTATACCCCACCCCTCTGTTAAACAATCGGGGCAGCTTACAAAAATTAAAATACAGTACAGATAAAAATCCCTAAACACCCCCCACCCCACCCTCCCCCATAAAAAAATATTAAACAAGTATAAGTTAAAAAGCAACTGATCTAAAATCACATTTAAAAACAATAGATATAATAAATACAATAAATAGCCAGCGGACTAAATGTACACCCCAGTGTATTTAAATCTGTACATTCATAATCACTTAATTTAGTGTCTCTTGCTCACCGGCTTCAGGTACTTCAGAATATTTTGGAAACAGAGCGAGACTACGCCAAGGAGCTACAGTCACTTCTAAGCACCTACCTGAGGCCTCTCCAGTCCTATGACAAGTAAGATCAGCATCTCTAGAGGTCCATCTCCTCTATTGAGCTGGGTAGAAAGTAATTTTTGATGGGTTGTTGTTATTGTTTTTGTGCCTTCAAATGAAAGTGAGTTGAAGACACAAAGCAGCAACTATAAATAGAACTGAAAAGAATCAATTACTATGATATTGATCATCCCACAGACTACAATAGTGCTTTTAATTCTTTTTCACATTGACTCTAATGTATCCAATGGTTTGCTGCTAAATTTCAATGGCAAACCACTGTCAGTTTAAGAAAAATAAGAACAATTCTGGAGAGATGAGACGGCACCAGGCCACATGCCCCCCACTGGTTGCACTTTGCTTATCCCAGCATTTAATTAATTTTCTTTGTTAACGCTAAACCATTAATAAAATCTTATGAGATTATTTTGTTGACTGACTCATTGATTAACTCATTAAATTGTTAGATTTTAAAATGGCATCTCAAATGACTGAAACCAGCCAATACCTAATTAAAGTAGCAAGAAAAACCCAATTATTACTCGCAAATTATGTTGTTAATGTTTAATGGTTATGACATTGGATTTCAGAGTCGACGCTGAACATTCTAGCAAATTGGGGTAACACAAATTATTTTCAAGCTCCAGTTAACATTTGATTCCCGGGCTATGTACACTGGCAGATTTAAATGTATTTTAGCTCATCAGGTGCACTTCTACGTATTCAAGATCTTTACTGGGGGAGACCATATTTAAACTTCTCCCACCCCACCCCTCCTGATTTTGTGCAAGCCTTTGAAATGTTGTAGTTGCCCTTTACCATTTAAATTGACGTGTCAAAGAGGCAATATAATATCTTATTGTGGGGAAAAAGATTCACCCTTCTCTGTTGTGGATATCCTCCTCATGGAGGTCTGATTGGGGCTGACATTGGTTTCATTCCAGTGCCAAGTTAAAATGTGGCTTTCCATTAAGGCCTTATTTATTTATTCCAAAGGTACAGATACACAATCTTAAACTGATGTAACTTTTCCCATTATTTTAACTTGTTTAATGAATACATTTTGAAACTCTTAAATTGTTTTTTATGGTTTTATATTCTGAATTGCTTTGAACTATTTAAATTGATTTTACTGCTGTATTGCCCTAAGAGCCTATGATACAGGGAGGGATTTGACTATTTTAATAAATAAAATAACAGAAAATAAATACAGGCCTATCTCAAGTTAAGAAAGCTTCTGATAGCAAAATTCCTTTTCACAGAGGCTTTTGACACCTGCCCTGTGCATAATATCCCTGTGTAGTGCTTCCAAAGAAATGGACTGATATCCATGAAAGCTCATGCTAAAATATAAAAACCAGTTAGTCTTAAAGGTGCTGCCACATTCCTTTTTTTCTCTCTCCCTCCCTTCCCCCTTTTTATGTGTGTATTATTAGTTTTGAATAAAACATTTGTTGAAACATGTGAAACTTCACTTCTTTTTTATGTTGTAGGTACCTCTTCCTATTCTTTCCTTGTTATTTCTGCCTTTGGAACTAAAATTTCTGTTAAAGAATTAATGTCCAGGAACATAACAGACTCTTTAATTGCAGTATACCTGTAAACATAAGGTTCACAAAGTCCACAGGGAAACTGAGTAACACAGATGGTTAATATCCCTAGATAGCTAAGGTGGCTACAGCCTTATTTAAATTGCCTGTTGCATGAAGCAAACACAGTTGCCTCAGTTACCTTTTACACGCTGTTTTTCTTTGCCGGCTCAGAGATGTCCTCTTGGGTTTTTCAATCCATCCAGGCTGAGCGCTGTGGACATTGCATTGCTACTCGGAAACGTAGATGAGATTTGCACCTTTCAGCAAACCCTCAATCAGGCTCTGGAAGAATGTGCTAAGTAAGTCAAGTCAACCTTTTATTGTATTTGACTGAAAGCCAAGACAAGCCACATGAGAAAATATATTTTACAATTATAAAATGCATGCAAAAGTCAGGTTAGTAAGTCCCCTGAGCAGTCTGTGATAGTGTTCAGTGAGATTGTGTGAATCCTTTTGGCAGTGTTAGCGAACAAAGTTGTTTTGTGTGTAATTTTTCAGTCACAATCTGACAGTAAGCAGCATGTCCTCATGGGGCTTACCACACTCCGAAGAAAAGCGGCACGGCGGCAGGAACGTTCTGTCTTCCCTGCTGCCTTACCGCATGACGTTGTCATTCTTTCATTCTGGGGGTTTTAAGATACAGCAGGGTAGATTTCCACTGAACATTAGAAGAAACTTCTTGACGGTAAGAGTGGTTTGGCAATTGAACCAATTATTTAGAGTGGTGGTGGGGTCTCTTTCTCTGGACCATCTTCAAAAAGAGGCTGGACATCTACCTGCTGGGAAGGAGATTTCAGGGCCAAAACCTGTAGCTACAGGGGGTGAGGGCCAAATGAGGGTGTTACCCACTTCAAATAAGAATTCTGAACCCCCAAATGAAGATTTATTTCAAATCCTAGCACTACAGTAACATAAAACTTCAGAAAGTTAGGTATCCAAAGAAAAGGGGCAGGCAGAGTGACCAAGGGAATGCCAACGCAGCAAATAGAAGAGGTCTAGAAGTGAACAGTTTCAACGTCTTAGTCTCTACAATGCTGGGAAAATTGGGGAGTGAAGGAAAATTTCACTTGGAGAGGCAGAATTCTTATTTGGGGTGTGTGCAATATCCTCATTTTGCACTCCCCAAATAAGAATTCTGCCTCCCCAAATGAAATTTTCCTTCACTCCTCTGGGATTAAAAACAAAACAAAACTTCGAAGTAACAATTTATATGTACAGGTTGAGTATCTCTTATCCAGAATTCTGAAATCCAAAATTGTCCACATGGGTGACTGAGATAGTGACACCTTTGCTTTCTGATGGTTCAGTGCACACAAACTTTGTTTCATGCAGAAAATTATTTTTAAAAATATTGCATATAAAATTTCTTTCAGACTATGTATATAAGGTGTATATGAAACATAAATGAATTTTATGTTTAGACTTGGGTCCCATTTCTAAGATATCTCATTATGCATATGCAAGTATTCCAAGATCCAGGGAAAAAAATCCAAAATGCAGAACACTTCTGGTTCTATGCATTTTGGATAAGAGATGCTCAACCTGTATAGATATAAGGCAGTGCTCTTGCTCTGAGATTCCTCCACCTTGCTTTTAGGGCAGGAGTAGAGGGTCCAGATCCTGAGACTTGGGACAACAGCTGAGATTTTGGAAGTCTAGTGGTGTAAGTTTGTGCTTGTGTGTGTGAAGTGAAGAGAGGGACTGTAGCTCAGATGTGAAAGAGCTGATTGAAACACACACCACTTTGGGAATTACTTTGTTGTACAGGGATGGCTCTATCATTAGGTATAGTGAAGCAAGTGCCAAAAACTAGGGGACAGCAGCACAATCACACAGACACACAAAGAGGTTTGTCTGTTGCTTATTCCCCCTCTTGGAGGGCAAACCGTGTCTTCCACATTAGCGCTGTCCTGCTCTGCTAATCCATTCTAATCTAAGTAAATAAATTGATAATGTAATCCTAATGCCTTCAGATGTGACACAGGACTTGGTTGCTTTGTTGGTGTGGAAATAAGATTGAGCTGCCAATCTGTTTGGCTTTTATACAGGAAATGAAAGAAGGGTAGATGCATTTTTATCCTTCTCAGGTAGCAAAATGCCTTGGGATGGCCTCTTGCTAATCTTCATGTGGTAGAGACAGGGGCTGAAAAACAGTAGCTTGCACATGTCTGCAATTTGAACCATAAATATCCCAGGTCACTAGTTCTCTTCTGAAGCAGTAATTCTCAACATTTGTGCCTCCTGATGTTTACAACTTCAAACCAGCAATACCTGGTCATTGGGGGCATGGTGAATCCACTGGGTTTTAGTCTGAACTTTAACGAAGCTCTCTGGGGTGCTGAACTCTATTCTCAACACCTTGGGCACCCTCCTTTAAAGTTCAGACTCAAAATCAGGATAGATTGAAAACCCCACGGACATAGAAGCCACCAGCTGCCACTGTTTCCAAATCCCAGAATCCCTTGCTGTTGAGCAAACTTGACTGAGGGATTCTGGGAGCCGAAGGCCAAAGTACCTGGGAGAACTAAAGGTTGAGAACCCCTGCTCTGAAGCCCTGTGCAATAGGATCCATGTGGCGTAAACTGGAAAAAAAATCTCCCTATCCACAGGCTTCCAGAGCACCAGCAAAAAGTTGGAGGTTGCTTCATCAACCTGATGCCCCAGTTCAGATCGCTGTACCTCGCCTATTGTGCTAACCACCCTTCTGCTGTCAATGTCTTGACCCAACACAGGTAAAACCAAAGTCTTTTTTGTTAACGGCCATAAATTTGTCTCCAGCTTATAACAATCCTATGAATAAGAGACCTCCAACAGCCCCAGTCATCAACTGGCCTGTTCAGGTCTTGCAGATTCATGCCAACTGTGCCATCCTTGATAGAATCAAACCACCTGTAGTGTGGCCTCTCTCTTTTCCTACTGTGTTCCATTTTACCAGGCAAAGTACAATGCTTAAAACAAAATTAAACAGACCTTGGGAAGTTACTTTTTTTAAAAAAAAATACTTTGATCCTCCAACTTGTAGTGCTTGAAAAGTAATCCAGTGCTATTAATCATTACAGTGTTGAGAAATTAGTTCATTACATTACTACAGTAGGACCCCTGTATCCACTGGGGATTGGTTCCAGGCCCCATCATGGATAACGAAATCTGTGAATGATAGCAAACGCCATTGAAAATAATGGGACTTCTGGTTTAAAAGACCATAGAGTTGCTTTGGAGGACCTAGAAAATGGCTAGAGAGGACACATTTTCTAGGAAGACTCTATGGTAGCTGTGCTGAAACTGAAACCGTGGATAACTGAATCAGTGGGTACAGGGGTCCTACTGTAGTTGCATTGGTCATTCTTTTTTTCATTCCTTTTAGTTCCTTTTTAAAAAGTAGGATGGATAAGAGAATGGCATCAAAGTTGAAGAATACCTTTCAAAATGCTTCGAAAATGCCTTACGCAATTTTTAAATGTTACGAGAAGCCATTACATATGACATCTATAAAATAACTTTGTTTCTCACTTGTTATGTTGCCGTTGAAATGTGACTTTGTTACACCCTTTGTAAAAGTGTATAATTGTCTTTGGTATGGGTGTGTTACCTGTAACTTACCACTCCAAAGCTCTGATGTTGAACATGGCTGCCATGAGAAAACAGAAGGGCAGCGGCCATATTGCCCTAAACAGGTCCATATCTTGCTGTGCCTTTGGCTTCCAGTGATGAACTAGAGAAGTTCATGGAGCTTCAAGGAGCAACCTGCTCGGGGATCTTGACCTTAACCATGAGCCTCAGCAAACCATTCACACGGCTGGATAAATATGTCACCCTTCTGCAGGAACTCGAGCGACACATGGAGGTAAACTTAAGAAGGTCTGATGTGTTAGCAAAGAGAAGTAGGATTTTGGTATCCGCGGGGGTCCTGGAACCAAACCCCAGCGGATACCAAGGGCCCACTGTACTTCTTGCACATTACTAATTTGATGCCTATTTTTTTTTTGTCTCTCTCTCTCTCTCTGTGTGTGTACTGTATTATGTAGCATTGACCAAGGCCACGTACCTAACCCATACTACATGCTATGTTGTGGTTTTATTTTGGCACCCTCTAGAGGTGGGTGGGCTTTCTGCAATTCTGGCCCCCTTCCACTTATATTCCAAACTGATTTTAGTTTTCTCTTATTTTCCAGGATGCACATCCAGACCATGAAGACATCTTGAAAGCTGTCACATCCTTCAAGGCTCTTGTGGTAGGTCTCAGAGCACGGAACTTAAGTGTCCAGCAGGTGGGGCCATTCTTCCAGTAAAAGCTCCAGTTAGGAGCAGTTCTTCAGAAAGGGAAGGATTTCCACCCCCACATCCATTTCTTCTGTCACTTTCATTTGTAATCAGAGAGAAGATGCAAAAATAGAGTGGGAAAGAGGGCCAGTTGAAAGGGAAGAGGAAATTTCATTGAAAATATGTGAACCTTATTGTCACCCTACCCTGCTGTGAACCTCATTCCATATACCTACTGGGAATGATGATAGTGGTAGTCACATTTGGATCATGCTGAGTTGTGAAAAGGCTGGCCTGTGTCCTTCTCAAAAGTGTAGCACCCAGAACTCCGTATCTACGTTTTGTTGTTGGGTTTAGGCTTGTGCCTTTGATCACAAGATTCAACCTAGAACTTTAGTTTGGACCCCAGAATCTTGCTCCTGTATTCATCCAAATCAGCCCAATTCATATCTGGATTCAGTGTTTCTCTGAATCCAAATTGCATCCCTAGGTCTTGGTGTTGGTGTGTGTGGTTTTTTTTTAATGTTTGTGATCTGGTAACCTAATTTAACTTACACTTGTCTCCTTTTTGACAGTCCCAATGTCAGGAGATGAGAAAGCGGAAGCAACTCGAGCTCCAAATCCTTTCAGAGTCCATTCAGGGATGGGAAGGTGATGATATAAGGTCAATGGGCAGCGTCCTTTATATGTCGCAAGTCATGGTCCAGTATGGAGGAAGTGAGGTGAGAGGGGTGGGGCTTAAGAGTCCAAATTGTGCCGACTAGGCTCTTTATATGCTACATCCACTTATTTTCTCCTTATTCAAGGACGGGTTGTGAAAGGAGGACTCCGGTCCATGTAGATTGTTTCTCCTTCACAAAAGTGTGGTTTCTGACATACAGTTGTCCCTCCGTATCCACGGATTTGGTATCCACGAATTTAAGTATTCACGGCTTGAAAATATTCTTTAAAAAATAATAATCCAAAAAACAAACCTTGATTTTGCCATCTTATATAAGGGACACCATTTTGCTATGCTGCTGCATATAATGGGACTTGAGTGTTCACGGGTTTTGGTATCCACAGGGTGTACTAGAATCAAACCCCAGCAAATAGGAAGGGACAACTGTACTGTATATCCTCCAACTGTCCTGATTTGACAGGGACAGTCCTGATTAATCCTCTATCATCCCACTTTTTTCAGATGCTTTTAAAATGTCCCATTTTCTCTCTCCTCCCAGTTTCGTCCTCAGCTTCCTTTAATTGCAGCATACTGAGTTCAAAGTGCAAAAGTAGTTTGCACTCAAATAACTCGAGGGTAGGAGAGGAGAGGAAGGAGCAGAGTTTTCAGAGTCTTGCCTTTCCCAGACCAAATCCACACTACACAAATAATCCAGTTTGAAACAGGATTGTTTGCCATGGCTCCTTCCTATGGAATCCTGGGATTTCTAGTTTTACAAAATCTTTACCCCTCTCTAACAGAGAATGCTGGTTCCTCACCAAACTACAAATCTCAGGATTCCATAGGAAGGAGCCATGGCAAGTAATCCAGTTTCAAACTGCATTATTTGTGTAGTGTGGATTTGGCCCCAGTAAGCTCAGCCAAAAGCAAACTGCTGCTGCCTCTCCTGGCTTGTGTAAATAACTTTAGCCATCTTGACCACACTCTATGAATGTAATTCTTCCCTAGTTTCTTCTTGAAGGAAGAAACAAGTAATTTTAGCCATTTTCTTCCCGGTGCAAGAAAATTTTCAAAAAACAAACAATTTTTGAAGCCTATTTGCATTTTGGGACTTACTCTGCACAAAATTGCAGGTGGTTGTTTTGTACAGAAAATAATATTTTCTGTGCAGGAAACAAGGTTTTTTTTGCCACAGAAAATAATATTTTGATGCAGAAATATTGTCTTCCATACAGAAAATCCTGTTTTCTTGCACAAAACAACCTTGTGCGAATTTTGCACAAGATAAGTCCCAAACGACAAAGATTCCCATCAAACCAGAATTCTTTTCAGGGTTTCCCAATACCCAAAATATATGTTTTTCAACCCTTGTGTGACTATTTCTGAATATTCTTTCCATCCCTACCATACTCTAATGTTGTTTGGCCATGCATGTTCTGGTTTTTATTTGTGAAATGCTGGAGGAGAGGCTGATGCTAGTTGCAATTTTAAAAAAAAACAATAAATACTGTGACAAGCATTGCCTGACTGGTGGACGGAGATGAATGGGAGAATCCATCAAAGAATATTTGCTCCTTTATGCAGAGCCAAGTGCTATACTGGTTGCCTCCCCAAAACCGTGGAACCAATATCCACAGTTTCAGTTATCCACAGTTGAAGAAATAGAAACACATACCATAGAGCCTCACTGGAAAATGCCTAGAGAGGTGTCCTCTCTAGGAATCGCTAGGTTCTTCAACCCACCTCTATGGTGTGTTTGTAATGGAATTCCTTTATTTTAATAGGGTTCACTATTACCCACAATTTTGTTTCTCAACAGTAAATCCAGGAATGTAGCCTACTGGGCCAAAGTGTGAATTTTCCTTTTCTCTTTCAGGAGAAGGAAGAAAGATACTTCATGTTGTTTTCAAATGTTCTGCTGATGCTTTCAGCGAGTCCCCGGATGAGTGGGTTTATGTATCAGGTGAGCAGTGCCTGCTTAGGATGTACAGGAATTTTTGAAAGACCCCCAGTGTAAATTCCAAACAAAGATACCATTGACTTTATCAGTTTCTTTTCCTTTCTCCCTTCTTTTTTTCTTTTTCTTTTGCTTCATATGGCTTTCAAGAACACAATCAAAAATTGATTATACACAATACCAGGCAATTTATACCTCTGTTACCAGTCATTAATCAACAGATTACTGAATTACACTCATAAATCAAGTAGTAAATTTCTGGGCTAAATCCCATAAATCTAATTGATCCCAATTCATCCCTCACTGGTCCATGTGCCCCTCTTCTGAAGCCATGCGCTTGGCGGAAGAGAATATCCAGCCTAGATAGCAGGAGTGTACCATTCTTTCACCAAAGTATTGTATTAATGTCTTGGTTTTACTTTTCATCAGGTAATTTTTTCTTCATTTTTAATTTTTTTTATAAAAAATATTTCTTTAATTGCATGGCAGCCTTATTATTTACAGACGGAAAAAAACACCAGTCAAGGTTGGTCATGGTATTATTGATATAGTATCATTGGTTTATTGTGTTTTTTTCCTTTCCTCTCCGGGCTGTAGGGAAAGCTCCCTTTAATAGGAATGGTGGTGACAAAATTAGAAGATGTGGAAGGGGTTGAGAACGCTTTTGAGATTTCAGGTCAGTGAACTATCAGCATCTTAAATGTATGTGTTGTTTGGGAAATATTTATTACAGGGGAGGGCAATGTGTGGTCCTTAGGCCATATGTGGGCCCCAGACAATTTCTGAGGCCCCAACAGCCACCAATTCCCCTAGTTTTCCCCCCAACATCCTTAGAGTCATAGTCGCCAGATACTGGCAACAAAAGCAAGAGAGAGAAAACACATTGCATCTCTTGGAAGCCTCCAGGAGCACAACTATTAACCTGTACAAAATACATCTATTTAACATAAAAATAACTTTTTTAACATAAAAAATACCCATTTTTCTAGACTGCTCTGTACAACAGCACAATGGGATCTCTCTAACAGGGAATTCAAAGTCCCTCACTGTACCACACATCCCAGGATACCATAGGACAACGGAGCCATGATAGTTAAAACGATGCCAAACTGCTAGAATTATGTAGTTCAGGTACACTGTTGTGCTTGAGGTAATACATACTAGCCATAATGACTAGCAGTCCTTGATAGGTTTCACCTCAGTGAGTATAACTCCATTTTAAAACTGTCCAAGTTGGCAGCCATCATCACATCTTGCAGTAAGTAAGGGAAAGAAGAGACTTCTTCACATGGCATATTAATTAATTTATGGTGTTATGGTTCCTGCTGTTTCTTTCAAATTGACTTAACACGCTTCCATGAGAACATCAGCAGAGTCCTTCTGGAGGAGATCTGGAGATTCTTCTAGTCCAGGATTCTGCACTCTCGGGGGCCAACCAGTCACTTCCAGTTCATAAGCAAGATGTTGGAACCAGTCGAGTGGTTCTCCGAACTTTAGTCCTCCAGATATTTTGACTTCAACTCCTGGAATTTCTGAACGTCAACCACGTTGGCTGGGACTTGTGGGAGTTGATGCCCAACCAGCAACATCCAGAAGAGAAGATACCGAGAACTGCTCTTCTGGTCTCATTTCAAACCAGCTAAACTAGGCACCGTCACAGAATCTTTGTGGGTCCCTGGGAAAGGATTTTTCCAGGGAGTAACCTGCTTCTTTTCCTTCTCCCAGGGGGCATGATAGACCGGATCACGGTACATTGCAGTAGCAGCCACGACCTGCACGAATGGCTTGACCATTTGCAAAGGCTGACACGAGGGACGGCTTCCAGCAGCACCCTCTCCAAGACACATTCATGGAGCTCCCATTCCGTAAGTTCCCCTGACCCACGCAAGCTGGGTCAAGCTGGACTTCGGAGGCATTGCAAACGTCTCTCCTGCATGGGGGGCAGAATGCACCCATCTCTCCACTATGGCCATGGTCCTTTAGAGGTCTGCACCCACGTGTCCATTTCCTTTGGCCCCCTTTTCCTCTTCCTCCTCCACCTCCTTTTTTTCCCTTATTATTATTATTACTGTAGTCATTCTTGTTATCACTGGTGGCTGATGGTGATTCTGCATTTTAGTCCAAACTTTAAAGGATCTGTCCAAGATGTTGAATCTTATCTGCAGAATAGGTTTGGTGCTGAAGTCTGTCCTCAAGATAGATTTGATCCCTTGGATAGCTGCATTTCCAAGCCCATTCAAAGTGCTGTTTTCAATTTTTCAAGCTATGAAGAAGTTTGAGTCAGATTACCTTCAGGATTACCCTCTTTCCATAGGAACCTGCCTGCTGATATTGACATTTTTCTCAGAGCTTCTTCAAAAATTACCAGGGTGAGAACCGTATCAGTACACCTGGTGATTTTAAGGGCAGTTTCAATCCAGCTCTGTTTTGAACGAGATAGCAGAAATTGGAAAAGGGGGTTTTTTTGGACTACAGTTCCCAGGATCCGCCAGCCATCATGACCAGTGTTGGGGATTGTGGGAGTTATAGTAAAAAAATAACATTTCCAAATGTAGATAACAAGATAATCCATAGTCTTCCACTTGGCACAAAGTGTCTGAGATTTGAAATCCAAAAAAGTTACTTCTCTAAGCTTAGATAGATAGATAGATCTAAGTTGGTGCTTATTTGTTCATTTATTATATTTTTAACCCATTCAATCACAAAACGTTCTGTAGGGGGAGTTACCAAAATTTAAACAAATAATATTTGATGCAGTGAAGTCACTGTTTTAATGTGTTTGTTGGCTACTTTGAAAGTCTTTGGCCTGATAATAAAGCAGAATTGAAGCAAAAAACCCAAATGAATAAACAAATACATTATTTTTTCAGACTTTCAGCTCAACGGGACAATCTCGAGGCCCACTGGAGCCCCCCAAAATCCTTAAACCCTGGACCTTAAGCTGCCTCCGGCCCGCACCTCCTCTCAGGCCTTCGGTGGCACTCAGCTACAAGGAGGTAATTGTCTTGAGGCCTTTTTGTCACAAATGGGCATGTGTTGCATCCATTGTTTAACTCTTGTTGTTTATTTCTTCTCCTGTAGCAAAATATACCAGGTCAATAGTAGGCTCACATGCCCATCTGGGAGAGTGCAGATTTAAGTAGAAAGTCCAAGACTTTCCACTGAGGTTGATGGAGCTCTTGTAAGCCACAATCAAACAGCAGTGATTTTACCCCAAGCCCTGGGGCCAACCCCAGCTCTTCATGGACCCAGCTTGCCCCTCTGGTGTCCCCAGGGTGGCCACACACCTTCCGCCTGGCACCATTGCTGGGCAGTTGTCCAACTTTAGCCCAGTTCCTCCCCACTCTGAAAGCTTTTAAGTGCTTCTCCTGAGGCTTCATTACTGGCAAGAAGAGCTTTAAACTAAAACATGGTGGCATTTTGGCCCCATCCCCACAGAAATGGGGCCCTTGAGTACTTTTGTGTGTCCATCAGGCTGAAAGACGTTCCCTATCTGTGTTTTACGGACTGGATGGGGTAGGGTGACCAACTTTTGGCCACGAATTAAAGGGAGATCTAGTTACGAGAAATGTTGCACATTTTAGCAGTGTGGCATCACTCCACCAAATGTTCATTGATACAGGAGTATCTTTTTAATGGCTAGGCCATATTGTTTAATATTTTGACTGGCTTTGTATGTTTGTGTATGCATTCACTATCTAGGAAACTTAAACAGCAACAACAAGAACAAAAAGTATTCTATAAAGATCCCAAGAACCACAACTAACATTAAAGAAAACTGAAAGAACTGTTACAGATATCTGATCAAAACAGACACACAAAGTCACACACTCACCGCCCCACACAAATCAAAATCCTTCTTTTACAGAGCTGCAAAAGCAGACACATACCCCATTCCCCCCTCTTACAGGGACATGCAAACATACACTTCCCTTTCTCACATACACACAGATGCAACAACAACACACAGACCTCTCCCTCCCACACACACAAACACACACCCCTCTCTGACATAAATGCAAACACACATCTCAAGCTGGCAGCAATTTTCTGGCTTGCTTTTTGATGATCCTCACACACAAACACGCACACACATCCAGTCTTCAGGGGTTGTGCAGGCACACTTGCTTGCCCTTGACATCTGAATGTCAGACCTTCCTAAATATATGGGAGAAATAGAAGGTCAACAAGGTAGCTGGGAGGATCCAAAAAATAGTATCTTGAATAATGGAGATCCTGGGACATAAGGGAGAGTTGGTCAGTTTAGGGCAGTGTTTCTCAGTCTAGGGCCTCTTGAAAAGTTGGGATTCTTAACTGTCTTTCTTAGCCACTGTTCTTCTAGAAGCTGGGTTTATTGTAGAGAGAATAAACTGCTCTCCTTTTTACTTAAATCAATACATGTTGTCTCAAAATATAACCTTATGCAAATCTTAGCCCACAGGAAATTGGGGTTGGAGGAAGTTCTTTGCATCATCCAGGAAGTTGGCATCACAACTCTGGAACAATGCAACTGCAAACGAAATCACTCTTTGATGCTTTTAGACAATTTGTTTAAAATGACTCATTTTTACAATATTTGTGCCTTTTATTTAAGTCTCTGTATTATGACTGCGCCCACCTCTAGTACACAACTCTTGCTGACTTATGTGGAGTAAAGCTCATTGCTAGGTGGGAGTGGATACAGAGCACCATTTGGTTCCCTCTAAACTTACGGAGTCAGTGTGATGTAGTGGCTTGGCTAGGACTCCAGGAGACCAGGGCTCGAATCCCAACTTGGCCATGGAAACCCATTGGGTTTCACACAGTGGGTGATCTTGAGCAAGTCATGCTCTCTCAACCTCAGAGGAAGGAAAAGGCAAACTTGTACCCAGCTTGCGGGGGAAATTAGCTACCACATTGTAAACTGCTTAGAGAGTCTCTAGTGCTATAAAGCCGTGTAGATGTGTAAGTGCTATTACTAAGCAATTTGTAAGCCACTCTGAGGTCCCGTCTATATGAGGAAGAAAAAGATGATCTCCTCTGAAGAAACAGCAATTCGTAGTGCTGCGACCTGTCTTCATGGTCAAAAGAGCCCCCGTAAACTTTGCATGCCCCCTACCCAAGATGGCAGCTGCGAGTGATTTACTCACCATTTTAAATCTGCCACCACTGTTTGTTTTTTTTAAACTGTTTAATTTACCATGGTGCACACAAGTGATACTTCATATTTACAAAAGAAGAAATAAGAAAAGAGGGAGAAAGATCACCATTTTATCTCCTTACCAATCTCTTGCTTAGCCGAAAATCCAATATGGCAGCAGCAGACGCTTTCACTGTTTGCTAGTCCCGCCCCTCCCCATGCTCATCCAGCCAATCAGCTTATGCTGCCTCGTCACAGCAACGCGAATGTGACTGTCCTAATGTTTGCACATTCGCATGCCCTACGGAGCTTTTTAAAAACTTTGAGAAAAGCTCCAAAGGTGGAGTTCCCTTCAGAGCTTTACAGTGGATTTGGCTACCCTGCCTTCTGAATAAGACATATTGATGCAAATGTCCATATAGACCAATCACCTTCCGTGTGATCGCCATTTGGATTATTTTCACCGTTTCGACAGGATGTGGGAACCTTTGTGGCTGAATAGCAGGGTATCAATACTCTAATAGATAAATTAAAAATAAATTAAAAACTTCAGTATGCACATGATCAAAAATCAGTGGTGTAGCGAGACAATTTTCATTGCAGGGGGCAGAGATAAAATGCAGAGGGTGCAAAAAGTCTTGGGGAAAAAGTTATAGGCAGTGACAAGAATAACCCTCAATTGATGCAATCCAGTTAGAAAATATGTTGCGAAGCTCCCCCGCCTCCCAAAAGCAAACTAGTTTATAATACAATGTTCTTCACAAGCAAAATAATTGTGTAAACAAAATAACAGTGACTAGATGAGTTTTACATTAAAAAGTTATAGGACTTTGATTCCATCCTGGGATTTGTAGTTTCATGTGGTTTAGAATTCTCAGTCAGAGAGCTCTAGTGCCTTGGCAAACTAGGAATCCCAGGATTCCATAAGGTGCAGCCACAATAATTAAAGTAGCATCAAAGTGCTATAATTATACTATATGAAAGCGGCTTAGTCTGTAAATATAGTAAAGAAAACAAAACAGCGTTTCCTTGCCTGCAGGAGTGGGTCATAAGCTCCAGGAATGGCGCTTTGCCTTTAAAGTGTGGTGCTTGCTGGTGAATGGGATAGGGTTTTCTCCTGTTTTTTTAAAAGAAGAAAGTGAACTTCTAGTTATTTCCTGTTTTGAAAAAAAGCACATTTTTGGAGGAGTGTGCAGCCTGTGGCAATTATCCCAGGTGTAAAATAGACCCCTGGACACTCAGGAGTTGTCTAAATAGCAAAAATATTCCTTACAGAATACGTGGAGAATACGATCTGTCCCAGTGGGATCCCACATCTATTTGCCATATTGTGAAGGAAGGCCCCCCAAAAAGTCCATATACTCTACGTGAAACGCCATTGCAGCTTTTCCTGTATTTTTTGAAAAACAGCAAGGGGAATGCACATTCTTGCTCATTGACGCAAGCAACTGAATTGATTCGCTTTTCCAATATGAGCTGATGATTGGTTGGACATGTGCGGGGAGGTGGGCGGCATGGAACTTGCTAAGAAGGCAAACACCCAGAGCCGCCATGTTGGATTTTTACCTTTGCAAACGAGTGCTAAGGCAAAAAAAATGGCTTTTTTGTTTGCTTTTTTGTTAAAGCGAAAGGTCATTCTTTTGTACCCTGGATATAGTTTTTTTTTTAAATACTGTCCAACGGCAGCAAATTAAGGTAAGTAAAAACACAATTAATTCACTCGTGGCTGCCATCTTGATTTGCAGGCATGCCCATTTGCACAGCAAACGTGGATAGCTTCACATGCCTGCGATCTGCTAAAAAAACCAACGTTAAGACAAATAGCAGCTGCTGCGAATTGCCATTACTGCAGAGCAAGCCATATTTTGTTTGCCTCGTATAGACAAGCTGTCAGCGTTTGTCCATCCGTGGCCCAAAGCCAGTTTGGAGCTTAAATGTCAACAGGGAAGCAACTCTGTGAAAGCAAGCGGTTTGCTTTGATAACAGTAGGAAACATTTATTTAAGATTGTCCTCTTATTGTAGCATGGGAGGTAATTTCTCAGTTTGGGATGTTTGTGAAGCGGGTGTTGTTTCTCTTCCCACAGCTGATCACTTTCAGGAAACATCAGAAAACCGCTTGCCTACATGTTGTGCATTCTCTTTGCTTTTTAAATTGGGTCACCAGCACGCCTGTCCTATTTAAAGCCTCTGTTTGAAAATGACACTGGACTTTTGCAGACGTCGATTTACCGCGGAAGAAGGCTCATAACACTTGCAAGGCTGCTGCACAGCAGGGGGTCTGTTTCGTACGATGCCGTCCCCTGCCATGAGAGATCGGAGGCAGCAGCGCCTTATTTGGCCATTTTTTACTCATGGAAGTTGCCCGTGAATAAAAAATGGCCACATATGGCGCTGCTGCCTCCAATCTCTCGTGGCAGGGGAACAGCGTCGTATGAAACGGACCCCCTGCCGCACAGCAGCCTCATGAGTGTTACAAGCCTTCTTCCGCGGTAAATCGACATCTGAAAAAGTCCACTGTCCGATGCCCTGACTCTTCCAAAACATTTCCTGCCCACAGTGCCTCTTTTATTCATGTATTTATAGTATTCCTGTCTTTTGGTCCTGTCCAAACGGTGAAAATAATCCTAATGGAATTTGAATGAAAGGCGATCTGTCTATCTATAGGGACATTCGCATCAATGTCTCATTCAGAAGCGGAGCAGCCAAATCCACCATAAACTCCATATGGGAAGCCTTTGGGGGGTTTCCTAGCATTTTAATTTTTTTTAAATAAATTTTATTGAACAGCAATTATCAACAAACAAAAATGCAAATACACAAGACCAATAAACAAAAAAAGAAGGAAACTAAAAGAAAAAAGAATTTTAGACACACACACAAAAGAAAACTACACTCAACAATTTCTACATTACATAAAAAGTTATAAAATGAGTTCCTGCTTGCTCTCTTCTTGCTCTATGAAGATCTTCCCAATTTACCTCCTCTTAATACATATTTACACCAATTGAGTTCTGTCTACATATAATTCCCATTAATTCGTATCTCTTTCATTATATCCATATTCCATATTCTTTGTTAAAACTTCTGCCAATAAATCATGTCATAATAGTTCCTTATACAATTCTTCACGTTATCCAAATAATCATACTTAGTATTATACGACATTTACAACATACAACACTTCTTCAATTTAGAACCTTAAGAAGTTAACAAAGAATACCACTAAATGAAATCGAAAATATTATTTTCATCTACCTGGATTCCTGGCATTTTTAAAACACTCCATAGGGGATGCAAATGTCCGATTGTTAAGACAGTCGCATTCGCATTGCTGCGATGAGGCAGTGCAAGCTGATTGGCCAGCTGAGCATGGGTTGCCAACAGGAAAAGCGCCTGCTGCCGCCATGTTGAATTTTCGGCTAAGCGAGCGATCACTAAAGCGATAAAATATTTTTAGAGGACAAAATGGAATAAAGGAGCTCTTTGGCAAATGATGACCATCTTATCTCATACTTGTCTCCTCTTTCTTTACATATTCGTTCCTAGCGGATGTCTTACATCTTGAAGGTAAGGCCAGAAACCTCTCTGTGACTTAGCAACTTACAATGTTATCTTCTTTCTTTAATACAGACAAGATGGGGATTTCCCCCCACTTCCCCACCGTTACATATAATATTTTGCTAAGCTAAATTCCGTTTTTGTGTGTTTAATAGTCCATTCCTATCCATGCTTACTCAGAAATTCCGTCAATTGCAAATAGGACTTTAGGCATCTGTGTAATGCAGGGATGTAACTACAGGAGATGGGCAAAATGAGGGCATTTGTCCCCCCAAATAAGAATTATGCTGCCCCCAGGGATTTTTCCTTTACCTGTCAAATTTCTAGCATTGGTGAGAATGAGATACTGGATATTTTCATGCCTAGAACTCTTCTATTTGCTACATTCCCTTGGTCCCTTTGCTTGGCCCTTTTCTTTGGGTCCTAAACTATATTTATAAATTCTCAACTGACATTTTAAGTTACTGCCATGCTGGAAATTTGGGGACTGAAGAAAAGTTTCATTTAGTGTGTCAGAATTGTTATTTGAGGATGTCAGTGTCCTCATTTTGCCTTCCCCTCCATAGCTACATCGCTGGTGTAAAGGACAGTTATACAGTAGGACCCCTGTATCCACTGTTTCATTATCCACTGATTCAGTTATCCACAGGACATAAAATAGCACACTTACCATGGAGTCTTCCTAGAAAAATGTGTCCTCTCTAGCCATTTTCTAGGTCTTCCAAGGCAACACTATGGTATTTTAAACCAAAAGTCCCATTATTTTCAATGGTGTCTGCTATTATCCACAGTTTTCGCTATCCACGCCCCCTCCCGAACCAATCCCCAGCAGATACAGGGGTCCTACTGTATTCCTATTATATTCTGAGCACTTACATTCTTTTCACCACTCCACCAAGAGGCAGGGGATTCTGCAGCCCTCTGAATGTGAATTGCAATGCCCAGCATTCTTCACCATTGGCTGTGCTGTCTAGAGGTGATGGGACTTACAATCAAACCTCTGGAGGGCCATTACTCCCGGCCTAGGTCTTAGCATAGGCTTGGCAAGGGCAGCTCTTTGTATCCAGTTGCATTGCAATACACAGCATCCCTCACTATTAGCTAGGCTGGTTAAGGCTGATGGGAGTTGCAGCTCGAGAATGCCTGGAGGACTGCATGAGTTCTACTCCGGCTATAAGTGTTGCTGGTTTAGTCCAGGTAACTAGAATTGCAACCTCTAAGGGTAAAATGTAGCCCAGGGGCCACATGCTGCCTCCAAATGAGTTTTTGTGGCCCTCAACCTGCCCAGAGTCTGCAAACCACCTTTTTCTGGCCTCTCTTGGAAGTCTCCAGGAACAGCAACATACATTTTAAACACCTGTATCCCTGCACTATTTAACCCTTGTTTAAAAGCAACTTTTGGTTTGTTTGTTTGTTTACTTATTGGCATTTTGGGCAATAAAATGTGACCCCAGAGAGTCTTGGGGTCAGAAAAGGGGCCCCTAAGACCTTCCGCATTTGCCGCCCCTTTGCAGATGTTTTGGACTTCCAACTCCTATCAGTCCTGGTCAGCATGGCCAGTGGTCAGGGGGCCTGAGAGTTGTAGTCCAACACACCTAGTGGCTAAGGCTGGCTTCATCTATTTACATCCTTAATTATGTAACTCAAGGTGATCTGTACATGCAGGTCCCCAAGTTGGCTCCTGTTCAGACACAAACCTGCTTTAATGCTGCTATGCCGTGCATCCTTTTTCCAACATAGGGCCTTCCAGATGTTGTTTGGGAAGCTGCTTTTTATAAGTAGTTTGTTTCCACTGGAATTTAATCACATCATCGTAATACTGGCCATGTCATGATTGCTAAGTCAGTTCTGTTTATTTATACAGGATTCCAGCAAGAGTCCAAAAACGATGAAAAAGTTCCTTCCCAAAAGGAAAACTGAGAGGAAACCGTCAGATGAGGAATTTGTCATTAGAAAAAGTATGTCTTTCATTCCTGCCCCATTTGTCAAAACACAAAGCAGCCTCTAAAGCAATCCACCTCAACTGGGATGGCTCTGCTGACTGGGGAGGTTGGGAATTGTAGGCCAATATATTTGGAGGACTTGCCCTAGTTGGGACATTCCTATTATATATGAAGGGGGCAAAGTACAAGCTGGTGGATGCTTGTCACATGGTCACATGCTGTCATGGAGTAACAAGCCCCCCTTAAGAGCTTGGAAATGTTACTTTTTGGACTACAGCTCCCAGAATCCTCTAGCCAAGATAACCCTTAACCATAATGCACAGTTTTCAGACTGTTCATAGTTCAGGGTTTATTCTGTGCAAAATTGGCATGTGGTTCTTTTACACAGAAGAGGTTATTTTCTGTTCAAAAATATTGTTTTCTGTGCAGAAAAGGCTGTTTTAGGTGCAAAATAACAATGTGCGAATTTTGCGCAGTCTTGGACTGCGAATATTCTCATCAGAGTTTGTTGACACTCAAGAAACTTGCTTTTTGACTGTTGTTGAAATATTTTCAAATATTTTTCCCATCCCTACTCAAATGTTAGTCCTTTGAATTGATGAGGGTTTTTTAAATCACATTTTTCCCAGGTACTGCTGCCTTGGAGGAAGATGCTCAGATCCTGAAAGTAATTGAGGCCTATTGCACTGGAGCAAGCTTCCAACAGACTCTCAGTTCAGGTTTGTGATAGCTTAAAGGGTCATGGCAGACTTAGAACACAAAGGTGTTGTTTAGATGGCGAAAAAATCCTCCAGGAACATGGGCGGAATAGGGGGACCGAAAACTATAAATTCTTCACGATAATAGCTTTTGCTGTTTCACATGATCTTTTTTTAAAACATGTAAAAATGTGCATTACAGTCCGTTTGAACAACCAATTTGAGTTGGGACACATCACAAAAGTCAAAACATGGTTGGTTGGATGTGCACAGAGGCAGGCTTGCTGGTGACAAGGTGGCTGAAGCCGCCATTGTTGTCTTTCACAGAAGTGATTGTGCACTATTTTTGAGCGGCAAAGCAAAAAAATGTTTTTTAAGATAAGATTGCTCTTCCGCATCTCTCATTTAACAAGGCAAAAAAGAGAGAGAGAAAGAGAGGGAGCTTTGGTGGAATAATAATGCAGGTAATTCACTTGCGGCCACTTTCTCACGGGCATGCTCCATGTAAACTTCAAACTCGGATGGTTTCCTATGCCAGTGATCTTGCAAATGCACTGTGGGGACAAATGAACGCTTCAGCGATAGTGAGTTAATGCACTATTTTCCTCAATTAATTCTCTCGTCTAGCTGAGCCCAGAGTAATTTCTTAAGCAAGTGACACCAGGCAGTTCTTGGAAGTAGTATGATGTGTGTATCTTGAAGCCCAGGGTAATAAAGCAGCATAATTAGTGGCTGGCACTTTCACTCTCCAAGAGTGAATGAGCATGAGATAGCATTAGAGGCATCTTCCACTCGTCCTTGTATCCATTTCTAAAGCTCATCTCCTTATTGCAAGGCTGGGTGACTTCCAGAGGTGGCAGGTGGCTCCCACCTTACCAGTGGGGCAGGAAATCCCCCTCTGGGTTTTGGTCTGAACTGTATAGCAGCTCTCTAGGCTGTGAAACTCAGACATCAAACTGGATTCGGCACCTTGGATAGCGTCTTTAATACAGGTCCAGCACTTTGGATAGTACCCCAAATTGGCTACCTGTAAAACCACTCCTGGTTTTAACCCAAACTTTAAAGAGGCTATCCAGGATACCCCAAAATGTATATCCCCCAAATTGGCCACCGTAAAACCACTCCTGGTTTTAACCCAAACTTTGAAGAAGTTATCCAAGATACCCCAAAATGTATATCCCCCAAATAGGTTCAGCAACTTGGAACTTTAAAGTTTGGACTAAGCACTGGAGTGAATTCACCACCCCATCAATTGCTCATGGGGTTAGTTGCAGGGCCTATGGGATTCAACACCTTTGGAAGGATCAGGAACTGCCCCACAACCTAATAATCTGCCACCACAACCTCTGAAGTTGGAGGTTAGTCATCAAATTTGCCTCCATTCAGCACATTTGTTGCTGACTTGGCATCAACTATGGTTGTCCCAGTGAGCAGGAATACACATTCCCTGCTGAGCTTATTAAAAAATCCAGGAAAAGCCACAAAGTCTTTTCCTACATAGTTTTTGCCCCCCTGCTCCTACCAAATATGGCAGATTGATGTGGGATCCCATTAAGACAAATCATATTCTCGTCGAATTATACGAGGAGTATTTTTGCCGTATAGACAACCCTTCACTCAGTTCTCCTTGGACCCTGGTGAGACAAGCCCCAGGTTTTTGAAGGAGACCAGTGTCTAAAAATGGGTTTAGTAAGAGTGGAGCAAATGTGACCCCAAAGGACACACAAAAGGTGGAAGTGTAACAACAGAACCATGTTACTCAGTTCCCTTCCCCTCCCAACCCACTGAGAGCAAAACTGATGGTAATCTCAGGATGCAAGTGAGCTTTGGATAGGAAGCCCAAAAGCTATCACTTAATCTGCTGCGCATTTCAGAAAAGTGGCTTCCTGGGTGAGGCGGTAACATCTTTTGAAGGAATGGAAATAGAGTAACAAGCATTTGTTAGAGATGTTGAGATGGCAAATTAAAAAAAACAAACCGTATGCATTCAGGTAGGTTAGAGAAGATGTGCGTGGGTTTTACTAATAGTATTTTACTCTTGAATTGTTGTTGACTGTCTGGAGGCCAAGATTGTAGGAAAATGTATGCTGTACCTGAGGGGAAAGAAGCAATGGGATTGAGATGTCCCTACATTCTTGTTCTTATTGTATGTGCCTAAAAAGAGACCTGTCGATCTCTCTCCCACAGTTACCCGTAAAGATTCCGTCCCACAGGTCCTGCTTCCAGAAGAAGAGAAAATCATAATTGAGGAAACGCGAAGCAATGGGCAAACTGTCACAGAAGAAAAGTGAGTTGAATTGTGTGGGGGGGGTTGTCCTCTGTGTGGTTTACAATAAAGATTTTAAACAAAGAAAACCAATAAAGCACAAATGTGATACTGTAGCAAAGCAAAATATCAGTAATGGCAGGGGGGAAAAACAGAAATAAGTAGCAACAGCAATTGTAGATCCCATTAGTAAAAAGTTCTAGAAGAGTGTATGCCTGTGTGTGTGTGATCCAAAGTAATTTTGGGATAAATGTTCTGGGACGATGAAAAGATCTTCAGCTGGTGCTGAGAAGTCCACAGGGAAGGTGCCAGGAAGGCCTCTTTCGGAAGATAGCATTCCACTGATGTGGGGACACCCCTGGAAAAACCTTCCCTTCTGTCGCCCCCCAACTCATCTTACTTGGTTGGGAACACCAGGAGTGCAGGAGTTCGTCTCCACTATATTTTAGCTCTTTTGTGCCATCCCTTTCTTTTCTAGGAGCCTCGTGGACACCGTCTACGCACTGAAAGATGAGGTCAAGGAACTGAAGCAGGTAATTGAAAGCATCCCCACTGCTCACACCACAGCCATTTTGCAGAAGCCTGGAATCTGATCATGGGCACTTCATTCAGGATCACAAATAACAGGTTACATAATTTAAGTTTGTTTCTAAATGAAGATGTTTCTAGCCCTCATTCCTGAAAAGATTCCCTGGAAAACATCTGGGCAATGGCTGCAGTGTTGTTAAAGTATTGCATTAGGTCTGGAAAGACTTGGGTGCAAACCCACGCTCAGCTGTGAAGTTCATTGGGTGATCCTTGGCCAGTTATGGGTGTTGTCTAGATGGTGAAAAAAAAATCCTCAAGGAAAGCAAAGGGAATACCTTTTGTCTAGATGAGCTCCCACCAGGATTTGCCATATTCAGAAGGAGGGGACCCTAAAACTCCAAGTACTTTGCGATAACAGCTTTCGCTGTTTCTCGCAGTCTTTTTTTAAAAATACATAAAAATGTGCATTACTGTCCATTTGAACAACCAATTCGAATTGGGACACATCCAGGAAGTCAAAATGTGGTTGGTCAGATGTGTGCGGGGCTGGGCTTGCTGGCAACGAAGTGGCCAAAAACCTCCATTGTTGTCTTTCACAGAAGCAATCTATTTTTAAGTGGCATGTTTTTTAAGCATAAGATTGCTCTTCTGTGTTTCTCATTTAACAAGGCAAAAAAAAAAAGGGAAATGGAGGGAGCTTTTGGGGAATGACAATGCAGGTAATTCACACACGGCCACCATCTTTTCTCATGGATGCTTTCTGCGTGGACTTCAAACTTGGATAGCTTCCCACACCAGTGACCTTGAGAATGCATCGTGGATAGTGCACTATTTTCCATGATCAGTTCTCCCATGTAGCTGAGCTCCAGGTCTCTCACTCTAAATTACCCAAGAGGATTGTTGTGAAATGGGAGACAGAATCATGTATGTTAGGGCAGGCGGGGTAACAGTAATGCTGTCAGAAATTAAAGATTGAGGGGGTGACTGGCAGCATAAAACCAAAGTGCTGCAACACCAGTTGTGGTCATGTCTGAAAAAATGTTGCAGTAGAAGCAGTGGTCACTGGTGGTTTCCACGTCAGTAGCACAGTGAATCCGCTTCAGGTTTTGGATTTGGGGCAATGTTAAAAATCATGAAATAATGAAAATCATTGGCCTTTTTCTCTTTGCTTCCCCACCCCCCATGCTATAGGAGAATAAACGGATGAAGCAATGCTTGGAAGAAGAACTAAAGTCCAGGAAAGAATTAGAGAAGTTAGTTCGGCGGTTGCTGAAGCAAACAGATGAATGCGTTAGGGAAGAAACAGGCCGGAGATCTTCAGTCCTAGCTTGATTTCTTAATGCCATCCTGGATAGGTTTGGACATGAAGGCAGGTATTCCTGGGAGGTGGAATTGTAGAGTTGGATTCCTTTCGCTCCTTATATTTTCATGTGTGTCTCTGTGTGTGCATTTTACTTGTTTTGGGTTTAGTTTTGTTCTGTTACAAACAAGAAAGGAATGACAATTGCTGTGATCCTTTTTTTTACTTTTTCCCCATTCAAGAAGTCGGTTTTACATGCCAATGGCAGCCAAGTGATGGTTGCTTTAGAAAAACATCCCCCCTTGCCCCCTGAATCATTCAAACCTGCCTCCAGCTTCCGTTACCTCAACGCACCTTCTTCTAGGAATATGGACTTTTGCAATCATCTGGTTGCTGCCCAGAATGAAGATTGCTGAGTGGAAACTTTACAGGAAATGCAAAAACACTTTTCTCTGCCTTTCCCCTTTTCTTGTTTCTTTTTTCAAATGCCTTTTACTTAATTTATTGGTTGTGGGGGGCAGGGTGGGAGTGGGTTTGGGAAGAAACTGGTTTCTTGAACTACAATCAGGTAAAAACCAAAGGTAATTTGCACTTCGTTTCTCAGATAATCAGGAAAATGAGTTAGGTTTCCCCCTTCCTAATAATAATAGCAATAGTAATAATTTTGCCCCACACTTGAGACACAGAGCACAGTAACACAGTGGCCTTGCTATAGAGGGAGAATATGCAATAACGCACCGCAGCATGCTGGAGTTAATTCCATAGGGTGTCTCATGTGGAATCACAGAACTCAGCTTGCTCAGTTTGCTGTGATCCCTCAACACTGTTTTCAAATAAAGGAAGATTTAAGAGCACAGCCACTAGCTGAACTCACCTCCCCTTGCATTGTGTGTGTGTGAGTGTGAGCATGCAGAATAGGGTTGTCAGATATCCTTATTATAAGGGATGCCCCTTATTTGAAGATTGGAAAGGTGTTCCCCCCCCCTTTTATATAGTCTGAACAGGATGGCCCCAAATCCTGCATTTGGGGGGGTGTTGACCCTCCATAAAAACCGAAATGTGTACATCATGTAATTTATGAACGTGAACAATGTGTTAACTAAATTAACACATCCATATTGGGAAGTTAATTGATCAATACTTTCAATGTGGTATTTAGGTAGAGCACAGTTTGTTGTTATTGACTTCCTAATTGTCAATTTTGATTGTCTCTTAACTGCTGTTTTGAAAAACCTGGCAACACTAGTGTAGAGCCAGTCCTAGTGTTAGGCAGAGTTCGGCAACAGCCTCAGGAGGTTAGTATGGGGATCACCGTCAACTGTTCCTCCTGAGTCCCAGCCAGAAGATTTGACGGCACTCCGGTGTGCCTCTGTACAAGAGAGCATCATCTCCTTTGCCTCAGGCAGCAAAATGGCCAACCCAGTGTGTATGTAGATTCCCTCTGGGGTTCCCCCCGCCCTAAGGCTGTGAATATTTCAGCTGGAATCCTACAGGTGACTTACGCATGTATAAACTCCCCTGCAGAAAGAGGCATTTTTGTCCAATGCGGAATGTCCACATTCAGTTCAAGGTTGTGGAAGCAAGAGTTGCACATGTGGTGCCGTTGCACATGGACACACAATGCACATCTATGTGCATCTGTATGGCATATTTGTTGAGTATTCTGTAGCTCCTGGAATCTTCGTTCAGTTGCACAACGTTGCCACCCCACACAAGGGTTGAGTACCAGAATTAATATGCAACTTTCAACACTGAGACTTAACTGTGTGTAGCCATGTTGTAGGATCTTGATTTCAGGGATGCCATTTCATTGCACATGCCAGGGATTAAACGTGGCATCTTTCTATACACAAAGCATGTGCTCTCCCAGTAAATTATGGTCCCTTCCCTCTCCTCTACTAAGAAAATCTTATTCTGAGACCGTTCCTGCTAGGACACCTATTTCCATCCTCTTAAACACAAAGGATATTTTCCCTGCAGAATAATTCTTTTTTTATTCATTAGCAGATTTCTGCAGGTTGACTCAGCATGAATTAATTGATTAAAAACCTCATCTGATTCATTAAGATTTAGCTAATTGCTTGGCAGCCCTTGTTTGCTTAACTCTTCCAAAAGAGTATTTGCAGAATATTGAAAAAGAACCACAACCCAACAACTTAGAAGCTGAATGCTGTTTGCTTAGCACCAAGAAGTGACTTTAAAGAGATAATAATGCTAATATAGGAGAATATATTCTGTTATCATAGGACACAAAAAAAATATTTCAGATATTTGCAATTGTGTGTCAAATTTTGCACAGGCAAGCTGAATGAATGTTCACTCATCTTCCCCTTGGATGAAAAGAGATTATAGATATTTTATTGTTTGTTAACTGAGGACCCTCCTTGTCTGTCTGGGTTCAAAAAGAAAATATTAGTTAACCTGAACAATATGCAAATGAACCAGCTCTGCCTATAATAATTTCAACCTGCATGTTGCATTACCACCTGGGTTCCTTGCATGGCATTGTTTCCTTTATTTCATTTTAATTGTTTTACTGGTGGAGTTCTATTTTATCGATAGCTGGAATGACATCGTTCCTTAATGGTTTACTGCAGTACAGCTGATGGAAGTGGTCCCAATACATCAACAATACATTCTCAGCAGGAAAAAGAGAGGCAGCTGCTACTCGATAACTGTAAAATAAATTGTGCTTAATAAAGGAAAGCACTTTTGCCAAAGCAGCTGGTACCGTTTTGGCACAGCTGATGGGTAGGGACAATAGAAAGCTGAATGCCATAGAACAGTACAGATGGAATGGAGAGCCAGCCGTCCAACCACCCGTGTGCCAGAGCATGTCAGCCAGGGTTCATGTTGACATTTATTGGCAAGGAAGCCAGCAGGAGACTACAACCTAGAACAGGGGTGGGGAACTTTGGTCCATGGGACCAAATCTGGCCTTCTAGTTCAAGCACCCCGGTCTTCTCCAAAGGCCACACAAACTTCCCCAGAGCACCATTCTCTGGTAGTTTCCCAGTGTTTCTCCAGTGTTTTCATTCCCTGTTCTTAAAAGTTGAATGACCTCTTCTGAAACTCAGTTAGTAAGAGCTTTAAGGTAAAATATACTGGTATTTTGACCCCATCCCTTTTTGCTTTTGGCCTCACCCACCTCTGGAATATGGCCCCCGAAAGCTTCTCTGAAATTGAGTTTGACCCTTAACACTGAAAATGATTTCCCACCTTTGATCTATGATGGGACGCAAAAATTGTGGCCTGCAAGTTGTATGTGGCCCAAGGGTGGGGTTTTTTTTGGGGGGGGGTTACACAAAATACCCCTAAACCCCTGCTTTTACTCCCCTCGCCCCAAAAACTTGGAAGGGCAGACCCTCTCTTCTGGGAAGCCTCCAAGGGGGCGACTACCTCAGCTTCTTCACTCCCAACCCTGAATGAAAAGATTTTAAAAGTGGAAACCAGATGTTACTTCTTGTTTCCACTTTTGGCCCATTTTTAGTGGCGCAGGGACAAAAAATTGGCCCTATAGCCTTTTCAGTTGCCTACCCTGATCCGTATTTTTCAGCTCAAGCCTGCATGTCCATCAGCTAACTTAAAGGATGTTATACCTGACTCCTGTCAGCAACTGCTAATTTCAGTGGTGCAATTTTTTTCCTTTCATATCCACATTCATTAAAATTCATAGGGTGAAGGTGGGCAGGTTATAACAATGGAGTGCCTCCTACTCTCCTAGCTTTTCCACAGAAATGAAGGACATTGGTGTCCGCAAATCAAATACATCACAGGGTCGGTCTGTCTTTTTTTTACAAAAAGCATTGCATGAATGTTCATGTGTTTGTCCATTCATGGTTTGTCATATTGTAAAGAAAGTGCAAAGCCAATCTGGGGAGTGTAGGTGGTTCTTGGTGATATCATAGGCGCTGGCCAAGCAGTGCTATGCACAGCCATCTCCAGTTGCAAACTTGGCAGCCCTCCACCCCATCCACCCTACTGCCATTACTCAACACTGGAGAGAAGGCTGCACCTTTGAACAAAATATGCAGGGACGGCCAGTGTTTTGGATGGAACTTCGCCACGCTATACACATAATTTTTGAGTATTTAACCACTCTTCAAAACATTGCTGGTTTCCCCCCCCCCACCCCATTTCCGCCACTTGGGAGCAGAATATGCAGCTTGCACATTAAACATGCAGAGCTTGGAAACCTATTCCCTTTGGGGACAAGTAGTCCTAGAATCCCAGGGGGTCATGTTGGCTGGGGGATTCTGGGAGTTGTCATCCAAAAAAATAAATAAAAACCTTTTCCAAGCTCTGACAGGTGGTTTGAATCCTTAATGCAAGCTGCCCCAGCCTGGCGTAGATGGGACTGCTACATCTCCCATCATCCCCAGCTGGCTGGGGATGCCAGAGGTGGTGGAACTTGTGACTCCCGGCATGAAAAACGTGGGCTGCACCCACTGAGCTGTGCCCTCCACCCATAGCTGGGGAGGGGAGGCCATTGGGCTTCCCTGGTATCAAATGTTTGGAAAATGCTGACCTTCTTGCTATCAAAATCCAACATTGAATTGCACTGTATGCACCAAATGTTAAAAAGTTGTATGTATGTATTTTTAAGAAGGAAATGGTAAGACTGCAATCCTGAACCTGCTTCCTCAAGAGCAGGGGTGAAAAATTCCCTTTAAGAGTCTGGGGGTATTTTCACCAAGTTTGGGGGGTCACCAGGCCATTTTAGGCCCAGGAGAGGCCTGTTGCTAAAATTAAAAAATAAAAAAATCCTCTCCTCAGTCTAAAATGGCTCATGGGTAGAGATGTAAAAATTCCAGAAATTTTGAAGCCATGGGGGGGAGGGGACATTTTCCCCCTGGTTTTTTTTTTCCCCCAGAAAAAAATTGGAAAAAAAATGCAACACTAGCGCTTTGTACAGATCAAAAGTCACTCTGTTACTTTAGGAACATAAAATATGACTGTGTACAATTTGATCTGGCATAAAATTGGTATATTAGAAATATAGTGTATTCAAACAATTATTACAAACAGAATTTTATTTTATTTATTTGTAATATTCATTTGGTTACCAATGGAGCAACAATCTCCTGAAATGTATGGAACCTCCTCCTTTTTTCAATTTTTTGGAAAAAAAGCAAAAAGGCTTCAGCAGGAAAAAAAATGGGGAAAACTGGTTTTTTCTTACCGTAATTTTTTCGTTTTTCCCCCCCCAGGCCTTCACATCTCTACCCAGGGGGGCTAAAAACATCACGAGAAAGACGAGTGTGGGGGCACTTAGAGTCAAAAGCAATTTTTAACATTTTTATGGGGGCGGTGATGCTGTGGAAAGGCATAGCCCCCCAAGACTCCCACAGTTGCACCCCACACATACTCAAGATATATCTTCCTGAATAGAGAGGATGTAATTTCTAGACAGACCTCTATAGGATTGCACTGTGAAGGCCAAGGAAGGATGTTCAGCTTTTCCTAAAGGAACAGAAGCCATGTCAGTCTGATTGCAGTGTTCCATATATGTAATTTGTTTACAGATTTTTGTAAATATGCGCCTGTTATTCCCCCCACGTTATTCCTTTACTTTCCGTTTTCTCTCCTGTCGTGCGTTTTTTTTTTAATTTACTGTCATGACAACCAATGCAAGTTAAACTTTTTCTAAACTGTTTTTATTTTGAGCAATTTTTAAATTGTGGTTTTCAACAAAATAAAGAAGGATTTTAAAGAAATGAAGCGTGCATGTGTATACATGATTTCCCTTACAGCATAAATACCAAACCCTTAAAAAAAATGTTTTATTGAGTCTTAGATTAAAAAATACTAGAATTCATTACAAAACATTTGCAGTCAGGAGTGCTGATCTGAAAGCTGACTAAAAATCATCTTCCTTTTACAGCAGGTTAAACAAGTGAGTTACATCGGGACGACAATACACTTTATTTCACCAGCTTTCCAAGGTCCAACATGAAAAGATCCCAAAAGAGGATAATAACATCAATGAAAATTATATTATCATTTCACACAGGTCACCTCCAATTCAATTTATAAACATATGGCAGACCTATTATCTCAGTCTTTAAGGCTGCCATTTCTATCAAACAGCAAAATGCAATCAGAGTCCTTTAAAGCCTTTTGAGCACCCAGTTGTAAACACTGAATTAAAACCATCAGTCAGAAGTCAGAAACAGCAGGAAAATCCTAGCAGAGACACGCACTCTCCTTTTAAAAAGAATGTTAAACAAGATTTGAATGTGTAGCTGTCGCATGTAAGTTTTATATATCTCTGTTATAAATAGGTATTGCAGGGTTTTAATAATAATTTTTAAAACCTCCCAGACTCTTTGATCAATGGTGATGAGTGGAAGAAAAATCTGTATATCCTACAGGAAATGACTTTTTGTCAAAACTCCATCAATTCTTTAAAAAACCCACAACGCTTGTCTTCAAGCTTAACTCAATATAATTACTGGCAAGCATCTTGCTAGTGACATATGTAGGTTACGTTGCACTGCACATGTAGAATGACTTTTAAAAAATATAATGTGCAGTGGATGTATCCTGCTGCTGGTAGCATAAGGAGAGTTGTGTATGTGGGACTAGTGTGCAGGTAGCAGCACATTAAAGTACACAGATGCACATTGCCTCTATGTCAATGACACAATGGGTCGTCAGCCGTGTGCGTTGACCAATGATTCACATACATTATTCTGCTGATGGATATTTATACTGCGCTGAAGTGATTTAGGATCTCAACTTCTGTCTCCCTTAAGGTTTTGACCAACAGTCACAATCACTGTTGTGTTTGAAAAGTCTTAATTCTTGTGTTTGAAAAGTTTGAAAATTCTTAAAAGACTCATCATGAACAGGCTTGCCTCCTTGCGATTTGGGGAAGGCACGGAAGATATAGAACTTTTATTTTTTAGGTTGCCTTGACCGACTGTGATCCAGGTGTCACCAAATTTTGGAAAAGTTGCTTTTTTTGGTATGACATCTCCCTGGTCTGCCCTCTCCCAGGGAAGCATGGTCCAAAATAATATTTCCACACACTGGATGCAACTACACTTTATAGGTTTTCCGTGGGGTTTTTCCAGGCTGTATTTGTTGTACAATTCTGAGCATCATGGGATATGAGTGCAACAATTTTGTTGATGGCAATGTGATTTGGAGGTCTCTCATCCATAGGGTCTCCCCAAGTTGAAGCCAACCGGATGGCAATTAACAACAACAATGATACAATGATATTATATATTGACATGTAGTTCTTTCATGATTTCATATAGCCCTAAAGGATATACATAGACCAAAATGTGTCAGGCTTTTCTACTAATAAAACAAATCTTTTGAGCATCTTGAGATGTGTTTCTCGCTTCTTCAGTGGATTCTGTTGGATGCTGACATCTTTTGCTTTTTCGGTTGTTAGAATGCTACTCTATACTGAGTCAGACCTTGGTGCATCCAGTTTGGCATCGCTTACACCAGGGTTGGCCAGGTTGGCATTTGTGGGCAGGGTCCAGCTATCCCCCTGTCGTTTTTTGCGCGCACACACACACACACACACACACTGCCACCCCAAACCATCCTGGAGCCACTGTCCCACTGAGAAAATCTATTTTCTTTTTAAAAGTGGGGGGGGGGAATTGTTACTCCTGGAAATCCTCAGAAATAGAAGTTCTCCTCTGAGTCAAGTTACAGAGTCTTGTTTTAGTGTAGGGAAAGATATTCTTGGACGGGGGGGGGGTATCAAAATCCAAAGTCAACTCCCAACCACTTCCAGTTTGGGAATGGGCATAGACCTCAATTGGACCCTAGCAGTGGCTATGTCACTGGAGCAGAGAAACCACTTGGGATTTTAATCTAAACCTTATAGGGCTCCTTTGAAGTTCAGACTAAAATCCAGAGTGCATTTACCACCCACACAGAGATGGAAGCCACCTGCCACCCCTCATTCGCAACAGGGTAAAATTGACCCCTGGAACCAGCCAAGTTGCCCATCTTGGCCTACGCCGGCTGTGGCGGTACAAACTGGGTACTTGGAAGCTACCTTGAAGTGGGTAGATATTACACAAGGAGGTATTAAGTCTTCCTTCACAATGTCCAGAAAAGAACATAACCCTGTGTTACACATGCATGTGTCACCAGCACAATTTTGCTGTGTTATGCCTCTGAAATAAAAGTTGTGTTGACTTTTGTATCACCTGCTAGAAGCAACAGGAGAAGCAGCCCTAAGACTTGTTGTGCCAGCACACAAGCGCTTAGGATGAGGGCATATCAACCCGCGCACAACGTTACGCAGCAATTGACACCACTTTTTTTTGGCCCGCATTAGCGGCATTACATTTTGGCTCCCAGGATTAACATGGCACCTCTCATTAATAAATAAAATAAAATACACAACATTGTGAGGAAATAAAAAGAAGAATGGAGTGGGTTATAAATATTATTTGGGATGGGGACTGGGGAAATAGCTTTGTTCAACAAAGCTAGGCATCTCAGCCTCTCCTAGGAGAGCTCGAACATGCCAAAGTATGTGTACCCATGGTCATAGTTCACTCTGGAAAAGTCCGTCACATTTACAAAGATGGCGTGGCCTGGCTGGAGTTCAACGGCTCTCCCAAGATGAATCGACTGCAAGCCACACTGATCATCCGCCTCACCATGAGTTCCCACTCCTTTCAACAGAAGCTTATCGGATTCGGAGGGCAGGTTAAGGTACATGTAGACACTGAATGGCACATGAGGCACTGGGTTGGTGCAAAACGCGACCTGGGAGTAGATATAATATCGTCCCCCTCTGGCAACGGTAAGTTTTCCAGCTTGGTAGGAAAATGCGTCATCTGTCGGGGCGTATATGGTTTTCTTCCACTGCAAAACTGCAAGAAATAGTAAGTAGAGTCAGTTTATGTGAAGCACATTTTATTCTGCTTTGCTAAACATGATCAGTCATTCCTCTAGCAAGCATCATAATAACATCTATTCCCAAATGGAGATACATTGACTCTTCTATTCATTCCTTATTTGTTCACTTTATTTATGGCATTGATATACTGCCCAACAAACCACGGCCTGAGATGCTGCATCAATCATGTAGCCACAATGTCGCAGTTATGCTTTAACTCCCCCATTCAACTCCTGAAACTCATTTTAAAAGCCAGTTAGCCATCTGGAGCAATGGAGGTCTGTTGGAGCAAGTGGAGCACTGCACAATGACATGAGCAGTGCCGTCGCACCAACAAGGGAGACTGCAATGAAGCATCGTGACTGGGGTCCCTGCTTTTGCTCCCCACAGACCTGCATCACTCCAGATGATGGACTGGCTTTTAAGGTGGGTTTCAGGGTCATTTACGGTCATGTCAATACCACCACAATTGCAAAGGAGAATACAAAGCAGTTACGATGTTCTAAGTTTAACAAATGACATTGTGACTAGAAGGATACTGGCCAACATTCTCTTGGGGCGCTTACACGAAGTGTTAAAACCCCAAAGGAGAAGCTGAGAAAGGCCTTTCTTTCAATCAATCACTTTATTTATATCCTGCCTTTTGCCCAAGAGTGAGATTCAAGGCAGCTAATAGAATAAAAAGAGATGCAAGTAGACCACATATACATGTAAAAAGTTGGACTAGGATGCCCAGAATCTGCCAGCCACAAATTTAATTGGCCAATGTTGCAATGTTCAGAGAAGTGTAGATAGCAATGTTTCTATGACAGTTCCATAAGTCTCAAAGGTGCTACAAGACGCCTGTGTGTGATGATACAGACTAACATGGCTATGTCTCAAGGGTGCTAGCTGTCTTCCACTGTTGTTATTGCTGTTGCTGATGATGTTCTTTATCCCTCACCTTGTCCCCCAAATTGGGACACATGGTGGCTTGATCCCCAGCAACTGGAATTTTGTGGTATACTGCCCCTGACAGAAGAGGTTCCATGCAGCCCGTGGTGACTGGTGGTTCCTAGGTCAGCAGGTCAGTGAATAAGCCCTGAGTTCAATGCAAATTTTCAAGGCTCTGTTCAAGGTGCTGAACCTATTTTGGACCTTTAGAGTTCAGAGTAAAACTTGGAGCAGAAGTCTTGCCCCACTGGCATGGACCTCATCACCAGCCACTGCATACTGTTTGTTTGACTCAGTGTTTTTCCCAAATGAAATTAATTTAAAGAGTACAATGGGTGGGATTTGACCCAAATTCTGCATCAATGTTTCCTTCTGTATTGAGTGCAGAGTTGGGCTCTCACAGGATTAAAAGACAGACAGACAGACAGAGAGGATGAGAGGCAAGTTTTGATCACTTTCCTGTTTCTACTCATAGGCTCCATCTATACGACGGGAGGTGGTGGTCAATGGAGTACCTTGCAGTCATGACATTTCACAGCAACAGCAACTTGTGTTAACAGTGTTTTTGCCCCCAGAAGCTTCACAAGCCAGATAGCAGCCACAAGGGATTTACTTGCATTAGTATTTAGCCACCACCAAACTTTTTTTTTTTTAAACCAATGTCTTAGGTGTGCTGGAGCAGTAGAGTGATTTTTCAATTTAAAAGGACAGCAAAACAAAACAAAAAAGCCCACTCCGTTTTATTGCCTTAGTGATTGCTTGCTAAGGCGAAAATCCAACATGGCGGCAGCAGGCGCTTGCCCTGTTAGCAAGCCCCACCTTCACATTTGCCTGGCCAATCAGCTTTTCACTTCCTCTCATATGGGAAAGTAATTCATTTCGAACCAATTGTCCTAACAAGCAGGAATGCACATTCCCCTTCCAAATTTAAAAAAATAACTCCAGGAAAAGCCACAAAGACTTTTCCTATGCTGTTTTTGCCGTTTCGGGCCCTCCTCCTTCCGAATACTGTGGATCGATGCAGGATCCCATTTAGACAGGTCATATTCCCAGCGAATTCCATGAGGGTTATTTCCACCATTTAGACAACCCCATAATCTCACATTTTTCTCTGCAACTGGAGATGATGTGATGGAATCAAACACACCCCTTTGATGCTCACCTTTGCTACTGTCCTTCATACCTGCCAGGTGAATGGTTGCTGATGATTTCTTGTCACCTGAAATAATAATTTTTAAAAGCTCTCATTTTCCTTTGTCCATATCCATCCATCCATTCACCAAACCTCCATAGACATTACAAGAAATTAACTTTGTTTGCGATCCAGCACCTTAAATGAGGAGACTCTAATGATAACACAGGTTTATTCATGTGATCAACAAAAGCAAATTGTAGCCATAGGTAGCCAGCTTTAGATCAGAACCCTGGCAAGAGAAGGGAGACATAATCCTTTGCCTTCCACTGCAATCCCAAACTGTATCAGGTCCCCGCAATATGTGCTCTTTGCATGAGAGTGAGGATTGGAGCTCCCATTCAAATAGATAAAGAAATGGGAACTCTCTCAAGTTCTGATATAGGGTAGAAGATCTCTGCCCTTACATGAAGATGTTTTGGAATTCAGCTCCCAGATTTCCTGACCACTCGCCATGCTGGATGGGACCTCTGGAAGCAGACATCCAAAACCAAAGACCCCAAGATTGAGAAGCACCAGGCGAGAGCTTAATAAACTACAGATCCCAGGATTCCAAAGGATGGAGCCATCACAGTTAAAGTGGAATCAAAGTGCTATAACAGCCCAAGTTGGATACAGCATTCAATACAATCTCCAGCCAGCTAACATAGTTTTATGGGCAAATGCACCACACATTAAAGGTACAGCACACCTTTGGAATCAGCAGCTGATTGTACAACTCATGCTTTTAAAAAAATAAATTCCTAATTTGTGTCACCTCCTTTCAGTCACAAAAGTTTTTAAACGATGCCAGCCAGAATCCTGTTGGGGACTTATGTTTTGCAAATGGACTTATCTCTGCAGGAATTGGAATTGCGCAGTTGTATAACGTCCATATCTAGTAGAGGGCTGCTCTTCAAGTCACCTGTCAGCTTATGGCAACCCCATGAATTTCCTAGGGTTTTCTTAGGCAAGGAATGCTCAGAGGTGGTTTTTCCAGTTCCTTCCTCTAAAATAGAGCCTTCAGCACCTGAGATTCACTGGCAGTCCTTCTGGGCTTGGGGAAGGTTCTTCTTTTTGGACTGACACTTTGGACCGGCAATGGAGTGACAGTCCAAAAAGTTATCTTTTCCCAGGCTTATGGCGACCCTATGAATTTCATAGGGTTTTTAAAGGCAAGGAATACTCAGAGGGGGGGTTGCCAGTTCCTTCCTCTCAAACTTCCCTACCTGAAGGCAACCACGTACCTTTTTGCATGGCAACAGAGCCTTCTTGAGAAACCTAGAGCAGGTGGGGGGTTTTTGAGAGAGAGAGAGAAAGAGAAGGAAATAAATGTTAGTAAAAGCAGGATAACATCTGTTCAATACACACGTGATCAAAATCAGGGGTATAATGAGACAATTTTCACTGTGGGGGCAGAAATAAAAATCAGTAAGTACAGAAAGGTTTGGTCATCAGTCACCACAAAAGAAGTTATTGAGGAGAAAAGTTTCATAGACAATGACTAGAACCCCTACTTAATCCATTCTAATTAGAAAGTACGTTGTGAAGCTTCAAAAAAGAAAGAAAGAAAGAAAGAAAGAAAGAAAGAAAGAAAGAAAAGCAAATCAATTTAGAATACAATATTTTCCACATGCAAAATAGGGAGCATCCAGACAGATTGAAATTCCCAGGGGTTTTCTATACAGCAAAAATACTCATTGAATTTGAGGAAAATATAATTTGTCTTAATGAGATCCCATATCAATCCACCATATTTGGAAGGAGGGGAGCCAAAAATGCCAAATACTCCAGGGGAAAAGGCTTCGCAGCTTTTCCTGTATTTGTTTTAAAACTCCAAAGGAAATACGCATTCCTGCTCGTTGGGACAAGCAATTTGCTTTGCTGCGCATTGCTGATAAGAGTGGAAGTGGAAAGCTGATTGGTCGGATGTGTGCAGGGGGCGGAGTTTGCTAGCAAGGCAAGTGCCCTGAACCACCATGTTGGATTTTCACCATAGCGATCATGTGCTGAGGTGACAAAACAGCCCTTTTCCTCTCCCGCACCCCATTTATTTAAGCAGAATATCACACTTCCACACCTTGCATATTTTTTTTTTGTTAAACTTTTCAGCAGCTGCAACTGATGACAATAAAAACACAAGTAATTCACTCGCGCCCACCATCTTGATTTCCAGGAATGCCCATTTGAACAAAGAATGCAGATAGCTTCACATGCCTGCAATCTTGCCAGAAAATTGTTGAGACAAATGAAAGCTTCTGTGAATTGGCATTAGTACGCATCAATCCACATTTTATGGCTTTGTATAGACAACCCCCCATATTCTGTTCCTGTTCCTTCTGATTTTATTTTGGCGCTCCAGACACATTGTGTTTATCCCAGTACAACTCCCAATACAATCAGAGACTGTTTATATCAGTTCCTAAGCTTGTTTTATTTTGACCTTCAATAAAATCAGAAAGAACAGGAACAAAATCTGGGACTTTTCAATCACTCTGGATGCACCCATAGTAGTGTAAACTAAATAACAATGACTAGGAAAGAAATGCAATATTGTTCAAGTCATCCTACTATGAGCCAATATGGTGGCGGCGTATGCGTGGCAGACTAGGATTGTGGGAGAACAGGGTTCAAATCCCCTCCCAGCCCAAAAAAAAATAAAAAATCCACACTGGATGACGTTGGACTAGTCGCACTCTTTCAGCCACAAAGGAAGGCAATCTGAAACCCACTCTGAAATTTCCAAGAAAATTGTTGTTGTTGTTTCTGTTGAGTACCTGTATTCCATAATGTCTAGTAATCATGATATTTTTAATAACATCAATAGGAGTTGCAAAAATGAACAACTGTATATCTCTAGATCCAGTCTGGGCACCTTCTGAAGGGACACACACAATCCATTTTAAGTTTCTCCAGATCTCTGGAGGGCCACACCACCTGAAGTGGTGAGGCATCCCTTCCATTCACCTTTTGGGCTTCCTGGGTGTGTGTGGCTATTCCAGGGTGGGGAGCCCCCTCTCCAAAACAAGCACTGTACAGTTGTCCCTCCGTATCCATGGATTTGGTATCCATGGATTTAAGTATTCACGGCTTGAAAATATTCTTTAAAAAATAATAATCCAAAAAGCAAACTTTGATTTCGCCATCTTATATAAGGGATACCATTTTGCTATGCCATTGCATATCATGGGACTTGAGTATTCACAGATTTTGATATCCATGAAATGGGGTCCTGGAACCAAACCCCAGCAAATATGAAGGGACAACTGTACAATTTCTCCCACCAGCATGTTAGAAAAGCATAAATCCGTAAGTCTGGCCATCAAAACAGAAATTAAAAGAAAAGTGGAAGGTGACGAAAGAAAAAGACATCCTTGGATGCCTTTTGGAAGAAGTTTTCAAGCACTGTCTAGAAGATTCATAAAGTTTTTGTTCACTTATTCTAGGCTTGTCTAACTTGGTTATTTCCGTTCACTTGTGCCTTCTGTTAGTTTTGAATAAATGGGTTGCTGGTACAGGTGTGAATGACACTTAGTGTCTCACTCTCTGCAGCACTAGAAAGTTGGGGGCCAAAGGAAAACTTCATTGGAAGAATTCTTATTTAGAGGGGCAACAGCCTCATCACCCCCAATAGCTATACACCCACAATTATCCCTTTTTAAACTAAAATTGATAGGCACCGTAGTAACCCTATTGTTACAGACGGAAAGGGTTAAAAGTAATTAATTAATTGCAATTAGTTAATCTTAAGCTCTTTGGAGGAAATCTTGTTAACTGCCACAAACCCCTCTTGCGTGTGTTCTCCCAAAACTCTTTCCCTTTCTCTCATCAATGCCCTTCTGTCTTAAAGGTTCTTTGCCGCAGAATTATTGCTTGCAAATCAGATTCTTTTTTAAAGTACCATTTGCCATTCTTGGTTTTGCATGATTAAGATGCTGGGACAGGAAAGTCTGTATCTAGTAACACAACTACAAGAATGACTTGCAGTGTGCAAGTAAAATGAGGGTGTGAAAACGCAAATGCCAAAAAGCAAATATCACATTGCTGGTTTCCTCGGTCATTCCCAGTTCTAACTCACCCCCCCCTCTAAGTTTTGAGTTGCAAACTTTTAATGCCAGGTTAGCATAATTTTTTGCAAATGACATCTTGACCCTCACCATTCATTTTATCTCTACCGCTCCAGGAAAAATTTGCATGCTTCTATGAGCTCAAGGAAACTTTCTGCAAGCTAAGTGTGCATGGATATGCAAAAATGCACTCACGTGGCACAATTAGAACAAATTTACATCACTTTAACTTCCATGGCTTCATCCTGCAGAATCCAAAGATTAGTAGTTTGGTGAGCAACCTAGCATCCTCTGTACTAGAGGTTTACTCCACTCCCCTGCATTATATAGGGCTAGAGCTCTTAAGAAGAGAATTCTAAGTACCTCACCTCACCAGACTACAAAGGCCAGGATTCTCTAAAAATGGAGGTGCGGCAGTTTATGTGGGATCTAACTGCTATAATGTGCTATGTGGATGCACCCTTAATTTCTGTACATCAAGATATTGTAGGAACCTTGTATGTGTAGTTGGGATGATGGATGAGAAAGAGCCATGATATACTAGAGTTGGCTGATGAAGAGAGAGAGAAAAAGAGAAGCAGGAGTATTTTTTTTCCCCAGTCAAAGCAAGCTCGTCCAAGGTATGAAAAGGAGTCTCGGTCCCAAAATCCCATTGGATGGAGCCATGGCCATAACGGTGGTATTAAACAGTCATCATGGAACAGATACACTCACTATCAACCATTAGGAAACTAGGCTGGTTAAATTTTGAAGGGCTCACTGTCTATTAATAAGCTTTCCAGAGAAAACCTTCTTACCTTGCTTGTTAAACCCTGAAGGTCCTGGAAGTTTTTCAGAATCTTTGCACAATCCAGAAGAGTTGCATCACCATCTTGCGGTTTCCGACACTTCTGCAGTCTTCGGAGAAACAGAACATCTTCTCCTAAACTCATTTCCTCTCCCACCTGGCAAATGAAATAAATACAAAAAAAAGTCCATAATATACCATTGATCATCAGTACTGAGATGCCTGCTTGTAATCTATTGATTGGCTAAATCGACCTTACCCAAGATGGTGCTAACAATGGGATTGGAGTCATTGCTATTCTTACTATTGATGGCTGCTTGTTTGTTGATTGATTTTACATCTTCCAAAATGTGACCCAAAGCAGTTTACAGGATAAGTTTTTTTTAAATGTAGCTAAAACAATATGTACCACAAATTTAAAAACAAACAAAAATTCCAGTTTAAATAGCAATTTAGAATTGTTACACACACATTTAAAACAGTAAAAAGATAAAACCACAGCACGCCATATTAAAAGACTCTTCTGCCACAATAAGCTAAGAATTCCTGCCTAACGCCTGATAAATGAAAAGGCCTTTACCTACCAGTAGAAATAGCATGGGTGGCAACCAAACCTTCCAAGCCTAGGAGGGTGTTGGCATCCATGTCAGTGCAGCAATAAATCTGCTCCAGGCTTTAGTCTGAATTTTAAATAAGATATCCAAGGTGCTGAACTCTCTCCTGAAAATAGGTTCAGCACCTTGGATATCTCGCTTAAAGTTCAGACTAAAACCCAGAATGGATTTGCTACCCCACTGCCATGGAATTCATCAGCCACCACAGATTCCCATGGGTAAACTTATTGGAAACTGAATTGACAAAACTCTGGGAAAAAATTGTTTAGTCGAAGGACAGCCAATAATCGAGATAAGCCAATAATTTGTCAATAAATTAGTGTTTTATTGGTTTAGACCTTCTGTGTCTTTGTACCTTTCCTGTTGCCAGTTTTAATTTGCTTTAATAGTTCTAAATCCAGTTGCTATTCTCAGCTGCAACAGGACCATGTATCAATTGCTGAACGAGAACCAGTTAAGATCCTCATGTGTAAAGATATACCAGTGAGTAGCAAAGTCCGGGTCATCCGTAAATGGCAAATTCCAGTAATCCATTGGTTGGAGCCATGGCAGTTAAAGTGGATTCATAGTGTTATAATTCTGTTGTATGAAATGGTCCATAGAAGCAGTGTTAGGAATAAATGGCCAGTTTTTAGAATGGAAGTAAGTCAAACGTGAGGTCTCTCTCTTTTTTTAAAGTATATTTTTATTTTCCATCACACATAAACCATACTCTTATCATTTCATTTGTTTACAAAAATAGAGTTGACAAACAAGTTTGACACCAATAAAGACTGTAAAGACAAAAATACAAAGAAAATAGAAAGAAAAAAGACTCATACAATATGTTACATCACTCTTCTTATCAACACAGTCAATCCATTTTCCATAAAACGCATATATACATACAACATTTGCGACTTCCTACTTTCCTTTTGAAATGACTATAATTCAAATTTTAATCCTTTCCCCTCTTGCTTAGTTCATTTTAAGTAGATACGTGATAATATGATTGATCTACCTATTGTTTTCGCCCCTTACTCTATTGTTAATCTTTGCTTCTTAAATACCTTAATATTGGTTAATTTTTATCACGTTTCCTTATTGTATTCAAACCCATTGGTCACATATTTACCTTCAGTCATTTCCAAATATTTAATTATCCCTTTCCAATATTTTTAAAGTTTGTCTATTGTTTGGTCTCTCAACAAGTATGTTAATTTATGTGCCTCCATCATTTTATAAATCTTAAGTAACCAGATTGAGGTGTCTGGAATGTGCTTTTCTTTCCATTTCCTATTGTACTCTTTGAGCAATATTTCGCTGTTGTTTTCCCTCCTTAGCAAAAATAATGATAATGATAATAATTGGAACTTAGTGTATTTTAGTGTTCCATTAAAAGACCAATTGAAAAGATAACCAAGCAGGGTGATAAAATGGCTGCCACGGTAAAAGCCATACAGCGACGGCCTGTTGAGCTTTAAATGGCCGTTCAGCTGAACTGAATCATCTCCTTCCGTATTGACAGAAATTACATCATCCCTGCTAGGATGGAAAAAAAAATGTACTAGGATGAACATGGGGTAGGGGAGAAATGTCCCCAATATTCAAGGTAGTTATCAGGTTGTATCATTTGGCGATAACCTTGGAAAGTAGCTTAGTGACAATATTGTACTGCAATGCCAATGAAAAGGACAAATTTCTTGCTCGGGATTATTAAGAAAAGCTGCTAGGATCTTAATGCAGGCATGGGGAAGATGTGGCTGTCAAGATATTGTTGGACTGCAACTCCCAGCATCCGTCACTGTTGGCCATAGCCGGCTGGAGCAGATGGGAAATGGAATCCAACAAATTGGAGCGTGTCCAGAGGAGGGTGACTAAAATGGTGAAAGGTCTGGAAACCACGCCTTATGAGGAGAGACTTAGGGAGCTGGGTATGTTTAGCCTGGAAAAAAGATGGTTAAGAGGTGATATGATAGCCCTGTTTAAGTATTTGAAGGGGTGTCACGCTGAGAATGGAGCAGGCTTGTTTTCTGCTGCTCCAGAGACTGGAACATGGAGCAATGGGTGCAAGCTCCAGGAACAGAGATTCCACCTCAACATTAGGAGGAACTTTTTGACAGTAAGAGCTGTTCGGCAGTGGAACACACTCCCTTGGAGCGTGGTGGGGTCTCCTTCCTTGGAGGTCTTTAAACAGAGGCTGGATGGCCATCTGTCAGGGATGCTTTGATCAAGATTTCCTGCGTGGCAGGGGGGTTGGACTGGATGGCCCTCGTGGTCTCTTCCAGCTCTGCAATTCTATGATTCTATGATTCTATGAACTCCCAGGGAGAACACAGCTTCCCCAGCCTTGTCATAAAGCCATTATTCAAAGGCTGAGATGCTACATTGTGCTTGCGTAGTGTGAATCTACACTCACATAGTTACACAGTAATTGTGCAATACCCAGGAGTGTAGAAGTGTGGGGGAGGAGCAAGATGAGGGCATTGCCCCTCCAAATAAGAATTCTGCCCCCTCCAATTCAATTTTCCTCCAGTCCCCAAATTTCTAGCATTGCAAAGACAGAGACATGGAAAATCGTCCATTTCGAGAACTCTTCTTTTTCATTTGTTTGCTTTCCCTTGGTCCCTTTGTTGGCCCCTTTGCTGTGGATCCTGAAACTAAATTTCTAAATGCTCAATTGCTGTTTTAAATTAACTTCAATGCCAGAAATTTGGGGACTGAAGGAAAATGTCATTTAAGGGCACAGAACTTTTTATTGGGGAGGGAACGTAGCTACATCCCTGGGTTGGCCCTGCTTCTGCTAAACACCAACATTGTGCAACTGATTGTGTATCTGCCAATGTGCCCCCTGTGTGACGGGGAACACACAGAGGCTGTTGCTGCAAGGATCTAAATTGATTTCTCTTGCCATACTTGCCTGTCACACCTAAACTGATCTCCAGTTCTGGCAACATGGGATCTTCAGTTTGAGCAAAATAGGGAGCCCTGGTGGCACAGTGGTTAAATGCCAGTACTGCAGCCACAATATTGCGAGTTCCATCCTAAAGGGCTCCAAGGTTCACTCAGCCTTCTATCCTTTTGTAGGTCGGTAAAATGAGGACCCAGCTTGTGGGGCAATTAGCTAACACACATTGGAAACCACTTAATGCAGTGTAGATGTGTAAAATTGCTTAACCATTTGTAAGCCTCTCTGAGAGCCTTTGTGGCTGAAGAGCAGGGTATAAATACCTAAATAAATAAATATAAATAAATAAATCTTCCTGGAAGGATCACAGAACTTGGGCAAAACAGGGAATTTGGGGTTTACTTGGACAGGGTCAGAATAATCTCAAGGGAAGAAGATATTTTATGGCTACAATGCAGATTTTGTATTTGATGGCCTTTTTTTACAGCCTTTGTCCCTATTATTCCTCAAATTCTCTTGCAGAAGAGGAGGAGGTTGGGGGGGGGCACAGCTTTCTGCCTGCACGAAAACACTCTTGTCAAAACATCCAAAGCCAAAGATGCAGACCTGTAGGCTTTTGTGACTCCAACAGCATTACTTTTCTTTCCTCTGCGTAATGTTTTCTTTTACTCGCCTTTGCCTGATGAAGAAGCCAGTGAGTTCCAAAAGCTGGCATGTTTTTTTCACTTTCTAATGAATCTCACCAATCTGTCTTTGGGCCTGTACTAATTACTTGTAACTTAATGACTTTTGGAGGGGAAAAACCTCACCATTGATTCCCTAACCCTGACATAGGGCTCATCTACATGAGCCTGGATATGCCAGTTCCCCACATCATATCCTGGCTGTGGATTCCTCCCCTGTTACCGCCACAAAATGGGCCAGAGTCCAGACAGACATGTCAGCCGGTCACTGCAGGCGCTACTGTCGCCATCTCCCTTGCTGTCCTGGAAGTGAGGAAGCCAACCTGAAATACGTGACCCAAGACCCCCGGCAGGTGATCAGCCTTGCTCACATACCGCGGGACCCCTTCCTGCTTCAGAAGAGCAAGGCAGACCGGCAACTGCAGCGATGAGCCAGCCTTCCAGGACAGGCTCCTGTGGACACATGGGGCCTGATCCATTCCTTCCTGGTGGCAACTGATTAAAACAAGTATTTTTTTAAAAACACAGTAAAGGGCTCTACTCCATCTTCCCCCCAACTTAGCCCCATCTTAGCCCTGGGGATCATGAGCATTGCCCAAGGGCAGAATGGGGCAAAAGCCCTGCTTGATCAGGACTGCAGGGCTCTAACATGGGGACAAGATGGGGTATATTGCCCATGTAGACAAGCTCATAGAAACTCCATGTTCAAGAGCACTGAAGACCAAACTTTGAGATGCAACAACAGGCAATGCCTAAGGCATTCAGTTCATGCTCGAAGGCTTCCTCCCTCCCTTTGAAAAGCTGCCCCAGAAAGTAAAGGAACTTTCCATAATCATATATGATGTGGTACTGGAGACCACAGGAAATAGTGGATGGAACGACAGAACAACATGGGACTCAGAAGTGCTTTGCCTTCTGTTCAGTTAGTTATTTGTGGAGGGGCATAAACTGCTTTGATTTGAGGACTTCAAAGCTGTGTGCAACAAGAACAAATCATACAGGCTAGACGCCCCTGGCGCTACACCAGGGTAACTGTAGTGACACAGATGGTGAGCCTAAAGGAGAAAGGCTAAAGGAAAAATTATTAGGAAGGAAGGAAGGAAGGAAAAAGGCAGGTAGGCATTGGAGAAACAGGCTGCTAGGATCTGGCGGGCTTTCTCTGCCTTAACCTCATCACCACTTCTGTACGACTCTGAAAAAAGTTTGACCACTAGCATGATACACCAACAGGATTCCTACCCAAATGTACATAATACACAAAATTAAACCAATAGTATTTACATTGTCTTCAAAATGAATAAGTTGGACTACATGCAGGAAAGTCTGGCAAAAAAAGGGGGGTAGGTGCTTGCTATTAATGCTTTGCTCCAAATGGCTGCAGACCTCAGGAACTCAGTGGCCCCCCAAGAAAGCCATCATTGTGAGACATTTTGCTACATTTATACAGCAAATTAATAATGATGATGACAACGAGGACAACAATGATATTGATGATGATGATCAGATGATGCAAAGAAAGAAGGAGTATTAATTTCCATTCAGACAGGACTCTGTTCCATCTCTGCCTCCCACAGCACGCACTTTTGTAGAACCATAGAAACAGCTGGAAGGGATCACAAGGGCCATCTAGTCCAACCCCTTGCCAGGCAGGAGTACACAACTGAAGCACTTCTGAAAGACTTCCAGCCAACCTCTCTCCAAAGAAGGAGAGTCCACCACACTCCAAGGCAGTCCATTCCACTACTGAATAGCTCTCACAGTCAAGACATTCTTTCTAATGTTTAAATGTTTAATGTTTAAATGTCTAATTTTTTAAATCTTTTCTTGCAATTTGAATCCACTAGATTCTGTTCTAGTTTTTGGAACAGCAGAAAACAAGCTGGCTCCATCTTCTACATGGCATCCCTTAGGGCTATCCTGTCACCTCTCAGTGTCCTCTTGTTGTTGTCATGTGCCTTCAAGTCATTTTGGACTTATGGTGACCCTAAGGCCACCTATCATGGGGAGGGGGGTTTGCAAGATTTGTTTGGGTGTGGTGGTGGTGATGGTTGCCTTTTGCTTCCTCTGAGAGAAGAGTCTGACTTGCTCAAGTGGGTTTTCCTGGCTGAGTGGGGCTTCAAACCTTGGTCTCCAAAGTCATAGCCCAACTCTCAAACCACTATTTCATGCTGCTCTCTTGGTATTCTCTGCTCCAAGCCAAACGCAACCAACTCCGTCAACCCTTCTTCCTAGGGCTTGGCTGCCAAGCCTTTGACTATCTTGGTTGCCTTCCTTGGAACATGTTCCAGCTTGTCAATATCCTTCCTGAACTGTGGTGCCCAAAACTGGACCCAGTAGTCCAGATGAGGCCTGACCAAGGCAGAATAGAGTGGCATGTAGCTTCCTTTGTGTAGTAGTCCAGGAAAACAGGGGAGGCCAAGAAGCATCTAGCTGGGTCCTTCTAGCAGGACTCAGGGTCGGGAAATAGCAGCCAGAGGTTTCCAACACAACAGGGAAACAGACCCCCCACGGATTGCGGCAGTGCTGCCCAGTAAGTGGGGATTGAGAGGACTGAGCCAGAATTACGGTAGGTGTAAGAACCATAGTTAAGATTATACAGGATTCCGCCCAATGTATAATTAAACTATTTTTAGAACCACGTTTTAGAAATCCATGCCAATTGATTGCAAATCATCCAAAAATCTACCAGTAGATCCAGATCCATTTTCTGCTCATCCCTACATTACCCTTTTCTCTTAGGAAGGATGTTTCAGTCCCCTTATCGCCAGCTATCAATCCTGCCCCTAGGATATGCAAGGGTTAGTTTTCATTCCCTGTTCTCTCTAGCCAAACAGAGTCACTGAAATCAATGCATTGGGAGATGGAGTTCCAAACAGACAAAGCGCCCAGCTATGTTCTCATAGCTGGGCACACTGTGACAGGCAACGTCCTCTGGGACATTGCACAGGTTGTCCAGAGGATGATGCCATTGCTGCATGTCCAGCTAAAGGAACATAGCCAGGCACCTCTTAGCTTCGCCATGGTAATTGTTTGAGATCAATAGAGAATTCTGACTTCTGCAATGATCCCAAAAGTGAATTCCATAGGTGTAAGCTGGACTTTGTAAGCTGGTAACAAGACCCAATGAGTTATATTCTTAAAGCACCAAAAACAAAAAACAAAACCACCAGCAACTTTTAAAAAATCAAATCTTATAGTATATGAGCCAATATGTATACAGTGGGCCCTTGATATCTACTGGGGTTTGGTTCCAGGACTCCCCATGGATACCAAAATCCATAGATGCTCAAGTCCTGTTGTATACAATAGCATAGTAAAATGGTGTCCCTTATATAAAATGGCAAAATCAAGTTTTGCTTTTGGGATTTTGGGGAGGGGAACGTTTTCAAGCTGTGGATGGTGGAATCCATGGGTGCAGAATTGCTGGATATGGAGGGCCAACTATAATTTAGGATTTTAGATATTTGTAGTTGTAGAGATGTGATTTTGCCAGCCAAGATCCTGCACTGTTGATGTAACTACAATAACTGAAAGCCATCATCGTAGTTATATCTGGTAAGGCCATATGCTCTGATTGTCCCAATTTGACAGGGATGGTCTCAGTTAATCCTCTGTCATCACAATTTTCCAGTTGCTTTTAAAATGCCTCGGTTTCTCTCTTTCATCCTCTCATTTCCCCCCTTTGTCCTCAGCTCTGAATGCAAAGTGAATACAAAGTGTGAAAGTAGTTTGCGCTCCATAGGAAGGAGCCATGGCAAATAACCCAGCTTCAAACTGGATTGTTTGTGCCATGTGGATGTACCCTTAAACTGGGTCAGACCCTTGGTCCCTCAATCTCAGTAGCATCAAGTCTGACAGGTTGTCCCAGGCAGGGCTAGGAAGGAATCCTTCCAGGAACTCAGGAGCATTCCCTGATAGTCTCTCATCCAAATGTTAAGCAGGTCCGACCCTGCTTAACTTCCAAAATTAGGCAAGGTTGGTGTGTTCTGGATGGTTCCAATGTAATGGAGGATGCTGTTCCTTTACTGGTACTCAACAGGCAATCCAGTCAGCTTCCATATGTAAAATGTCCTTGGCTGAGGTAGCCAGTCCTGGGGAGTTGGCACGGACCCACAAGGGAGGGGAAAGCAGGGACCCATGCCTTCCAGAATTTCACAGGTGAAAATCAAGAGACGTGTGGCCAAGCAGCATCAGAGTGTGGCCAAGATGGCAAAAAATTATTAATGAGGAAGAATACAAAAGCTAGGAGATGTTACAGCAGTTTGCTTTTGCCTGAGCCTACTGGAAAGGGCCAGATTTTCCCCTTCCTCTCCTCGCCTCTCTCCCCTGCTGAGTTAACTGAGTGAATGCTTCTTTTTTATTTTCCTGAAGCCTTTTTCGGGTTTTTTTTTCTATTTTTTGTTTTTTAAAGGAAGAAAATCTATTATGGAATGTTTTATTTTAGCATGATGAATAAAATCTTTGTTTTGTTTTTCCAATTTTTTGTTTTTTGAAAGGAAGAAAATCGATGATGGAATGTTTTATTTTAGCATGATGAATAAAATCTTTAAAACAATAAAATCTTGACTATACCAATTGTGAAAATTGTATGCCACATCAAATTGTACATAGTCATAGTTTATGTTCCTAAAGTAGCAGAGTGACTTTCATTCTGTAAAAAATGCTAATGTTGCATTTTTTCCGTTTTGCCAAAAAAATCCATATTTTTCTGGAAAAAAACCAGGAAAATTGGTTTTTTCCCATGGGTTCAAAATTTCCGGAAATTTTACATCTCTCATTCTTACATGATGGATGGTAAATAGAAGATGCCCTCACACCCATGAGAATTTTGTTCCTCTTGGATTCTGTCCATACAGAGCAACTGACAATGCGCAGTCTTACCTTGTCCAGTTTCATGTGAAGATACAAGCCAAACAAGGCCGTCCCGACAAGCTGCGCTATCACGAACGTGGTGATCAGACTCAGGAACATCTTCATGGTGACCGTTGAGCCAGACTGCCTGGGGCTGGAAGGTGAATAGGCCTCACCCGAATCCATGGGTCTTGTGTCTTCCAAAGTCCTGGGTGTGTGAGAAGCATGAATGCCGCCTTGGCTCTGAGTCGCTGCGCCAGGCAGCAACGAGAGAGGCAACACAATGTGCCTGCCCACAACTTCCTGGGGAACAAACTCATCTTCCATTGTGGGGAGACTTGTTCATACTCCTCTCCCACAACAACAGCAAAAACAAATAACTGTTTGAACTCGGCATTTGTAGTGCACGTCAGTTTTTTAAAAAATGAGTCTTGCTGCTCTTCCATTGAGTTCATTCTTCTTCTCCACTACCTTTCTTTTCTGTTATTCTTTTTTCCTCTATCATAAGCAACCCTTTCATCCCTCCCCTCCTTTCCTCCTATCTTCAACACAAGGAAGAATCCATGAACTAAGTCAATTCTACATCTGTGATCATAGGAAAGCAGTATAAGAACAGTTGAAGAGCACTGCAGAATGAAACTAAATGTCCATGTTGCCATCTAGCTTCCAGAAGATGCCTCCAGGAAACCCACTTTGGACATTAGCAGACTGGCATCTAAAAACACTGTAATTCCACGAGTGAGGATAGCGGGAACATTGCAGTGTTATAACACGTATTATTGCACATAGCTGTAATCACATGAAAGAAACACCATTGAATTATTGCACGGCGACCACTAATGCTTTAAGAATGGAAGTTTACTTCTACAGTTTGGAATGGGCAAGATTTTGGTGGCTCCCACGAGAATACGTAAGAGCACTTAAAACTCAAAAAAAAAAAAACACCCTTAATTAACAAAGTGAATGAACACACAAGCACTGAAACAAACCTAAAAATGTGCAAACTAAAGGGGACGGTTCACAAAAAGAGTGTCCTGCGCTTCATTTTCGCATTCTCACCTGGAAGTTTTCTCACTGAGGACTGCCCATTCATGCTGTAATCTCACAATTACAACAGGACATGGTGTTGCATGCAGTCAATAGCGTGAAAAGAGCGCTGTTGACAATCTATTCACAGCTTGTTCCATGAATGAGAAAGAATGCCTTTTTCAGAGCTGAAGCATGGAGTAATGACACAAGGAAGATAACGTTGTTATCTTAACGGGGCCCATTTGCGCTATCCAGACATTGTAATCCTGCGATTTTTGCCATGTCTGATAATGTCCTAAGTCACTAAGGAAGCCACATGAAATTCATGGGTTTACCATAAGTTGACAGGCAACTTAAAGATACACACACACACACGTCACTAAAAGGATTCTATGGAAGGTGTTGAGTTTCTGGCAATTCCATCTAATTTCTTTTTTCCTTTCCTTAATATAGTTTGTTATTTTAGGCCTTTGATGCTATGGATCAGGGATGGAAAGACTATTCAAAAATATTTGGAACATGATGAAAATGGGAAACCGTCACAAATCTTTGCAGTACAAAACCTATTCTGTGAAAAATTTGTGCATAGTGGGTTTTTACTCATTAAATAGCATTTTCTGTACAGAAAATAATATGCAGAAGTGGCTGTTTCCTGCACAGAAGATGCCGTTTTCTGCACCAAATTGTCAGAAGGGAATTTTGCACAGAATAAGTTCTGGAAAAAAATTGCCTTTGAAAACCGTGCAGCTTTTGAAGACTTTCTCACTGGTTCTTGAAGGAAACAAGGAATAATTTTAGCAATTTTCTTGGTAAAAAGTGAAGAATTACATCCCCACTTACTATCTGCTATCCATCTATCTATCTGTCTATCATCTATCATCATCATCATCATTTGTCAATATTTTTCCTCTTCAGCATTTGTTTCATACCCTCCAAGTGTCCTGATTTATCAGGGTCATTCCGGATTAATCCTCTGTCATCCCATTTTTTCAGATATTTTTAAAATGTCCCAGTTTCTCTCTCTTGCTCCCACTTTTCCTCTTCATTCTTGGCTTCTTCAGTTCCTGCAAACTCAGTTCAAAGTGCAAAAGTAGTTTGCACTCAGCTAGCTCACGGGGAGGAGGAACTGGACTGGAGGGGACAGAATCCTGCCCTTCCCAGGAGTCTCAGGCAAAAACAAACTGCGGCAGACTTTTCTCGCTTGTGCATTTTTCCTTATTAATAAGTTGTGGCATCTTGACCACACTGATAATGCTTGGCCACAGCTGTCCCAGTTTTCATCTGTGAAATGTTGCAAGGTGTGTTGTTGTTGTTGTTTTATGACATTTCTTCTAGCTATCATCACTTCTAATCACTTCCTGGAAAGGTTTTCAGGAAAGTCATTTCCCCTGCTTTGTTTTTGGCTTCCAACATCTGATGGTTCAGAAAGTTTGGAGAGGAAGAGAGCTGTAAAAATATCCTTGATAGCCACGGGCAGCTCCAGAGCAGTATTTTGCCCACCCTTGTTGTAATGGGTGGGAAAATCAAAGCAATCATCATATGTACTATTTTGAATGGCCAAAAAAAAAAAAAAAAAAAAAGCAAAGCAGCAAGGCAAAGTAAAACAGAAATACCCTTAGGCCCAACAATCATAAAAAGTTTGCTTAATTAATTAAAATGGTAGAAAGACAGTAAGAGATGTTCGGCAGTGGAATGCACTGCTGCCTGGGAGTATGGTGGAGTCTCCTTCTTTGGAGGTTTTTAAACAGAGGCTGGATGGCCGTCTGTCGGGAGTGCTTTGATTGGGTATTCCTGCCAGCCAGGGGGTTGGACTAGATGGCCTTTGTGGTCTCTTCCAACTCTATGGAGATTTTCACACAGGCTATATATCCCATGGCAGGAACATAACAGGGGTGGGAAAAGTTTTCCCTTTCAGATGACGTTGACCCCATTCTGTCCTGCATCTGTCCTGCTCCCGTGACTGTTCCGGAACAATGTAATCATGATTTTTCATTGTGACTAGACCTCCCGTTCTGTCGCTATCACACAATCACGGGTGTGCGAACAGGAGCCCCGTTCCTGTTCCAAAATGACAGCCGTGGAGGGGAGGTCCGTTCCGAGCACTTCCTGGTACAATCTGGACATCCAGGTAAGTGGCACCCTTTATTTTACCCTCCCTGTTTTGATTGTGTGATTTAAAGTGTATTTTTGTGCTTGGTGAACTGATTTTATGTTTGGGGGAGTTTTATTTTTTAAATTTACTGCCTGGCCATTATCACATGATAATGTGATAACATTTCAGATGGCTGGTTGTAAAAGCAGCCTCACGACGGCTGCATTTATGGCTGGCCAGCGAGGGGAGGGGGAGCCCGTTCTTGCAGCAGAATTAAGGTAAGCGTGTGAAAGATTTACGTTCTTCCATGGCAGGAACAGGAGAGGAGGTGGCGGGGCAGTAACGGGGCATTTTGGCCCCGTGTGAAAATCTATGATTCTATGATCAAGCCAGAGCATTCTAGAAATGAGGTGCCACACCTGAAAGGGCCCTGTAATCAGCCACTAGCTGCCCAATCATTGGCATTGCTCAAAAGTGCTTGCAAAGATAATACTGGCATGTCCCAGCCCACTTAGGGCTCTAAAGAGAAGCCACACCACTTTTAAGTGATGGCTAGAAATGACCCAACAGCAGCCTAGGAGACTATTTTAGAAGTGCCACAATATGTTCTAGACAGAAGCAAGTAAGCAAGGAGATTTATTTGGGGCAAATAGAGGTTTTGAAGAGGTCTTCAAGGGAAGCCCTGATTACAGTACAGCACTGCTGTAGTCAAACCAGAATATTAACTGGGTGTGAGCAACAATCTTTGGCTTGGAGAGACCTCTTGTTTGCCAGGGAAAACCAGGCCAGTGGCTAGTTGCAAGTCGGCTGTGAATTTGACAGTCTAATCTGAGGAAAGCCAAAATGCCAGGTTACTACAGCTCCTGCTGAGTCAATGCTGAATGAGTCCAAAAGGTATGTAACCACAACTGAAGGTTTTTACGCAAAGGAGCTGAGGTTTGGCACCTTGAGGCTGCTCAACCCGTGAGACGTGATGCTGCCTAGTGATGCTGACTGATGAGACCACTTCTGGTTTGCTCATGGAGAATTTCTGGTAACGCTTAGCCGAATTATTGTATGTCCCTGACTCAAGGAAGAGCATCTAATCTCTTGACTCACCTTGGAAAGTCAAGGGAAGGCTTATCAACAAGTGAAATCTGGAATTTCAGCACAGCGAATGAAAGATGAGAAAGCAATTGGGAAGAGAGAGAGAAAGACAGAAAGAGAAAATAAGACTTTCCAAAGTAATCATCACTGAATCAAGATTTGGCCTCCCTTAGCTTCTGCCCTAGAAATGTGTATTTTCGAGCTGGAATATCTGATAACAATGGATAGTTGCTTCAATTGTGCTAACCCCAACTTATTTTTTATATAAAAAAATACAAACCACAATTTTAGGTACTGATGCACCCTGTAATTCTTACCATGTGGAAATGCATTTGACTGTTGCCTGAAGCTTTCCCCCCAAAAAACGAAAAAACAAAAACCCCAAATGGAGCATTCTGACCCCATTCAAGAGATTTTCGAAAATACCTGTAAATTTGTTTTGTCACTCTTTATGAGGATTGGCCAAGGTTCTACATCTTGTTCTACATTTTGTAACTTTACGAATCTGTAGCTATGTTGCAGAAATGCAGTGAAACCCTATTAGAGCATTGTGAAAACGCACATCTGGGCACTGGCAATAATGTTATAATGCACAATAGATGCTTCTGCTAAGCATCAGGCTCTTCTGCTAGAATTGAAAGGTGTGGCTGTGTTAGTCTAGATCAGTATGCAAAAGGATCTTGTAGCACCTTTGAGACTGAGAGAAAGAAGTTGGTAGCATAATCTTTTGTAGGTCTCCATCTGATGCATGGAGCAAAGTGCCTCCGAGCAGACTTTTATAGATTGAATGAGCAGGTTGTATTCATCACCATACCCACAACTTTTGCCTTTCTATTGCTATTCACATTCACAACCTGCTCATTCATAGCTATAAAGGTCTGTTCCTAGGCACTTCATTCCATGCATATGATCGAGTAGACTTAAGTCTACAAAAATTTATGCTACCAACTTCCTTCTCTCTGTCTTAAAAGTACATAAGCCCTTAACATCAGGCATTTCTCGTGCTCATTATACATGGCTCATGCTCATTGGGCACTTGTGATACCAATTGGACATTTCTTTCTTTTTTTAAATTTTATTTTTTTCAGATAGCAATATTACAAGCTCCACAGTATGCAACATCATCCAATTGCATACTGTACTTATATATACAAAAGAAATTAAACAATTTTTATATAAAAATTCTTGAAGTGTAGTTTCTCATACATTTTACTATTACATAGAATCATAAAGTTGGAAGAGACCACAAGGGTCATCCAGTCCAACCCCTGCCATCAGGAACACACAATCAAAGCACTCCTGACAGATGGCCAACCAGCCTCTGTTTAAAAACTTCCAAAGAAGGAGACTCCACCACACTCCCAGGCAGCAGCATATTCCACTGCTGAACAGCTCTTACTTTCAGGAATTTCTTCCTAATGTTTAGGTGGAATCTCTTTTCCTGTAGTTTCAACCCATTGCTCCATGTCCTAGTCTCTGGAGCAGCAGAAAACAAGCTTGCTCCATCCTCAGTATGACATCCCTTCAAATACTTAAACATGGCTATCATGTCACTTGTCAACCTTCTCTTCTCCAGACTAAACATGCCCAGATCCCTAAGCTGCTCCTCATAGAATTACATTTTATGGTATGTGATATATTCCCACTCCCTGAATTGTATCTGATTGTCACTGGTTAGCAAGCAAGCACACTGGACACTTCTGATGTGCATTGGCCACTCCTGTAGCAGTCCAGCACTTCCTAGAGCCTTACTACAATGTGAGGAAAAGTGGCAAAGCAACAGGAATGTTCTGTCTTTTTTGCTGCCTTCCTGCATGACGTTGGCACCCTTCCAGCATCCTTTCATCCAGTCCCATGGGGGACCCAGCTAAAACCATGCCTTTTTTAAAATGGGTTTTTCTGGTTAGCAAAAAGGCATGGCTTTACCTCGGTCCCTTATGTGACCCGAATGAAAAAACGACGACACCATACGCGAAGGCAGCAGGAAAGACAAGACATTCCTGCTGCTTGGCCACTTTTCCTAATTAGTATCCAGATGCACATTGGGAGGCCCCCAAAGCACACTAGTGCCCTTTGCACATTGGGGCCACATCATGCACCTACTATCACACGACAGATGCCCGCATGTGGTAACATCATGGAGCCTCTAGAGGAATACGGACTTTGCAAAATGACGCAATTCCATTCCCTGCTGCACACATTAAGTCCACGTATGAAGATGTAAGTCCAGTGCTAAATTCAATGTTTTGATGCATTGAGACACCCCATTGTGAAAATGGTTAATGGCTTCCCCCAAAAAAGTTGCATTTAGGTGCTTTTAAGAAAAAAAGCATTGGTCAAATCCCCCAATTTTTTTTTGCACTGAAAACTATATTTTGCACAAAAACCATATCCAAGATCCTGTCAGCCTCAACTAGAGTAGACTTATTGAACCATAGCTTGAATGGTGAATCAACGCAAGGTAAATCCCATTGATTCAATGGCTCTATTCTAGGCAGAATTAACAATAGAATTTGAGCCCCAGTTCTTCATTAACATGTTGCTTAGTGTAAAATGACAACCATACTTTTGCACAAATGATTTTAAGTCCCCCAAAAGCAAAAATATCACCAGAAATGTGCAATACCTCTTGTAAACTTGTCCAGCAGAGAGAAAACTGTTGAAATTATTTGCTCTTGCATGCACAAATGAAATAAAGGCCACGATCCTGCATCAATTAGGTGTAGTTCTATGTCCTTCCCTAACCCAAGAGATCTCAAGCTCCAAAGGAGGTTTTTACTACTGCTGCTTACCAGGAGGGAGGGGAAAGGCTGTTGAGAAGAGGAAGACGTGACTGGTCTTGGCTGCACGGGGAAAGAAACAAAGGTTCACCCCCAGGTGGATCATGCCCTCATTTCTCTTCCCTTTTGAGCCCAGTGCAACTATTTCTTCCTCTGTTGAACTGCCTCCTTCATTTCCATCCCTACTGGTAAGCAGTGTGGCAGAAGCAACTTGACAGTTGCCAGGGGAAAGTTTTGGGTGGGTTGCAAAGAGCTAGAGAAGATACTCCTGTGCCCCATCTGAAAAGAGACACATGCACACATGAGCCACACTTGTGTGAATGTTACTAACAAAATTCCAGCCAAAGATTTACACCTCGAGACTCTGATCCCTCCTCCAAACAGCCATAAAACTCCATATCCCCACATGGTGTTTGTCATGAGTGGGGGCTCCCCAATAATCTTCCTTTCTCAAGGCAAGTGCAACCCAGAAACTTTACTGTGGATATAAATAGGACATTGCCAACCTGGATGCTTGCTGAACTAATTATGGGACTTTTTTTTTTCTGCTGATAAGCAGATTGCAAACATAGATATGCTCAGAGCACACATCATTTGCCTTCTACGGAAATACTGATCAGCTTCCCGGGTGTTTATGACAACTCTTTGTAGGTTTTTGTGCTGTTCGACAGAGAGTAAAAGCTGAGGAAAGGATGTGGTTGTCAGGGAGGCAAGCTTTTTCTTCACTTTGTTTTGCTTGGCTACTTCAAGCAAGAGTTGCTGATCCCACGGATGCTTTGCACGCCCACGGAGAAGTGGCAAAGCTGCACACAAGTGCATGTAATTGGAAGTGGCGTCTACTTTGGAACCTCGTGGCGGTAGGACTGTACGTCCCAAGCGCCAGGCAAGAGAAGAGTCATGCTCGCAAACTGAGAGCGTGTGACAAGAAATCAGTTGCTTCACGTAAAAGCTACTGGACACCTGTCTTGTTCCGCCACTAGGTATGGTTCCATGCTCACCCAAGGGGTCTTTCAGTGCTGAACAATGACACACTGCTTCTATAACAGAAGCTTTATTGGTAGTAAATGAGTGCATAGATGATGCACAGCTGATAAGCATTCCAACCATTTTGCTGATAGGGCTTGGCATCTCCTCACAGCCAATGATAGAATGTAGCCTTGTCAAACAAATTATACCCAGGCTTATCCCCTGGCGGGTGAGCAAATTTAAATCAACATCACTAGACTGGGGTGCACTGCCTCCCAAGGAGAGGCCAATGGAAGATGAGCTCCCAAGGATTATATAGGGGAGAAGCAAAGAAAGAAAACCAAACCCAACAACCATGACCCATCTCTCCACTCCCTTAGCTATGAGAACAATACAGCCAGGTTAGCAACAGAGGAAAATCCACAAATGGACTCTTTCTCTACATTAGATAGCTGTTAATGTTTGTCCATGATGTAACAAGGCATCCCAAACCCATCTGCCTGGCACAAGACGTCCAGCTTGCCACAACACCCAAACCACCCGCCCACAGAGAATACCTGTGGAATACAAGTTGCTGTGGAACAACAATGAGAGAGGCTGGTTGGCTTTCATGCCATAATGGTGGGCTTTCAGGGGGCCATTTGATTGGCCACCAAGCAAAGCTGAGGATGTTGGACTACCTTGGAAAGGGCAGCTGTTGGGGGCAGTGGTGTTGGAGGCTAAGGCTATTTAGCATGGCTCCCCCCACTCCATCTTGGAGCCCTGGAATCCAAACAACGTAGGGCTCTTGATGCCATGTGGGGGAGAGCAGGGGTAAAGCCCATTAAAACATTTTAATTAAACACCCAGGGAAAAAAAACACTTCATGTGGGAAAACCTGGATCGGGCCAACACAGGAACACAGGGTCCGTACTTGCACACCAGCCTGTATAGCTGGATGCTACTGCCAGCATTAGAGTCACTCTACAGCCAGGAACGAGGCTCCCAGCATGTGATCAAGGCCCCCTGAATGTGACCAGCCTTGATTTTCTTTCCTGGCTTCAGCAGGAGCCACATGCAACAGCAGCGGAGGCACCCACCGGTACAGGTCAGCGTGTATGTGTGGACTTCCTCCCATTTCATCTAAGTAATGGGAGCAAACGGGTGAGATCCAGGGCCAGAATATGCCAGTAGGTCTAGACAAGCCTAACGTTTGTCCCTGCAACACCCCCCCCATACCACACAAGCATATCTGGACCCATAGGAACTGATGTCATATCACTTCAAGATGTGATTTTCAACCCATTTTCAGCTGTGTTTTGCTGCTTTGAGGGTTGGGAATTGGGAGTTCATGGAGGGCAATTGGAGACATCTGATAGCTACCTTCTCCCACCCAAAATGGTTTTAAAATATGTTTTAAAAATTGTGAAAAAATTGTAATTGGGGAAAAAAAGTAAATCAATTGAGAAGGTTGGGGTACACCTGTCCAAGAGGCTAGAAGGGCCCAAAGGTTTCCCTACAGCTGGAGTAGACAGACCCATTTCAATCCAATTTAGTTACAGAATCCAGTCACAGAAGTTTTATACTCCTTAAACTTCCATGGCTCCATCCTATGAAATCCTGGGATTTGTAGTTCATTGAGATAATTAGGGAGCCAATATGGTGTAGTAGGGGTTAGAGTGTTGAATGATGACTCTGCAGACCAGGGTTCAAGTCCCCACTCAGACATGGAAACCCCCTGGGTGACCTTGGGCAACTCACTCACTCTCAGCTTCAGAGGAAGGCAATGGAAAAACCCTCTGAGTAAATCTTGTCAAGAAAACCCCAGGCAAGGGTTGCCATAAGGTGGAGTTAGCTTAAACGCATCCAACAACAACAACAATAACAACAATGTCCTATTTCTTAAGGTCTGCTGCAGCCTCTCCTAGCCTGTCTTTTCTTCCTCATTCAATATCTTTTGCCATCTTGACCACACTTTGATGTGACTTGGCCATGTGCCCCAATCTTCTTCTGTGAATTGTTGGAGGGTATATTACGGATGAACCAGCATGGTGTAGTGGTTTGAGTTCAAATCCCCACTCAGCCATGGAAACCCATTAGGTGACCTTGGGCAAGTCACACTCTCTCAGCCTCAGAGGGAGGCAAAGGTGACCCCCCCTCTGAACAAATCCTGCCATGAAAACCCATGATAGGTTTGTCTTAGGGTTGCCATAAGTCAGAAATTACTTGAAGGCACACAACAACAAGAAAATCCTGATAGAAAGCTCTAATGCAATAGTTGAGGGGAGCGGGCTAGAGTTTTCTAGCAAGAAATTCTACAAACTACAAATCCCAGGATTCCATAGGATGCAGCCATGGCAGTTAAGGTGATACGAAACTATTATAACTCTATAGTGCAAATAAGGGGTGAAACTCTCTCAGGGCTTCACCAGATGGGCCAAAGTTTCAGGTGTTTTCTGGTTATTTCTGTTGTGGTGGCGTTTGTTGCTGTACATACTTTTCTGGTCCTTTTTAAAAATTCTAACAACATAGCTAATACCCTAGAGGATAGGATCAAAATTCAAAATGACCTGGATAGACTGGAGAGCTGGGCCAAAGCTAACAAAATGAAATTCAATACGGAGAAATGTAAGGTACTGCACTTAGGGTGGAAAAATGAAATGCATAGATATAGGATGGGAGAGACCTGGCTGAATGAGACTACGTGCAAAAGGGATCTAGGAGTCCTAGTAGACCAGAAGTTGAACATGAGTCAATAGTGTGATGCGGCAGCTAAAAAGGCCAATGCGATTTTGGGCTGCATCAATAGAAGTATAGTGTCTAGATCAAGGGAAGTAATAGTGCTGCTCTATTCTGCCTTGGTCAGACCTCACCTAGAATACCATGTCCAGTTCTGGGCACCACAATTCAAAAAGGATATTGACAAATTGGAGTGTGTCCAGAGAAGGGCGACTAAAATGGTGAAAGGTCTGGAAACCATGCCTTATGAGGAGAGACTTAGGGAGCTGGATATGTTTAGCCTGGAAAAAAGATGGTTAAGAGGCGGTATGATAGCCCTGTTCAAGTGTTTGAAGGGATGTCACATTGAGGATGGAGCAGGCTTGTTTTCTGCTGCTCCAGAGGCTGGAACAAGGAGCAATGGGTGCAAGCTCCAGGAACAGAGATTCCACCTCAACATTAGGAGGAACTTTTTGACAGTAAGAACTGTTTGGCAGTGGAACGCACTCCCTCAGAGCGTGGTGGGGTCTCCTTCCTTGGAGGTCTTTAAACAGAGGCTGGATGGCCATATGTCGGGGATGCTTTGATCAAGATTTCCTGTGTGGCAGGGGGTTGGACTGGATGGCCCTTGTGTTCTCTTCCAACTCTACAATTCTATGATTCTATGATTTCTGTGATCCTTGATTATTTTCGGACAATTCCTTTCTGCAACAATTCTTTCCCACCTGTGAGCAGTTTTCTTTTTAATTCTGAAGTGTATCAGAAGCAAAATGTATCCTTATCTTTTCCTTCTCTCTGTCTCTCTTTTTATGAATTACAGTGCTACAGTGCCGCAGGGAAATGGCACTTTCATCCTACAAATCTATGGGGGTGGGGGAGAATAAATTCAGACAGGAGAAAAATTTCCCTTCAGACCATAGGACAACCTTCTCAAACTACTTTTTAAAAGTTTTGGAAGAACCCTAGTGCAGGTCTAAGAAATCATTACAAACAGTCCCTCAAAAGAATGAATCATAGAATCATAGACTCATAGAGTTTGAAGAGACCATGAGGGCCATCTAGTCCAACCCCCTGCCCTGCAGGAATACACATTCAAAGCTTTCACAACAGATGGCCATCCAGCCTCTGTTTAAAAACCTCCAAAGAAGGAGAGTCCACCACATTACGAGGTAGCGTGTTCCACTGACGAACAGCTCTTACTGTCAGGAAGTTCTTCATAGAATCATAGAATCCTAGAGTTGGAAGATACCACAAAGGCCATCTAGTCTAACCCCCTTCTGCTTTGCAGGAATACATAATCAAAGCACTCTTGACAGATGGCCATCCAGCCTCTGTTTAAAAACCTCCAAAGAAGGAGACTCCACCACACTCCCAGGCAGCACATTCCACTGCTAAACAGCTCTTACTGTCAGAGCATGGAACAAGCGGAGGCGACAACGGAGTATTACAAGAGCTCATGCTTGTTTGGGCCAATCTGGGACAGTCCTTAGTGACTTAATGCTGGTGTCTCTCTCTCTCTCTGGCTTTTCTTCGCAAACGAAGATTCAGGAAGGACTCATCCCGCGCTTTCTGCAAGCGCGCTGATGACTAAAAAGGCCAATCCGAGATAAACAAGTCCGGTTGCAAAAAGCACAGCAGAAGGTCTCCTTGGGTGATGTTTTTGGGTTGTGATTCTTTCTGCGTTGTCGTTTCTCTTCAAGACTTGTTCGTCGTGAGTTCTCAAATAAGGCTGCAGCATTGTGGATAGTGCGTCTCCATGCCTCCCGATGTGAGGCCAGGGCGGACCACTGTTGGTGATCAATTTGGCCAAGCCTGAGATGTTGTTTCAGGGAGTCTTTGTATCGCTTTTTTGGAGCGCCCCTCTTACGCTGACCCGTGGCGAGTTCACCGTAGAGTAGTATTTTTGGGAGGCGATGGTCCTCCATCCTAGAAACGTGCCCTGCCCAGCGCAGCTGTGTTCTCAATATCATGGCCTCAATGCTGGTGATCCCTGCTTGCTCAAGGACAGCAACATTCGTCACATAGTCAGTCCAGTGTATATTTAGGATTGTGCGTAGACAGCGCTGATGAAAGCGCTCGAGGAGTCGTAGGTGGTGGCGATAGGTGACCCATGTTTCAGATCCATAAAGGAGGATAGACAGTACGATGGCTCTATACACACTGATTTTTGTGCTTTGCCTCAGGTGTTTATTGCTCCAGACTCTTTTGTGAAGTCTTCCAAATGCACTATATGCCTTTGCTAATCTGTGATCGATCTCTTTGTCAATCTTGGCATCTGAGGAGATGATATCATATCAAAAACATATCAAAAACAGTATCGTCCAGTCTGCAGAAGAATCCCTTGGCTTCTCCCACAAGAAAAATCAAGACTGGTTTGATGAAAACAACCAAGAGATCCAGGAACTGTTGGCAAGGAAGAGAGCTGCTCACCAGGCATACCTCGCCCAGCCAACCTGTCATGTAAGAAAAGCAGCTTTCCGCCTCACATGTAGCAAACTACAACAAAAACTCCGAGACATGCAGAACAAGTGGTGGATCAGTATAGCAGAAAAGACACAACGCTGTGCAGATCTGGGTGATCATAGAGGATTTTATGAAGCTCTTAAAGCAGTGTTTGGACCTACTTATCAGGTCCAAAGCTCCTTATACAGTACAGATGGTCAAACATTAATTACTGATAAAGCCTCCATCCTAAATCGTTGGGCTGAACATTTTCAAAGTCTCTTTAGCGCCAACCGAGTAGTCCAAGCCTCAGCTATCCAAGATATAATGCTGGTGTAATCCTCTGTTAAACCAGTACAAGGTACCTTTGGGAGCAGTGTGCAGGTTTGGCCAAAGCTTTCAACTCCAGCGTCCTAGCACCCTGGGTTGACTAAAAACGCCCTTGCAAAAGTTAAGAACCATGCAACTAGATTAGCACAGTAATCCTACCAACCCAGCATCCTGCCACCAATGGTGAGCAGCTACCATATCCTGAAGAAGAAATTGTACAGAGCCAATAAACTTGTGCCTCACTGCCCCCTTGTGGTCACCAATGGCTTTGTCCATGTTTATTCTTTAATTCTAAACTGGGTTGATTTACCATGAACATATTTCCTATCCCTAAACTTTCAGTGAGAGACTGAAAACAATCTACAGGCTTACACATACACTCCTCTCTCTTTCCTATCATGATCATGTGTTTTTCCTTCCCATGACATCCTGCATTTGGCAGCCGAAGTCCAGTCCTGTCTTGGGGCTACATGGAACTCTCCCAATCCCACCAAGGTTCATTAAAAAAGCTATGCAAAGTAAGGAGCCTTAACTCCAAAATTGCTTCAGTTCAGACTAAAGCCTGGAACAAATTGACTGCCCCACTGATATGGAAGCCACGAGCTGCTTCCAGGTACATTTTTTAAAAAGTAACTTCTCATCACTCTAGAAGCGCTGAGAGGCAAGAGGCATTATGGTGGGTTTGAATTCCATGGCCCATCCTAGCAGGAAGGTTCTGGTAAGCTTCCATCTAAAAACAGTAACGTTTTTTAAGTTCTGGATGGAGATTTCTCTGTTATGATGCTCAGATTTTGGAACTCTCTGCTGCCAATGATCTGCCTTTTTTTTTTTTTTGGACAATGTGATATCACAAGTGTGTGTGTGTGTGTGTGTGTGTGTATAAACATTATCCTGCAGGGGTTTCAGTGTGAATGGAAATCATTTCCTATTTAGACAGAGCTCAGCCTACTTGAATGTTTAATGCCAGCTTTGCTTGTTTGTTGCCTGTATTTGCAGTTGGTTGGTTGCTCCAAGAGAATCTTTAGAATCCATAAGGACTGGATACAAGTCCTTTAAGAAATAAACAAATCAACCAGGGATGGACAAGAGCAGCAGAGCTTCCCAGTAGACTCAGGCAAAAGCAAACAGCGGCAGCCTCTCCTCGCTTGTGTGCTCTTCCTCATTAATAATTTTTGCTCTCTTGTCCACACCATGGTGTCGCTTGGCCACACATGTCCTGGTTTTTATATGGTAAGGGTATACAACAGTACAGAGAGATGCTGCAAAAAAATATTTTTTTAAGTGAATGGCCAGTCCTGAAGGATTCTGGGAGAGGCAATTCATGTCTGGGTGGAGGAGTAGAACAAGGGTGTTCAGTGGAGTCTGATGGGATTGCAGCCACCAAGACACACTTGGGAGCTATACATGCAAGGACATGCTGAAAAAATGAAAGCAACTGTTGCATTTCTATTGGACAAAAAACAGAAAAGCAGGCAAGGGAGAATCCAAGAATTTGTCCTGCCATTACAACAGCGCTAACACCATCCAACTTATTTTGGCCCAAGGCTCTATGTCAGATTCATGAAGCCTAGCAAGTTCACACATCCCTAGACTGGCATCCTGTCAGCGACATAGGCATGCATACGTTGCGCCACTCATGCAGGGAGAATTATTTGCCAGAGCACAATGGACATGTTCTGCTGACAGCAGTGGAAGTGGACTTGTGAATACAGATGTGTGTTGCAGTTGTGCAAGGCACATTGTGCAACAGCACCCAGTCAGTAATTAGTCTGTGCTATGCTATGTTGCTATTCTGCATTAGGGGTTATGTAGCACTGGTATAGTGCATCTCTGCAGGTGGATATTTACACTGTGCTGAGGGGAATGTTGGATTGCAGCCACTGAGAAAGAGAGAGAGAAAGAGAGCACTATTTATTTAAGCAATTACATGTTTGACAATAAGCACTCTGCAAGCATTGATAAAACATTACATTTCTCCGCCAGGGTCCTCTTATTCTGTTGAGGGGAAAGCAGGAGAGATTTCTAAAGGCTACATCAAACTACATATTCTAGGATTCTGCAGGATGGAGATATGGCAGTTAACATGGCATTAGACACCCCAGGGACCAAAAAGAAAAAGTATCTGAATGGCACAAATCACTAGTTTTGCCATATATTTTGTTATTTGTTCATATATGTGACAAATGGCAGTTTCAGGACATTGCCTGGCATCATGTGGGTATACTATTCTAATAGCTGTATGTTTTCCAGGGCTGCACTCCAATGATGAAAAAAGCAGGAAAAATCTGCCAGCTCTGAGCAGCTAGTTTTTCTAGTGCCTGACTTCTTTCCGGCTGTGACGTCTGTGGCCCTTTCCCCCCCAGAATCCTGTTGATGTCACTCTGGGTTATGTATATTTATGCCTCTCTTTGGATGGGGTGAAGGGGGCTATTCCCTAGGCCTTTGTAGCCCATTAGATACCTCCACCCTGGCAGATAGCAAAGCCGGGGAGGCTGATGTTGCTGATGTTGTTGTAAGGGTGACATGTGTGTTTGTGTGTGCAAATCAACTGAAAGGGACAGTCCAGCTGATCTGGGTTGTGAAAGGGAGGGAAATGAGGGTGCACCCCAGCTGAGTGAGCACCCACTTTTCCCTTCCACTTACAGCCCAGACCAGCCATTTCTTTCCCCTTTTCCTTCCCTTCACAGCCCAGACCAGCCACTTTCTTTCTCCTTTTTCCTTCCCCTCACAGCCCAGACCAGCCACTTTCTTTCTCCTTTTTCCTTCCCTTCACAGCCCAGACCAGCCACTTTCTTTCTCCTTTTTCCTTCCCCTCACAGCCCAGACCAGCCACTTTCTTTCCCCTTTTCCTTCCCCTCACAGCCCAGACCAGCCACTTCTTTCCCCTTTTCCTTCCCTTCACAGCCCAGACCAGCCACTTTGTTTCTCCCTTTTCCTTCCCCTCACAACCCAAACCAGCCACTTCTTTCCCCTTTTCAGTCCCTTCACAGCCCAGACCAGCCATTTCCTTTCTCCTTTTTCCTTCCCCTCACAGCCCAGACTAGCCATTTCTTTCTCCTTTTTCCTTCCACTTACAGCCCAGACCAGCCACTTTCTCATTTTCCTTCCCCTCACAGCCCAGACTAGCCACTTTCTTTCTCATTTTCCTTCCCCTCACAATCCGAACCAGTCACTTCTTTCCCCTTTTCATTCCCTTCACAGCCCAGACCAGCCACTTTCTTTCTCCTTTTTCCTTCCCCCCACAGTCCAGACCAGCCACTTCTTTCCCCTCTTCATTCCCTTCACAGCCCAGACCAGCCACTTTTTTCTCCTTTGAGCCACCCCCACCGCCCTCCTTTCCCAGCCAGGCTAATAAACAGCCATAGCGGTCCCACCCTCCGGCTTCCCAGTTGCCAGGGCAGAGAGGAAATGGAACTGCTTGATGCAGGATCTGAGCCTACATTGGAATAGATACTCCAGTGTAGCAAAGTGATAGAATTCTGACCATAATCTACAAGTGTACAGACAAAAATGTTGTAAGTCTAAATTTTTTCCTACGGATTCTGCAACAATTCATGGCTCTAGGGGGACTAAAGAGTCTTATACTATTGCATGAAAGTTAAACAAGGTCTAGATTCCCTTTTAATTCTGATACTGGAGTTTATCCAGGATATAAGTAACAGCTCTCATCAGGCAGAAGTTGGCATTACAAACAGGACCAGATTGGAATTAGGGGAAAGAATGCATTATATATGCACAACACCAGATGGTGGCTGCTCAATATAATATAATATTTTGTCTTCCAGAGTGAGAGGAAAATATATAGAGATGAAAGGAGCAAAACACCATCAGAATGCATGACAACATCTCAGCATCACAGACAGCCAAGTTGTGGGTTCTTGGGTTTTTCTCTTTCCTAGCAAAAGAAAAAAAAGAGCTGGAAACAAGCAATGGTGATTCTTACAATTCAAAAAGATCTCTAGACAGAAAGCAGAAACTCCAGATTCTTATGCACATTAGCCAGCATTGCATTTGTGTACAACAGGGCGGGGAAAAGGTGGCCATATGAGGCCCTCAGGACCATTTTTTGGCACCAAGGTCTCTACCATGGGATCTCAACATTTTGACTCCTGGGCCAGCAAGTTGACTTGCAGATCACTTCCTGCTGGGGGAAAAGGGTCCTTGTGGGCCCAAACCATGGTGGATCCCACCCCCCATTGCACCTACTGGGCACAGAAGGAAAAAAATAATCATATTTGGGGAGGTAGTTGTGGTCCTTCAAGGTCCCTGGGGGGGGGCCAATGAGGCCTCTAATTCCCAGCAGTTTGCCACCTCCAGGCGACAATGTTTTGCCTTTTGTGAAGAGGGTGCAAATGCAATACTTTGGTTGCTGTTTCAACTAAGCTTTTCAGAAGGCATCCTACTGTGTAGCAGTTTCATTTTTGTATTATGCTCAAGCCAGCCATAAACTAGCACTCTCTTTTTCTCTGGACTTTATCAGATGAGGCAAACATCACCAAAAAATGCATCATCTAGGACGCAACGGTAGCCCAAAGAGCAAAATTATCAGATGTCCTCGTTGTTCACCCATTCCCACTGTGTCGCGCTAACGCAAATAAGGTGTCACTTTTTTATTGGCGGGCAATAAAAATGCCTCCTTCACACCAGCGCAACACACCGGAAATGGGTAAACAACGTCATTGTTTCAACATTTCAGCCCTTTGTGCTATTGTCATGTCCTAACAATGCGGTTTTTGCCACATCTGATAAACTCCTCTCTCTCTCTCCAAGAGAAGAACAAGAAGAATTGAGGCATCCATAACAGGCTGGACTGAAGCTCAGTTTGCACTCCCAGAAAACAAAACAACTTAGAAGCCTGAAGCCACATAAAAAGTATTTAGGGAGTCTATAACAGTATAACAAATAATGGCCAGGGGTCATGGTGAAGTGGTAGCTGATTCCACGCTTCAGGTTTTGGGCAGCTTTAAAGGAGCTGTGGTACTGTAGGTCCTGGATCTATTTAGGGGATAGGTTCAGCACCCTGGATCAAAACCTAGCATACATTCACTGTCCCACAAACATGGGATCCATCAGCCATCACTGTAAAGGTGTACTTCTGCTCAATCCCACTTTTGACGCCAAAGTTGGCCATCCCAATCCTACTGTGGCCAGCCACCCTCCTGGCACACTGTAAAAAAAATGCTCTTCAGGATTGAGAATGCCTTGGAAGCAGGTTTTTTGGAGGGCTGTAAGAGGATGGGATATCTGCCTAAACACCAATGAAGGCACCAGATCCTGTCTAATCTTGGAAGCTAAGCAGGGTCAGTCCTGGTTGGCACTTGGTTGGGGGACCACCAATGAATACCACGTGCTTCTTATTTCAGAGGAAGGAACTGGCAAAACCACCTCTGAGGGTTTCTTGCCTAAGAAAACCCTGTGACATCCATGCAGTTGCCATAAGTCTACAGGTGACTTGAAGGCACAGTATAAGCAACAGGATGGGGGTGATAAGAAACTCCCAACTTCACTCAGGCTGAATGCCAAAGTACACCACTGGATCTTAACTTATGACACAAAATCACTGTAAAACCCATCATCCTTCCTGCCCCACTTCACAGGTCCCCCAGTCTTCAGCAGCCCACCTCCTAGGCACTCCTTTTGGTCTCAAGTGTGACTCCCTCATCTTGCACCTCTGGAAACAATCTGCCATCACTACGACCGCAGAATCTGAAGTTAGACGATGCGTGAAGTGTTTTTCTCCAGGACAGACATGCCAAATTGAGGTTGTTCAGCAGGCAAGCGCAAAACAAATGATAAGTAATGAAGAAGTTCTAGTATGTCAGTGTAAATATTTGAAAAAGCATGTGAATATCTATTTGGAAACAGCAGGTGACTGTGTGTGAAGAAGGCCAGAAATATTTTTTTGATGTTCATCAGTTTCTCTTAATTACAACTGCGATTCTTTTCTTTTTAAAAATGTCCTTTTTGCGGGAACAATAAACAAGCGTCCATTTCCTAAAAGAACAAATCTCTTCTTCTGTCATTAACTGGGATGCCTGGAAAACACAAAAGATGTCAACAATGAAATGGATAAGTATTTTTTAAAATACAGTGTTAGTGATACTACAGGAAAAGAGGTTCCACCTAAACATTAGGAAGAATTTCCTGACAGTAAGAGCTGTTCAGCAGTAGAATATGTTGCTGCTTCAGAGCATGGTGGAGTTTCCTTCTTTGGAGCTTTTTAAGCAGAGGCTGGATGGCCATCTGTCGGGAATGCTTGGATTGGGAAATCCTGCAGGGCAGAATGGGGTTGGACTAGATGGCCCTTATGGTCTCTTCTAACACTATGATTCTATGATAGTAGCTGAGAGAGCCTCAACGTTTCCTTTAATAGGATATTTTGTGATTAAAATAATAAATGCTAGAGTGTTTAATCAATTAATGGTCAATCAGTGGATTCAATGCCTTACTGATATTGAGCTCACCAACCACTAATGAAAGCAGGGCTTGGAAAACCTTTTTTTTGGGGGGGGGGGACTACAACCTCCCTAATCTCTAGCCAATGTGGCCCTTCTCCATGAATGCTCCATGAATAACCTCTTTTGGGTGGACTACAATTCCTCAAATCGCCCAACCAGCATGGTTACTGGGAAAAATCACCTTTGTGGTTACAACTTCCAAAAAAAGGTGATTTTTCCCAGTAACCATGCTGGTTGGGCGATTTGAGGAATTGTAGTCCACCCAAAAGAGGTTATTTTCCCCGGCATTAACTCAAGGTTGGCTGAAGCCACATCTGGACTGATTTTTACATCACTGGCTGGTTTCCATTAGATCCCTGAAGCCCTACATTGTACTGTAGAAATGATGAAAGGTTGAGATAACCAGGTGTAGATATCTGTGCACAAGGACTATGAGCTCCATTCCATTCTGGTTTGTTTTTATTTGATGTCAAGTCAACCTCAATTTATGGGGGGCAGTAGCCAGTAGCCAATAATGTGGAATGCTGGGAGTTGTAATATGACAACACCCAGAAGGCTACACAATTCACACTTTTGCTACAACCTTAAAAATAATGATACCCAGCCACCATGCGTATGGCCCTGAGTTTGCAAAGATCTGAGTAGTGCAGTTCATGACCAGAGCACTTGGAGGTTTGCTATTCATCATAGGGTCTCCATAAGTTAGAGTTGTACCCAAGTCCTCAGTTTTCCAAGGTCACTTATAGGCAATAGGTGGTGGTTAAAAGTTTTCATGGGGTCAGCTCTGAGCAAGAAATGTACGCCTGCATGCAAGCCTCGAGTCAGGCAAGGAGGCCTTTTAGCTGCCTGTGCAAGATGCTGTACTTTGCAAAGGTTAATAGATTTCAATCAAGTGTTGCAATTTGTAAAGGCACGTAATTTCCAACTAGGAAAGTATGCTCTGCCTATGTGTATGTGCGTTTGAATGATAAGCAACTATAGGTTGCTGCTTAACGCATAAGGCTTAATGATATCAGCAGGTGCTCTTCCTAGATCTCAGATTTTGGCCAGGAAATCACAGTGCCTGGGACGATCTGATCTGGCAACCCTACCATACATTGAAGTTAGTTTGGCAACACATAACAACAACACAAAATGGTAACACATTCAGTAATGGCAGCAAACTTATTTTTGCATCCCCATCTGTCCAAAAAACCTAAAATACAAATAATGGAGATTTGCTTTGCAAATCTTTCAGTTTGCAAAAAGACTGAAGGATCCAAAGCAAACCAGTTTTTACTCACCTCCCGCAGCAGTTAAACTCTGGCTCATGTTTTGTAATCTAGCCGAGCTGGTAAGACAAGTGGATCCAGACCCTGGAGGCTCCTGGACAGAAGACGGACATCTCTCTTGTTGCAAGAGACCAAGAAGCGAGCCATATTTTCCATCAGAGACTGAACTTTGTGCCATCGGGAGGTCGGGCATAGAGGGGGAGTAGCCCGAAGTAGCCGTTAAATTTGGATTTCCTCCTGAAGGCAAATGCCACAGCTCCATAGAAGAAGGAGAGATACCCCGGAGAAGGGGAGGATGATAGGGGTCGGTAGTTGCCGTGGCCGGATTCTCATCAGAACTGGATGGATTTAAAACAGATGATGGCTGGTACGGTTTCACCCACTGGGGTGAAAAATCCCATTGCTGGGGAGGCATGTGGCTTTCTGTTTCTTATTTTAAAAATAAAAATAAAAAGAAGAACAAGAGAAATATCTAATTAATGAACTAATTCATTTGGTAATTAATTAATGGTCTTAAATTGATTTTATGGTATGTAGTCCTGAGATCTTCAAATATAGGGTGGAAGATACATATTTTAATTATTAATTAAAATATCAATACCCATTCTATTTCCAAGGATCTCAGAGCTGCCTAACTTAAAATTAATTTAAGACAATAAATAACAACAGCAATCATTCTAAAAGAAAAAAAATATTATCAAATTTTTAATGACTTTGAAGTGGACCCCTGTCCTAGCACCCAGATAACAGAGACGCAAGCATTGGGGAGGTTAGTACATGCGAAGCCACATTAGGTTTCCGTTCAACTTAAAACTACGCAACTTTAAATGGCTTTAAAAACTCCAGGAAACCAAATTTCAAATTCTCACTCAGCCACAGAAACTCACTGGGTGGACCTTTGGAAAATCACACCCAGCCTCAGTGGAAGACAATGGAAAACCTCCTTTGAATAAATCTTGCCCAGAAAACTCTAAAAGGAGAAGGTCGCCCTAAGTTGGAGTTGACTTGAAGGCTCATTAACAAGAAATAGCACAGGTGAAAATGGGATAAAATCAATTAGGCCCCCAAGGCTTTACTAAGAAGCCATGTTTTGACTTGGCGCCAACTACAAATCCCAGGATTCTATAGAATGCATCCCTGGCAGGTAAAACGATATCAAGATGCTATAACTATGTGGCATAAAAAAGACCAAGGTCTGTCCTATGGAGCTCTTGGTTTTGCAGTTTGGTGAGACACTACAGCTCTTTGGCTGAAAAGTCTAAGGACTTTATCAGATGCACTAAATATGGTGTCATAATGACGCCACATAAACAGGAAAGGACATGCATATCAGATGACGTCTCCCTTTCACATTCATGTCTTGTCCTTAAGCCGATCTATTTTATTGATGGCCCAAACCATCAATTGATCGGCTGTGCCATTTTTTTTGTCGGCATAGCCAGCACGTGTAACCTCGTGTCTTTTTTCCCCCACATACTTACGGACCGTCTAGGACACTTCTGGATGAGACCGCGACATTTCAGGTAAGTGACACGCTTTTTTTTAACCTTCTTTGGAAGTTTTTAAGTGTGTTTTTGTGCTTTGTGTAACTTTTTGTGTTTTATTTTTTGCTTTATGTTTGAATTTCCCACGTGATGAGGTCTCGTAGGATTTCAAATGTGGAAGTAAACAGGGATTAATCAGAATTGTCGCGACCAAGCCGGGAGAGTCGGAGGCTACGTAAGTAATCTGCCACTAATTCACTACCTAAAGTACAGGGGAGGTTTCACTGTGAATAGTGCAAAATGGTTAGAGAGGAAATATTACTGTATACAGACTCTAATATCTAATCTTAAAACTCAATAATAATAAAGAATCAATTTTCTATAAACCTCCAGTGTATATTGTGATTCTTAATAAAGTTTGTTTGAGTACAATGATTGTTGTAACATATATTATACCAAAGTGTCACATGCAAGTAATAATTACTCAACAAATAAATAAATACATATAAATATTTACATTAGCAATCATTGCACTCAAACAAACTTTATTAAGAATCACAATATACACTGGAGATTTATAGAAAATGGATTCTTTATTATTGAGTTTTAAGATTAGATATTAAAGTCTGTATACAGGAATATTTCCTCTCTAACCATTTTACACTAATTCACTACCACCAAACCACAGAGAAGAGGCTCACCATTTTTGACCATTGCATCTTCCCCGCTGTTCTTTCTGCTCAAATCCTGTGGGATTTTGGTTGAGCTCAGAGCTCTTGAGAAGTGTTCATCCACCACACTGTTAATGTCTCCTTGGAAGTAAGTGAACACTACATATTGGGCCCCCCACTCTGTTTTCACGGGCTGCTTGCTTTTGCTCAGCTTTGCAGAGTTGTCCTTCCTGTCTTCCATTGCTGGGAACTTTTTCGTCTGCACCTTTTAAAAAAAAGAAAAAGAAAGGAAAAGCAAAATAAGGGGATTTGTTTTTGGATAGTAAAAGCTCGGAGGCCGAGGAGACAGTTCTGGCATAACATGGAGCAATGCAAAGATAAAAGAAAAGTTTCCCCTTTTGGATTCCCTGTTCTCAGAAGTCCCACAACCAGTTTAACTCATGAGCATGGAGCTCTGAGTACTATTAGGGGAGTCCGAATTTAGGGAAAGGCTTTGCAGAGATAAAGGGTCCTGAAGAAGAAGAAGAAGAAGAAGAAGAAGAAGAAGAAGAAGAAGAAGAAGAAGAAGATGATTTTACCCCGCCCCTCTGGTAGGGGAGAAAAACTGGGACGTTTTAAAAGCAGCTGAAAAAAATGGAAAGTCAGGCTATCTCTGCTAAATCTGGACAAAACCTGTAGCCATCATGGGCCCTGGCCATGTTGGCTGAGAAATTTGGGGAATGGTTGTCCATTACCCATGCTGGCTGGAGAATTTTGGGTGTTATCAACCAAAATGATCATTTCCAGGTTCTTCTGACAGACGCTGGAACCTCTCCCAACACTCCAGTTTCTGTGGTTAACATCCAGAAATACTCAGGAGAACCTAAAGCAGTTTTTCCATGAACATATCATTGCTGCAGCCTGATATTTGAGAACTCACGCCGAACAAGTCTTGAAGAGAAACGACAACGCAGAAAGAATCACAACCCAAAAACATCACCCAAGGAGACCTTCTGCTGTGCTTTCTGCAACCGGATTTGTTTATCTCGGATTGGCCTTTTCAGTCATCAGCACACTTGCAGAAAGCGCGGGATGAGTCCTTCCTGAATCTTCGTTTGTGAAGAAAAGCCAGAGAGGTCATATCAAATTCAACCAGAAACTAGGCTTGGGTAACATCTGATCTGCTAAACCAGAGCCATCAAGATCACTGCCTCCCTTCCCATCTTTGGACTTCAAAAACAGGGAGACCATTTAGTTTAGAGGCTCACAAATTGTGCAGGTCTGAGCGACAAGAGCCTTAGGAGAAATTCAGCCTGGCCTTGGAGATGGCATGTGACAATTGAGCAGGGACAGTTTCTTCCAAGTAATTATTGTCCTAATTTCCCAACTGGAAAGAGATAAAAATAAATGCTTACACCAAAAGCTGTTAGACAGGAGCAGCATTAATTGCTACATTTCTGCGGCTGGCTTACCGTCTCCTTCTTCTCTTTCAGATTCGGGAGAACACTTGAACCAAGGGCATAGCTATCATGGAAACAACAGAAGGAGAACTGAAGCCAGGAACAAAGGATGTTGTTATAGAGGCATAATGCTTGGGGTACGGTTGGAAATTAAGATACACCCCATTGGGGTTACTTTAATATCTTGGAGCTCTGCAGGGCTCTGGCCCCATTTTGCCCCAAGGCAGTCTAGATGCTGCCTGAGGCAAAACCGGGGGGAAGACGAGGTAAAGCCCTTTACAGCGAGGTAAAAAAAAGTCCCAGGAAAACCTGTATTACATGGGAAAGCTCAGATCATACTGGTGTGGGAACACAGTGTCCATACCTGTGCACCAGCCCCTATAGCTGGACGCCAATGCTGCTGGCGACACTGGAGTCCCTCTGAAGCCAAGAAGGAGACCTCCGGCACATAGTCGAGGCCATATGCTTGTGATCAGCCTTGATCACATGCTTCAGGTCTCCTTCCTGGCTTCAGAGGGCGTGACGCACGACAGCAGGGGAGGTGGCTGCTGGTACTAGCCAGCATGTCCATGCAGACATCCTCCTGTTTCGTGTAAGCAACAGGGGCAACGGGACTTTTCCAGGGCCAAGATATACCGACAGGAGGCCAGCGTATTCTGGCAGGTCTAGACAAACCCATAGCGCCACTCGAAATGGAGGTTCTACATAGCCATCCAGAACCAGGTTTGGGGTGGGAAATACATTTTGAACTAGAGCTCCAAGAATTCCCTAAAATCAATGCAACTTCTGCAAATTAGAGTTCTCCATAGCCATTAAGACTCAAGCCAGGAGGGAAAGCTACTTTTTTAGCCTATAGCTTCCTGAATCTCCCACTAGCCATGCCTCTGGAATTGCATGTTCTATACAATAATCAAGCCCAGAGAGTAATTGAGCTTTACACTAGAACCCCTAGAAACTCCCAATTCCTGGCCATGCTAGAGATTCTGGGAGATGTGATCCAACGCAGTCATTCTTCCCAGCTCTGCTCATAGTCCTAGAGAGTGCTCTCCTGTTAAATTGATGTAATCCCTTTGAGTGTTTTACAATGACTGGGCATTCCTCCATAACCAGAGCTTGGAAAATTTACTTGGCTGGACTGCAGCTCCCAGAATTCCCAGCCAAGTAAATTTTACAAGCTCAGCCCATTGGCTGAGATGTGATTCAAATCAGCCTTTTCAGGAGTCATGGGGATTCTGGGAGCTGTAGTCTAGCTGAGTACATTTCCCAAGCTCTGCCACTGACTGAGATGTGATACAGCTCAGACTTTTTAAAGAGTCTGTGGGACCACATTGACTTACCCCTAATGGACTACCTTCTGTTCAGCTGCCCAGGAGAATATCCATCTCCGTGTACCATTCACGCGTCCACCTAGCCGCTCTCCATCCACACACCAACAGCAGCGTTCTGCATCCAGCCCTGGGTGAAGGGGAGGGCTCCTGCGTGTGCGATCGTGCTGGTTTGCTTTCTGTCCCTCCAGCAGTGAGTGAACTAGGCGTATCCTTCAGGCTTGCTACCAGGAATGCGTGTAATGCACCCCAGCAAGTCAACCAGGTTCGGAGGTTTCAGGAATGAGGAAAATAAAAGGGTTTGTTTGGTGTGTTTCTCAAAGGCAGCGTTTGGCAAGAGTGTGTGTACACATACTCGCACACACAAGCTGAGGGACTGGTGTCTATTTTAGACCAACCCTTGGTATTGTCAGGGGTACACGACTAGAGTCACAATGCCAATTGTATTCCCTCTTCAGACAGAGTATAGTGGTTGAGGTGAAGATGCCACCTTGTTTCATAACCTCCAAGTTGTTTGAAACAGTCAATAGACTAATTCAATAAATAAACTAACTAATTAACTAGCATAACCTCCAACTATTCCAATTTGGCAGGCACAACCCCATTTAATCCCCCGTTGTCCCACTTTTTTGGCTGTTTTGAAAATGTCCCATAGAATCATTGAAGTTTCTTTGGGAAGGGTGTTCAGAGCCTGGGAGTAGCCACCGAGAAGGTCCTTTCCTGTGTTCCCACCAGGTGTAACTGTAACGGTGGTGGGACAGGGAGAAGGGTGTCCCCAAAGATCTAAAAACATGGGCAGGCTATATGGGAAAATATAGTCCTTTGGGTAAACCAGATCTGAGCCATATAGGAGGGCATTTGTGCAATCCTGAGGCTGCATGTGGTCCTTAAGGCTGCTTTTGTGGCCCGGACCCTTCCAAGCTCCCTGGACCCCCTTTTCTCTGGTCAAAGAAATGGTGAATTACTTCTCTGGGATGATGGTAGGAGTGGCAACTCTCTATTCCAGCCTTTCTCAACCTTTCTACCCTGGAGGAACCCTTGAAATAATTTTCAGGTCTCAGGGAATCCTTGCATAAAAATTTTATCTAAAAAATGTTAATTTCCCACCCAATCACAATCTCTCCCCTAGTGATCTCGCACAAAACTCTAGGGCTCCAGGGAACTTTGGTTGACAAACCCTGCTCTGTTCAAATACATTGCAGCCCCTCCCCCTGGTGCTGTTTGAATATCCCAAACATCTGCTTTTCAAAACCAGAATTTCAAAACCTAGATTTGTGTCCTTTTCTGTTGTTTTCTCTTCTAAATTTTGTGGCTTTGGGAGAATCCCAGGGGCATAAAAGGGGCCCCAGTTCTGTTGCAGTTGCCCACCCTTCTTTGTGCTGTGCCACTGGGTATCCACTGGGTTCATTTCTCACCTGTCTCTGTTTGCAGAGATGTAGGAGCACACGCTTCTAGGGAACAGTAGCAAGGCAACTTTTGTGGTGGTAGGCTTTGCAAAGGACAGACCAACCTAGTTATACCAAGTACAGGGGTGTAGCTATGTGGAGGGTGGGGCCAAATGAAGGCTTTCCCCTCCAATAAGAATCCCCCCACCCCAGTTTCTAGCATTGTAGTGATTTGTAACTTCAGCTGAGCATTCCAAAATAACAGTTTAGGCATCCAATGCAATGGGGCAGACAGAGTCACCAAGAGAATTCAAATATAGCAACCATAAAAACTTAAGAGGTGCAAATGATTTTCAGCACCTCACTTTGCAATGGTAGAAAATTGGGGACTGAATGAATATGTCACAGGAGGAGGGCAGAATTCTCATTTGGGAACAATGTCATCATTCTGCTATCACCCCCCTCTCCATAGCTGTATTCGTGTGTGACTCCCTTCTCTTTCCTTGGGTAGATATAATCATGAGATTGTAAATCAGAGGGTTGTGTCCTTCCAGATGAGGTTGGACTGCCACTCCTATTAACTCTTACCATTGGCTATACTGCCTAGAGTTGCTAGGAAGATGCACTCCAACAATATCTGGAAGGCTGTGAGTTACCCAGCCCTGATTTCTATTGCACACTTAACACTCCATTTTGGGACCACATCACTTTCAGAGTCCATCAGTGTCGCCCAAGAAGAGATGCTTCTAAGGAAACCTGGTCATCACCTTTTTCTGGGTACAGGAGATTCTTGGTCTGCCTAAGAGTTCCAGGGGGACTGTGGAGGTTACCTTCCTGCCCCCTGCCCAAATATGTTGGTGGTATTTTCTTTTATTCCATCCTAGTATGGATTAGATAGATTTAGAACACTGCTACTCAAAGTGATGGTCCCTGGACTGGTGCCAGTCCCTGAGCCATTGGCTGCTGGTCCCAGGCAAGTTTCTAGGGAAGAAAGAAAGAAAGAAAGAAAGAAAGAAAGAAAGAAAGAAAGAAAAGAAAAGAAAAGAAAAGAAAAGAAAAGAAAAGAAAAGAAAAGAAAAGAAAAGAAAAGAAAAGAAAAGAAAAGAAAAGAAAGATACCCAGTATCCCACTGTATTTAGTAATTTGAGCCACAAACTGAGATTGGATCTCAAAACAATTTTATTCATAGAATCTCTTGTAGTCAATCCAAGTATAAAAGAACAGATTCCATACAGACCTCTTCCCTAACAAACACTCGAAACCTAATTACATTTGAACTCAAGAAATACCGATGGGGCAAAAAAGGAATCACACTTCCACCACACAAGTTCTCTGCATGTTTCCCAAACAAATTCATTAAAACAAATTTAAAAACAAAGATTAATTAATCTTATTTACATTTTTTCCACTCCTCACCAAGCCTCTCTCAGCATAAATTTACAAAGTGGGGAGCCTCTAGCTATAGGTTTGGTACCTTCAGAATACTTCGCTGATTTTTCTTAACTACAGTGTGAGATTTTTTTCTATTTTCCGACAACCTCTCAACACACACCTGTCAGGGACACACAGGTGTAAATCCACCTTACGTGTGTGTATGTCTCCCCCAAACCCCATCATTGCAGAGGTTGGTATTCTCTTCCACCCTCTCTGCAACACCCAAAGCCCCACCAGGACTCACTGCTGGATTATTGGGGAGGGGACTGGAGAAGTGTCTTGCTATGTTCTCGTAGCCAGACATGAACTGATGAATCATCTACTGAGACCTCTGGAGGGCCCCAACTGGAACTTGGCAGAAGATGAACTTGGTCTACATCTGGATACAGGAACATAGCCAGATGCTCCTCCAATACCCCATGCTCTCCACTAGCAACAAAATGGCCATGGGGTACTGAGAGTAACTGCAGCACAATGGTGACTCCTGTATGTGGTGATGGGGCAACTTAAGAGTCCCACAAGCAGAACTCTTAAGCTGTGCTTGGCCATGCAGGATACACAACGTTATCTTCCATGTTCTCTTATTTTAAAAGAATTATCATTAGGAAAACCAGCTGATCCAAGTTAAATCTAGTATGTCCAAGAAGAACAACAATTTCTATCATACGGAAAGAGTAACAAGCAGGTTGGGACAGGAGGGAAATTAAAACAAATGATGGCAGGGAAAACAGCATTCGCCTCTCTATTTCTAAAGGTCAGTGTGCAGTTTATGGAACTGCAAGTTTGTACTTCACTTACACTGATGGATTTTGAACAATGCCAAGCAAAGTTACAACTTAAGATGGCTGCTCAGTTCAGCAGGGCTCTTGGCAACTTATGACATGTACACACAGAGCTTGAAACAGCAGCCAATCTGAATGAATATATATAGATCATAATTAAGTACAGCTTTGAACGTATTATCCCAAAACCACACTGATGACTTCCCAATAAAGGTTTGTGTGTGTGTGTATATATATTCATTTTGATGCTGCCTGTAGTTGCTCCAAAGCACAGGATAACAGAACTCTAAAAGTTACCCTAAATACATGCTTTAACAAATGAGTTAGCAACATTATGTCTCTGCCTCCTCATCACTGCCTGCAACGCTGCTGTCTGTGGATGCCGTGACGTCTTCATTGGCACCTTCCTCATTCTCTTCTTTCTCCACCGGTTCATCTTTCAGGCCACCTTCAGAGGCACCATTATCTTTAGATGGCTGAACTCCTTCAGGCAGTTGCTTGCCAGTTTCCGAAGAATCTGCATCAGACGCAGTTTTTGGCATTTCTGTAGCAGGATCACCTATAAATGCTTCCCACCCTTTCAGCCTCTCTTCCCGTTCTCTTGCAGTCTCTTCAACCTGTGTTCACACACAACAGTCATATTAATGTTTCATCAAAGGGGAGGGGGGAGGAACTTTTTTGCTTGTGAGCATAATAACCAATATTCTCAGCTATTTTTTGTATTATATTTATTTTCAGGAGCATCCCTGTAACCTTAGACTACATCAACTACTAATACCATAAAAACTGGCATTACAATGAAGAACAATGATATTTTTTTAAAAGAGGATTGCTAAAGGTTGCTGAAACCTCAACTAATCTAAGCTTGGGACACACTAAAGTTTAAAAACACAAGAAGAGCTGTACTGGATTAGGTCGAAGGCCAGATTTCAGACTACTCTAGCATTTTATTCCCACATTAACTAACAAGATTTCAAACCCTTCAGAGCCAGAAATTTTGGCCTTTGGCTCCCAAAATTCTGCCCTAGGAAAGTTGGCCCTTGTGGCTGTATTCCTTTATTTACATCAGGTTTTCAACTGATGCTTTAAATTGTAACTTAAAAGTTTTAATTCCCTTGGTTTAAATCAACTCACCCTGGCCACACCTTTAAATATCCTAGGAAACAGAAATGCAGATGTACCTGATAATCTGTGACACCATCCCATGTTTCCACGCTGAGCTGACGTCCACCAAACCACCGCCCACTAAGCGCCTGTTTGCAGACGTCAGCCTCCTCTGCCTCTTTAAATGATACAGACGCAACACCATCTGGATGTCTCTGTAAGAAAGCAGAAGAAAACCATAGGCTATCACACCCCACTTCAGCTTTACATATATTTAAATTAAGGGTGGGCAAAGTGAGGGCTGCAGGCTACACACAACCCCTGAATCCCACTTCCATGATTCCAAAGCCCCCTCCTCTTGCCAGTCCCTTCCAAAAATCCTAACACCCAATTTTGTATTAAGTTGTATGCAGTTGAGAGCCCAGAGGTGAAAATCATCCCCAGCACCACATAGAAAGCCCCCTAAAAAAAACCAAAAAATCAATATCTCTATTTTCATCAGTGTCCTTCTCAAAATGGCACCATTTTGGAAATATCTCAGAGAAATATAGTTTGGGAACACTTTTGGGGGAGGTGCAGCCTATGGAAGGGTGTGAGGGGGGTAATTAGCCCTTGGTCTCCATGCAATTGTCCACCACTGACTGAAAGATCCATCAATACAGAATAAAATGTTACATGTATCTAAAGCAGAGTAATATGATTCATCTATGGTTGAGCAACAAATACCTACATCAAATATAATGACTTTCTTTACTTGTCCAAATTTTTCACATTCTGACCGAAGATCTTCTCTGATCTCATTTAGCACTAATGGATCCTCCTGCAAAAAGACACACTGTTACATTCAGTTTCTCAACCAGACTCTCCCATGCTGACCAAAGCAGTCTGAAAGGCAGGCAGGCAGGCAGCAAGCAGGAGAAAAACCTTGGTCAAGGTTAACAGAATCTTAGTGAGGTTATATTTTTGCCAAACTGAGTCAGAATCCAAGTAGCTTGGACAAGTATGAATGCTAACTCTATTCCAGCTAGCACAGAAATAAAATATCCTTCCAAAATTTAACAAGTGATAAAATACTTGTTTTTGTTTTTTAAAGTCAAATGCTAGAATCAGCTTGGGAGTGGCAGTCAGTTATGTTTCAAATTTCCATTTTCAGATGCAAATCTGAAGGACAGATTCAGTTGTGAAATTCTGCACTCCAGAGTTCTGAGTTTTCTAAAGAGCCCTACTAAATGTCTAAGCAGTAAATGAGAATGGTATCTTTTTGTAGCTGTGGGCTGCATTACTGCAATCATACATGTTATTTTAAGAGCACATCAGTTTCAGAAAACTTCCTGGGCAGCAGCAATAGCATAACAATGTATTTATTGGAATCAAACAATAAAAAAAGAGTAAGAAAGCTTTTACCAAGACATTTCTTTTTCACAGATGTTAACTGATCACGATCCACCAAAACAGGGGAACAAGATATTGATGTTGCTTGGCACAATAAAAAGTACTGTATAATTCTACGGTTTGCAATAGTTTAAAGGAGAAGCAGAGGAGACACTATTCAGGTGATGCCACAGGTTCCCAAGCTTCAAATCTCCAGATTTTTTAAGACTTCAACTCCCAGAACTCCTGGCCACTGGAGCTCCTGGGAACTAAAGTCCAAAACATCTAGAGAACTACTGGATTAGATAATGCCTGATGCCCAGAGTGTCTCAGGTTGCAGCAAAGCTGATCAGGCTAGTCTCCCTTTGAACATCTAACATGCCACGGGTGGTTAATTCTGTGCAATTCTTCAGAGCCTGTCGCTGGTTGCTTAATATTTTGCTTGAAGTAGAGGTTTAGTGACCTTTAAATAGGTATGTAAACCTTCGCTGATTTTATTCTTGCATGCAAGGACAAATAATATCAAAAGATTTCTCTCTGCTGGGTGAGGCTGTGAGGATTTTGATTATTTATTTATTTATTTCGGGGATTTCTCACAAAGTCCTGGAGTGGTTATAAATAAATAAATAAATAAATCTCCCAGCAACTCATTATTTCCTCATGGAGTATCTCAGTGTTTTAGGAAACCCATTATTGTTGGGGATGAGAAATTCACAACTCTTTTATTTCCCTTTCTCTAAAGCAGAGAAGCAGTGATGGGCAAAGTGTGGTCCCAGGATTCCACAGATTTTTTTTGGTGGCCATCAACACCACCAGACCCCGACCAATCTTCTTCTGGCCAAAAACAGAAAGTGAATTGCTACTCCTGGAAGCTTCCAGGTGCAACAATTTTCTTCTTGAATAGGTTTCAAGGACTCCCTGTATGGTTCTAACCTTTAAAAATACCAATTTTTTAGAACCAGAAGCAAACTTCCAACCAGTTTGGGGGTTTTTTTGTTTTGTTTTATTTCTCCACAATCCATGAAGCCCCCAAACGGTTCTGGCACATAAAACTGGTCCCTGGACCTACTGCAGTTGCCCAGCTCTGCTCTATAGTTTGTCACTACTTTCTCACCATCGCTGCTCCTGAAACAGAAGCAGGAAATGTATAGACAATGAGACACGTGGCCCTAGGGACCCCCACTTACCTTCCTCAAAGATGGTCGTGACACCCCCCACCACCGTTAAAATTTCAATCCCAAATGTACTTTCTCAGCCAAAAAAAGCATGTGGAAATAACAAAAAAGGGGGGCTGTGGAAAGCTCAAACTGGGAAAAAAAAAGACCCAAATAATTTTCGCCTAATCAGCCTGACATCAATACCACAAAAGATTCTAGAGCAGATCATTAAAGAGCAAAACAAGGAGTACTGCAGCTCTCTGCACTCTAGAGTATTTAACCTATATCCTAAAATATATTTATCCTACAGTTGCTAAGATTTTTTAAATCATAATAAATCAACACGCATTTGCTATCTGGTTCATAGATTGCATTATACCTTACACGACTGGGTAAAGGAAGTAGGCTTCCTACCTCAAAGTCTTTTGGGTGGAACATGTTCCGGATAATGATAACCCGTTCATGCCGCATTCGAACGCTACCCTCTTTCTTCTCTGGCCTCCAATCCAGCAGTCTAGTGAAATGAAGCAATAGTAAGAGGTTGGGGCTGATCTCTTCAGTTTCTAAAAGTATTTGTTGGAAAAAAACATTAATTTGACATTTCTCAAATCACATTTTCAGCACTGGCAGTTATTTTGTTCCAAATAATGAAGGCAGACTCCAAGCAACATGAATCTAATAGGTTATTTTTAAACCACCTACAAGAAAAGCATCTGGCAACATTAACTATGCAGATATTTAGCAAGGCTGCTGTGGAATTGTGAACTGGATTATCATGCAGTCATAGTCTGGTGAAAATGGAAGATAGCTACTTCATATAAAATAAGCTGACCACGGCTTCGCTAAGCAGTGCACAGCATATTAAAATAGTCTGAAATTTACACAAAAGAGAAGAAATATGTGGAATTATTAAACGCTCAAGGATGCTTCAGTTCAAAAACGATTTTGCATTTGCTTTAATAAAAGAAATAATTTAAGAAAGGAAAAAAAATAAACTGTTATTTCCATGAAATAGTGAAAACCCAACAGTGCTTACAAAAACAAATACCCACTTTTGTTGCTGAGATAGTTTCTTCTTGTAGTCTTTGCATTTCTTCTTCTTTTTGCTGGCATCGTACTCCCCCTTCAGCTGGAACTGTGCAACTTCCACATGTAATTTGTAGCCTCTAATTTCATTTTCATCCAACAACTTTAATGCAAGCTCAACAGACTCTCTCTTTAAAAAAAAGGGAAGAGGGAAGGGATTAAGGTTTTACAATTCCACCTTCCACCCAAACATATAGCAACTTGTTAAGAAGTATCATTTACAAAGAAGAAACTTGTGACCAGCCAAAATAAAAATAAACATCAAGTAACAGATTAAAGGATTTGCATATTGGTAACAAGTATATGAAGCATCATTAAGAAAATAATAACTGAAGCATACAACTGACCTTTAAATAACAACAGAGCCCGTCTCCTTTTAGATTCCCTTCTCTGTCTTTGTAGAGTTTAATTTTAGGCTCCTCTGTTTGCGGATCACGCATAATGATACCACATTTTGACATAACCTCTACAAACTCATCTTTTGTAATGTCTGGCGGTAAACCTGGAGAAATAAATGTGAATGCACACAGATACAAGAAGTACACCTACCAGTGCCATAAAACAAATTTTAACAGAAAATCTGAGTAGAAAATTCTAATGCTCCACATGAATCCTTGGAGTTAGCTCTCACAGTCCCAAATATCTCTCTTTGGAGCTCAGGAAAGGAGTGGCAGATGTCGAAAAACACAAGTGTTCTAGTATTATTGAGGGACAATTCTCTAGCTCTGGAAAACCAATTTCACAGCCTCCAAGCTAGCTTCCCATGTCACGTTATAACAGATTTTGTTACACCCAAATCTTCTTTCCTGGGTTCATGCCTTAGGTTATGTGGACATGTAACCAACCCTACCCCCAGCACTGCAAGGAACTGTATAAGAGCCACAGCTCATGTGTGTTGTACAGAGACGTTCCAGGATTCCAGCCCTGGCCAGTTAGTCTATGGAAAAATCTAAATAACTGCTTGTGGTGAATACAGACAATACTGAGCTAGATGGACCAAGGCTTTGACCTATATAAGGCAATTCTCTAACTAGGAAGGGACAAACTAGATAGATGAACAAGAATGTTTTGAACAAGAATGTTTTGGCAGTTGTTTTGTCTCACACAGCTAAAATTCAGTGGAAATTCAGTCACCATTCAATGGACACAGAGAGAACAACACTCAGTTAACAGAAAAACTAGGAGTGGGGGTTTGAGAAAACAATTGCAAAATTCAAACATATTACCTTACCAATTTGTGCAACTGAGGGGCAGATAGGTTATTAAAAACTCAATTATGCGCAGCTCAGTTTTGAAATAGAAGTTTTGTTATTTCTGTCCTTCTCTTACAATCTTACTAAAATCTTCATCAAAATTTCCCTCTTATGCCAGTTCCAAGAAGGACCTACTTAATTGCAAAAGTATTTTGCATTCACAAATGATGACCTTAACACTGTATTCAGAAGCCTTCATATTATAAACCATACAGTGCAACACATTCCATAATATGGTTTTATAAATCTGCAAAGGCTAAAGCCTGCTCCTCACCTGTTACATATACATTTGTATTTTTCTGTTCTTCAACATGAAACCAGCCTAAAGGGAAGATCACGAGTAGTTAATGTCACAGTGCTAAACAAACGGAACAGCTCTTCAGATTGGTGTTCACACGAGAGTCTACAGAATCACAGCCAATCTCTGGGCTAGACAGACCATCAGTCTGACTTGGAACATAGTAGCATCTATCAAGCTTTAACAAGCTCATTTTTAAAAAATCACAAAACGCTAACTGTAATTTGATGCTTTAACATTCAAACTATGGAACAGATAAGGTAGTGGTTACAAGAATATTCAGTATGACTGCCCCCTGCAACATGGCTACTGATGCTGTGTAATGGTCAACTCCATAGAAACATCAATTTCTTCTTGAGCAGCAAACTACTTCTAAGCCATGCACAAGGAGGGCCCTTGCCTGCATCAGGTTTTCTTTTCTCTCCTTTTTGTTTATGATCTGCTGGCTGTGACACTTTTGGCTCTCTTAGCTGCTTGATTTCTGTTGCCTTCGGATTTGGAGTAGATTTAGAGTCAGTCTTCACAACAGATGTGGACGAGTCCTCTGAATTTTCAGTGGGAAAGCCATAGTTAGCATGATATGTTGCCAGGAAGTCTTCGGTGACCTAAGAAACAATACAGAATATGAGTCCAGAGGCTACATCAAATGCAGTCTCAGTTCCTGCATGAGATGAACAGTCTAGGCCAGTGATTCCCAACCTGAGGTATACATAACCACGATATTTAGGGGTTTGCGAAAAAAATTGAATAATGGCAGGAAAAGGCACATACATCAACAACATCAACAGTGTAAGACAAGATACAATGGCAGATGGCGCACTTCCAGCAGGAAGACTATGTGCCTGGTGCCCGGAGCTTCCTACCCTAGCCTCCCCATCTCCTGAAGCTTCATTCCCATGGCAAGCTCTGGGTGGTGGAGGCAAGCTTGGCATCAAAGAGAGTTGGACCACCCAAGACTTAGCTAGTGGCTGTAGGAGAACTTCTCCCCTCCCTCACCCCCCCCCCACCACAAACGAATAAGGGGCAGACACTCCTCAATGAGTGAGTTCTTCTGAGTCTTCTCTATGTTTCTTCTCTTTGACATCATTTTACATTTTAAATTACAGCCGGCCCTCCACATTTACAGGGGTTAGGAGCAGCAGGGCCCTGTGAAAGTAGAAAAACTGCAAATACAGTGGAGGCAGGGGCAAGGCTCCCTGGAGGGCTCCTCAGGATTGTGAAGTGGGTAGCTAGAGGGAGTATGAAGAATGTGTGCTTGGCAGCCAGGACTCGCACCTGTTGCCCCCACTCCTGAAGGCTGGGGCCACTGTGTGCACATTCCCACATCAGTCCTGCACTTTGGAAGGGGGGCGGACACAAGTGATTACTGCTATGCACTGATGTACATACAGCAACTGGCTCTGGGAGACGATTGGCATCAATGGCAATTGCTCATCTCTCCCTTCCTCCTGGAGCGCATGATGCACGTGGCGGCTTCAGGGGGTGTGTGGCTGCAAGGCCTGGCTGCCAGGTGCACATTCCTCACACTCCCCCTTCCAGGGAGCTTTGTAAGCCTGAGGAACCCTCCAGGCAGCCTTGTCCCCACCTCCACTGTATTCACAGCTTTTCCACTTTCGCAGGGGTCCTGCACCCCCAAGCCCTGTGAATATAGAGGGCCAACTATATCTGTTGTGTGTTTTTTATGCACTATCTGTTTACCTTATTATTTCACTCCTTTTTAATCCCATAATTAGGCTATTTAATAACAGTAAGTATATTAATTACAAATGTTTTGCTAATACGAATGGCACAATTTATGGAAATCGGCTGCCAAGGGGTACTCAAGTGAAAAAAGGTTTGGAACTACTGGTTTGGGCCTAAAATGAGCCTCTGAAGCTAACAATGCAGATTGTGTTCTATTTTTAATGTTATGCAGTAGTGACCTTTCATCACAGCACTACAACAGGCAGCAGCAAAGGACAGACATGCCACCTCTGAGCATAAGGATGCTGCTGTAGGTACATTAGGGCAAGCCATTTTGTGAACTGTAGCAGCTGTGCATACCTAGGAGATCAACTCATCCATGACTTGCGTGGTACATTTATCCTCAGTTAACAACTCTCCGGTAATGCTATCTCTCTAGATGCTTCTGAGGAGGCAGCCATGAAACTCTTTAAAAAAACAACACCCTACATATATTACAAATCGTGAAACTTCATCCAGCACCTACTGAAAGAAGCCTCCATGTTTTCAGTAAATTCAGTAGCAGAACAGTGTGACCTGTATCTGACAGCTCAGTCACGTGGCTAGAACGTTGGCATGGGATCTAGACTCCAATTTCAGGCATAAATATTTTTGGATGGCTCTGATTAAGTAGACGAAATGCTGCCTAGGAGAATAGGGATGATAATGAGGACGACAACCTCCTAACAAAGTTGCTCAATTAAACTTTTCACTGCTGATGCAGTATATATTATATACAAGTTGAGTACCGCTTATCTGAAATGCTTGGGGCCAGTAGTGTTTCGTATCTTTTAATACCTGTATTTGCACGTATATCTCTTGCCATTTCACAGATCCTTGCGTCTCTCTCCAACCTCACATCTCGTTGGTTTGCTACTTCTTTTGTAGGAGATGTGAGGCAGGAGAGAGACTGAGGATTTGTGAAATGGCAGGAAACCAAAACTTTTTGCTGCCACTTCCATCTTCAAGGTAGGAGCTGTGGCGCACTTGCTCATTCATCTCTCAGATCCTTTGTCTCTCCAGCTTTGCATCTCATACACAAGAGAAATGAACGAGCAGGAGCACCACAGCCATAGACTCGAAGTCAGCAGTGGGTGGCTGGTGGCAACAAATTTCGGGTTTTGGATTTCCAGATTATTGATGCTCAACCTGTAGTATCAATAATAAAATGCAAGACAGAATTGCACAAGACCATCAAGATTTGTGTCCAAAGAGTGATGGCCATTTCCAGCAGAAGTATACGCGAAGATGGAGCCTTGTTATCAAACAGGCAGAGAAATTATGACTAAAGTAAAATAAATTATTCTTCTTTACACTGGAAAAGGCAATTAGGAAAGAATCAGACCAGTCAAGATGACCATTCTCTTGTCTGGTGCTAAAGAGTGGAACTGTGTTCTTCATTTTTACTACTGCTACCACTGTTGTTTTTGTTTCCTGTTTTACCAGAACTGGAACTTAATACAATTTACAAAAATTAAAAACAAATACAGATAAAAGCACATACCAGTAAGAACATGTAAAAAGATATTGTGGAAATATAATTAAACGCTCCACAAAACTAAGAACAATTTGAATCACAGCCATTAAAAAGGCAATTCCCCCCCCCAAAAAATGGGCAGCCGTTAAAAACAGTTCCAAAAAGCCTGAGAGAATAAAAATATCCTCCCCTGCTAATGAAAGGAAAACAAGGAAGAAGCCAGTCTAGCCACCCTAGGAAGGGAGCAACCACTGAGAAGGCCCTCTCCTATGTTCCCACCAGAAACACCTGTGAGGGTGGCAGGAACAAGTGAAGGGCCTTTCCCCAAAGTTTTCAAAGCCAAGACAGGCTTTCATAGGAGAACGTGGTCCTTAAGACAGCCTGGGCCAGAATCATATAGGTTTAATAGAAAGAGGGTATTATTTTTACTTTCTGACACAATGGGAAATCTCAAAGCCTTTCCAAAACCACCAAGCATCATCTACAAGTCTCTTCACCCTGGATAAGCCATCCTTCTGTTTTGGGCAAATATGATGAGCCACACCTTTTCACTGAGCTCAGATGGAAAGCACAAAGACAAGAGCAATCTTCTTCTCTCTTCTTGATCTGAGGAAGGGGAGGGAATCATCCTTAACCTCATACTATGATGTTGTGCAGTCTCTGAAGTCCAGTAAAACATTAAAGACAAACCCCCCAAGACTCCCCATCAAGGTCAAAGGAAGACCTGGAGCAAGGTCCTATAAATTGGGTCAGCTACCACGCCAGAATTTGTGGATCCTTGTAAACAGATACCCTCTAATCACAGGCAATCGAATGAGGTTAAAGAACCAGTGGTTTTAATATTTATTGCTCTACCTGGTAATATGACAGCTCCAAAAATGCTTAAAGAAACTGCACCTGTTCTATCTTGGCTAAAGACACAGGGCTCTAGCTTTACAATCAACCGGAAAGTAGCACTTTTTATTTATAAAAAATTATATTTATAAAAAAATAAAATAAACAAGAAAGCAGTACAGTTGTCCCTCTGTATTCATGGATTTAAGTATTCACGGCTTGAAAATATTCTTGAAAAAATACTAATCCCAAAAGCAAACCTTGATTTTGCCATCTTATATAAGGGACACCATTTTGCTATGCCATTGCATATAACAGGACTTGAGTCTTGACAGATTTTGGTATCCACGGGGGTCCTGGAACCAAACCCCAGCAAATATGAAGGGACAACTATAGTAGGAAATCCTCAGTAATATGAAAAGCAAAGGAAGGAAACTTCCAGGTGCATCCGAGAAACACAAACAAATACAGAAGATATGAATATAAATAGGAACTCAATGGGTTTTAAACTGAGCTCTTCCCCAGAACATAAGAGCTCCTTTTTGACATCTCACAAAAACAAGCTGCATCTTAACCAATGGCATTCAAAAACAAACACAAGTCATCTTAACCAGCAGTTTATATATATATATATAATTGTGCATGGAGAAGAACTCTATTTGAAACAGGTTAGATTTGAAGATGCAAAAAAATGAGCTTGGAGACTAATGGTTTGACTCAGGGAAAGAACTAGGCCAGCGCCAGTTACATGTGGAAGACTCTATGATCCCCAGCCTTGCCTAAAAGGGACAGGAAGAGCCTACTTCGCATTCCTGTTTTAAGGACCACTATGATTATGGCTGATCTTAGAAGTTAAGCAGGGTCAGCCCTGGTTAGTACTTGGATGGGAGGCCACCAACAAAAACCAGATGTTGTAGGCTATATTACAGACAAAGGAACTAGCAAAACCTCCTCCAAGGATTCCTCGCCTAAGAAAACCCTGTGAAATTCATGGAGATCATCATAAGTCGACAGGCAACTTGAAGGCACATGCACATACACATGATAATGGCATAACACCATGAAATATTACCTAAATTATATTATTATTATTATTATTATTATTGAGTACTCAGCACCTCAGTAACAAATAAATTTATCATGGCATAAACGTCTATGGGCTACAAACCAACTATTACTCTGTGAAAGGTGATCTTATTACCCTGTTAATCTTTAAGATGCCACACAAATTGTTGGTTTGCCCAGCAATTAACTAACAAGGATCAACAAGCTAACATTTAAAATTATTTCTCGGGACTTGTACATTTCCTTGGTCAGCTCCTTTGTGTTGAACAACTGTTACTTCCAGACAGGTAGGCAGGGAACTATTGTAAACTTCAGAAAAAAATGGTTCTAGTATTTTTCCTCTTCAGGCTGTTGACAGATGACGTGGATAGCATCAAAGTCTTCCTTCCCCCTCCAGTTCCTCTGAGGGAAGGTTTAAAGGATGGTGTAATTGTATCATCATCATGTATCATTATTATTGTTACTGTTAGGGTTTTAAATCTGGAGTTTAGTCTTCGGGGTCTGCAGCAATGATTATTTAAAGGGGATCCCTGGTAAAGAAAAGCTTAAGAGCCACTGGTGTAATTGTAAATACTAGCAGGCATTATTATTATTATCATTAGGTTTTTAAATATTAAGTCTTGGGAGACCATGGCAACAAAATATATTTAAAGGGAGTCCCTAGTAAAGAAAAGGTTACGAACCACTGCTCTATAGAGTTAAAAGCATTGTAAATTCATTAAAGGACAGAATATTTTAAAATCAACAAAACCCTAATAACAATAATATCTGATGGATGATATAATTGTATCATCATCATCATGTATTATTATTATTATTATTATTATGGATTTTAAATCTTGAGTTAAGTCTTGAGGGACCGTGGCAACAAAATATATTTAAAGGGGGTCCCTGGTAAAGAAAGGGTTAAGAATCACTGGTGTACAGTAACTGTATTATTATCACCAAGTGTTGGTGTTGTTAGGGTTTTAAATCTTGAGTTAAGTCTTGGGGGTCCATGGCAACAAAAGATATTTAAAGGGGATGCCTGGTAAAGAAAAGATTAAGTGCCACTGGAGTAATTGTATTATTATTAATAATACTATCTATTATTATTATTATTATTATTAATAGGGGTTTAAATATTAAGTCTTGGGAGTCCATGGCAACAAAAGATATTTAAAGGGGGTTCCTGGTAAAGATAAAAGATTAAGAACCACTGGTGCAATTATATGATTATCATCAGGTATTATTATTATTAGGGTTTTAAGTTTTGAGTTAAGCCTTGGGGGTCCATGACAACAAAAGATATTTAAAGGGGGGGGGTCCCTGGTAAATATAAAAGATTAAGAAGTATTGGTGCAATTATATGATTATCATCAGGTATTATTATTATTATTATTGTTTTAAATCTTGAGTTAAGTCTTGGGGGTCCAGGGTAACAAAAGATATTTAAAGGGGGGTCCCTGGTAAATATAAAAGATTAAGAAGTACTGGTGCAATTGTATTATTATTATTATTATTATTATTATCAGAGCTTTAAATCTGGAGTTAAGCCTGGGGGGTCCGGGGGGGTCCCTGATAAAGAGAAGCCGCAGAGCCCCTGCTTTCCTTCCGAGGGAGGTCCCCATGGCAACGGGGGGGACCCCAAGAGTTTACCCCCCTCCCTCGTCACGTGACCCGGGCCTCGCACCTTGGGGAACCAGGCCCTCTTCTCGCGGTCCCACTCGTACTGGGCGCCGTCGGCGGGGTCGGTGTACGTGAAGGGGTCTTCGCTGCCGCCGCCCTCCTCCTCCTCCTTCTTCCCGTAGAGCTCCTGGAGCCGCAGCTGATGGTGGAACTCCTCGTTCCGGTCCGAGTCCCCGCCGACGCTCATGGTGAGGAGGGTGGCGGCCAGGCCTTGGCCTCCGTCCGGCCCCCGTCGCCAAATCTCTCCCGAAAGCCCCTCAGCGCCCCAAAGGAGCGGCCCGCTCCTCCGCCGCCGCCGCCTCTACAACGCATGCGCACCGCCTTCGCGTTGCGCATGCGTAACTCCGCCCCTTCCCCTCCATACTCAGAGCCCCAAAGCCTTGGGCCGCTCCTGCTCTACACACCACCTTCGCAGTGCGCATGCGTACCCCGCCCCTTCACCTCCATACGCTCAGCGTACCAAAGCCTTGGGCCGCTCCTCCAATACACACCGCCTTCGCAGTACGCATGCGTACCCCGCCCCTTTCCCTCCACAATCTAGCGCCCCAAAGCCTTGGGCCGCTCTTCCTCTAGGGCGCATGCGCGTCGACTTCGCAGTGCGCATGCGTGACTCCACCCTGTTCCATATTCTCTCTGCCTCAACGCAGTGGGCAGCTCCTGCATCCGGGCGTACCGCCTTCGCATTGCGCATGCGTGACTCCTCTTACTTATTTTTTTTTCCCCCTCCCGTTTCCCTGAGGGAAGTTAAGGGTGTTTTCTCCTCTGTTATTCTCTCGACGGCGTGGTTCGTCGTTGTCTGGTTAAAATTTATTATCCGCCCTGAAAACCTCTCCCCACTTTTTATTCTCGCTAGCTATTTTTTTCTATTCGCTTCTGAGAAATTGGCTGAGACTTTTTTTTTAACCGTCGGTTAAACGGTACGGCGCATGCGCTGTTGTCAAGGGAGAACGGCGCATGCGTAGAAATGCTCTCCGAAGCTCAACACTTGGTAGAAGTAAGGGCAAGTTGCCAGGACTCAAAAACATTCCTGTCTAACTGAGGCCAAATACACACTACACAAATAATCCGGGTTGAAACTGGATTATTTGCCATAGCTCCTTCCTATGGAATCTTTGTAGTTTGGTGAGGCACCAGCACTCTTTGGCAGACAAGGCTCAAGACCTTGTAAAACTACAAATCCCAGGATTCTATAGGAAGGAGCCATGCAAATAATCCAGTTTCAAACTGGATTATTTGTGCAGTATAGATTTGTCTCAGATGAAATGTTAGTTTCTCACACTTTTCAGTAACAGTTTTAAATTATCATTATGCACACGCTGCTGCAAGATCCATTTGTTGCAAATTTATGATATGCAAGTTCCTGGCCCTGAGATCTGGCAACCCCAGGAGAAATACAGTTGTCCCTCCGTATCCACGGATTTGGTGTCTACAGATTTAAGTATTCATGGCTTGAAAATATTCTTTAAAAAATAATAATCCCAAAGGCAAACCTTGATTTTTGCCATCTTATATGAGGCACACCATTTTGCATAGAATGGGACTTGAGTATTCACAGATTTTGGTATCCATGGGGGGTCCTGGAACCAAACCCCAGCGAATATGAAGGGACAACTGTACTGATGTGACCTTTACTTTTCTCCAGTATACAAGTGGGAGAAAAGGAAGGTGGTTCTCATCCCAATACAGTTGTCCCTCCGTATCCACGGATTTGGTATCCAGGGATTTAGGCAACCACGGCTTGAAAATATTCTTTAAAAAAATAATAATCCAAAAAGCAAACCTTGATTTTGCCATCTTATATAAGGGACACCATTTTGCTATGCCATTGCATATAATGGGACTTGAGTATCCACGGATTTTGGTATCCACGGGGGTCCTGGAACCAAACCCCAGCCGATACCAAAGGCCCACTGTACTGTATTTTGTTTCTTCCGCTTGTGCCAATTTCCTTCCATCAGCTTTGTATCTGGGAGATAGAAGGAGAAGGAGTGACTAGTATCCCAATGGGGATGTATGGTATGAAAAAATGAGTATGTTTTAAGGAAAAAGAGTATGAGGATTAGGGAGAGTCCAGAAATCTGGGCTGTACAAGAAGAAAGTAAAGAGGAAGAGGTCGATGAGACTGGTGTCGAAGTGAAAGACATCGAGTTAGTGATGTCCCAAGCAAATGTTTCCAGGGCGAAAGCCGTCCGTGCCCTGAAGAATAACAGTAATGATATTGTAAATGCAATTATGGAATTGATGATGTAGCTACTCAGAAAGCAGAACTTTTGGTGTTAACAGAGGAGAGTAAAATGCAGCTGACCTGAACATTTGTACTACTGTATTTCTATCAATTAATAAAGTTGTGGTTTAAAAAAAAAAAGAAATCTGGGCTGAGATGTTCGAAGGTCCAGTGGCTGGAGGTTCCCCAGCCCTGCTCTGCTATAAATGGATAGAACAAAGCAAGACGATCAATGGGTTTTATTGTGGAGGAAGAGCCAGAGCCTGCACAGCCTTTATATACTGTACAACCCCTATATCTGCTGGGGATACATTCCCATACTTACTAATAGTGAACCCTATTGAAATAAATGACCTCCGACCCAAGCGTACCATAGAATCATATTGGAGGATCTATAAATGCCTAGAGATAATGCTTCTCTAAGTATTTCTAGGTTCTCCAGCACAGTTCTTTGGTATGCTTGGGCCAGAGGTTGACCATAGAATCACACCTCGAAATGCCAAGAGAGAACATGTTTTTTCAGACGCAGGTAAGTGAAACTGCATATATTGGGTCGCACTGTGCTCAGTTTACATTAGCTTCTTATTATGTTAAAAAAAAATCCATGGTCAAGATCATGCTTGCAATTTAAACTGGTTGTTTTTTGGTGGGAAAGGCATACAGCAGCTTGAGTTTCGCAACCAAAATCCCAAGAGCAAATATAGTATCTTGCCGTCATACGCCATGGAATGATAATAAAAATCAAAGAGGAAAAACCCTGGAGTGAGAGAGCTTTGAAAAGTCTGGTCAACAAGCTGTCAGATGAGATTGCTGGAGATGTAAATATAGATTGTCAGTAACCTTTGCTTGGTATGCCTCACTACAGTACTGCCAGGTTAGAGACATCTCCAGGCTTTCAAGAATTTTCATTTGGAAGAACCATGGTGATGCTGGGCCAGCAATTGTTTCACTACCAAGTCATGTAATATGTCTGTATGAGAGGCATCCAAGTTAGTAGTATTTCAAGATACTCAACTGTTGCAATGGTTGCTCTTTTCATGATTCTACTTAAACTGAATTTTGTCAGTTGCACGTTCAAATGAAAACAAAGCCTGGAATCTGGTGAGTTGGAACAATGTCAGCGTTAAAGAGCTGAAATCAGAGCAGCAGCTTAATTTAGAAACCTGGCATCCACTAACCCTGGTTAGAATTTGATGCAAAGTTAGAACAAGGTTTGGAAGAACAGGGCCATGAAGTCAGAGGACCAATACAGAATTTGGGGAAGTTTTCAGAGAAGTAGCCGCATTAGTCTCTTGCAGCATAAAAAGGAGGGAGTGGGGACAGAAAATAAAATAAAGAATATAGCAGCATCTTAACGACTTAAGTGCTTTTTTATTTTTGCATGAGCTGTCATGGATATAAACCATTGCTTCAGATGCAGTACAGAGTTTGGAGAAAATTAATTTTTGGACTTCAGTTTCCAGAATCCCCAGGCATGCTAGCTGGGGGATTCTGGGAATTGCAGTCTAAGAAAGTCATGTTTCCAGATTCTGAATTTCTGGGTTGTATTCTTCAGTACAAGCTAGATGTAAAGCCCTCTATCCAGGTTAAAGTTAGTTTTACTTCAGGCTATACTCCTGGGGTTGTTGTTTTTTTCAAACGATGCAGTTTTAGCATTACAGTTCCATGTTCACTGCCATGGCTCCATCCTGCAGAATTATGGAAGTTGTAGTTTTGTGAGGTATTTAAAATTCCCTGCCAGAGAGCACTAGTGACCTGCTAAACTACTAATCCCAGGATTCCACAGAATAGTTTAAGATGCACTGGTATACAGCATGGCATGGAGTCAAATCTGGCTCTCGTTTAATCTGAATATGGTCCTTTGGGGTTGTGTAGATGGCCCAGTTCCTTTCCGCATAATAGCATAAGTTGTATGTAATTTTTCCCCCATTTCCATTCGGAAATGTTGAAATCCCATTTTTAAGACTTTGTAACTGGCAGGATGAGCTTTGTGCTAAAATGTTTTGTTATGTTTGGATCTTACTCACCACTAGAATGCACCCTTCCCAGAACTGCGAAATTGAATTGGTCCATAGGCTGTTGTCTATACAGGGTTGTCTATACGAGGGGAAAAGAAGTGAATTGCTCCGCAGTAATGGCAATTCACAGCAGCTGCGATTTGTCTTGATGGGTTTTTTTTGCAGGCATAAGCTTTGCATGCCTGTGGATCCAGATGGCGGCCACAAGTGAATTACTTGCGTTTTTACTTACCGCAATTTGCTGCTGCCAACTGTTTTTTTAACTATTTCCAAAGTATAATAGAGCAATATTTCAACTGCTTGAAAAAGAAAAAACCCACCCCGTTTTATTGCCTTAAAGCAGAAATCCAACATGGTGGCTCTGGGTGCTTGCCTTGTTAGCAAGCGCTGCCCCCTGTGCTCATCCAACCAATCAGCTTTCAGATTCCACTTGTATGGGAAAGTGAATCAATTCATGTCACTTGTCCCAATGGTTGTTGAAACGCACCTGGATTTATAACAGATGAAGGACTGAATTATGATTGAAGCAATCTGTTTGGGTTTTTTTCTACCTTCCAAGGACTTCAGCCCAATGTGCTCTTTTGTAGTGTTTGAATTATATTTTCAGTGATACAGTTGGACTCCCGTATCCTCAGGGGTTCGCTTCCCGGACTTACTGTGGATCCCAGAGACTGCGGGTAACAGCAAACCCTATTAAAATAAAGGACTTCCGGAAAAACATACACATAGAGTTGCATTGGAGGATTTAGAGGATGCCTAGAGAGGATGCCTTTCTAGGCATTTTCTAGTGTGAGTCTATGGTATACGTCTCTATTTTGTGTCTCGTGGATAACTGAAACCACAGATATTGGTTCCACGGATATGGGGACCCAATTGTATATCTATTTGAATATAGATTATGGGATCATTTTAGCTTGTGTAAAAAATTTACAAATTTACATATTGATATATATTTTCTTCATATTCTTACTTTTGTTGGTCAGCTTCTCTAGCAAGAACATGCTTTATTTATAATTTGTAAATGCAGTCACCAGGAATTATTCAAATCAAATGAGTAAAAGAGAAAACCAGTGCGAATGATAGATGGGTGAGCCTGCAAACTCGTTGCCTTGGTAGAAAGAAGGAAACTACTTTTAAAACGAAGATTATAGTAAAAGAGCAAAAAGTGAGAAGCAGAACCAGAGAAAAGAAACACAATAAGAAAAGGAAAACTATTAATATAGGTGCTGGGGGTATCTCCCAGGAGCAAAACTGTTCTGCTACTGTGATCTAAGATGCGTCCCTGCTGTAGTATTATAGCACTTTGATTCCATACTGCACCAGCCGAATAGCACAAGGTGCCAAATCTCTTCTACTGACAGCAATGCTAGAAAATCATCCCAACACATTTTTTAAGGATTATCATTGTCATTATTATTAGCTACTACATTTATAAGGTCCTTTCACACTTCACAATTCTAGCACTATGATTCTACTTTACCTGCTATGGCTCCATTCTATGGCATCCCAGGATTTGTATTCTGGTGGAGGGGCTCAAAATTTTCTATTACATTCCCTTGAATTGCGACATTAGAGCTCTCTGCCAGAGAAGTCTAAGTATCTCCCAAAACTACAGATCCCAGCATTGAGTAGGATGAAGCCATGACAATCAAAGTGGTACAAAAACTGATATAGTTGTCTAGCATGAATACATTCCTAGATTGCCACTTCTTTTTACCAATACTGGGGAAAGCCCCCAATCTGAACTATATTTCTCAGAATCCCCTAGCAAGTGTGGCCACTGCAAATTCAAGGTGGTTTGTATCTTTGTTTCTGAATAGATATAGCATCAAGTGAATGATCAAATCTCATGCAGCAGTACACATAATGTACAGATTGGGGTGCACCTCTGGGTTCCCAAGGTAATGCTACCATGTCTCACTTTGCGGTCACCAAATTTCCCTCCACCAGCTACTGAGGTCTTTGCTTCCGCATCACAAATGGTGGTGCAGAAGAACTTATCTTGATAGGGTTGGCTCAGAAGGACCATAGGCTGAAATCTCGTCAGTGATCAGCAATGGCTTTTGGGGCTAAGATTTTGCCTCCCTGCTTTACAGGTATATGCATCATTCTCTCGCTCTAAATATTACAAGAGATTTCCAAAGTCTATAATTGCATGGGCCATAGCACAACTTTGGAGCTGGGTTGTTACAGTCAGACCTTGCTGTGCTTATAAGACTGAAAGAAAGAAAGAACTCCACTGACTTAATTAGTTCATCACAACATGTGCAAAATGGCTGAAGAATCACAAGATGGGGCAATGATGTTCCAAGTAGGTTCAACACACTAAGCTTCAAAGCCTGGTACTTAGGGGAAAATGAAACAAAAACATTACAAATATCAACAGTGGTGTGTCAGTGAGAAGAACATTTTGCTATATATATTTCTACCAGATCAAAACTGCTTCTGTAGCTTGGTTTCGAGTCCTATGAAGAACAGCTGAGGGCATTAGGTCTGCAGAGCTTAGGAAAGAGAAGATTGGGGAATGACAGGATAGCCATTTTTAGCCATTTGAAGGGCTGTCGTGTAGAAGGTGATTGCTTTTTGCTGCTCCAGAGTGTAAGACACTGACTGTTCAACTTGAATTACAAGAAAGGAGATTTCAGTGAAAGGCTGGGAAGAACTTCCGAATGGTGAGAACTGCTCGACAGTGGAATGTCCTACCTTGGAAGGTGGTGGGCTCTTACTGATGGTTTTAAAATTGGTGGCCCTCTGCCAAGGAAGCTTTAGCTGTAGACTCCTATATTGGTAGGAGGTTGGACTAGACAGCCTTTAGTACCCCTTCCTGCTCTGTGAGTCTATGATAACAACTTTTCTGCATGCATTGCTTAGTCCCCTTTGAAAATTATCAGAGCTAGCAGCTGGCTAGCAATGTTTATAACATTCTGTGCTGGTAAGATAAGCCTCATTTGTTCTTTTCTGTAAGTCCAAGATCTGAAAGGAACCTATAGCTCAACCCAAAGTCATTCCCACCCTGTTCAATGGGATGTAATTCTTTGCAAGTGTGTACAAGGGGCTTTAATTGCATTTCAGTCAGTTCAGAGTGTAGCAATAAACATCTCCCACCCATTGCGTGCCGTTCTAATACTGCATTCAGTTAACATTTTCTTCTTACAAAAACCTTTCTTGTCTCTGTAATAGCAAAGGGAACATTTAAAATATTTCTACAGTGTTTTCAAGTTAAACAGGACCAGGGCAGCAGCTTGGTAAAGGAACCTCATATGTACAGAACAAGACAGGTGTCATAGAGATAACTTGCAGCAAAAAAAGCGTGCATGGGTGTGAATTCTGTGCAATGAAACTGACAGGACTCATACAGATGCTGGAAAAGATTCCATTTTAGCTCCAGTTTTTGTCTGGATCCCAGCATCCTTAATTGCTGATGAACGTTGGCTGATGGAGCTTGGTGATTGTCCTCAAAACAAGTGGAATTAAACACTCTCCTCTTCTTTTGTGATACTATAGTCCGTGAGCAAAGTGACACTGATTTCTGACCCCGTAACTGACATTGCCCTGGTAGGAGTATAATTTTGGGTGATGCTAGGACGGCGTGTGGCCGGGGCTTTGCGCTTGCAACATAGGACTTCTTTCTTAAAATGTTGGCGGAAGCTTTTACTCAGCCAGTAGAGCGCGAAGGGGTTGACACAAGAATTGCTGAAGGCTAGAGCCCGGGAGAAGATGGTAGCCACAAGATGGAAAGCAGAAGTATCAATTGAAGCGTGGTAAGTGAATGAGCGATACAGGTAAAGAATATGGTTAGGAAGCCAACAAAAGGCAAATAAGCCGACTAAGACCAGCACCGTTTTGGCAACTCTCTTGCGGGATTCAATCTGGAAAACATAATAATAACAATAACAATAATACAATATAAATGGACTCAGACCATGTCACCAAACTAGAAATCCCAGGATTCTTTAGGATAAAGCTATTCCAGTAGGACCCCTGTATCCGCTATTCACCATCCGCTGATTCAATTATCCGCGGTTGGCGACCGGCAAAGGATGAACATGGAACGGAGAGGAGGAGGAGAGCTCACCTCCCTTTTCCATGAGGGCTGTGGCAAGGTGGTAGTCGTGGTGGGTGGGAATGACAGTGGGAGTCCAGTGTTTGCTGTTATCCACAGATTTCAGTATCCACGAAGGGCCCAGAAGTAATCCCCTGTGGATACAGGGGTCCGACTGTATTATTATGGCAGTTAAAGTGAGATCAACATGCTATAATTGTGCAGTCTAAAAGAGCCATCACACCAGTGTGGTGTAGTTGTTTGAGTGTTGGACTAGGATTCCAGGAGACCCCAGGGTTCAAATCCCAGCTTAGCCATTGAAACCCACTGAGTGACCTTGGGTAAGACACACTCTCTCACCCTCAGAGGAAGGCAATGGCTAATCTCTGAAGAAATCTTGCCCAGAAAGCCAAATGATAGGGTCACCCATATTAGAGCCAGCGTGGTGTAGGGGTTTGAGTGTTGGACTACAATTCTGGAGACTAGGGTTCAAATATCTATTCAGCCATGGAAACCCACTGGATGACTTGAGGTAAATCACACTCTCTCAGCCTAAGAGGAAAGCAATGGCAAACACCCTTGGAAGAAATCTAGCCAAGAAAAACCCATGACAGTCGCCTTGGGGTCACCATAAGTCAGAAATAACTGGAAAGCACACCAAACCACCAGCCAACAGAGCCCTTGTTGGATGGATGGAAACTTGACTGACTAGTTTTAAAGAAAAGGCTTCAGTAGGGTGCTGTAATCCATTCTAATTGTTTATTATCTTTTTCATGTATGTTTTAAATTGTTTTAATAGCTCAATTATATTTTAATGACACTTTGCCATTCAATCTGCTCCAGCCACAAATTTGCAGGAAGAAGCAGGAGAAAAGCCTTCCCTCCCCCTCCAGTGCCTCTGGGGGAAGGGTTAATGGATGGTGTAATTGTACTATGATTATTATTATCAGGTATTATTGCTATTATTATCATTAGGGTTTTAAATCTTGAGTCAAGTCTTGGGGGACCATGGCAACAAAATATATTTAAAGGGGGTCCCTAGTAAAGAAAAGGTTAAGAGCCACTACTATAGATGACTATTTAACAATAACCTTTTGCACATTTGTTATCTACACATGTTTTTATTTGTACTGTGTTATAATTTGCGTAAGCTACATTAAATCCTAGTGGAGTTGGGGGTTGTGTTGGGTGTGTGGGGTGCAAAATAAAGGCATTGTCCCCAAAATAAGAATTCGGCCTCTCCCATGAAATGTTCCTTCAGTCCCCTGATTTCTAGCATTCGAGTAATTTTAAATCTTCAGTTGAGATTTTAAGAATAGAGTTTAGGCGACTAAAGAAAAGGGAAAGGCGAAGAGACCAAGGGAAACATTGCAATGCTATGCTATGCAAACATAGCAAGTAGAAGAGTTTTAAGTGTGAACTCTTTCCAATGTCTCACTCTTTGCAATGCTAGAAATCTGGGGAAGGAAGGAAAATGCTGTTTGATGGGGCATAATTCTTTTTTCATTTATAGGTTTTATTTATTAAAATTTACATAAAAATTTTAAAAAAAATAATAATAATACAAGATGAAAACTATTTCAAACTCGTTCTCCATAGATGTGTATCACTAAATTTTCCACTGAAACCATTCTATGTTTCATCAGATTTTACATATTGATTTAGTAGTTAAACTTTGGAATAATAATGCAATTAAATATTTACATAATCTTCTGTTATAGTTGTTTCCATCTTGAGATAACATCTTTCTATTCATTTACTGAATATCAATATATGTATCCATATTGTTATATTTCTATGTATTACTGCAATTTAACCTATCGATGGGGCATAATTCTTACTTGGAGAATAATGCTCTCATTTTGCCTCCTTACCCCCAAGTTATACCCCTACAGTTTAGGGGGGAAGGCATGATGTAAAATAAAAAAGTGGATGAGTAAATGGGGGGAGAATCAAACCTACCTGCTTACGAGCATGGCCTTGTTCTTCGGCTGGCATGTTGGACGTACTCTTATATAGCGTTTTGGCGATAAGAAAATAGTAAATGGATATAATTGCCAGTGGTACAATGTAGAATATCAAGAAGCAAACCAGAGAATGAGCTTCTTGCAGGATTCTTTCAGAGACTGGGTAAGGTGCACAGGTTTCAAAGGAGCCATTTTTCTCAGGAAGGTGGAAAGCGTAGAGATCGGAGGACACAGCCTCCGGGACGGCCAGTAGCATGGAGACGATCCAAACACAAGTTGCCTTAAAACAAGTCTTCAGGACCGCGTCAGCCCTTTGCAGTTCCAAAGGTTTAACTATCGCTTTGTACCTGAGAATTGAAAGCCATGTCTGAGCATTAGAGAATGCATGGAAAAGTAATGAACTCTCCACTAAAGAAAAGGAATGTCCAGCAATTCAAGCATTCCTCCCACACATACATTTTAATGGAGCTTGGGGATGTTACTTCTTAGACTACAATTCCCAGATTCCCCCAGCCATTGGCCATGCTGGCTGGGGGGTTCTGGCAGTTGTAGTCCAAAGAAAGTAAATGCCTCACAGACTGCATTTTCATGACTTTTGCTGTGTGTCATCAAACTCCAGAAATTTTGTTCTGGTCTCTAAACTATCAGGGGTTGTCTAAATGGTGAAAATAACCCTCATGGAATTTGCTGGGAATATGACCTGTCTAAATGGGATCCCACATCAATCCACTGTATTTGGAAGGAGGGGGCCCCCAAAGTGGCAAAACCAGCGAGGGGAGTGTGCATTCCTGCTTGCTGGGACAGGCGATTCGATATGAATCACTTTCCCATAGGAGATGAAGTGCAAAACTGATTGGCTGGGCAAGCGTGGGAGGCGGGGCTTGCTAACAGCGCAAGCACCTGCTGCCGCCATGTTGGATTTTTGCCTTAGCGAGCGATTGCTAAGGTGATAAAATGGGGTGCGGGGTTTTTTTGCTTTCCTATTAAATTGAAAAAATCACTATAGCGTACCTTGGACTTTTTAAAAAAAGTTTGTTGGCAGCAAATTGAGGTAAGTACAAATATGAGTAAATCACTCGCAGCTGCCATCTGGCATGCAAAGCTTATGGGGGCTTTGGGGGACAAAAACACCATTAAGACAGGTCACTGCTGCTGTGAAATGCTATTAATGCGAGGCACTCAGGTTTTTCCATCCTTGTATAGACAGGGCCTCAGTCTAAACTTTGCATGCTGGAAAGAAATTAAGTTCCATGTGTCTGGCTTTGTCGGTCTCAGTCTATTGAGCAGCAGATGATTTAGTTAATGGAGCTAAGCCTTCTCTCTCTCTTTTTGGTTTGACTCCATCAGCACCAGAAAATGAACTGCAAATGTGTCCGCTCATTTCTTCCTTTCTGTTTTTGAGGTTCATGAATTACTTTAATGTACCACTAGGTAGCACTGCAATACAAAATAGATTCATCCTTGCCTTTTAGATTATATTTTTGGGGGCTGGGGTGGGTGGCAGGTAGATCTTTTTGATAACCAGCAGAAAATGTTTTTCCCCAGATGCTAAAAGTTAACTTGAATCATTGTGGATTTACGTCAATACCCCTTAAGATTCAATGAGTAAGAATTCTGGTTTCTTCAGGGGAATAGTTGGGGAAAGGAGGCAAAATGAGGACATTGCCCCCAATAAGAATTCTATCCCCCAATGAAATTTTCCTTCTGTCTCCATATTTCTAGCATTGCAATAACCTGATGTACAGTAAATTCCTGCACTGCAGTTCAGCATTTACAAATACAGTTCAGGCATCCAAAGAAAAGGGGTGGGCAACATTGCAAAAGGAATGCAAGCACAGAAAATGTAAAAAGGATTTTCCATGTCCCCCACTCTGCGAAGGCTAGAAATTTGGGGGGAAATTTAGGAGTGGGAAAGAATTTGAAATAAGGGGCAATGCCTTCATTCTAGCCTCCCCTTAGCTACATCCCTGGCCACACTGACCTTAACATATTTGCAAAGATAACATTTCAACTATTCAGAAATCACTAAAATATGTAGATGCATGGTACTTTACAATGAAGCTGTTAGTTCGTGGAAATTGAAGAAAGGCAAATTGTCAGTGCTTGCTTCCATTCCAAGGCAAAAGGCACCACTAGTATCAAATGTCTGGAGCATGCAGCTGGAAATCAATAGTACTAGAGTATATTGTGTAGTAAAGCTGTCTGGATTATTCATTCTATTGACAGAATTCAGAATATAAGACCCTATAGAGGAAAGTCAGTGTGGTGTAGTGGTCTGAGCATTGGGCTATAACTGGAGACCGGGGTTCAAATCCCCACTCGGCCATGTAAACCCACGGGGTGATCTTGGGCAAGTCGCACTCTCTCAGCCTCAGAGGAAGGTAAACCCCCTCTGAACGCATCTTGCAGAGAACCCCCTGTGGTAGGTTCACCATAAGTCAGAAACAAGAGGATTCAATCCAGCTCAGCTCAGTCCAGGGTGGGCAAACTCCAGCTGTGGGACAGTACGTGGCCTGCAAGGCAGTTTTTGCAGCCTTATAGCTCCCGTCCCTGGACCATTTATTGATGCAAAATTATAAACTTCCTCTCCTGGAAGCCACCAGGAGTTGCAGTACCTCTTCTACATAGCTCTTGGAGGCGCATCTGCCTTGTTTCAAAAATTACCCATTTTTTCAAAACCAGAACCAGACTTTCTGTCCATGGGAGTGCGGAGGCATTGTCAATCTTGGTGGCCCCCAGAGGGTCCCGGGGCAGAAGACTGGCCCCCGGATTCACCAGAATTGCCCAAATGGGTTTAATAGTAAATAGCATCCTATGCTCAAGAAATTCTAGATCTGTTAAAAAATATTTGTAGACTTGCATGTTATTTTAACTTGCATCCCTGAGACATGGAATTTAACCAACAGTCAGTATGGTTGGATCCTGCCAGCTCTAACAATTGTCAAAAGATTTGTATTCAAAGGCTGGAAAGATAAACGTTATCCTTTTCTTATTTGATGGTCAGAAGATCTCACTGTTTTAGCTGCTAATGAATGTATTTTATAGATGCTAAGTTCAAGAAAACATGTTTATAGGAACACATTTGTGTTTATGGAAACGGGTGTAGCTACTGGGGGGGGGGACAAAATGACAAAATGTACCACAATAAGAATTCTTCCTCTCCCCTCCCCTCCACCATGAAATTTTCCTTCAGTCCCCAAATTTCTACCATTGTAGTAACCTAAAATTTCAGTTGAACATTTAGAAATACAGTTTAGGCATCCAAAGCAAAAGGGCAGTCAGAGTGACCAAGGGACTGCGACCACGGCAAATATACAAGAGTTCTACATGTGAGTAGTTTTCAGTCTTTCTGCAATGCTAGAAATGTGGGAACTAAAGCAAAAATTCATTTGGTGGGGCAGAATTCTTATTTGGGAGAGTAATGTGCTCATTTTCTTGTCCCCACCCCTGGTAGCTTAAATTAATGTATGTATGTGGCTAGCCCATACATATATTGTATGTATTCCTTCCCTTCTTCCTCTTTTCTTTTCCTTCCATCCTTCCTTCCTTCCTTCCACTCATCCTCTTTTTCTTCCTTCCTTCCTTTCTTCCTTCCTCTTTTCTTTTCTTTCTTTCTTTCTTCCTTCCTTCCTTTTTATTTTATTAGTAATTATACCACCTTTTAAAATCCATTTTTTTAAAAAAGAAAGAAACTTTTTCTCAGTTAAAATGCTCTCAGACTCACCTGTCAGCACTGAGCACTGTCAAAGTGAAGACAGAGACCCCAACGGATGTGCGCTGGATAAAGGACAGCAGCTTGCAGCCAATCCTTCCAAAAAGCCAGGTCTCCACCATGTAACAAGCTGCATCCACCGGCACACAGGTTAATAGGAGGATCACGTCTCCGAAAGCCAGGCTGGTGATGAAAATGTTGGGCACCGTCTGCATTGATTTGATCTTGAAGAAGACTTTGATTAGGATCAGGTTCCCGAGGAGACCCACTGAAATGATGGTGGTGTAAGTCACGTAAATAGTACAGAGTATCCCCAACCCAAGGGGAATCTCTTCAAGCCACCTTTCCTCAATGGTCTGATTGCCTCCATGTGCCAAGAGTTCTGTAGCATTTGCAAATTCGTAGAAAATTGTGTTCATGGCCACCAGTGGGGCCCTAGGCATCTGGTCATCGGAGGCTGACATTAGGTTGCTCCAGAATGTTGAAGGTACACCCGGCCACTTACCATCCCAATAGGTTAAAAAGAGAGGAGAGAATTGCTTCCACAGGACACTTAGCTCTTTTCTTCTCACTGTGGAGTCTCAAAGCATAAGAAAGAGGGATGTACAGAGATTCACTGCTGAACTGAGTGGGAGGTGGAGAACTTTTTTAAGAAAGAATTTTAATGTGCCTTGCAGCTACTGTGGGGGAAAGCAGAGAAGGCGGATGAGAGAGGGGTGGTTTGTTTCCACCACCACCCGCCCCAGCTGTTACCTTTCCACAGTAGTTTATTATTATTTTTATGACGCTGATAGTTCTTTGCATATTTTTCTGAGTGAATTGACTGCCTCTCATAAAAAGTGGGAAGTGTATCTGTTGAATATTTGGAACTGAAGGGGTTGAGAATGTTCAATCTCAAAGAAGCAACAGTAAGCATATCAGGGGAACAAGAAAAGGGGCAATTATATTTCATTTCCTGCTTTCCTAATGCTGATGTGCAGAGTTTGAAAACATGTTGCCTGTGTGGTCTCAGGCACTCTTAGAACAAAACTGTAAGGTGTCTCGCAATTCTTCTCATTGCAGGGCCAGTGAATCTACCCTCAGTTTTACAAACTCTCCTCCTACTGGTGCTCACGGTGGCACGGGAGGTGTCTGGACATTGAATCTCTATCAGGAATAGAGTTCAACACCTGGGCAGCTCCTATGAAAATGAGAGTGGATTCACTGCTCCAGTGCAAAGGATTCACACCAGCTGCCTCTGCCTCGTGGTATAATTTGAAGCTTCAGACTACTTGACTCAAGATTGCCAGCCATGGTGTAGCACTGAATCATAGGGTCTGAGCACTGCAAACTTTTTTATTCACAGGGATGATGGCACCATCTGAAATCCACCTGCCAGGGCTTCCCCATTGCCTCCAAGCTTAGCTGCAATCCTCGGAGTAGCTGGCAAGGCTGGAGGAGAAAATTGTTTCTAAGCAACAGTAATTTTTTTGTAAGTCATCTCTTTTGTAATGCAAAATGTATCGGGTGGCTTGATCTTTGAAAGAGCTAACAAGACCCATTAGCTATGCAAAAGATCTTCTTTCCAAACACTAAACATTGATACAAATCAGTGTGGATCTGTTTTCATACTCTGTAAGATTAGGTTAATAAGTGTTCTGCCACACTCAGGATGTAGCTACAAGAGGGGCAAAAGGAAGGCTTTGCCCACCTCAAACAAACATTCTGCCACCTCAAGTGAAATTTTCCTTCAGTCCCAAAGTTTCTAGCATTGTGGTAATCTGAAATTTCATTTGAGCATTTCATCTAAATACAATTTAGACAGACAATGTTACCAGGGAATGTACACAGAGCCAATATAAGAGTTCTACATAGAATCATAGAAGAGACCACAAGGGCCATCTAGTCCAACCCCCTTCTGTCATGCAGGAATAAACAATCAAATCATTCCCAACAGATGGCCATCCAGCCTCTGTTTAAAAACCTCCAAAGAAGGAGATTCCATCACACTACAAGGCAGTGTATTCCACTTCTGAACACTTTTTACTGTCAGAATGTCCTTCCTAATGCTTAGGTAGAATCTCTTTTCCTGTAGTTTGAACCCATTGCTCTGTGTCCTAATCTCTGGAGCAGCAGAAAACAAGCTTGCTCCATCCTCAGTATGACACCCCTTCAAATATTTAAACATGGCTATCATGTCCCGTCCTTCTCTTCTCCAGGCTAAACATACCCAGCTCCCTAAGCCGCTCCTCATAGGGCATGGCTTAAATATTTAAAAATATTTTAAAATATTTAAAAAGCCATGTTTAAATATTTGAAGGAATGTCATACTGCAGATGGAGCAAGCTTGTTTTCTGCTGCTCCAGATTCTAGGATACAGAGCAATGGGTTCAAACTACAGGAAAAAAGATTCCACCTAAACATTAGGAAGAACACCCTGACAGTAAGAGCTGTTCAGAAGTGGAATACACTGCCTCAGAGTGTGGTGGAGTCTCCATCTTTGCAGGTTTTTAAACAGAGGCTGGATGGCCATCTGTCAGGAGTACTTTGATTGTGTGTTCCTGCAGGGCAGAAGGGGGTGGAACTGGATAGCCTTTGGGGTCTCTTCCAGCTCTGTGAAACACACTTGAGGAAGTCCATTCTCAGAGGAACGGAATGGCAAGCTTCCTTTGAATAATGGGTGGTCTAAACGGCGAAAATACTGCTAACTGAATGCGAGGAGCATACAACCTGTCTCAATGAGATTCTGCATCACTCTGCCGTATTCGGAAGGAGGAGGGGCAGAAATACCAAAAAGTACATGGGGAAAGCCTTTGCGGTTTCCCCTGAAGTTTTTAAAAAACAGCACAAGAAATGCACATTCCTGCTCATTGGGACAAGTGACTAAATCGATTCATTTACCCAACACAAGGAGATGATTGGTTGGATATGTGCAGGGGGTGGAAGTTGCTAACAAGGGACATTCCCGGAGCCGCCATGCTGGATTTTCACCTTAGCAAATGAGTGCTAAGGCGATAAATCATCTCCCCATCCCCATTTGCTTTTTTAAAATAAAATGAAAGATTGCTCTTTTGCACTGTGGATATGGTTAAAAAAAATACTGTCCAACGTTGGCAAATTGAGGTAAGTAAAAACGCGGGTAATTCACTCATGGCCGCTGTCTTGATTTGCAGGCATGCCCATTTGTACAGCAAGCACAGATAGCTTCGCATGCCTGCAATCTGCCTAATAAACAACAACATTAAGACAAATAACATCAACTGCAAATTGCCATTACTGTGGAGCAACCCACTTTTTTTTTTCTTTTTTTGCCTTGTACAAACAAGCCCAAGAAAAATCTAGGATAGCATCTCAAAATTGGAAGTGACTTAAAGGCACAAAACAACAAAACACTGCACATCCCAGAGGGAGGATCTGAACCCGCATGTTCTTCTTGGTATAGCTCTCAAAATGTTAATGCCATGAGTAAATCTTGCATAATAGCAACAGGAGTGAGTTCTTTGAGACAGAAATCTCATAAACACACATGTGTGTGTGTTTGATTAGGAGAAGCTCTTCAAAGCTTGAGATCAAGGATCAAACTAGTTACTTTTGTTTTCCACCAGAGGAAGGTTGATCATGGGAAGCTAACAACACCTTCCCACTCACTCATTAATCCGCACTGCAAGTTGGCAGGCTTTCTCCGACTAGCTGTCAGGAGGCTTCATGCTCAGCTACTCATCCTAAGTTGAATGACAGCCAAGGTTGGTGTGCAGAAATGTTAAGGGAGAGGTGTAATTGCTACCAAGGTCTCTGGAAAGATGGGGGGGGGCATTTGAATTTTGCCTTCTTGATGAGATGAGCTCAGCAATCCCTTTCCTGCTGGATTAGAACAGAATTGTTCTAAAATCTACATACCAGTGGATCACAACCTTCTGTTGGGGTGGAGGGAGAGAGATTACATTAAACTAGCATAGCAAAAACTTTGCCACTCCTGAAGTCCACCAGCACAGGATGGAGGTGGGGGAAAGCTAAAAAATCAGTGTGTATAGAGCCATTGTACTGTCTGTCCTCCTATATGGATCTGAAACATGGGTCACCTATCGCCACCACCTACGACTCCTCGAACGTTTTCATCAGTGCTGTCTATGCACAATCCTAAATATACACTGGACTGACTATGTGACGAATGTTGCTGTCCTTGAGCAGGCAGGGATCACCAGCATTGAGGCCATGATATTGAGAACGCAGCTGCACTGGGCAGGGCACGTTTCTAGGATGGAGGACCATCGCCTCCCAAAAATAGTACTCTACGGTGAACTCACCACGGGTCAGCGTAAGAGGGGCGCTCCAAAAAAGCGATACAAAGACTCCCTGAAACAACATCTCAGGCTCGGCCAAATTGATCACCAACAGTGGTCCGCCCTGACGTCACATCGGGAGGCATGGAGACGCACTATCCACAATGCTGCAGCTTTATTTGAGAACTCACGCTGAACAAGTCTTGAAGAGAAATGACAACGCAGAAAGAATCACAACCCAAAAACATCACCCAAGGAGACCTTCTGCTGTGCTTTCTGCAACCGGACTTGTTTATCTCGGATTGGCCTTTTTAGTCATCAGTGTGCTTGCAGAAAGTGTGGGATGACTCCTTCCTGAATCTTCGTTTGCGAAGAAAAGCCAGAGATATGTTCCTGGGTATTGTTTCTGTAACAGAAAATTCAGTAGATCAGTGGTTCTTAAACTATGGTCCATGGACGCCCAGGGGTCCGCAATGTCCTCACAGGGGGTCTGTGAAGCCTTGAAGACTGCTCAGCCGACCTCCTCCCTGCAGTGGAGTGGCCATGTGACAGGAGCCAAGGTAAAGGCTGGGTGGCTGGCTTGGCCTGCACACTGCCATTCAATCAGCTCCAGCACAAACTTGCAGAAAGAAGCAGGAGAAAAGTCTTTCCTCCCCCTGTGGTGTCTCTGAGGGAAGGTTTAATGGATGGTGTAATTGTATTATTATTATTATTATTGTTGGGTATTATTGGTGTTGTTGTTGTTTTAAATCTTGAGTTAAGTTTTGAGGGCCCATAACAACAAAAAATATTTAAAGGGGGTCCCTAGTAAAGAAAAGGTTAAGAGCCACTGCAGTAGATGAAGCAGAAACAACATGGAAAGAATAGGGACAGGTTCCTGCACCACAAAAAGGAAGAGCACTGGGCCAAGAAATGTTGACAGTGGTGGAAGTAGCAAAAAAACCCTGTGACTTTAGACAAGGTACACATCGACAGTGCTCTGTGCACCTTGTTTTAAGAAGGAATTGTAACAAGGAGTGTGTTCCGTGTAACTTATTTTAAGGTGGAACTAGAACAGAGAGTATATTCTGTGCACCTTGTTTTAAGAAGGAATTGCAACATGGAGTATGCATTGTGCACCTTGTTTTAAGAAGGAATTGTGACAGTGTGTTCTGTGTAACATTTTCAGATGGAACTGGAATAGAGTGTATTCTGTGCACCTTGTTTTAAGAAGGAATTGCAACATGGAGTATGCATTGTGCACCTTGTTTTAAGAAGGAATTGTGACAGTGTGTTCTGTGTAACATTTTCAGATAGAACTGGAATAGAGAGCGTATTCTGTGCACCTTGTTTTAAGAAGGAATTGCAACACGGAGTATGCATTGTGCACCTTGCTTTCAGAAGGAATTGCAACTGAAAGTGTGTTCCATGCAACTTATTTTAAGATGGGACTGGAACAGAGAGCATATCCTGTGCACCTTGTTTTAAGAAGGAATTGCAACACAGAGTGTGCACTGTGCACCTTGGTTTTGGAAGGAATTGTAAGAAGGACTGTGTTCCTTGCAATTTATTCTAGGATGGAATTGAAACAATGAGTGTGTTTTGTGCACCTTGTTTTAAGATGTAATTGCACATCCCTCCCTCCTTCTCAATGTCAGTGACATCATAGCAAATCTGGCAGTAGCTCTGGAGGTTGTAGAAGAAGGGGCACATGAAACCCATGCGCTATATATGCTCCTCCCATTTGATGGAGGATAATCAGATTGGATCTCCTGAACATAGTGCCACAGGTCCCTGGCTCTAACTCCAAAAAACTCTAAGCATTTGTGTCACTGAAGCTCAGTAACTCATACCCCACAGGCACACACATCCCAGGAGAATAAGAATAAGAAAGCAGCATCACCACCTGTGTACCCATAATGGTTCTGATGTCTTTGGCATAACACCACCTTTGTAATGGAGCTATTACATATTCAGGTGCTCTGCTGAAGGCAATTCAGGGAGGAACATTTTCCCTTTTGGTTTGCAGTTAAAATGGTAAACATGTCATTAAAGGCAGTTTGGAACATTTCCAGACCCACACAATCTGTATCATAACAAACACATTTCCAGACGCTGCTGTGATCTCCACCCTGAATAGAAAACATATTCCCTCCCATCTCATTGCTTTCCAATGTGTTTGCTTCTGCATTTGAAGTTCTCCCCTCATTTGAGGCGATCAGCAAATGGCTCATGAGTTCAGCAAGCCTAATTGTTCCATATTTTGCCCTTCACTTCTCCCCTCCTCTAACTCTCATCTCCCTCTCTGGACCGCCATACCGGTAGCATCTCCCAACAATCTATGACAAGATGTCAGCATCAAGAGAGAACAAATGAAAAGGGACCAACTGGAGAGATACTACTCCTGCTTTATTGTAAAATTATATCCCTTCATTTCAGCTGACGACTTGAACAATGCCCCTTTTGAAGCATAAATCAGACACTCTTGAATTGTAGAGTGAAAGGCAAGAGAGCTTTTAGCAGAAGATGAAAAATGGGACTGTCTGAATACCCCCATTTCAAATAATTGCTGTTCTGAATTTTGCAAAAACAAACTCAGACAAAAACACTCAGAGAATCCCCCCCCCGCTTCATTTTCATTTGTTGTTTCCAGTCACTTTTAAAGACGGAGGTCAAAATCCTGTGACTGACATATAATAACGATATTGTAGCTATCTTCTATCTCATGCTCCAATCCCGGAAATCCATCTTAAAAGCCAGTTAGCATCCCAAGCAATGAAGTACTTTGGTGCTAGTAGCAGGGGCACTACAGGATGACATGACCAGCTCCCTCCCACCAACAAGTTGCAGTGCAATTAAAAGTTGCAACAGGGGTCCCTGCTTGTACTCCTCACACCATCACTTGCTGGAGGGAGTGGGCTACACAGATCACCCAGCACTGCCTCACTTGCTATCGCTATAGAATTCCATCACTCAGGACGGCTAACTGGTTTTTAAGATGGGATTTAGAGCCATTTACCGTTGTGGCAATGGTACCTTGATAATATAATAAGCGTAAGAGGGGCGCTCCAAAAAAGCGATACAAGGACTCCCTGAAACAACATCTCAGGCTCGGCCAAATTGATCACCAACAATGGTCCACCCTGGCCTCACATCAGGAGGCATGGAGATGCACTATCCACAATGCTGCAGCCTTATTTGAGAACTCATGCCGAACAAGTCTTGAAGAGAAACGACAACGCAGAAAGAATCACAACCCAGAAACATCACCCAAGGAGACTTTCTGCTGTGCTTTCTGCAACTGGACTTGTTTGTCTCAGATTGGCCTTTTCAGTCATCAGCACCTGAATCTTTGTTTGTGAAGAAAAGCCAGAGAGATGATGATGATGATGATGATTTATTTATTTATAGCCCACCCAATCACAAGGAATCCGGGCAGGTTACAACAATAAAACACATGAGAACACAATAAAATTCAAAATTAGTCCCTTCCCAAACCCCCAAACCCAATACTAAGATTACAATTAAATACACACAGTTTAAAAACAAGAATACTAAAGTTTAAAAAGGGAGCTAATTGGTGGACAGAGTGACATAGATCACCTTGTGTGGGCAGAGGAGTTAAGTTGGGAAGGCTTGCCGGAAGAGATCCGTCTTAAGATCATAAATGTGAATTGGAAATCTTATATGAAGAGACTTTATGTTTACAGACTTATCTGGCAGCTGTACAACGTGGCCTCGTCAGTGAAATGTGATGTTGCATAATCAAATGTGCGTGTCCTCTACATATGTATTAGGCATCATGTGTGATGCTCAATGATGCACAATGCAATGTGCATCCACAAACCTCCATGTACAATGCAAAGGTGTAACTATGCAAAGTGCACAACCATGTGCAATGGCACCAACACACACAACTCCACTTCCACAACCTTGAACTGAACCTTGAAGCTTCTGCATGAGACAAAAATGTTGAACCGCTTCCATAGGGAAAGATGTGCATTCATAAAAACACCAATAAGATTCTTGACATCTGTATTGTTGGAAATAGGTATAATTGCTTGCATTTGATCTGGTCTGTTAACCACAACAAACTATGGTTTGCTAAATGGTTTTGTGGATAAGTGTATTATTCCAATTACTGGGGACTTTGTGGTTCATTCCATCCAGAGAAACCCTGGATTTCTGACCCAAAGTCCTGGCCTGATGGTGCCTTGTGGTAGCTTTTTTTAAAGCTGGATAGCTTAAAGGAGCTCTCCAAAGTGATTAGTCTAATTAAGGGATAGAGTCCAGCACCCTGGATAGAGCCTTTAATGCTTAGGGGTCATCTATAGGGGGGAATGGATTGCTCTGCAGTAATAGCAGTTTGCAGCAGCTGTGATTTGTCTTAACCGTTTTACTGCCCCCCATAAACATTGCATGCCCTATAGCCAAGATGGCAGCTGCAAGTGAATTACTCATGTTTTTAAATATGCCGCCACCAAACTTTTTTTTTTAACCATTTACCATGGTACACACAAGGGATATTTCGTGTTTACAAAAAGAGAGAGAGAATACCAATCGCCATTTTATTGCATTAGTGATCACTCGCTAAGGTGAAAATCCAACATGTTAGCAAGCCCTGCCCCCCACGCTCATCTGGCCAATCAGCTTGTGCTTCCTTCCTATGGGAAAGTACAGCAATGCAAATGCAACTGTCTTAACAAGTGGGAATGTGCATTCCCTATGGAACTTTTTTAAAACTCCAGAGAAAGCTGCGAAGTCTCTCCAGGCATAATTTTTGGACTTTTTTGCTGTCCCCTTTCTGAACATGATGCATTGATGTGGGTTTCCATTAAGACAGATCATATTCCCAGTGAATTCCATGAGGATTATTTTGACCATTTAGACAGGACCTGATTAAAACCCTGGGCACAACCCACTGGCCCTCCTGACAATGGAGGCACCAGCCAGCACTGCGTGGCATACTCGTGCATACCATCTGAACACTGGCTACCCTACCAACCCAGTTCAAGGCATCACCTGAAGAGTTAAAGAGCTTTCATTGCCTAATTTCAGGGAAAGTCAGAGATACTGCTTAAATATTATTCCTCCCCCTCTTCCCCTCCCATCCTTAATTGCTGCGTAGGAGTCGCTCTCTTGAATAAAAGATCCTTTTGTATTACACTTTCCCCATGTGGGGAAATTCTGAAGAATCACTCCATCACCATCCTCTGAGCATCGTTGTCATTGTTAAGGCTGCTCCAGGTGCCAAAGAGCAATTACCCAGAGTTTTCAGAGGTGGGTAATGAAGCTGAACAATCTAGCCAGGAGGACATTGCAATGAGAAGATGGGATTTAGTATCACATGTATGGTGTAGATTTATGAGCTGTCCTGTCCTTGGCCTGAGATAAATGTTCCTCAAGGCAATCTTCTGATTCCTAAGCAGAAGTGCCTTACAGAGCTCATGGAGAGCAAGGCAATGAATGGCTTTAGGCCACGCAGGTTATATAGAGCCTCCAGTATCAGAGGCAGTATGCCTCTAAATACCAGTTGCTGGGGAATATCAGTGACAAGATGCTGTTGCTATTGTGTCCTGCGTGAGGATTTCTTAGAAGGGTGCCATGAGAAAAGTGTGCTGGATGATCTAGATCAGTGTTTCCCAAACTCTAGTCCTCCAGGTGTTTCAGACTTCAACTCCCAGAAGCCTCAGCCACATTGGCCAGCGATCAGGGATTCTGGGAGCTGAAGTCCAAAGCATCTGGAAGACCAGAGTTTGGGAAACACTGATCTAGATTCTAGACCACGTAAGAGGGCAGAATCAAATTTCAAAGAAGGTCTTGGAGACTACATTCCAGTGGTGGGAGGAGCCAAAGGTAAAGGGGGTGGGGCCTAACATAGCAACATCGTTTAACTTGAATTGCTCACCGCCAGTCACCTGACCTTAAGAGAGAGATTTCAGCCTTTTAGAGTGGGGGGAAACCCATGCAAAAGCTGGGAAACCACTAAATTATGATGCCAGGAAGAGTGCATGGTCTCTAGGGAAGGCCACAAGGCCAGATTAGAGCCCAAGAGGGTTTCATATGCCCCAAGGTCTGGGTTTCCCCAGCTCTGCTACATCTGTTCCTGATTAAAGCCCATGTTTGAAAAAAATATGGGGTTCATAAAGCCCATATATGAACAAAATCCCAGTTTCCTACTGCACATTTATTTTTCCTACCACACCAAATATGTCCAGTTGCATGTTAGAATAACATTTGTGCTAGGTATCTCCCTTCAGATGGGAGTTTGTGGTAGGATTGTGGCTCTCTGCTGAATTAGTTCCCAAACCCTGTCTTTTTTGGATCATCAACCCTCTTGTTGGCATGAGAAAGCAATGGTTGTCTCTGAGCCACAAGAAACTTTTGTGCCAGTTCATCTCCAAAAAGGCTTCAACAATTGTGCCACCTACCATATGGGTTCCTGTATACCTGAGTAGTTAGATTTCCATCCTAACTTTCCTGCAGTGATCACAAGGCTGTGTACATGGCTCCCTCCTTCTCCACTACATCCTCACAACAACCCTGTGAAGTAGACCAAACTGAGAGTGATTGGTCCAAGGTCAACCGGTGAGTTTCAAGGCTCAGGGGGGCTTGAGGCTGGCAGTCGATTACTCTAACCACTACATCACACCAACTCTCCTAGATACAGCCCATCTGCTCTATATTACACTTTAAGTGATTCAGCCCCCATTCCTAATTTCTTCCATTCTCAAGCGGACAGGATAAGGAATGGGGCATTTTATAAAATCCTGGATAGTTCACAAATTATACAGCCATGGTGTCCAAGAACAATCCCATTCAACTATGTTAAGCTCTTGTAAATCCAACAATGGAAGTTCTGATTTATTAAATTACATCTTGATTCTGTCCACTTCTTTTGAGAAGGTGAATGATTGAGAATTTCAAAAGGTCTGTAAGTAGGCTTTGAATACAACCATCTTCTAGAGAGTCACCAAAAAACCAAGCAGGGCCTCAGTGCAAAACCATGGTTTTCTGAACATGGTGTAGCTCAGCATCCATTCATAATAGTCTTCTCACATGGGGAAGTTGGGTCTCCTGGTGAGTCAAGGATGCACAGCCAGTGCTGCACCAGATTTGGTCTAGAAAATAAATACATTTTCAGTCACTGGAAATATATTGGGGGGTGTTGACTGGACAACTGGCACTGTTGGCTGGAAAGCAGCTTATAACCAACTAAAAAACATAGTTAACAAAATACAAAAGTTAAAAAGAGATTAAACGATCAAGAAAAATTGAAACCCAATTAAAACAAGCACCATTAAATATACCCACACTCACATACCAGTACAATGATTAGGAAAATCCAGTTCATTGTTCAGGTGGAATGGGCCTTATACAATCAACCATTAAATGCTTGTCAAAACAGGAAAGTTTTGTCTGCAAAAGAAAGGTAGGGAGCGTGGCAGTTGAATGTCTCTGGGGAGCCACTGAGAAGACCATATCCTGTGTTCCCACGGATCATAGAATAATCAAGTTGGAAGAGACCACGAGGGCCATCCAGTCCAACCCCATTCTGCCATGCAGGAATACCCAATCAAAGCATTCCTGACAGATGGCCATCCAGCCTCTGTTGAAAAACCTCCAAAGAAGGAGACTCCACCACACTCCCAGGCAGCTCATTCCACTGCCAAACAGCTCTTACTGTCAGGAAGTTCTTCCTAATGTTTAGGTGGAATCTCTTTTCCTGGAGTTTGAGTTCATTGCTCCGTGTCCTGGTCTCTGGAGCAGCAAAAAACAAGCTTGCTCCATCCTCCACCCCCTTCAATTATTTAAACATGGTTATCCTGTCCCCTCTCAACCTTCTCTTCTCCAGGCTAAACACACCCAGATCCCTAAGCCGTTCCTCATAGGGCATGGCTTCCAGACCTGGATACCTGTGAGGGTGATGAGGCAGAGAGAAGGGCCTCCCCAGCAGATCTCAGAGCATGTTCTGGTTTGTAAGAGTGAATAGGGTCCGTTAAATAACCTGGAGCTGAGCTCTATAGGGATCTCAGACCCTCAAAAGCCATTTTGTTAAGCTCTGTATTTTGCTGCCCACTCACCAGTTTTAACACCCATGGCTGGACTAGCCCCTGTTAAGCTTCCTGAACCATTGGATGTAGAGTTGGTTGCACAAGACTTCCGTGACTTCAAAGAAAGCGAGGACAGCCGCCACTCAAAGTTTCGCATGGGTGGGTAGTCCAGAGTTGGGGCAGAGCTGCTCCAGTCTGGAATAGAGATGAAAAGACTATTGAACATGTTCAAAAAATGCTTGAAAAATGGGTTTCCTGAGTGTTGGGAAACCTTTATGAGAAGAATCTCGGATGAGAATCTTTGCAGTTTGGGACTTATTTTGTATGGAAAATGCATGGTTTTTTTTCATGCAGAACATCTTTTTGTGCAGAAACATTTTCTGTGCAGGAAATGCTGTTTTCTGCACATGCATACACACACACACACACAACAACAACTATGTACTTTTTTTTTGCTCAGAATAAGTCCTGAACTGCAAATAGCCTTCAAAAACTGCCGTTTTTTTTAACCGTTTCTGCATATCAAGATGGTGACCACAAGTGAGTCACTCGCTTTTTTACTTACTTCAATTTGCCACCACCGAACATTAAAAAAAAAAAAAAGAATAGAAGAGGTGGTGGGGAGTACAGGAGAAGCTAAAAACAAAACAGCAGGTTGTCTTACAAGAATAGCTGAGACGAAACCTCCCACAACAGAAGTGCACTCGGCATTGCTTCCTCACATTCTCCTTCATGAGGCAGTGGAACAGAAAAATGAAGAACCCTAAAAGAGGAGGAGAAAATATAGCTAATTTGCACCAAGCAATTTAAATTACAAGAAAAGAGGTTCTGCCTAAACATTGGGAAGAACTTCCAGATAGTACAAGCTATTCAACAATGGAATGGATTTTCTCGGAGATTGGTGGACAATAAAGGTCTTTTTGGAACTCGCTAAACAGAGGCTGGATGGCCATTTTTCGGGAGAGCTTTAGCTATGGATACCTGCATGGTAGAATGGGGTTGGACTAGATAGCCCTTGAGGTCCCTTCCAGATCTATGCTGCTATGCATTCTTGGGTTCTATGTCTCTGCCTACTGACCCCTTCCTCTTCCCTGGACACATTTTTGTAATCATCTCTTCAATTAAAGATTTTGGTGTGAGGAGGAGGGGCTGATGGCATGTTAAACCAGCTAGATCAGGGTAGGCAACTGTGCTTTGAGTCCTGAAAAGGTGGGATATAAATAAATGTGCTGATGGTGGTAGTAGTGGTGGTGGTGGTGATAATGCTAATTACTTAGCAATTATTAAACAATTTAATAACAATTTAAGCAATTATTAAACAATTTAAAACTTTGGGGAGTTTTTTGTTCACATTTTTTTTGCGCACACACATAAAAGAGATTGGTGACATCTGTACAAAATACACTGTTTTTGCACAAAACATTTTTTTTTCTTAAAGGAACATTTGCAACAACAACAAAAGACATCAATGAATGTGGGGAGGGGGGGATCTTGTAGCTATTGGCTGTTTTCTCAGTATAGTGTCCCAACACTTTTTCTGATTGGGGACTAGAAAATCTGTATTATTTATAACCTTCATGCAGACACAATAGGATAGCTACCAGTTGAGGATAGCCTCCCATCCACCCCATCAGGGAGGATTATTTTCCAAGATCTCAGGCAAATTTCCTTCCTAGCTCTTCTCCCTCTTCTGTTTTAACTGGTAATGCCAATAGCAAGAGCAATAGCACTTACATTTCTATACTGCCTTATAGTGCAAAGCAGTTTATAATGTGTTAGCTAATTGCCCCCAACAAGCTGGGTACTCATTTTGCGACCTACAGAAGGATGGAAGGCTGAGTCAACCTTGGAGTCCTGCAGGATTGAATTCACAATGTTGTGGCTGCAGTACCGGTGTTTAACCACTGCGCCACCAGGGCTCAAGGACTGTATTTGGTTCTTTGTCCATGCAGAAGAAGTGCTCTATCTGGTTACCTTCCGTTAAAGCTTTTCCACCTTTGTGTGATCCTTACCTTGCAAAGTGTTGCAAATTGCAAAGAGGTACAGGAAAAAGACCTGCACTGGTCCCATGGCAAAGAAGGCAAAACCCCACGTTAAGCCAAGCAAAAAGGTCAGGCTGGCCACACGCTTCAAGCCATGGAGGAAGTCCTGGCCCCAGTGGTCCTCTGGAAAGTGATTCCTTGCTTTCATGGTGTGAATTTGCAGGAGGACCGTGATGAAGACAGAGACGTTGATCAAGAAGACCAAGCAGAAATAGGCCACCACAGAGATGTAAAAGACTGCCTCGCACTGAATCCAGCAACTGTAGGAGGAAAGAAAAACACCATTATGGCTACTACTGGGACCATTTCTTTGCTAATCTAACAATCTAGGATAGTTGGTTGATGTTTCATCAATACGGGCTGATGGCAGAACTCCTAACAGACAGAGCTATTCCTCTGCTTTCTCTCTCTTGAGCTTTTAATGAGATACCTACCACAGACAGAGAAGGCAGAGGTGCCTTGTGACTTCAGAGTCAGGGAGGTAGGAACTCCACTCCAGGTCCTGTTGTTAGGGATTCACCATTGAATGGGTCTACTCTAGCTGGGACTAACCAACAGGATGCCAGCCCAGGTTTTATTTGGAACTTTAAGGGAACTGTCCAAGGTTCTAAAGCCTATCCCTCCCAAAAATAGCTTCAGCACCTTAAAGACCGCTTTTAAAGTTCAAACTAAAACCCAAAGTGGTTATCCACTACTCCACTGACATTGGAGCCATTAGCCAAAGGGAGGTGATGCTCTGCCAACTGAGCAGAGACAGAAATGGGCTATTTAATTGAGAGATAGAGAGCATTTCTGTCTGCAACTTAGAGTGAGGTCTTGGGACAGAGGTGGGCAAAGGGTGGTTTTTGTGGCTCCCAGTGGTCAAAAATGCCCCCAAATGCCTTCTAGGGGCATGGAGATGTTTCCTCCATATTTTTTGCCACCCTAGGCTATTTTAGGCTAAGGAAAGGCCATTAAAAAAAAAAAAGATAGTAAGCAGGATGTGACTTCCTAATCACTCCCTGTTACAAAAAGGTCTCTTCTGGGCCTAAAAGCATGGCAAAAATGCCCCCACCACACCTCCTAGAGGCAGGGTTGCCAGAGTGAAAACTGGAGAGGAATCCTGTACCTTTAAAAGTTATGTAGAAGACAGAATTTCAGCAGGTGACATTTGTTACCTGGCTGTGTGGCAAGCAACATCTACTGAAATACCCTCTTCTATGCAGGAGCCCTCTCTGGTTTTAAATCTAGCAAACCTATGGGATTTATTTGGAGGCTAAAAAATGGGGGGGGGTTGTGGGTAAGGGGTACAGGAGGCGATGTGGGTCTTCCAAAGTGCCCCTGGTGGGCTAATGCAGCCCTCTAGCCCTACTTTTAGCCCTAGGTTTCTTACCCTTGTTGTAGGAAGTATAGAATGTATGAGCTGCTGCCTTTCACATTCCCTGCAATGTGCTAAACTAAGTCATCACTGGAGCAACCAGAAATGACCTGTATTGCTCTGAGAGGCAAGGGAGCCTCATTTTCCCATTAAAAATAGAATACCAGACACACACATGTAGTGAACCACCTTATATAATGAAGTTAAGGAGCAGCTAGGAACATGCAATAATTGTTGTTTAAAGTGAGAGGGTTAAGATTTCAACCATTGTTGTTAAAAAAAATAATATGATTCCAATGTCGTTGAAACTTGTGGGGGGGGGGAGAGTGAGTAAGATGTTGCTCTTTTTAATGTGTTACGTCCAAGTTCTGTTCCTAGCTTCCACTTTATTTGTTTGTTTGTTTGTTTCAAGTAGAATTGATGAGTATATTTTTTTAACAAGAGTGACTTACAAAGGTTCCAGTGAGTTGGTGCTTTTGGAAACTGCTTCAGGCCCATAGAAGTCTGGGCTTATAATAAGGACAATAGCCACAATAATAGCAGGAATTCCTAGGGCACAGACAAGATGGGAAAACAGTGGTGTTGTTAACCATCAAAGAGAGAGAAATACATGCAGAGATCTAATTGTTGGCCAGACTGGGGGAAGTGAGAATTGTTAGGAAACTGGATAAAACTGTGAAGGACAGCAGATGAGATTCACAAGAATATTGTTCAGCATGTAAGTCAAAAAAAGTGTACTGAAAGTCTTTGTTGATCTGTTGGCCATGCTGGGCTTAGCTTAGAAAGTCATTTTCCCCTGCATTGGTTAAGAGCTCTGACACACACATATATTTAGCCTGAATTCATAGCAAAGGCAGTCATTGATTCCCATGTAAGAACAGTGGGACCTCTGTATCCGCTGATTCATTATCCACTGATTCAGTTATCTGCAGGACATAGAACAGCACACCTACTATAGACTCTTCCTATAAAATGCCTAGAGAGGCATCCTCTATAGATGTTTTCTAGGTCCTCCAAAGCAAGTCTGTGGTATTTTAAACCAGAAGTCCCATTATTTTCAATGGTGTTCACTGTTATTTGTGGTTTTCAGTATCCACAGGGCCCCCGGAACCAATCCCCTGGGAATATGGGGGTCCTACTATAGTATGGTGAATGCAGTCTAGGGTTTATTTCAGACTCCAGGACCTTGAATCTTTTTTCAGGCTAGGGCTTAGCACTTGGATAGCTCCTTCAAATCCTGGGTATCAAATTCTTTCCAGCCCTATCATTCTATGAGAAGTGCAGCTCCTAGATTGGGGTGGGAAGACTTGTATTTTACAAGCACTTTGAGGTCACCCAACCAGAGCCAAACATAAAATGGCAGACAGCCAGGATGATGCTGTGGTTAGAAAGTTGATCTAGAAGCAGGGAGATCTAGGTTCAAATCCCCACATAGCCGTGGTGTTCATTGGATGACCATGAAGCTAGCCAATCTCTCTATCGCTCTCCCTTTCTCTCTTTTTCACAGTAAACTACCTCTCAGGGCTGTTGTGAAGATAAAAATGTGGAGGAGAGCCGCATAAGGGTTTTTAATGCTGCGGATTAATTGTATTTTAGCAATAATCTCTTATGTATTTTTGCTTACCTCTCTCTGTATAAAAGTCTTGGGTGTGTTTACTTTCCCAGTGTACTGATTGGCTGCTTACCCAACCTCTCACTCCCTCAGCCAATCACCACCCACATGTAAAACAATGCAATATTATTTTCCTAAAGTAATTGCTTGTGTAGCTAAACCGTGTGAACCTTTCAATTCTATTATACTATTTATAACAGTGTATGCTACACTGGGTCAGCTAGTTTTGGTAAACGCTTTTAACTGTTTTTGATTTATTTATTTATCTATTTATTTATTTATTGTAAGTTGCCTTGGGTCCCAGTATTAGAGAAAAAGTGAGATGTAGGTGAACCAGTATCAGTAGTAGTTGGTGCCACCTTGAACTCCTTTAGTGGAAAAAATGAGGTATAGACATAGCAAAGCAATGAATAAATGGCCCTGTGTCCTTACCCCAACCAGCAATGGAAAATTTCAGTATGTAGTGTGGAATGTAAGTGCTGAAGACCTTGACGAGCGCATAATACATATGGATGGCCTCCAGCCCCATCCAGGTGAAGGATGCCAGAAGAAAATAGTGGAGGACCACAGCAGTAGTGATACAGAGGCTGCGCTTCCGGAACGAGGCCAGCCATGGGTTGACCAGGAACATGAGGTTGAGCATAAGCAGTGTGAAACAGAGGTTGATGAGGATTTTGGAAGGGTAGTCCCCACGAAGCTTGCTAGAATGAAAAAAAAGAAAGAAAAGACAAAGGGCCATCTTACCCAACCCTTCTTTCTAGAGTGTAAGTCATGGTTGGGAAACTTTAAGCCCCATGGCTGAATCCAGCCCTCTCAGAGTCCCAGTCTGACCCTCCGGGCTGCCCCAGATGGCTTTCCCCCTTCCCCATTACACCATCATGCATGAGTCTCCAAGGCAGGAGGAGAGAACTTGAAGCACTGGGACCACATCTATCACTCTTGGAGTCTCAATATGGCCCCCAGGTGACTGTTTCCCCTTCTCCACTTTTGCTGGGTGATGGACCTTTTCCCATTCTAGAATGTTTAAATGCCTCTCCTCTCCATTTTGGCAATAAGAAGATGAAGTTAGAATAGGCCGGGATCTTTGGTCCCACCCCTTTTACCTTTGGCCCCACCTACCACTGGAATGCAGCCCACATCACAGAAAAACAAATCCAAAACCTGGAGGTGGATTCATTGCCCTATTGACATGGATGTCACTGCTGCCCTTGTCCTTAGCTTTCTTCATCTGACCATACAGCTTAGAGCTGGAGAGGGGGACTCATAGAATTGTAGAGTTGGAAGAGACCACCAGGGCCATCCAGTCCAACCTCCTGCTATGCAGGAACACACAACTAAAACACACCCGACTCATTGTGGTGTGGCTCTTGTTGAACAACTGGGAGTCAGAAGCCTTTGCCAATCTACAGCAAATCAAAGAAAGCCCACCAGTAAATCAGGATCTCCCTTCTATGGATCCCTGGAGAACAATGAAAGACAATCCTACTTACTCAATTGACAGGTATACTGCTAAAGCCAAGCCCAGGAAGATGGAGGAAATGCCACAGCCGATGTAGGAGACCAAGGTTAAATTCCAGTTGTCTGCCTCATTTATGACTGGTTTTTGAAATATATCCTAGGAGAAGACAGCATTAAATTTAAAATCCTCAAGTGAAAGCTTGCTAACACAAACACAAGCTACATGACTTCTGTTCTGCAACAAATGGCTCCAGCCTAATAGTTTGGATCCTTTAAGTTAGGAACAAGAAAAAATTCCACCCTCAAGCTCCTGTAATGGTTTTGGAGAAAGTCAAGATGGATCTAGGTGAGATTTTAAACTGGGCTGAGCAGGTTTTCTTGGTTTGCTCCAGTTCTAGGAGTGTGTCTACACCACACAGTTATAGTAGTATGAGCACAAGTGGCTGGTGACTTTTACGTCATTAGGATGATGAAGTTGCTCCAAATCTTTACTCTTGAAGGAACTGACCAAGGTGCTGGGTCCTATTCTCAAGATGAGTTCAGCACTTTAGTTAACCCTTTTTTCATTCAGACTAAAACCCAGAGTGGATTCACTGCACCACTGACATTGGAAACCACCAATTGCCACTGAATTTGATACTACTGTAACTGCCTTGGCTCCATCATCCTACAGACTCCTGGGATTTGTAGTTTGGTATGGTATGTAGAATTCCCTGTTAGCTAGCCCTAGTGCTCTACAAGAGAATGGACCAGAGTTCTCTAGCAGAGATTTCTAAGTATCTTCCCAAATGACAAATCCCAGGATACCCTCAGATAGAGCCATGGGATCAAACAGTGTAAATATTCTGCTAATAATGCAGCTACAGGGATGGGGTAGGGTGTGATCTGGATCAGGCCCATAGCTTTGGGGGGGGTGTTAAAACTTTTGTCCTATGCAGTTTTATGAACTGACATTATCCCAGTGAATCTGTTATTTCCTGCATGGGGCAAAATATATAAAAGCCATACTAAGAAATACAGTAATGCTATTCTGCTTTACACGCACCTATTTCTTCATGGATGTAAAGATGACCTTTGAAATGGAGGCTCTCTTAGATACAATACCAGCATTCCCTTCAGGTGTGCTGAGTTCAGTTCCCATAATCCCCTACTAGCAAAGCTATTAGCTGATAGCAAGGCCTCTTTCCCCATGGTACATATTAATTGCTTGTGCCTGGTTCTTGGAAATGATAGCAGTTGCAGTCCAACACAAGTGAGAGGAAGGGTTTTTATTGGTGACAGGGGGGGTTCATGTCAGCAGGGCAGTGGCTCCAAGTTTTAACCTAGGCTTCATAGGAGTTCTCTAGAGGCTGCAAACCTCTCCTTAAACTAGATTCAGCACCTCAGACAGCTCATTCAAAGCTATCCTGAACATGCCATGGATTCACCACCTATCAGTGAAAGGGCTGGAATGTTTCTCTGTTGTGTTTCATCTGCTGCTTCATTTAGCATCAGTAAGTCTTATGCTGTAGCAATAATGTGTCAGTGCAGCCCTGGTGGTACAGTGGTTAAATGCTGGTACTGCAACCACAACATTGTGAGTTTGATCCTGCAGGGCTCCAAGGCTGACTCATCCTTCCATACGTCAGTAAAATCAGCACCCAGCTTGTTGGGGGCAATTAGCTAAAAAACAATGTAAAACTGCTTAGGGAGTGCTTTGCGCTGATTAGTGGTATAGAAATATAAATGCTAATGCTGTTGCTATTGGTGGCGCAGTGGTTAAATGCCGGTACTGCAGCCACAACGTTGTGAGTTCAAGCCTGCAGAGCTCCAAGGTTGACGCAGCTTTCCATCCTTCTGTAGGTCAGTAAAATAAGTACCCAGCTTGTTGGGAGCAATGAATTAATGCATTATAAACTGCTTAGGGAGTGCTTTGCACTAATAAGTGGTATAGAAATATAAATGCTATTGCTATTGCTATTGCTATTCAGTGTCCAGCGCCAAAAGAACCATTGGAGGAACGTAGAAGTACACCCTGTTCCAGAACAAAAACTTACCAGCAAAACTCCAAAATGGGTCAGATGGGTGCAGTTGCACATGGTGTAATTCATATCAGAATGTACAGATTTACAGCCTGATGTGTTCCAGCCACTGAGGTTATCTGCATAGCACAGAAATAAGATATTTCATCTGCAACTAGCTGTCTTTCGCCCGCTCCCCACCAACATTTATAGTCTCCCTGCTGGCATCACTGGGGAATGTGTGAATCGAAGCCCAGGATCACACTAACTTGGAGTTCAGATGCAACATCTATCACCCTGGCAGGGGATGGGGTGTTAAGGCCCGTCACACTCCCAGCTTCCATCTCTCAGGCTTCCCACTTCTTCCAGTATTGCTAAACTCATTGCTAAACTCGTGGGAGGAAGACAGATTAACATTCTTGTTTACTTGGCAGGGTCTCATTTGAAAAGAAGGCATAAAAAGTTATGCACTGAGCTTAGTAATGTTGTCTAAAGTAGTCATGGTGGAACCCTGAATTAAAATCAACACATCTGAGGCCATCAGAAAGACAGTTTTGATTCAGCCCATCACTGCCACCATTCCCATTGTTCAATTATGCAGTTCTTTAGATAAACCCGGGATCAGCTGTGTTTTTGCATAGGAAATTATGGCCATACTCATTTATTGCATTTCTTCTGGGTTTAGCAAGATGTCAGGCTGGATTCAGCCACTATCCTGCTCCAAATTGTACTGGTACCAATCTATAACATTATATAGATGGTTGGTACTTGGCCAACAATCTGTTGTGCTATGTTCTTTAAACACAGCGCAACAGCTAAAGCTATAAAACTCAACTGTTTACTGGTGGTGTTTGGGGTTTTTTTTAAATCAACTTTTCAAATGCCAAACCCAGGGCCAGTTTGAGCATTCAATAAGTGAAGCTGTCTGCTTCGGGCACTCCAGAAGACGGCAGGAACCGGTGCCTGAAAGCAAGACTATTTTCAAGTAGGGTGGTGGAACTTATTTTACTGGAATGAAGCACATTTCCAGGGTTGGGGTGGTGGAGAATATGATGGGGGCATCATACACAGCTAGTGGGCAGGAACAGAGAAGGTGTTTTATGTTGGAAATGGAGCACTGAAGCTTGTGACAAATACCCTGAACCAGTAGGGGGTGATAAACAGAAAAAGAGCCTGGTTGACTCCAGGATTGTCTAAACGGTGAAAATACTCCTCATAGAATTTGAGGAGAATACAATTTGTTTAAATGGCATCCCACATCAATCTGCCATATTCGGAATCCAAAAACTCCACAGGAAAAGCCTTCACAGCTTTCCCCATATTTTTAAAAAAGCTCCACAGGGAATCCACATTCCCACTCGTTGGGACAACCAATTTGCTTTGATGCACATTTCTCATAAGCGCAGAAGTGGAAAGCTGATTGGTTGAACATGCGCATGGATGAAGCTTGCTAACAAGGCAAGTGCCCAGAACAACCATGTTGGATTTTCGCCCTAACGATCATCTGCTGAGGTGATGAAAAAGCCTCCACGCATTTTTTTTCTATTGATTTAGGCAGAATATCACACTGTCACACCACATATATGCTTTTTAAAAAATACTGTTTGGCAGCAGCAACTGGTGACAATAAAAACGTAAGTAGTTCACTCGCACCGGCCATCTTGATTTGCAGATATGCCTGTTGGAACAGCAAAAGCAGATAGCTTCGCATGCCTGTGATATTGCCCCCAAAACATTAAGGCAAATAGAAGCTGTGGCAAATTGGCATTAGTGCACATCAATCCACATGTTTTCCCTCTTATAGACAAGCCCCAGATATCCTGTTTTCTAGACAACAACGTATGGATAGGTAGATGGCTATTCTTGACCTCTACTTCCTCCTTGCTTCTTTTCCAACAAGAGTGAATTGTTCTTTCTCCATCTTTCAGTCATTAATATACACCCATCATTATGTGTGCATAATCATTGCAAGCACATCTGCACTCATGAAAGCCAGCTCTAGGGGTTATGAGCAACATAGGAAGCTGCCTTCCATCTAGCCTTCCATCCTTGGTCCATCTAGCCTTAGACTTGGTCTGGCAGTTGGGACTCTCCCGGTTTTCTAGCCTTAACTGGAGATGCTGGGGTTCAACCTGAATTCTTCTGCAGAGGGCCCTAGGAAGCTGCACCAGACCATTGGTCCATTTAAGCCAGTATCCTCAGCTCTGACTGGCAGCAGCAGCTCTCTTCATTTTCAGGCAGAATTTTGTCCTAGCCCTCCCTGGAGATCTATGGTTTCCTTGGTCTTACATGTGAGTAGCAACCAGGCCTGACCCTGCTTAGCTTCCAGAATTAGATGAGGTAAGATGTCTTTGGGGTGAAAGTATTTTAAATTAAAATTTCTCTTCTGAATTTTCAGAAACAAAAATAAAAGTGTACATTAAAATAAAGCCCAACTCCCAGAATATTCATTTTCTTCCAAAACACACAAGCTTAGCACCACTCCACTGTTCCTGCTACTATAAATATCCAATATTTTCCTTCAGTGGGCAGATCAAGAGCTAACTTAACTCTTTTCTATTTCTTTCTCTTTTCAAATAATCATCACCCTACACAGACTTTTTCTCATGTACTCCACCCACCCATTCGCACATACCCTCCACCCTTCAAAACTGCTTTAATCATCAAAGCTCATATGCTCTGTTTCCACATGTTTCTAAAAAAAGGAGAATGGCATTGGTTGGCTGCAGCCCACAGGCTGGGGACCCACATCCCACTTAGTGGAAAGTGGGGAGGGTACTATTTGCCTTTCACTTCAAGGAGTAAAACACCTTGAGCTGCTAATGGCAAAATTATTGAATCCCCGTTGTGGGTGAAAGTCAAATTAAGAAAGTCTCTCTCCTATCTCCCAGATGGTGAAGCAGACTTGCAAGCATTGCCATTCCAATCCAGGTGGTTTCTAAATTATTGATTTTAAAGTACGTATTGATTATTTTTAATATGCACTGGTTTTACATGCTCTTTTGACTAGCGTTATGTGTCTAACTGTTGTTGTAGTCTATTCTATAGCTGCTCCCTGCCTTGATCCAGTGGGAGAGATGGGTAAGATGATATCATCATCATCATCATCATCAAGTGCAGGGATGGAAATCACATTGGCCTCCAGATGTTTGACTGCAGGTCCCATCATCCCTAGTCAGAAGAGTCAACAATATTAGAGCAATACTAGGAGTTGCAGCCCAACAACATCTGGAAGGTCACATGATTTCTCATTCAGTGGCAGAACATTTTATCCTATGCATTCAAAAGGTCCCCAAGGGTCAATTCTCAGTATCGCCAGGGTGGAGGCAGAAGAGAAGGATCCTGAGAGAAAAGATTTGGAAATGGGGTCTGAAGACCCCAGAAAGGTGCTGAATTAGGCAAGATGGATCAGCTCAGGTGATGGCAGGCAGCCTCATTTGGCATATACTTCCCCCATATGACAGGAAGAGTGAGAGTTATAAGATTAACCAAGGGGGAACCCATCAGAGTCAAGATATTTTGCTGCTTGAGGTAAAAGGCAAGAAAACACCTTCCTCCATTCCACGTACAGGTGACAAATACATTGTCAACTAAATCTTAGTCCAGCAGTGGGACAGAGTCCTTCATCACACCTGTAGAAAGCCTAGAATAGGTTAGATATGGTGCAATTGCAGTTCTGTCTTCTAAGAAAGAAAAGTGGCAAAGATGGGAACTATTGGGGTGGGCTGCAGAGCTTGGAAAGTTATGTTTCTGGACTACCACTCCCAGAATCCCCATCCCCTGCCCCACCCAGCATGCCAGAGGCAGCTGATGACTCCACTGATGTGGGGTTGCATATCCACTCTTAGTTTGCCACAACTCATGCAAGTTTTGTGGGAGTTATCCCAGGGACTGAACCCTATTCCCAAGAGAGGTTCAGCACTTGGATAGCTCCCATAAAACCCAGGGCCCATCTAAATGGTCAAAAAAAAAATCCTCATTGAATTTGCTAGGAATCCTGCCTGTCTAAATGGGATCATGCACCAATCCACACTATTCAGAAAGAGGGGGCCCCAAAACAGCAGAAATAATGCAGGAAAAGCCTTCGTGGCATTTCCCGTGCTTTTTTTTTTAAGTGAGGGTTGTGCATTCCTGCTCATTAGGACATTCGAGCGACAAGTGATTCGAAGGGAAGTACAAAGCTGATTGGCTGGGTGAGACCGGGGGTGGGGCTTTCTAAACAGGGCAAGCACCCACTGCCGCCATGTTGGATTTCCACCTTAGTGATCACTCGCTAAGGCGATAAAACGGGGTGGCTATTTTTTGTTTTGCTTTCATGTTAAAACATAAAATCACTATATTGCTCCAGCACAACTTTTTTAAAAAATTGGTCGTATTGAAGAACTAACACAAATAAATCATTCGCAGCCGCCATCTGGAATGTGAGGCTTATGGGGGCTTCTGAGGCCAAAACCACCATTAAGAAATGTCGCTGTTGTACAAAATGCCATTACTACAAGGTACTCCATTCTGCCCTGTCATATAGATGGGCCCCCAGAGAAGATAAGGATGCTGGACCAGATGAAACTTTGGCCTGATGTTTCAGGGCTGTTTTGATGTTCGTCATACTCACCATTCTTATTAAAGTCCCAAAAGACACAGTGCACAGAGGCATTATTCTGCAAAAAAACAGAAAATGGTTTAGGATATGTGTTGCTTTCCAACCAGCTGATCTTCACCTTTTTAATAACTCACCACCATATAACAATCCAGAAGTTTACAACCCATTAAGCACTTTGGGACACAATTCTATAAAGAAGTAATTCCCACTGAGTTTATTTGCAGGTAAATATGCATAGGTTTATAAAATGCAGAATGACGAAATGTTGTTCTTGCTTTTAATTTGGTATGTTAGTAGTTTGGGGATTTCTGCTGTTTGGACAGAAAGGCAAGACAAAAATAGCTTAAAATATAAATTAACAATAGTACCAATGAAATTAAGGCCTTCTTTTCTTCCCCCACCCCTCATGCCATGCGGTATATCTACATAAGAGTGGTCCTCTAGCAGAGCTTAGACAAATGACTTGTTTGGACTATAGCTCCCACAATCCCCTGGCCAGTGTGGCCATGGCCATGGTAACAGAAGGATTGTGGGAATTGTAGTGAAAAAAGTCATTTGCCAGAGCTTTCCTCTCTTAAATCTGGCAGGGATTACTTCATCCATATTATCTCACTCTGCCATGAGTCAACACAACTGCTAAGCAATGCACTTCAGTGCTGTCCAATTAAATCTAACGGAGCTTTTAGGATACGGTACCACATTTGGCTTTATATGTTGCAGAATAATATTCACTGGCTCCTTGAGGTTTTGAACAAGCACATTCTCCATGCTGGCACCCACAACGTAGGTGTTTAGAACTTTGTTCTCAAAGCTGCTGTCCTAGGAGAGAAAAATACAGACAGACGTACGTTTTCACAGTTCTGAAGTTAATGGTATTCAAACTAGTGCCGAGCTGCAATTTCTCAGAAGATAGCATTTGGAGATTTATTTTTTTTCTCACCATCAGTGTTCCTGATGGTGAACCCTTTGGTACAACACTAGATACCAGTCTATTTTCAGACTGATTAAGACTGATGAAATAATATACAGCTTGGATCCAGGATACTTGAAGAATGATATTTTCTGGTCCAAGTCTATCCAGGTTCTGACATCTTTGTATGGCACCCTTCTTGGTCCCACCCCCCTCACAGATGAGGATACAAAAGAGGGCCTTCTCGGTGGTTACCTTCAGGCTGTGCATCTTCCTTTTAAAGAAAAGCTAGACTTACTCCTTCCTGTTGTCTTTGGGGTTGTCTAAATTGCAAGAATACTCCTCATGGAATGTGAGGAGAAGACGACATGTCCTAACGGCAATCTGTGTTGTTTCGCCATATTGTGAAAATGGCAAAAACTCCAAGGGTTTTCCTGGAGTCCTTAAAAAACTCCAAGGGAAATGCACACCCCCAACCATTAAGACAATTGTACTAATTATTGCACGGTCTGGAGAGGGAAGAAAGGACCCTCTGATTGCTCAGGGGTGCACAGGCATGATCCTGCACTTTACCCTTTTCTCTCTGGAGAGGGAAAAGGAGGAACCGGGGAAGGAAGGATGGCTCCTTCCTTCTCCGTAGATCCTAGTCCGCTTACATTGTTCAGTGGCTGCCATTTTTACCTGAAACAGTGAAGTTGCACCAAAGAAGCTAAACTGGATCTCAGTGTGATTTTCTGGCTCAAAAGACTGTGCACTTAAGTAATCTCTCAGCGACGCTGGCAAATATATGGCACCCAGGGCCGTTGTGAAGGGGGCTTGGCGGATATCGAGCTGTGGGAAAGAGAAATGAAAGAAAGCTGTAATAGGAAAGAAGAGTCTAGAATCTGCTTCTGATGTTAAACTAAACATGATATGGCTCATCTTCACACCAAAACACTGAATCTCATCTTTCTCTCAGGCCAATTTTATTTTCTGAATATGTCTTACATGTTCAGCTATTGCTGCATAGTTGTAGGAGGCAATCCAGAGCACCAGATAAATGCTCCATTTTTATCAGAGCTTGGAAAAGTTACTTTTTGAACCATACATAGCCACTGGGGTTCTGGGAGCTATGACCCCAAAAGTAACTTTTCCGTGTTCTGATTTTTCCCCTCAGTTTCCACTAAATAAGTGTAACAACAGAAGAACCTTAATTCAGGAAGTGCCTAGCAGAACTTGGAAACTTACCGTACTTTAAAAGAGTAAACCATTCTATTTGTTACAGTATTTAAAAAGTAACTCCCTACTATTGCTCATTACAATGATGGAAATGAGTAACTTGCTACATTACTTGAGGCACTACTCATTACTTTTCCACTATGTTCTGTTACTTTGGTGGAAGAAAAAAACCCAGCATTGGTAAGAGAAAGGCACAAAGCTTAAACATTTTCTAAGAAGATACCTATAAAGATGTCTTTTATTTATCATGCAATTGAAGTAACTTTGCACTTGCGTGTTTCATTACTGTTGACGTGTGGCTTCATCACACTATCATTACCCCAAACCATAACTAGTTGCAAGTGGTTATGGCTTGGGACCTCAATACTTACAGAATCGTAGACTCATAGAGTTGGAAGAGACCACAAGGGGCATCTAGTCCAACCCCATTCTGCCATGCAGGAATACACAATTAAAGCATTCCTGACAGATGGCCATTCAGCCTCTGTTTAAAACCCTCCAAAGATGGAGACTCCACCACATTCCCAGGCAGTGTGTTCCACTTCTGAACAGCTCTTACCGTCAGGAAGTTCTTCCTAATGTTTAGGTGGAATCTCTTTTCCTATAGTTTGAACCCATTGCTCCGTGTCCTAGTCTCTGGAGCAGCAGAAAACAAGCTTGCTCCATCCTCAGTGTGACATCCCTTCAAATATTTAAACATGGTTATCATACCACCTATTAACCTTCTCTTCTCCAGGCTAAACATACCCAGCTCCCTAAACTGTTCCTCATAGGGCATGGCTTCCAGACTTCCCACCATTTTGGTCACCCTCTTCTGGACACCTTCCAGCTTGTCAATATCCATCTTGAATTGTGGTGCCCAGAACTGGACACAGTATTCAAGGTGAGGTCTGACCAAAGCAGAATAGAGTGGCATTGTTACTTCCCTTGATTTAGACACTGTACTCTTATTGATGCAGCCTAGAATTGCATTGGCTTTTTTAGCTGCCGCATCCGACTGCTTACTCATGTTTAGCTTGTGCTCCACTAAGACTCCTAGATTCCTTTCGCATGTGCTGCCATCAGGCCAGTACTTGAAGGAGCACCTCTTCACTGGCACCTGCTTGAGGGCCCCCCCATCCTTATATGGGGCAATATGAAGTGCTAGAACATGAGAGAGGGACTTCTTGGCTGTGGCACCCCGGTTGTGGAATGCCCTCTCCTTGGAGGTCTGATTGGCACCAATGCTGTTTTCTTTACAACATAGTTTTTTATTAAAGACTTCATGGACTAATGTATTTCAAGGATGCATGCCCACGGTTTTAAACCATTGCAGTTTTTAAAGGGGGTTTAACTATTACTGTGTTTAACATTTTTATCTTGTTCAGATTATTTATGCTTTTAATCTGGAGATGTTTTAAATTGCTTATATTGTACACCACCTTAAGATCCTGTGATAAGGGCAGGGTAGAAGTGTTTTAATAAATAAGTAACTGTGCTGCTTATAACTTCCAAGCTCTGCCATCTAGTTCTGCCCAAAGTTGGTAATAAGACTGGGGAGGGAAGGTGGAAGTAATAAAACAAAAAAGTGACCCTCACCTCTGGATCCATCTTGGCACTGTAAGATGTTACCCCAAAAGCGATCCCCTCAAAATTCACAGGGTCTGGGCGCAACAGAGCCAAAGCCAAATCGGGCATCACAATGGATGCATTTCTCCCATTATAGGACATCTTGAAACCTATCTGTTCTGTTAGCTGTAAGATGCTAGACAACAAAGGAAACAGAAGAAAACACATAGGCATAATGTTCATTCATGGCTGTCACAACTGGCCAATCAAGTTTTATCATCTTGGCTCCCCTTTATCACTTTCTCACTCTCTCTCTCTTGATTTGTAGTGGGGACTGAATAGAGATGTAAAGAAATTTCACCACTGCTGAGATTATAGTTGAGTTTGGCTTCTTCTTCTTTTTGATGAATAATAATAACAATAACAATAACAATATCTTCTTCTTCTTCTTCTTCTTCTTCTTCCTCTTCTGCTTCTTCTTCCAGGAGTGCTTTAGCTGTGTATTCCTGAATGGCACGGGGTTGGACTAGATGATCCTTGTGGTCCTTTCCAGCTCTAAGATTCTATTATTCTAGATCTTGGGATTTGTAGGATGCACTCATGGCAGTTAAAGAGGAACATTAGTGCTATAATTGTTGGGTCATGTGAAAAGACACTCAGATGCAAACAGAACTCCATTTGAAGGTAGTGGAAAGAAGCCTGGTAGAATTACTTAGCACAAGTCAACATTTGAAGAAGGATGGCAGTAGCAAAATAGTTTGCAGCCTTTGCCTCATTATTCTTTCAGGGAATCTTGGCTCTAGATTCACAATTTCTCACACCATCTGCTATGCAAACTCATACCAGAAGAAGTGCCACAGTGGCAGCAGGCCTGAGAGGGTGGGGAGCAGGTAACACTCTCTTGGAAAAGCACAGGGAGGTTGCCTTCAGATTTTTTACTTGAACTTGTAACTCAGGCAAAACCTCATTGCGGTTCTCAGTGAAAATGAGGTTTCCTGCATGCTTGTACATGAAGAATTCAAAGACATAGCCATGTTAGTCTGGAATATCAGTATGCAAAGGGATCTTGTAGCATCTTTGAGACTAACTGGAGAGAAAGACTTTGGTAGCATAAACGTTCATAGACTTAAGTCTACTTCATTGGATGAATGAAGTGAAGAGCCTAGCAACAGACCTTTACAGCTATAAATTAGCAAGTGTGCGTGAGAATAAGAACAGAAAGGCAGAAGCTCTTCACAACTCTTCTGCATCAGATCCCAGAGCGTATGTTATGACATAAACTTGTTTAAATTGGAAGTTTTAAATTGGAAAACCAGCATGACTGAGATAAACTCATAGGTGATAGGCAGCAGAACTGAAATGAGTTTGAGTGCCTTTCTCTATAACTTCCCTCCTTCCTAAACTTTGCAAAGTGTGCCAGTGTGGTACTGTAGTTTGAATGCTGAACTCAGACTAGGAAGAATCACAGAACCATGGAATCATAGAGTTGGAAGAGACCACAAGGGCCTGCCAGTCCACCCCTGGCCATGCAGGAACACACAATCAAACCACTCCCAAAAATGGCCATCTAGCCTCTGTTTAAAAACATCCAAAGAAGGAGACTCCACCACACCACCAGGCAGTATATCCCACTGTTGCACAGCTCTTACTGTTAGGAATTTCTTCCTTAATGTTTAGATGGAATCTCTTTTCTTGTAGTTTGAGTCCATTGCTTCATGTCCTAGTCTCTGGAGCCCCAGAAAACAAGCTTGCTCCATCCTCAATATGACATCCCTTCAAATATTTAAACATGGATATCATGTCTCCTCATAACCTTCTCTTCTCCAGGCTAAACATGCCCAGCCCCCTAAGCCACTCCTCATAGGGCATAATGGCTTCCAGACCTCACACCATCCTGGTTGCCCTCCTCTGGACACATTCCAGCTTCTCAACATCCTTCTTGAATTGTGGTGCTCAGAACTGGACACAATATTGCAGATGAGGTCTGACTAAAGCAGAATAGAGCGGCACTATTACTTCCCTCAACAGGAAGATGCAATATCAAGCCCCTATGGAGCTATGAAATTTCCTTGCTCACCAGAGGGAAGGTAAGACATGTAAACTATCATCATCAACATCACCATTGTTGTCAAGGAACAAGGAGCAATTCACTTAAAGTAACTAGAAAACTCCCTCCTCCCAATTCAATCAACACAAACTATCTATCTTTTTTTTAAAAAAACAAAAACTGCCATGTTCATGATTATATATAACATCTTTATGTAATTTGTTTATGGAAATTTGACAAATATACATAACAACATGAACAGTTTATTTTGAAAATACTCAATAAAAAATTAAATTTAAAAAAACTGCCATGTTCAATCTACTGTCAGACTCCTTTCATGGACCTTAAAGGGTTAAATGTTCCTCTTCAATTATCTACTTCTCCCATCATGTTCCCCTTATTTTACACCAGGCAGGTGACCCTCTTGCTAGTTTCCTTACCTGTTGAGCTTCCCTTGCACGTATACATTGGCTTTCATTTTCATGAAGACATCTACTATTTGTAAGGACTTCCTCGCCAGAGTCGGGCTGATCTCCTCGCAGTTGGCAATGTCAGTCAATTTAAGCACAAGGACCGTAACCTCTTCTTCACTCCACTGAGAAGAATTTAACAGGATCAAAATGTGATCTACAAGATCTTCAGCGTTATCTACAAGAGGGAAGGGGCAGGGAGGAAACAAAGTGAAAATCTCCTTGAAGGTTTCCCATTTGGTGGTCAAAAAACCAGGTACCATAGTCAAAGAAAGCCATAAGGACCCAAATGGTGAACCTGGGAACCTGTTGGAACCATTTGCCTGTTCCTCAGCACCCAGAGCTTGGGAAGTTCCTTTTTTCCAAGTAATTTCTCCCAGTACATGTTGTAGTAAAGTAATCCATGGATGTTACTTCTTGCAGTGATTTTTTTTAAAGCATCTTGTGTTACATTATTTCTTTTGTATATATAAAGTTTTGTATATATAGATTCACCAGTTGTGAAAGCTGGAGAGTGAAGAAAGCTGATAGGAAGAGAAACGATCCATTTGAAATGTGGTACTGGTGTGTGGTGTAGTGGTTGAACCCAGAGATCAAATCCCCACTCAGCTGTGGAAATCTACTGGATGACCTGGGGCAAGTCACACTCTCACAGCCTCAAGGGGAGGCAAAGGCAAAGCTGTCTCTGAGCTTAGGGTCACCATAAGTGAGAAACAATGTGAAGGCACACAACAATAACAACAACAACATGCCTCCCCAGGATCCTTACCCACTGTGATGGTCACATTTTGAAGGGATACAATATTATTTGGCAGATTTTGCAGTAGCTGACACGAGGTCAGATTTTGTCTCGTCCAATAAGCTTTTTCAGTCTTGATGTTAATTGAACTTTAAGAAATGACAGAGAGATTGAAAGAGAGAAATGAAAAACCACATATGACATCACCATCACCATCAGTAAAGCTGTACTTTTATAGGTTTTCAGCCATATTTACAATAACCCAGTCCCTAGAGGATTAATTTTTTAAAATATATTTTTATTTCAAAAAAGTACAATTCCCATTAGCTTTAGCCAGCAAAGCCAATGGCAAGGGATTGTAGGATCTGCAGTCCAGAAACATCTGTGGGGCCAGGGTTGCCTACCCTTAATCTAGATCTAATGGTAACAAACTAGAAAATAAAGAAGAAAACATATTTTAAAACTGATTGATGGAAGGTCCATTGTTGTACTTAGTAACAAAGGAACCTGTCAGATACAGGCAGAAGTGGAAGTTGGGAATTATAAGAGTTTTGGAGGTTGGGGGCCATAAGATGGGACTTGGGGCCACATCTAGCCCCTGGGTCATGCTTTCCCCACCATACTGTAATCAGGGGTGGAAAAAGTGTGGACCACAGGTTGCATGCAGCCACTGGATCCACTTTTGTGGCCCAAGAAGCTCCCCACAAATCCTCGACAAATCATCCAAACCCCCCCCCCAAAAAAGCCATTTTTATTTAAAAATATTTTAAATCTGATTTTCAGGCAATATTTGTCTGAAACCCATATAGAAAGTCTCCCAAATACATGAAAACATGTAGAACTCCCTACCCCCCCACACACAAATACAGTACTTCCATTTTTCTCTGCAATCCCTCTCAAAATGGCAACTTCTTGTCGCCATTTTGAGAGGGACCACAGAGGAAAAAAGAGGTATTTGAGTTTGGTGTAGGGGAGAGTGGCTGACAGAATGGCATGATGTCCATGCAGTTGTCCACCCCTGCCATAGATTCATGTGGTCAGAGGAGCTCCAGCTGTTATCCTTTGGGATAGTTACTCATACACCATTAATCTCATAACATGCAATGCAGTGGAGCTCAGGAAGAAGAGCAGAAAGCAAGCTGCCAGAACTCACCAGGCCCTGCTAGCAAAGTTCTCTGTGTTTCTCACACAGGTCTGATGTGTCACATCGGCAGGAATTGTCTCTGGCCATGTGTATGTCCCCTTGTATTTTGTGTGGACACTCTCTTCAGGGCACATCTCGGGATCTTGGAGCAAGCAGAAAACATAAGAGCCCCTCCTAGATCATGTACATGATATTTACCAGTGCAGCCTTATTTGAGAACTCACACTGAAAAAGTCTTGAAGAGAAATGACAATGCAGAAAGAATCACAACCCAAAAACATCACCCAAGGAGACCTTCTGCTGTGCTTTCTGCAACCAGACTTGTTTATCTCGGATTGGCCTTTTTAGTCATCAGCATGCTTGCAGAAAGCGCGGGATGAGTCCTTCCTGAATCTTCATTTGCGAAGAAAAGCCAGAGAGATGACATGATGGAGTGACTGCAACTCCCATCATAGAGCCAGAACTACATCTGCTAGAACTACATTTCCCATCATCTGTAAAGTTCCATTCGCTGCTTTCCAGACAGAAGGTAATACAGGGGGTGGGACCCTCATTTCCTAAACATGACATCACATCACTTAGGCAGAGCCAATCAGATTTGGTTAATGGAGTTTTGAGTTTTCTGCAGTCTATTGTCTGAGACACATGTTTTAGTGAAGGTCTGAAGAGTGGAGCACACATGGTTCAAGAGTCATCAGACATCCCATGATACCATGAAGTCCATGGTATCAGTCTGTGTCCCAACTGGGATGGGCTAGGCTCATGCTTAGCTGAAGCCGGCCTAGCTTAGTCTCTGATGATGGGATTCAGAGTCATGCTATTAAAAAAAAATATTTACAATTATTACACAACAACTATACACACAAACTATATACACTACCAACTCTACTATACACTACAAGAGATTGGGGAGAAGGTCTTCCCACTCAGAAGGTGTTATTTCCAAGGAAACTTTACACACATGTCTTTTTCTAACACCTCTTTTCCCTCTAACTTAAGGGCTTCAAGTATGGCATCCTTGTTTTCACAGTAGCAGGTATGAACCACTGCTAAATAAAGCTTGGGAAAAGTTTCCAAGGATCCCCCCAGAAAAAAATATATTTTTTCCAAGCTCTTCTGCTAACAAACTGAAGATGGAGTCAGTTTGTTTTCATGTTGGTGGGATGGTATCTCCATTCCAGGTTTTACTCCCTATTTTAAAGAGAATTCTCTTTGCTATCCCCAAAATGGACTCAGCACCTTGGAGATTTCCTTTAAAATCCAGACCATTCTGTGGAAAGGATCCAGCACCTTGGACAACTCCTTTAGTTGAGTCCTTTGGGGGAGAAGGAATCTGTTCTTTGTTCTGCTTTAAAGTTCAGGCTAAAATCCAGAGCAGATTCATCCATGCAAACCAAACAAAACTATAACCCCCGCATCCTCTCGCTACAAAAAAAAAAAAATGCAAAAACATTGATTTCCTGCCCATCAAACTGAAAACATAAATGTAAATATAATAACATTTTCTTCCTGATCCGTACCTAATACAGGTTAATCCTCTAGCTATCTTCCTTTCATATAGTATTCAGTATTCAAAACCCACAAGCATTACCATTCCTTCTTCTTTATTAAAATATATTTTTAAAATGGTTCCCTCTCTTTTTAAAATGTGTCTATGAGAGCCATTTTTCAAAGTAGCCTACCTCAAAAGGCTGTTGGGAAGAGAAAGGAGGAGAAACAGTGAGAAGGCAGAAGAAAAAGAGTATGGAAATCTGATGGTTATCTTACAAAAGGGAGTGATCCTTGGGCTCTTCACATTCATAGAGAGATGCTCTTCACCATAATCACCAAACAATGACCTTCTGAGCATGTTCAGGATCTCTTCTTCACCTTGATCAGAGGTGATCCTGACAATGGACTTGGAAGAATAGCTGAAACTACAACAACACAAAAAGACAATCACAAGGGTGGTCGATTTCTCTGTCCTGGCATCAGTCTCAGCCCTTAAAATCCTATGAATTTATTTGACATGTCCATGAGCAAGTGCAGAGTATGTGGCCCTCATTGCCAGATAATAAATGGGAATCTATTTGGCTGTTTCTAACTTTGGGGGGGGGGGTGTTAAAAAAATAATCTGTGAATTTAGAACTAGTTTTAAAGAGGAGTTTTTAGCTTGCTTTCAATATGTTCTAATCATACATTTACTGCTTTAAAGCCTTTTAAACAGATGATATTTCACCTGTGGGGGGTTATAAAGGGTTGAAAGGTAATAAAGACATGTTTTAATTAAAATAATAAGACTAAATAATAAAAATCCTGACACCACAGAGACTGGAGAGAAGATCTTCCCACTCAGAAGGTGTTATTTCCAAGGAACCTTTACACACACGCACGTCTTTTTCTAACACCTCTTTTCCCTCTTACTTAAGGGCTTCAAGTATGGCATCCTTGTTTTCACAGCAGCAGGTATGAACCACTGCTAAATAAAGCTTGGGAAAAGTTTCCAAGGATCCCCCCAGAAAAAAATATATTTTTTCCAAGCTCTTCTGCTAACAAACTGAAGATGGAGCCAGTTTGTTTTCGTGTCAGTAGGACGGTACCTCCGTTTCAGGTTTTACTCCCTATTTTAAAGAAAGTTGTACTGTATTTCCTATCCCCAAAATGGACTCAGCACCTTCGAGAGTTCCTTTAAAGTTCAGTTTATTCTGGGAAAAGGATCCATCACCTCAGACAACTCCTTTAGTTTAATCCTTTGGGGGAGAAGGAATCCGTTCTTAGTTCTGCTTTAAAATTCACACTAAAATCCAGAGCAGATTCACTGCCCCATTGACACAGAAGCCATCAGCTGCTAATGGCAGGCATAAGAGTAGGAATATCAGTTCTCTTAGTTTTCACAAACTTTTAAAATGAGGTTTTCGCACCAATTTCCCAAGGTATTATCTTTATGGCACCATCTGACTTTTCTGTCATACATTACTTAGTTACTTAAAATACACACACACGTACGCGGAGGGGCAGGTTTCTTTGGAAACAACATCCTGCTAAGTACCAGAAATGTGACATTTTCTTATTCATTCACATTTTTTAAATTGCTGCCCCCAAAGCTCAAGGCAGTTAAGAAAATCTGGTATCCAGTACAGATTGTAAGCAATCAAGCAATTTTTATATAAAGGAGGGCAATCAAGTTTCTAACTCTCATGTTGCTAAAGGGAGTATAGCAGAGCTCATCTTTCTGTGTGATTCATAATAGTTGTTACTCAGCCACGTGTGATACTCTGAGTTTTGTCTTTATCATTTTTAATAGCCAAGTCACGCATAAAGGTCTTCACTAACTGTGTGATAGTAAAAGCCAGTCATTAAAGCAACAGAGGAAATTTAAAATTCATGAATATAACTGATGCTAAAACACCAGTGCCCACCTAAGGAACCTCACAGGGTATTCTGGGATTTATCAGGAGAACAGCACAGTGCAGAGCAGTCCCCAAAAGTAACTTCTCCAAGCTCTGTCACAGTCTGTACATCTGTGAGTGCTTGAATAACCTCAGTCTCTATATTTCACAAATAGGATAGTGCATCTCTCTCTAATAGGATGCCAGCCAACATTTTCTGTATAAAAGTATTGGCCACAATGCTGCATTGCCAGACATTAACTATGATGATGGAGCTCCATCATCACAGTTATGCCTGACAAAATCACTTCCCCCAAAAGACCTGCCTGTCCAGCCTGGCAGCATCCTAGCTGAAAGGTTTCCAAAGCACTGAAGATCAGGATGCTAGAAAATGATGTCTGCAGCACTCTCCTGATTGTGGGGCACTTTGAAAAGAGGCAGATGAAAGACTCCTCAGGGTTCAGCTGCAACTGCTTGTCTCATTTATTTTATTTTATTTTTATTTATTAGATATTTATACCCCACTCTTCAGTCACAAGGCTATCAGAGCAGCTTACAAACTGTTTTAAGCAATAGCAATTTACACATCTACACTGCATTAAGCAGTTTCCAATGTGTGTTAGCTAATGTGTCTCATCACAGGCCCATGACTGGAAGAGGGCTACAGATATCGTTTTCCAATGCCCCAATCTGCATAGAAAGCCTTTGGTTGGCCCACAATGTAGCTGAAAAGGAAAATGTTTGTGTAAAAGTCAAAATAAAAAACGGGAAGCTTCTACTTTGGAAAATGCACCGCTTACCTTTGAAAGGCCTGTTTGGCTTCCCTCTTCAGTTCACCGGATGCAAAGCAGCAAAGAGAGAGAAAGGAAGGGAGGCAAATTGCATTAACCAAAGTGCGCAGTGATGCTGGCAACAACAGAACAAAGCTTTACACAATTAACTGCACAATTACGATGTCTTAGAAGAAAGAACCAGGGCTAATTAGCACATTTTTACACTGAAGTCTTCCAGCAACATTTCCCTCTTTCACCCTATATGTGCTGAATGAAGTTTGAATTCTGTCCTATTTCGCTAAAAGCACAGCACACAACATATTAGATGGTGCTCGTTCATCCCGTCAGTGCTCTGATACCCTTGTTTGGTTTTTTCACTCTGCAAAGAAGAGAATCTGCTGGCCTTTCCCTCCATTTGGAATATTTGGAGCACTTTTATGTCATTTGGATACAGGAGAGATCTTACAAGGTGACACATGTAGGGGAAAAGGAAAGAGACTGTTCTAAAATTCCTGAAGAAAGACAAGGGATGGGTATTCTGTGGCCCTCTCCCAAAAAAGCATCATAGGAGATTATCAGACATGTTAAAGTGGTATTACACGAATGCCAGGAGACTGCAAAAGGGCTCCCTTTTCAGATGACGTTGTTCCCCCCTCGTTCCGCTGCCGTTCTGCTGGTGCAGCTTTTTATTGGCAGGAGAAGCCAGCAATAGCTCCCCTGTTCTGTTCCTGTCATGGATGTTCCTGTGAGTGAAAAGGTGTCCCATTATGCTGGCAAGATCCCAGCGTCAATGGGTGGTCCTGCCAGAACACTTCTGGGTGAGATCAGGACATCCAAGTAAGCTACCCTCTTTTTTTTGTACCCTCCCTGGGTTATTTGTAATGTTTTTAGTGTGTTTAGGTGCTTACGTGTCCCTTTTTTGTGTTTATTTTTATTTTCATTTTTGAATTCCCGCGCTCATGTCTTCTCGTAAGAATCCGAGGGGTTTCGATCCAGGAAGTGAAGGGAGCTCCGTTAGAGCTCTGTTCACTCTCGGGCTGCTGGAACAACGGGAGAGGAGGTAAGTGTGATGGGGAGGGTGATTGTGGTGAGTCAGGGACGGGACAGGGGCAGGAGTGGAGATAGTTGGACAGCAACGCTTTTTTAGTTCCTGTCTGATCATCTCCATAGTTACATTTCCAAGATTTGAGATGCAAAAATTGTTCATTCATATGTTTCACTGTAAATTAGTAAGCTTGCTCCATCCTTGTATGGCATCCCTTCCAATATTTAAACATGGCTATCATGTCCCCTCTTAACTTTCTCTTCCCCAGACTAAACATACCCAGCTCCCTAAGCCGCTCCTCATAGGGCATCATGGCTTCCAGACCTCCCACCATTTTAGTTGCCCTCCTCTGGACATGTTCCAGCTTCTCCGTATCCTTCTTGAATGGTGGTGCCCAGAACTGGACACAGTATTCCAAGTGATGTCTGACCAAGGCAGAATAGAGGGGCACTATGACTTCCCTTGATCTAGACACCAGACTCCTATTGAATTAGAACTCAGTTCCCTGCTCAGCCATGGAAACCCATTGGGTGACTTTGGGCAAGTCTCACTCCCTCAGCCTGAAAGGAAAGCCATAGCAAACCTCCTCTGAAGAAATCTTGCTGAGAAAACCCTATTTTTAAAAGCCAGGTTACAGTGGTGGTTTGAGTGCTGGTTTATATCCCCCCTCAGCCATGGAAACCCACTGGGGGACCCTGGGCAAGTCCCACTCTCTCAGCCTCAGAAGAACGCAATGGTAAACCTCCTTGGAATAAACCTTCCCCAGAAAATCCCATGGTAGGGTTGACTTACAGTCCCCATAAGTCAGAAATGACTTGAAGGCACACAGCATCAATAAACCAAAAGCGTGTCTAGGGCCTGCTGTTATTTATCCCTGCATAGTGTACAAAACCAAGCAAAATTTGCGATTAACTATTCCAAACCAGTTACCATGGCACATTTTCCACTGCTGCCATGGCAATTCCTTGTGCCTCGACAAGAAAATGCAGATGGAGGGGAGGGGAAGGGTAGGTAAACTGTGAAACTAATTTCCAAAAGGTGTGAAAAACAAGAGGAATGAACAAAAAGAAGATAACAGCAGATTATTATTTTGAAATCAAAAGAGACAGCTGTGAGCTCCTGTATACAAAATACATACCTTGATTTGAACGGGTAAACTTCTTTGTGGAATATTGGCTCTGTGTCAAAAACAGTGGGGGAGAGGATATTTTATGGCAATTTCAGGCAGAAATAGCTAAAGATCTGTACGACAAAGTAATTTGTGAGGGGATAGAGAAAGAGATGACATATAACAAATTCCAAGGCCCAAGCTTGGTTATAAAGGAGAGGGTGGATGAGTACCTTGAAGATCAATTCTTGTAATGCATCTCTCATTTCATATCAGATGCAATGGGCCACGCTAGTGTGCCAGGATATACAAATTCATAGAATCATAGAATTGCAGAGTTGGAAGAGACCACGAGGGCCATCCAGTCCAACCCCCTGCCATGCAGGAAATCACGATCAAAGCATCCCCGACAGATGGCCATCCAGCCTCTGTTTAAAGACCTCCAAGGAAGGAGACCCCACCACGCTCCGAGGGAGTGCGTTCCACTGCCGAACAGCTCTTACTGTCAATTGATATACAAATTCAGTCAATTGATATACAAAAATCAAATAAACAGGAAATTTTTTGAAATATCATAAAGCACAAGGGAAAAGAAGGACCAGTGGGAAAGCAATATAAAAGAACTAGGTATACCCGGCATAACATACACCCAATCCCCCTTTTCTTTCTGTAATGTTCTCTGTTTGCCTTTTTCATCGTAATATTTCATTTTGATGCCTTAATCTAGTTGATCTGTCCTCTAATGCTTCATTATGATTTCTTCTGCAGTTTCTCAGGGTTCTTTCACATGGTTCACCCACTTTTAGAAATTAATTTTTAGAAATTAAAAATTCATAAATTGTTTTACACGCTTTTTCTCAGAATCCTTTTGCATAGTTCAGCTACACGCTATTGTTTTAGGAAAAAATATTGCACCGTTTTACCTGTGGGTGGTGAGTGGCTGAGGGAGTGAGAGGAGGGAGGGGATTGGTTGGGTATGTTTCCTAAGCAGCCAATCAGCACACTGGGAAAGGAAACATACCCAAATGTTTTATAGGTATAGATATATCATTGCTACTGTCACAAGGTTCAGAAGATTTGCTTTCAAATAGTCTCTCTGGGTTTTAGATGCAGCCCTGGCATGTACACACACATGCTTTGCATAGCAGAACGCGTGGTTCACAAGCACTTGAAACATTTTTCTTTCTTTCACCAGCTTCCACTTTTCTTAGGATTTCCATTTTGGTGGCTAAACTTAGAGACCTATATGAGTATTTTGTTTTGTTTTTTAATGCTGGGAATGGTTGGTGAGGCAGGTTTCTGCTTTTCCTTCTGTTTTGCTCTTTAGGGATTCTATGAGGCAGCTGCATTTTACCTTGCCTATTGTAGGCAAGCACACACAGTCCAATACTGAAAGTCTGTGTTTCTCCAGCCCTCCTTCACCATACTCCTAGTACTGATATGGCTAACAAAATAATAATAATAATAATAATAATAATAATAATAATAATAATAAGCTAAACACACAAGGGAGGCATAAATGAGCTTCTTTGTTAGAGGCTTTGTTAACTGAGGTACGCCTGTAGTGGCTGTCCAAGCTAATATGCCAAGACCTTGGCCAAATCCACACTACACAAATAATCCAGTTTGAAGCAATTTGCGATGTTGCCTTCCTATGGAATCCTGGGATTTGTAGTTTGGTGAGACACCAGCACTCTCTAGCAGAGGGGGTAAAGGCTTTGTAAAACTACAGATCCTAGGATTGCATAGGAAGGAGTCATGCCAAATAATCCAGTTTCAAACTAGATTATTTGTGTAGTGTGGATTTGGCCGTTCTCTCTTCCCTTCCTTGATATCAAAAGAAAGAAAGTGAAAACACCTACTTCCAGGTATGAATAAAACAGGGGTGTTTTTTCCAGGTTTTTTTTTTCTGTTGAGTTTTAATTTTATATTAAATTGTGTATTAAGCATTTGAGTGACAAAAAGTTGTGATAACATATTTTTGAAAGTGAATTTGAAAAAAAAACACCTACTGGGGGTTTGATTTGATGTGATGGTTTGTTATGACAAAATTAAGATCCTGAAGTTTCTTCTTAAACTGAAAAGGAAAAAAGAGAGAGAGAGCGAAACAATTTAACTATGACTTGGTCCCTGGGTGAAAATAACTCAGCTTTTCTCTAAAAGAAATTATCATCTGCGGAAAAGTTTAATGTTGCCTGCTAAATCGGAGCATGAAGAAATTGTATCTTTGGACTATAACCCTTGGAATCCACAGGAATCTAAGAGAATTCTGTGAGTTGTAACTCAGAAACATAATTTTTCCAACCTGTAGTAGAAATAAATGCAAGACTACACTAGCTCAGGTCACCTCCCATGGAAGTTAATGGCTTCAATATCAATGGGGTGATGAATTCACTCTGGGTTTAAGTCCACACTTTAAAGGAGTTATCCAATGTGCTGAAGCTATTGAGGAAGACAGGGTTCAGAACAGCTCCTTTAAAGTTCAGATTAAAGCCTAAAGAGATTCGCCACCTAACTGCATGGACGTGGCTGGCCACCACTAATAAACTGAATGTACCCCACAGTGGGGAATTACACACATAGCCCCAGATCCTACATCATGCTTGTGCAATGTAAATCATGCTTGTGCAATGTAAATCATGCTTGTGCAATGCTTGTGCAATGTAAACCTGCACTTTTGTAGCTACATAGTGGTTGCATTGCACTACCCTTGTAATGAATACCAACACGGTGCAACCAATTGTTTCTCTGCCAATGCGCCTGCTTATTGCCCCCTTTTGCAACGGAGACATCACAGTGGTCATTTTTTTTGCAATCCCAGTGAATCAAGAGGGACATAGAAGCCACTGAGAAATAGTTACACACCATCCCAGAATGCCCAGCTCTATCCAAAATGGTTATACCTCCAACCAAAATGGTTATATCTATGGAACTCTGGATTACGCAGACGGTGAATTTCATACATCCATTGCATGATGGCCAAAAAAGTACAACTGCATGTGGATGGGAATTTACGCAAGCCATGTCAACAAGGGAGAGGACCTTTTCAATGGCTGCTCCCAGACTGTGGAACTCCCTCCCCAGAGAGTCCAGGATGACCCCATCTCTCCTCTCTTTCCATAAACAGGTAAAAACATTTCTGTGTTAGCATGCATTTGCACTTTGATGGGGGCTAGACCTTCAAATGCTGCACAATTTGTATTTTAAAGTGTTATCTATTTCAATATTTTAATGTTTGCCGTTTTAGCTGTGTAAATTGTTTTTTTAAAACTTGATATTTATAATTTTAATAATTTGTATTGCTTTTAATTTGGATGTTTTAAACTCATTGTTAGCTGTCTTGAGTCCCTATATTGGGAGAAAGGTGGGATACTAACAATCATCATCATCTCCTCCAACTGTCCCAGTTTGGATTAATCCTCTGTCATCCCACTTTTTCACTTCTTTTAAAAAGTCCTAGTTTCTCTCTCCTCCCCCCCACTTTTCCTCTTTGTGCTCAGCTTGCTTCAGTTGCTGTAAACACAAGACATTTTGTCTCTTGGGATGAAGGACAATATGGTACCACAGCAGAATTTTATTTTTTATTGGCAAAGAGAGTATGCAAAGTGGGCGTGGAAAGGCAGCCCTAAATAGAAGAGAGAATTAGGACTTACCCAATTTTTAGAAAGTTCCATAGCATCATAGTAATCAAACGTCTTCTGAAAATTGGAGGATACTGAAAAATTCATTTGGATGTTATAGAAGGCTACTGCAATAAGCAAAAAGAGAAAATAATGAACAGAAATGATTTCATTTTTAAAAAAAAACACCAAAAGTGTCAATATTGCAAGCAGAGATTGGAAACATTTCTCTCTCCAGGATTCTTAGTATAAGGGGTTATCTAAATGGTGAAAATACTCCTCATAGAATTTGAGGGGAATACAATTTGTCAATGCCATCCTGCATCAATCCACTGTATTTGAAAGGAGGCAGTCCAAATCCACCAAAAACTCCGAAGGAAAAACCTTTGCAGCTTTTCCTGTATTTTTTCAAAAGACTCTATGGGGGGTGTGCATTCCTGCTCATTGGGACAACCGATTCACATTTATTCACATTCCCGATAAGAGCAGAAGTGGAAATCTGATTGGTTGGACATGCACAGAAGGTGGAGCTTGCTATCAAGGCAAGCACCGGGAACCGCCATGTTGGATTTTTGCCGTAGTGATCATGTGCTGAGGCGATGAAACAGCCTCCCCCGTTTTAAATTTATTTAGGCAGAATATTACACTTTTGCACCTTAGATATGTTTTTTTAAAAATACTGTTCGGCGGCAACTGGTGACAATAAAAACATGACTCCAGGATAAATAGGTATATAAAATAGGTTTTATATATATGCCGAATTTTTCACGACCCCCACATTCAGTTACGGGACCCCATATGGGGTTGCAAACCACTGTTTAAGAAGCTTTGGGTTAGCCTATCAGAAGCAGTGGAATGTAGACTGCCTTGGAGGGTGGTGGAATCTCCTTCATTGGAGGTCCTTAGATGTTGGATGGCCACCTTTCAGAGACCTCTTAGCTTTGGATTCCTGCATGGCAGAAGATTAGACAAGATGGCTCCTGGGGTTCTGTTCAGCTCTATGATTCTATGATCCTCCATTAGCATGGGAACAGGTTGAGGCAGTCAATAATAATGGAAGGTCATATACTCATACAGTCTTAAACCACAAGGACCACAAGAGCCACCTAGTCCAACCTCCTGCCAAGCAGGAACACACAGATAAAACACTCCTGAAAGATGCTCATCCAACGTCTGTTTAAAAACCTCCAAAGATAGATAGTCCACTATCTTGTGAGATAGTCTGTTTCAATGTCAAACAGCTCTTAAAGTCAAGAAGTTCTTCCTATTGTTTAGGTGGAATCTCTTTTCTTGGAATTTGAATCCATTGCTCCGTCTCCTAGTCTCTGGAGCAGCAGAAAGCAAGCTGGCTCCATCTTCTACATGACATCCTTTCAAATATTTAAACATGGCTCTCATGTCACCTCTCTGCCTCAGTTGTGATCCAAGCTATCAAATGGGCAACAGATTGACAATGGCATCTCGTTCTGGCTCTTACAAAAGTCATGGTCATTAAAATGCAGGAGCCAATGTCAACATATTTATGGAAACAGCCTTTGGCATTTCTAACAGTCCTTTCTGGAAGAGAGTATTCATACCTGTACTTGTGGATTCAGGTGCTTTGCTTGTGAGTGGTGGGGCTGCAGAAGTAGTTTCTTCACCTGTCAGAGAGAGAGAGAGTAGAGTAGATGAACAGAAAGAGAGACAAATAATAGACCAAGTTGGAATTTGGCACTTGCAATGAAACTTCAGAGAGGCTTTGATGTGCCAGTCTACATTTTCGGCAGGGGGGAAACATATGCTACAATCTTCTCAGGGTCAGACCAATGTTAAGCAAGTGTAGGAGAGGCCCTGCATGACTCAGGGGTGGGCAATATGTCACCCTCCAAATATTGCTGGACTGCCTCTCCCATCCCTCCTCTTGATTGGTTACACTGGCAAAGGCCTATGGGCTCTGCAGTCCAACAGCCTCTGCAAGATCACAAGTCACACTGCAGGCTCGGTGGGTGGAAAAAAAATAGGTATAGAACTTCCATGGACATTCAGGTATACCAGAAAACCCCACGATCTCCTTGAATTTTCCATGCTTGGTCCTGTTTCCTGCCATCAGCTCCTCTAGGTACCATACGCAGTTCCTAAAGAAATGTTGCCTTGTTGAAAGGAGCCATAAAAAGATGAGAAGGAAATTTATAGCACATTCAAAAGTTCTCATTCACACGGGCAGAGATGTGACATGGTGGATTTGAGAACAAGCTTTACTGCCCTTCCTCCCTCCAGGAGCTCAAAGGTTCCATCTTCGTCATAGCTTTAACAAATAGAAGAGTGGAGAAGGAAAAGTTGGTATGGGCGATGCAGAACAATATGAATGCCCTTAGAAAAGAATGCCTCCCAGCATTATATATACGTATATATGTATACATAATGTCTTCCAGCATTATACACATGTATATATGTATACCTATATCTCTGTGTATGTACACAAACACACACACACATATAATGGCAGATGGGCAGGATGGAGACTCAGCTGCAGACTAAGAGCCTATCTGCACTACACAAATGTATCAGTTTTGTACCACTTAAATTGTCATGACTACATCCTACACAATCCTGGGAGCTGTAGTTTAAGTGAGGGACATAAATATTCTGCTAGAGAGCTCTAAAGTTGTTGTCAGGGAAGGAGACTACAGCTCTCTAGCAGAGATTCCCAAAGCCATCAACCAACTATAAATCCCAGGATTGCATAGTATGGAACCATGGACAATCATAACACTTTAACTGCCATGGCTCCCTCCTATGGAATCCTGGGACTTGTAGTTTGGCCAAGGACTTAGTATTCTCTAGTGTAACTCCTCTGAAATTCAGCACTGGAACTCTCAAGCAGAGAAGCCCCTCACCAGCCTATAAATTCCGGGATTCCATGGGAAGGGGCCAAGGCAGTTAATGTGATACCAAAGCATTAGCAAGTCACACTCCCTTAGCCTCAGAGGGAGGCAAAGGCAAGCCCCCATTGAACAAATCATGCCAAGAAAACCTTGTAATAGGTTCACCTTAGGGTCGCCATATGTCAGAAACAACTTGAAGGCACACAACCACAACAACAAATAACTGTGCAGTGTAGATAACAGCCCATGATAGCTAAAGTGTATCAGACTCTTATAACTATAGATAATTAGTGCAGGACAAGAGTGGGACCCTCCAGATATTGTTGGACTACAAGTCTCATCATCCCTAGCTGTTGGCCATGCTGGCTGGGGCCAATGGGAATTGGGTGCCTAACACCAACTGAAAGTTCATAGGTGCCCCACATCTGGCGCATAGCTATGGCATGAGACTCACCGCAATGTTGATGATGGGCAGAGTCCGTTCCTATTCCATTCAAGTACCAGTAATTGTGCTGCCAGCTAATGACGTTCCCATGGTCACAATAGGCCATCCTCTGTTGGTCTACAACATAATCCCACATTTGGAAATAGTGCAAAATGCCAACGAAGGCGAAGGATGGCAGCAAGACAACTTGTCCATTGCGGTTATTATGAAGGTGACCCAACACCAGCGTGCCGTTCGGCTTGAGGCACTGATGAGTCAAGTTGTGTACGGTGATGTTTTTCATCTTCTTTCCACTGTGGAAAATCTCAAACAGTTTCTTGAAGCCGTCCCACACGCAGCAGACTCGGTGCATCTTATACGCTGAGAAATCCTGTCTCAACTCAGCCACGCTGCCCAAGATGAACACCTGCAGGGTAGACTTATTAATGGACAGGGCCAGTTCCAGAGCTCTGAAGTCCATGGAGGAGCTGCTAACATCATAAGAAAATGCCGCCCAGGTAGCCAAACTTTCCTTTGTTTTGTTGAAATCGATACACACCGTAAATCTGCACAGTTCGCGGACTTGGTGACCATCCAAGGAAACATATTTGCTTGTTCGTCCTGTAAAAACCAGTTGCTTCCCTTTGAGAGAGGTAGTTTTTGTTTCTAATATGGGCATAGCAAGAAAAAAAATAGACACAAGAATGATATCAATCGGCTTCTGTCTATGGAGTCCATTTATTCTCCTGCCAATGGCCATTATAGAGATCGAGGGAAGCAGTGCATTTTAAAATATCAGGGGGAGCAGGGGTGTAGCCAGTGACATAGCTAGAGTTTTTGCTGCCCCGGGCCATCCATGAATTTGCTGCCCCTCTCAATACACAGGAAAAATTCTACAAAAAGTCAAAACAACGTACAGTTGTCCCTTCATATTCACTGGGGTTTGGTTCCAGGACCCCCCGTGGATACCAAAATCCATGAATATTCAAGTCCCATGATATGCAATGGCATAGCGAAATGGTGTCCCTTATAGAAGATGGTAAAATCAAGGTTTGCTTTTTGAATTATTATTTTTTAAAGAATATTTTCAAGCTGTGAATACTTAAATCCACGGATACCAAATCTGTGGATATGAAGGGACCACTGTATAGGGAAATTAATTACTTACATTAATTAAATAAATAAGGAATAACAAGGATAAATAAATCCCTTTTTAAATGTTGGTTTGTGTAGTCTGCACGCTTAAAAAAACTGTGATACGCTAACTCACCTCAGAAAAACAAAGAATGATGTTTAAAAAAATCACAAAGATATTGCACACACTTAATGAGATCAAATTATAACAATCTAAGGCTTAGTCAACATCACCCCCTCGTCAAACTGGCGGGTGTTTTTGTTCCGGTACCCTGATTGCCATAAAAGCCACAAACCTGCTACAGTATGAAAGATTTGTTTAAATCCTCAAAAAATAGAATTGTTTCTCACGTGAAAAGTGTCACCCCAAAAAAGTGATGCCCGGGGTGGTCTACCCCCTCTGCCACTGCCCCCCCCCCAGCTATGCCACTGGGTGTAGCTACGGAAAGGGGAGATGAGAGTACTGTCCCACACATAAGAATTATTCTTCCCTAAAGAAATTTTCCTTCTGTTCCCAACCTTATAGGATTGCAGCCATGTGAAACTTCAGCTGAACATTTGGAAAGAGCTCAGGCATCCAGAGAAGAAGGTGGGGAGGCAAACAGGGAATGCAAACACAGCAAACAGAAGAGTTTAGGTGTGAATTATTTTCTGTGTGAAGTCGAAGGCTTTCACGGCCAGCATCCATAGATTTTCCTTGGGTTTTTTTCTGGGCTGTGAGGCCATGTTCTGGAAGAGTTTATTTCTGACATTTCACCTGCATCTGTGGCCGGCATCTCCAGTTTTGAAAAACAATAGAATCAAAACTCAACACTTACAAAGCAATTCCACCCAGGGACAAGGGGTTTTTCAGCAGATAATGGGCCATCAACCAACCATTAGCCAAACAGACACTAATCTTCCTTGCATATCTCCACCCAGAAACTAGCCATTCAAATACAAAAATGTACATTTCCTCCCCAACAGGGGTTCACAGTATATAAACCCTACACACTCTCCTACCCAACCATTCTCTGAAGATGCCAGCCACAGATGCAGGCGAAACGTCAGAAGTAAACTCTTCCAGAACACGGCCTCACAGCCTGGAAAAAAAACCAAGGAAAATCTATTTTCTGTGCCTCACTCTCTACACTGTTAGAAATTTGGAGAATAAACTAAAATTTTCCCAAGGGGACAGAATTCTTACATGCCTTCATTTTGTACCACCTCCACCCCCATAGCTACCTCCTGGAATTTTGTTGGTTACTCCCAACTAGAATAGACCCACTAAATCAATCATGGAATGGTGAGTTAATCCAGACTTAGTGTAGTGGTTTAAGTGTTGGAATAGGACATTGGGAGGCCAGGGTTCAAATCCCCACTCAGCCATTAATACCCACTGGATGGCCTTGGGCAGTTCCCACTCTATCAGCCTCAGAGGAAGGCAAACCTTCTCTGAGTAATTCTGGCCAAGGAAACCCTATTTTTTTTAGAGCCAGTATGGTATACTGGTTTGAGTGTTGGTCTAGGATTCTGGGAGACCAGGGTTTGAATCACTACTTCATCAGGGAAACTCACTGAATGACTTTCAACAAGTCACACACTCTCAGCCTTAAAGGAAAGCAAGGGCAAAGCTCCTCTGAATAAATCTGGTCAAGAAAATTCTATGATAGGGTGGTTGCAAGTCAAAATCAACTTGAACAAAAATAACGAGTGAAGCTCACTGCTTCAATTACTCTATTCAAGTTGAGACTTACTAATTTGTTTGTTTGATTGATTACATTTTATGCCACCTTTCCTCCCAATTAGGGGCCCAACCAATATTGAACAAATTTGGCTAAAAACATAGTAATAAAACTGACACAGTTAATGAGTGGAGTGCATGAGAGGAAACATTGGCGTCTCAGATGGCCGCATTTGGCCCACAAATAATACTCCCCACCACCATACTTTCTCTTGTATGGTTTTTTTTTTAACATCCTTTGATGAAGAAGCCAGTGAAGCTTCAAAAGCTTGCATGATGTGTTTTGTGCGTCTCAGCTGACCAATAAAGCTGTTGCTCTTTTGTGGATTATGTTTATCATGGTCATAAAAGACTAGGTGCTTTAGAAAAGAGAAGTGCCAGGCAATTGAAGATTTTACGGCTCCATGTTCAAGGCTGTTTTCCCTAACCGATTCCCTTCCCATCCCAACTTTGACCATTATCTTGCCCATGCCAGCATTCTAAACTCCCTGGGCCTCTTGCCAGGTTGCAAATCTTACTGGATTATTTGCTGTTCAAACAGAAGGTACACACAGTGGGAATTTCAAAAGCCACCCATGCATTTCCCATTAGTTCTGATCAGAGATGTGCTCTCAGTAATGGACTGGTGATAGAAGCATTGTTGGAGGCGGTTGTTGCTAACATAAACCTTGTTGTACACGAAATTTGGGGAGGGAAGCCACTGAATGTCAACATTTGGCATCATTCGTGATTCACAGATTTCTTATAAAAATGTCAGTGTTCTTCTTAGCTATAGTTTTAAAAGGAAAAGGGAGGTTGAAAGCAACTAAATACCTTAAAGGCACCAGATCATGTCTGATCTTAAGCAGGGTCAGCCCTGGTTAGTACTTGTATGAGAGACCAAAAACAAATACCAGGCTATATTTCAGAGGAAAGGAACTGGTAAAACCTCTGGGGATTCCTTGCCTAAGAAAATCCTATGAAATTTATGGGGCGGCCATAAGTTGACAAGCAACTTGAAGGCACACACACAGAGATGATGAAAGAGATTTAAAAAAAAAACAAAAAACCCCTTTTCCACAAGTAGGAAATAAAGCATTTTCTGGGAAATAGAAGATTCCCTTATACATCAGAAAATTGGTCCATTTAGTCCAGTGTTGTTGACTGTGACTGGCAGTAGATCCTGGGCTCAAGATGCCAAACCCCACACACATACACACACAAGCTGCAAGCTCTAAAATGGTAGCAGGTCCAGGGGCCAATTCTCTGTTTCTGAGACCCCCCCAGGGGCTGCATGTACTGCTGAAAAAGGAAAAACACCTGGGCAGAAGTCACTTTTGAGGACCATCCACACTGTGCAATTATAGCACTATGATTCCACTTTAAATGTCATGGCTGCATGCTATGGGATGCTAGGATTTGGTGCTTAGGGTGAGATACATAGAATTTTTAGTCAGAGAGCAGCTATAATGCCTTGCCAAACTACTTATCCCTGGGATGCAGCCATGGCAATTAAAGTAAAATCATAGCACTATAATTCTTTAGGGTGAAAAGGGCCCTTGGTTCTGAAAAATATGGTTATAAAAATTTTAAACAGCACGGGGGGGGGAGGCTACAACGTATTTTAAAGGTGAATTGTGCTCCTAGAAACTTCTGAGTGAAGACATTCACACATATACACACCTTTTTTTACAGCTAGAAAAAGGGTAGTCTGAAGAATGGCGGGATTGAGTGGCACTAAAACAGTCTTGCAGCCACAATTTATCCCAGGGCCACATTTCTGTGGGTCTATCCTCAAAGTCATTGGCCCAAAATTTCTGCCAGGTTATTCCTAATGTTAATGGCTCTTCTTCAAACAGGATAATCGAAGTGGACCTCAACACTCCAGACGAGAGGCCTGTTCACACTGCACAATCCTGGGATTTGAAGTTTAGGGAGGGGCATTTAGAATTCTCAGCCAAAGAACAGCTCTAGTGCCTCACCAAACTACAGATCCCACTACATATGTTGGTTGTTGAGCTAGAAAGGTAACTAATAAATAAGATGGATCTTTAGGGGGGAATGTCTTGGATAGCTGAAGAGTTTAATGGCTCATAGGATCCTTGGGGAGACAGGAGAATCCTCTATCTAGGTCCATGCTTGGATTCATGGACAAATGAGCAACAATTTGTTCTCTTTGACTTTTAAGCTGGTCTGTCAGGGACAAGAGATATATCCAGAGGTGGTACTGTACTACCAGATTTATACCTGAGAGAGGAAATAAAGCTGCCAAGGTGATGGCCAGGCCACAAAGGAACGTCTTTGGGCAACTCCCAGTGACACACAACTGTTGTTCTCTCATTCTCTGGACTTCATCTGGAAGGAAAAGGAGAATTCCATAAGGTACTTTCTGGATAAAGGAAGCAAAATAAAGGTACTTTCTGGATATGGTACTTTCTGGATATAAAGGAACCTGCACTTTGAGGAAGGACTTTATCAGGAAAGGCTATAATTGCACGATTACGATGTCACGGTAGCGCAAACGGCTTCCCGCTATCTCTTGATGTCATTGCCCTCCTGTGCTTACTTTGTGCTCCAGCCGCCAATAAAGCATTCCTTTTAATTGATGGGACAAGCCATCAATAGCTCTCAATATCACCATTTTTGCAGTATGGAAGAGGGTTCGAAAACACGTCCTGCTATAATTGCGAGATTACAGCATGAATGGGCAGTCCTCTTCCCCCCACTGTTCCCAGCCAGAAAACGTCTTGGTGGCAACGTGAAAATGATCTACAGGACACTCTTTTAATGAACTGTCCCCTTTTGTGTGTACGGTTTTAGGTTTGTTTAAGCGTTTATGCATTGATTCAGTTTGTAAATTAAGGGGGTTTTTTGGTGTTTTTAACTGAAGTCGGGTCTTCTCACAAGACCCGCTGCAATCTCATCCATGCTAAATCACAGAAGTACAATCCCATTCTTAAAGCACTAGTGGTTATTGTGTAATAATTCTGCGGTGGTAGTATTGCGTGATTACAGTGATGTGCAATAATAAGCATAATCATTCCACTATGTTTCTGCTTTCCTCAATAGTGGAATTACAGCATTTTTAGAAGTTAGTCTGATAAAGTCCATATAGACAGGCCTCTGGCCAATCAGACTTTGGGGCCTACATGGGTTCATCTTCAGCACAGAAAAGTTACTTTTTTGAGGTCAGCTTCCAGAACCTTCCACTGGACCATGCTGGCTGGGGGATTCTGGGAGAGGTGGACCTGAAAGGAATAACTTTCCCCAGATCTGCTTCAGAACCCTTTATGATCTTGTTCCTCTTATCTCCCTGGTTTTATATCTCCTTTGTATAAAGAAATGTTTTCATTAGAAATAATGCCCAACCAACAGGTGTACCCAACAGGCACACGTACATAAATACGGCAAATACAGTAGGACCCCATGTCCACGGGGGATTGATTCTGGGCCCCATCACGGATAACGAAATCTGTGGATAATAGTGAATACCAATGAAAATAATGGGACTTCTGGTTTAAAATGCCGTAGAGTTGCCTTGGAGGACCTATAAAATGGCTAAAGGGGACACATTTTCTAGGAAAACTATGGTAGCTGTGCTGAAACTAAAACCAAGAATAACTGAATCAGTGGATAATGAATCAATGAATACGGGGGTCCTACTCTAACACAAAAAAATGGGAGGTTGCCATGTGGCAGACGGACCAACAGAAAAGGAAACAGATGATCCTTTTAGAAAAGGCTCATTCTTGGAGGATGAATAACGATTCAACTGTTATGGTGTAAACAAGAAAGGGTGGCACACCCACATTTTCTGTCCAAGATGCTTAGCCCCATCCTCAAAATAAATTCAGTACTTTTGATAGCAACTTTAAAGATTTTTTTCAGATTAAAACCCAAAGACATGTGAGCAGATCTACTAGCTGCCACTGCCCAAAATCTCCATTCTTCCAATCCCTGTCCACCCAAAGATCTCCTACTTCCTCAGACAGCTCTGTTCTTTCTTTCTTATTTCCCCCATCTCCATGGCTAGGGGATTCTGGGAGATGTAGTCTGAAAAAGAAACTTTTCTAAAGTCAGTTTAAAACAGAAGGTTGATGGCAGGCTTTGCATTTTAACATCCTTATTTATATACACATCTTGCACACCTTTAATTCACAGACTTAATTATTCATTTTTAAACCAAGTCATTAAAAGATGTTTTGCAATCCAACTAACCAAGAGACGAGAGCCCTTACCTGACACGAAAGCAGCTAAAGAGATCTGTGATCAATTAATCCATTTTCCATAGTCCGCAATAAGAAAAGAGAATGACAGATCTGGTTTGGGACAGTTTCAGTACACTGTATTAAAAAGCACTTCCTCTCCAGCCGGTGGTATTTCTCCTGCAAAGTTCTCAGATGATCTAGGAAATCCGCCAGGCAATCAGTTTCTGGCCTACCTTCTCTTTTATGACCTGTGTGCTATGATGCATTTGCCCTGCCTTTTCCATTTTTTAAACCAACACCTCGTTTTTCCCTGTTTATGGGCAGTGCTTATTATAGTATCCATATTAAAAGAGGAAGAATGACTCTTTCACAAGAGTAAGTTTAATGCTGAACCACAAATTAAGATGTGATCAATAGGAGACTCATTCACACTACAAAATTGTAGGGCTATTATTCCACTTTATAGGGCTGCTGCGGATCAAAAACATCCACCGTGGCTACACGGTAGGAATGGGGTTTTCTGCCAGTGTAGACAAGCCCTTTGCGCCATGTCTTTCTAGCTGGTAAAAGTGGAAAATGTCTTCAGCTTTTGATAATGAGCTGCCTTGAAAGCCGTTCCAGCTATGGAATGGGGTCTAAATGCTATAAGTGAAATAAATAATAAATCATTTGGTCAGTGTTGAATGGGACTGCAAGACCAGCACCTACTAAACAGCGCCTGTGACTAGTGACAAAGTTCTTCTCTGGCACAATTCCATCATTTTGCTAACATTTTTTTAAATGCATATAACACAATTCCATGGGGGACCTACCCTTTGAAGGGTGCACATACACATCACATCCATATACACAAATTATGGGCATTTTGCTAGTAAAATAGATTACCATTACATTTCCATAACCTCTTTGAATTCATGAGGTCTACAGGCTTGCATTTGTATTTCTTTGATTAAAAGGAAATGCCTGGGTGTTATGAGCCAGAGAAAAGCGTGAAAGGGCTGGTGTGTGTGGTTTACTTAAATTTAAGCAGACACTAAGTGGGTTGCTGACCTGTTTGTGTCTGCAGAATTAATAGATCAGGTAGTACTGACCTCTGATCAGCAACCATTAAAGTGTTTAACAATCATGGAAATACCAACGATAGGTAACATATTAGATCATAAAACCTAATCTTGCTAGAGGGCTATAAAAAAGATTAGATTAGTGTAATAACATAATAAAACCAAGAGAGATTCGGAGGGGATGGAGAAACAGTGCTGCAAAGGTAAAAGGACCTCAGCTTCCGCTAGGGTTGCCTTGCCTATTCATATAGGCCTCCTGTGCTTTCCACAGTTGACCTTCCAAAAAGCAGAATTTGGGAGGGGAGGGCAAAGCTGTGCCAGTTGGACTTCTGCCTGTTCCTTAGCTTGTATGTCTTCTGATGTGGAGTTGTGAATGTTTCCTGTGGGAACCCATCTTCCTACCCTTCACAATGACGTCTGCATTCATGGGAAGAGAAGAAGAAGCGCTAGTCGCATGGCAAGTTAAATCTTGGACCAGTCTCCAAGGCTGTCTTTCTTTACTGGTTCCCCTCCAGGCTCAATTCACGATGTTAGTTGCAACCTTTTAAAAGCAGGTGTGAGAATGGTCCAGGTAGCCGGTGGCTAGTTCCTTCCATCCGAGTGAGGTAGCAACCAACTCTGGGTTTCAATGTGAACTTTAAAGGAGTTATCCAAGTTGCTGAGCCTGTTTAGAGATAGGTCTGATAATTTTGGATGGCTTCTTTCAAGTCTGGACTAAAACCCAGACTGCATTCACTGATCCACTGACATGGCTCAGCAGTGTCACTGGATCTGTTGTTGTGTGCCTTCAAGTTGCTTCTGACTTATGGTGTCCCTAAGGTGTACCCATCACATCATGGGGGTTCTTGGCAAGAATGGTTCAGAGGGTTGCCTTTGCCCTCCTCTGAGGCTGAGAGAGTGTGACTTGCCCAAGATCAACCAGTGGGTTTCCATGGCTGAGCAGGGATTCAAACTGTGGTCTCCAGATTTGTAGTCCAATGCTCAAACCACTACATCACTCTGGCTCTTACCACCGCATCTAGAGGGGCATTTTTCAGGCCTAAGACCCACCCTAAGTGCCACACTGGCCCAACAAGTTAAAGAGGACTTAGCCCAACAATGATGGGATCTGTAATCCAGTGATTTCTGGAGAGCTTCACTGTTCCCATCCCTGCCTTAAAGCCTGGCTGTCTAAAGAACCACCTGTCCTGTTTTGAACCTGGCTGGTTATTCAAGTCTGCAGGAGGAGACCTTTGAGGGACACCAGAGGGACATTTGTGGGATGCATGGAAAAGGTCTTTCATAGAATCACAGCATTTGAAGAACTTCGAGGATCATCTAGTCCAAACCTCTGCCATGTAAGAATCCACTGCTAATCTACACCCAAGATGTGGCCTCTGCTTAACAACTTCCAATGAAGGAGAAAGTCCACCACCTTCCAAGCTCATCTGTCCCAACAGTTGAACAGCTCTTACCATCTGGAGATTCTTCTTAAATGTTTAGTTGGAGTTTATTTTCTTGCAATTTGAATCTGTTACTTTCTTCTGTGCCACCCCCAAATTGTGAGGTCTGCTTCATCCAGAACTGCAGTTTGCCCTCATGTATTTTGGCCTTTAGAAAAGGCTTCCATCCACAACTCTTTAACCTGGTCGTTTCAATGATTATCAGTGTCCTGTTGTCTTCATGGCTTTATTCAAGTTTCATTTAATGGTTTCATTATACCTTTACTGTACACTGTACAGGTGTTTCTTTGTGCATAAAGGTGCTATAAAAATATTAATAAATGAAGTGAAGAAGAGAGAAATATGTCACCTTTTCTAACAACCTTAGAAAAGAGTGGCATTTGGAAGCATTACCCTTTAGACTACAGCTCCCAGAATCCTCTCAGGCAACATGGCCAGGGACCATACTGGCTGAGAGACTCTGGGAGTTGTAGTCCAAAAAAGTAATTTTTCCAAGCTGTGGAACTAGGGGGAGCTCAACTGGCTGGCAGTAGGTTTAGGACAGACAAAATGACACCCTTTGGCAGCTGTCAAGCTCAGAATTTGGAAGTCTCTTTTTCTGAACTATGGTCTCAGAAACCTGAGGAAATCTGGACACTGTACTACAAAAAAGGAACTTTTATAAGTAAGCCACCAATTTTGTCAGGGAGAAGCACTTCTTGCAAACCTGATTTTTGTTCACGAATAGTGCCATTTTTACAAAGAAAGATCAGCATATACACAGCCTGAATATTGGAAATAAAGGGATACATATAATAAGCAGATTAAGTTCAGCCATGGTATTGAATTTCACATTTTGCTGGGCTCACAGTGGTGGGAAATGAAAGCAACAATTTCTAGCAAATCTGCGGAAATGCCCTCATCTGACAAAACAGCAGTGAACCCAACTCAAGCTGTGCTTTTCTGCAAGTCAAGGGCTTTTGATAGACAGCCAAGCAATGGAATGAATCTTTTTATTCCCTTATCCTCTGGGAGTCACTGTCGTACTACAGAGTTGTAAACTTCCATTACATTATAGGATCATTAATTACATGCACAGCTAGCTGGTGGTTTGTGCCAAGAAAGATCTGGAACTATTTCCCCCCTCCCTTTGAGATACAGAATAGTTGGAATAAAGCAAAACAAAAGCTAAAAAAAAGTTCTTGTTTTCTGAAATTCAAGCTTTAAAAAAAAAAAAAAAGATCAGACTAATAAGATTTAGTTAAACTCAGTAGCCTTGAAGGCTTTGCAAAGCAGTTCACATCAGAATTCAGCTAGAAGTGTGCGTCCCAGACAAACTTTAAAATGCCACATCAATCCACATCAACCATATGTTGGATTGTGCAGCAAGCACAGGGTTATGCAAAACAGATGCTTGGGTTGTATGCAGGGAACATAAGATTTGTCATCTTTTGTTCAGTTCAGTTTCGTCAGTGCCATTTTAACGGCCATATGTCCATGACAAAATCTGTCAGGCTGAATTTGTCCTGAGACGCGGTCCTGCAGTAGTTCCAGGAAACCTGAAGGAAATGAAATTGAGAAAGCGTGTGTATTCATTTCTTGCAGGTATCAGCCATAGTTCCACAGTGGTCTTCACACAGTACACTATTAACCAGTAGCAGTTCATGCTTCTCATGTCAGCAGGGTGATGAAACTGCTTTGTGTTTAAATCTGAAATTTAAATGAGCTATACAAGGTGCAGAAGCTATTATGGGTAGGGTTCAGAACCATGGATAGTTCTTTTACAATCCAGATTAAAACATGGCATGGAATCACCACCCTAATGACATGGAATCCACCAGCAGCCCCCTGTTATTAACTACTGCCATGACAACAGGGGTGAGCTACCATGGAGTCATCGAATCATAGAGTTGGAGGGGGGCTCATGGACTGTCAAGTCGAACCCTTGCTCAGTGCATGAGCTTAGACAGAGCTTGGAAACGTTATTACTTTTGGACTACAACTTACAGAAACCCTGCTGTGTTGGCTTGGGGATTCTGGGAGATGTAGTACAAAAAATGTAACTGAAGCTTAGATGATTATAAAGATGGTCTAGTGGCTCACAGAAACATATCCAAGTAGCAAATACAAATCCCTCTTCAAGTGTATCTACACTGTTAAGTTTCACTGCCATGCCTTCATCCTATGGAATCCTGGGATTTGTAGTTTGGGAGAATAAGCATTAAATCAGTTTATTTCGGTAGCTCTGTAATTATGATTCACTCATCTCCAGTGCTTGTAATGGCTAGTAGTTCTCATGTCAGTGTGCTAGTAGATAGGCACCCAGGGCTTCTTGAGAATTGTAGTTCAAGGATGCACACTAGAGCTTTCCAGCAGATAATTTTTGCATCCCTTCCTACTAACTACATTACTTTGGGAAACTAATTTTGTTTACACCCTCATTACCAAGATGAATACATTTTTAAAACTTTAATTTCTTTATTAAACACCATCAGTTAGTACAGTATTCCTTTTTTGTTTTACATTTTCTCAATAAAATTTTTATTGTGTTTTACATTTATTATTTAAATGTTCCTTCTCTTCAATTATATTCCAAAACATTCTTATCACTACATACATCTCTTTTGATTCTCATTGTCTTCTTTGGACTTCCTCCCATACAATCCCAAGGGAGTCAAGATTAAAAATACTGAAGCATATAGACTTCTTAATAATAACTTAACATTTGCTTCATGAAACTTATTTTTGTTTTCACCTTGTTATGACATACTTTCATGTCTATCCCTCTTTATACATTTTACACATTTTGCTTTATCACTCCATGTCTTTTACAATTTCCCTTTTGAATACATTTTTAAAAAGAATTGCAGATCACTCATTGTTTCCAATCTCTGTGCAATAATGCATCCAATAGGGAAAAATGGCATTCAAGAATGTATATGTTTTAGAATGCTGTATGGAAAGATGTGTATATTGGTAGGACAGTGTATAAAATATGCATGTTAGTGGGGAGAATAGGATGTGAAAATAACATTTGAGTTTTCATGATGATTTTTTTCAGGAATTTGAGGCTGCTGGACAAAACCGATTATACTGGAATATATGCAAAATTGACTGGAACTGGAAGTCTTTGAATCATAGAATCACAACATTGGAAGGGATCCCTAAGAGCCATCTAGTCCACCCCTCTGCTAGTATAAGAATTGAACACTAAAGCATCCCTGAAAAGGTGTTGCATCCAAACAGACCATTTCATCCATCTCTAGTGCCTCTGATGACTGGTAGCTTCCATGTTGGTGGATAGTTTTCAAGGAGTTGTCCAAGGTGCTGAACCTATTTTGAGAGAACTACTTCAGCACTTTGGAGGGCTCCTTTAAAGTCTGCATTAAAGCCTGGAGTGGATTCACCAACCTGCTGACATAGGAGCCACTCAGCCATTGGTCCTCCGGATGTTTGTTTTTTGTTTTGTTTTTTAAGTTCGGCAGCGACAGATTCAAAAATTCAGTAACCCACTTGCCGCTGCCATCTCAGCTACAGGCATGCAAAGTTTATGGGGGCTGTAAAACCATTAAGACAGGTTGCAGTTGCTGCGACTTGCTATTACTGTGGAGCAGCCCGTTTTTAGGTTTGCTTCAGTCCTTGTGTGTCCATTTACTTTGTTAATTAAGGTGTTTTTGGAGTTTTAACACGCTCGCGTCTTCTTGCAAGAACTGCTGAAAACTCACCCTAAAATCACAGAAATAAACTCCCATTCTTAAAGTGGTCGTCATGCGATGATTCCATGGCGGTTCTTTCACGTGATTACAGTGATTGCAATAATAACCACAATGTTTCCACTATCCTCATTTGCAGAATTATGACATTTTTAGACGCTCATCTGGATATGTTCTTAGTCTGAAATTTAAAGACCCATCCAAGATGCTAGGTCCCCTCCCCCAAAATAGCTTCAGCATCTCAGCTAGCTCCTGCAGAGGTCATGTGCTGAAACTGGCCCTATTACTGCAGAAACCTCTCCATTTCTCTCCCATCTTGATTGTCTCAGCAGACTGAGGGTAGATGAAACCTGATCTTTCTCACTCACTCTTTTTCTCTCTCTCTCTTTCTTTTTCTCCTGGGCACAGATGAGTTTGGCTCTCTTCCATTCCTTTGCTCTCCTGCTGAAGAAATAACCTTCAGTAGCTTCACTGTGGTTTTATTTATTTTTTAAATTACCATCTGATTGCCTTCTAATAAAAAACTTCTTTCTGGACAAGGTCCTAAAGTCTCTGCTTTATTTTTCCTGTCTAGGAACCTTATGGGGATACTTCCCCATCCAGACCCAAGACCCTAAATAACCTACTCTGTGCTGCTGCCAATTTATCCTTTGAATGCACCTTTTTCTCTATCAGACTGATACCAACCTGCTGTGGCATGAATAAAGCCAAGGTCCTCTAAGACCAGCTTCAAGTCCCCCTCCTGCCTGGGCATTCTTTGATCCTGAGCTGCTTATTCTTCAAATGCAAAAACAGGTTCCGAAGTATGAAAAATACTCTACAGCAGGGGTCACATCCACATGGACATTGGGACCAAATGGACACTGGGGCTCCATATCCTCCCCACTGGTCCCTGACTACCATCTTCCCCCCCCCTCCGCATTGGCACCCAGAAATGTGAGTTGTTTTCAGCTGTATCCCAACCAAAATGTTTCTTCATGTCCGATCACCATTTTGACACTCCTATCTTAGTAATGATCTCCTGAGTGAGGTTCAACTGACACCCACTCTGATGTTTTTCCAGTGCTAGGGAAAGACTTTTTCCTTTTGCCACACTTCTTTTAAAAAATGATCTCTTTTCTTCTGCCTTGTGTAATACAGTTGTCCCTTCATATTTGTTGGGGTTTGGTTCCAGGACCCCTGTGGATACTGGAATCCATGAATACTCAAGCCTCGTTATATGCAATGCCATAGTAAAATGGTGTCCCTTATCTAAGATGGTAAAATCAAGGTTTGCTGTTTGGGTTATTATTTTTGAAAGAATATTTTCAAGCCATGAATACTTAAATCCATGGATACCAAATCTATGAATATGGAGATACAACTGTATTTCTTATGCTGCTTTTTACAGATTTGCTGCTTTTAGCTTATATCTGGAAGCTGGCCATATTATTTAGGGGTTCCTTGTAAATAAAATTCATTGTGCGCAATTCTGACAAAGAGACTGAAGGGCAAGGTGTGTGTGTGCATGTGTGTGTGCGCGTGCGAAGTTTTAAAAACAATTGCACTGTAACTAGTTTTTATGACTGAAAGAGGAGATGCATTAAATTACAGATCAGTGACCAGGGCTATGGGAATCCAGGCACCCAATTTACAAAGCATCAGAAAAAGACTCTGAGCTTTAAAAGCAACACCATACTTGTAACTTAGCCGTAACCTACTGTCCCCAGGTGTGTTGGACTACAACCGAAATCATCCGTATATATAGAGGCAGGGATACAGAATGAGGGTTACCTATGGTTTTATTTGATAAAAGCAACAGCATGTTCTTTTTCAAAGGCAAACATGAACACCAAACATACACAACCAACTCTAATCAAAAATGAATTCTTAAAAAAAAAATTAAAATTGCCATTGAAAGAAGACCTGTCAATGCAATTCATCTAGAAATGTTTGCGTTTGGACTTTCTGGGTCTCTTCTCATTTGTAGTGCATAGCTAAGAGCACATACAAAAGTCAGCGTGATGTAGTGGTTTGAGTGTTGGACTATGACACTGGAAACCAGGGCTCGAATCCTCACTCAGCCATGGAAACCCACTAGACAGACCTTGGGACAGTCACACACTCTCAGCCCCAGAGGAAGGCAAAGGCAAAACCCTTCTAAACAAATCTTGCCAAGAAAACCCTGTGACAGGTTTGCTTTAGGGCCACCCCAAGTCAGAAATGGCTTGAAGGCTCCTGTAACAAGAAGAGCAAATACAATAATCATTTTTTTGCTTAGAAAGTATTAGGATGCATGCTAAGTTATACTTCAACTCCAACAGTAGCACTTGATATCTTAATGCAGTTGTCCCTTCATATCCACTGGGATTTGGTTCCAGGACCCCCGTGGATACCCAAATCCATGAATACTCAAGTCCCATGATATGCAATGGCATAGCAAAATGGTGTCCCTTATATAAGATGGCAAAATCAAGGTTTGCTTTTTGGATTTTTTTTTTTAAATAATATTTTCAAGCCGTGAATACTCAGTGGATCCCAAATCCGTGGATACAGAGGGGCACACTGTATTCTCTCCTCATGCCTCCAAAACAAGACAATTACATATTTGCAATCAAAAATTTTATCCTACGGAATGCCATTTCCTATCATCAGTTCATTCCCAGCTAGGTGGGAACTGTCCATTTCTGAACCTCTGTAACTTTATGCTCAAACAAGATATAGAGTAGCAAACAAGGATGAAAACATGACATGCTTTAACCACATTCTTTCCAGGTGTTGTCAGGTTTTTAAAAGATAGATATCCTTCTTGAGGGTCTTTCCACGGGCAGAATGCAGGAAGAGCAGTATTGCTATGATTCCGACAGATGGCACCAGAATACTGGCATTCCCATGTGCAGTTTGGCTCTTGATATACACCTTTTTAACTGGCTAATAATTCACACGATTGGCTTGTTCAGTTTCAGGCCATGCCTCTTCATTCTCCTGATGACCTTCATTACTGTTGTGCTATAATTACAGTACATTTCAAGTCCTTCCAAGTTGGCTCCATATGGTTTTCCTTACACTGTCGCAGAGGAGATGGACAGAAATGCTGTATCAGGAAAACTAACTTCTTAAACTGTACATCTTAGAATTCAAAGACATAGCCATGTTAGTCTGGAATATCAGTAAGCAAAGGGATCATTCCAGCGTCTGAGAAAGTAGACTAAATCTACAAAAGCTTCTGCTACAAGTTTCTCTGTCTCAGTTAGGACTTTATCAGATGAGGCTATAATTGCACGATTACAACGTCATGGTAGCAACGTCCTGCTAGCCCACGACATTGTTGCCTCCCATGGTTACTGTGTGCTCCAGCCGCCAATAAGGCAACCCTTTTAATTGATGGTTCAAGCCATCAATAGCTCTCAATATCGCTATTTTCGTGGTATTGAAGATCATGCAAAGACGCGTCCCACTGTAATTGTGAGATTACAGCATGAATTGGCAGTCCTCTTTTCCCCCTCCCCATTCCCAGTGAGAAAACGTCTAGGTGAGAACATGAAAATGATCTATAAGACATTCTTTTAATGAACTGTCCCATTTTGTTTGCACATTTTTAGCTTTGTTTAAGGGTTTATGTATTGATTTCATTTGAAAATTAAGGGGGTTTGGGGGTTTTTGACTGAAGTCGTATCTTCTCACAAGAACCACCAAAATCTCGCCCATGCTAAATTACAGAAGAAAAATCCTGTTCTTCAAGTGCTAGTGATGGTCGTGAATAATTCTGTGGCAATAGTACAATGTGATTACAGTGCTGTGCAATAATTAGTGTAATAATGCCACTTTGTTTCTCCTTTCCTCAATAGTGGAATGATAGCATTTTTAGACGCTAGTCTAATAAAGTCTTTAGTCTCAAAGGTGCTACAAGGTCCCTTTGTATTTTAAAAGCACAACAAGATTCTGCCCCCTTCTCTCACCCTCTGCTGAGTTAACTCAGAATTTTTGCATTCTGAACACTGTTTGTAGCAATTGAAGTAAGCTGAGAGCAAAGTGGGAAAATTGGGAGGGACAGGGGAAAGAAAGTAGGACATTTTAATAGCAGTGGAAAAATTGGGGTAACAGATTAGAAAGGATCATCACTGGCAAATCAGGACAGTTGGAGGGTATGACACGGCCAGAAATATTTCTCTTATTTGCATTAAGGTGTTAATTTCCTGGTATCAATAAGAGAGCTTTGGGGGCTAAGTAGCAGTGAGTCCTGTCCCAAATTGTGCCCCTTCCTTTTAGGATATTCAATGACAGAGAAATCTGTGCGCTTGCAAGAGATCCAATGTATTCTATGCAAGAAGGAGCACCATCGAAGCATATGGATTCTACGTCTGCCACTGTTTCATAAAGACCAGGAATAATAAATGAAGCTGGGCAGAAGAAAAGTAGCATACATTACAATATATTTACATTCAACATCAGCACATTCTTATTCATTCCTTGTCCAAGGCCAAGAGCGGAGAAGGCAGCTTAATTGCTTTGATTCAAAGCCAGTCCACTGGGACATGAACTGAACTCAGATCACTCACCCTGAATTAAAGGCACAGGTTATCCAAAGAATTTTTTTTCTCTTGCAGTGTATATATCAGCAGCAGATATCACTCAGTGCAGGCCAGGTAATGCCTCCAAGGGATTGTTAGCAGCGACCATCCCTCTAAGCCCATGTACAGCTGCAAAATTTAGACTTTGAAATGCATGTGTGTAGCTCTCCTTTTTTAAAACAGGCATATTTGAATTTGAATCTCTGCTAGACTAAGTGGAATTGCTTAACAGACAACATCATAAACTGTTCACATTTACTCTCAGGGAGAAGAAAATCAGTGAATTAATTAAGAAAGTCAAATACCGTTCATGTTCATATGCTGGTCTGTTTCTGGGCACAATTCGAAGTGCTGGTTTTGACCTGTAAAGCCCTATAAGGCTCAGCTCCAGGTTCTTTGAAGGACTATACTCCCCCTTACAAACCTGCCCACATGTTAAGATATACTGGGGAGGCTCCCTCCAGTATATGTGTGTGTATGTGGTTTTAAAGCATAGACCAGTGGTTCTTAACTATGGTCCAGGGACTCCCAGGGGGCTGCAATGTCCTCACATGGGGTCCACAAAGGCTTGAAGGCTGCTCAGCCTACCTCCTGCTTGCAATGGAGTGGCCACGTGACGGGAGCCAAAGCAATGACTGGCTGGCTTGGCCTGCACATTGCCATTCAATCCGCTCCAGCCACAACTTGCAGGAAGAAGCAGGAGAAAAATCTTTGCTCTCCCTCCAGTGCCTTTGGGGAAGGTTTAATGGGGAGCGACAGCAACAAAAGATATTTAAAGGTGGGGGCCTGGTAAAGAAAAGGTTAAGAGCCACTAGCATAGATAGATCTATCACTTTGGACACCAAAATGAAAAGCATAAGAAAGAGAGAGGCGGGGGGGGGGGGCGGAATATCCCTGGATATTCTTTGGAAGATGTCTTCAAGTGGTCTCTGGAAGGTTGGAAATGTTTTTGTTTACTTGTACCAGACTTACTTGACCTGGTTGTTCCATTTCACATGTGCATATTGTTATGCACATGTGGATTAAAATTTAGTGAAACATGTTGACTTGCTCTTCTTTTTTCTCTTTTTTCTTCTTTCTTCATTTTCTTCACAAATGAAGATTCAGGAAGGACTCATCCCATGCTTTCTGCAAGCGCACTTATGACTAAAAAGGCCAATCTGAGATAAACATGTCCTGTTGCAGAAAGCACAGCAGAAGGTCTCCTTGAGTGATGTTTCCAGGTTGCGATTCTTTTTGCGTTGTCATTTCTCTTCAAGACTTGTTCGGCGTGAGTTCTCAAATACGGCTGCAGCATTGTGGATAGTGCGTCTCCATGCCTCCTGATGTGAGGCCAGGGCGGACCATTGTTGGTGAAAAATTTGGCCAAGCTTGAGATGTTGTTTCAGGGAGTCCTTGTATCGCTTTTTTGGAGTGGCCCTCTTATGCTGACTCGTGGCGAGTTCACCGTAGAGTACTATTTTGGGGAGGCGATGGTCCTCCATCCTAGAAATGTGCCCTGCCCAGCACAGCTGTGTTCTCAATATCATGGCCTCAATGCTGGTGATCCCTGCTTGCTCAAGGACAGCAACATTCGTCACATAGTCAGTCCAGTGTATATTTAGGATTGTGCGTAGACAGCGCTGATGAAAGCGCTCGAGGAGTCGTAAGTATTGGCGATAGGTGACCCACGTTTCAGACCCATAAAAAAGAATAGACAGCACAATGGCTCTATACACACTGATTTTTGTGCTTTGCCTCAGGTGTTTATTGCTCCAGACTCTTTTGTGAAGTCTTCCAAATGCACTATATGCCTTTGCTAATCTGTGATCGATCTCTTTGTCTATCTTGGCATCTGAGGAGATGATGCTTCCCAGGTAGGTGAACTGATGAACATGGTGTAGGAATATATCCCTATTCTTTCTATGTCACTGCTACCTCTGGTACCAACATTTCTGTTAAAGAACTGATGCCCAGGAATACATCGACTTCTTTAACTGAGATAGATCTGTATTAGATTATGAAGAGCCAAAAAACTATTTACCTCCTTCCTTAGGCCAGAGTAAAACAGAGGAACATGTTAGGTGAGAAGTAAGCCCTGAAGCTAAACATCTCGTACATGCATTCCTGTGGGAGGTATAATTCCAATGCGGGAGAGGAAGCCTTTGACTGAAGCAAGAACTGAATGCTGCTGTGTTATATCTGAAGTCACTACATTGCATATGGCTCCTTGGAATCTAGACACACAGGGATCTGTTTGCTAATAGAAGGCAGAATAATTTGATGGACCAAGCTAACAAAGACTCTTCTTTTAAGAGAGCAAACAAAACCAAACACTGGAGCCTTGTAGAGACGTGCCATCTTTTGGAGAAGCAAAGACAGGAGATCCACAGTCCAAACTGCTGGGAGAGATTCCCACAAGTCTTTCACTGGATTCACATCCTTCTGCTCCCTTCAGCTGCCGCCTGAGAGGGGGAGTGCATATTTTAAATGAAGACAAGGTAGAGTCTGTGGGAAGGCACACCATGCAACGGGGGAAAGTTCTCAAGTCAGAACCACAAGGGGGAGTTGCTAAATTGTGCCTCAAAGCCAAGGAAGTCTGTTGCATGAGCTGTTTTAATGCACTCCTGTTCCTACTTTCCCAGATGTTAAGAACCACTGACTAGGGTTGCCAGATCTCAGGGCCTGGCCCCAAGTCTCCAGTTTTTGCAGTCACCAGCCAGGAGACAAAAGAACAATTTTTCCAGTTTTTGTGAGTCATTATCTCTGGGCAAGAGGAAAGGTCTCTGTGCAAACTCCAGCTCACCTAGTAGCATAGCAGCTTGCTACAATTTGTAAGGACTGATTTCTTGCTACAGCTTGTAAGGACTCTCCAGGGGATCTATATATTTACTTAGTTACTTTCCTCCTTCCCTCCTTGTCCTTGTGGCACCAGGATTCACCCTCTGCTCTGCCTTTCATCTAAAAGTGAGCATACTAAAGTTTTTTTCTTGTTTCCCTAAATAAATGAGAAGGAATATTCCCCTCATTTCACTTTTATCTGGGAACAGGTCCCTTAATTAAGATTTCTATCTTAATTAAATTTCTATCTTAATTTCCAAATATGAGAAGTATGTTCTGTGTGCATTTGAATGACAAGTTGTGAGCATCTGTAAGTGGTACTTAATGCATAAGACTTAATGGTGTCACCTGGGGCCATCACTAGATCTCAGGTTTTGGCCCAGAAACCTCAGGACCTGGGATGAACCTGAACTAGCAACCCTACCACTGACATGGTGTTGATGGGCTAACTTCTGAATAACATTTACCTTGCCAACTTTTTAATGTGCCCTTGCTCCTGTGTCTTGCATTGTCAATGCATAGTACATCAATCTGAACAGGTGAAAATATTTACCTCCTGCTTGCTAGGAAAATCTGCACCCAGTGATTCTGTGTATTATTGAGCTGTTATTAATAATAATAATAATAATAATAATAAATTTTTATTTTTAACCCGCCCCTCTGCTCAGCAACCGGGGCGGTGTACAGCAAGATTAAAACAACATCAAGTTAAAACAATCCTTCCCCATCCTAACCCTCCCACCCCTTAAAATTATTAAAGGCAGAAGCCAAGCTATTTTTCTAGATAGTTGAGAATTTCAGGAAACATGATCAGAATCAGGTTGTAAAACTGGGATGAAGATATCTTGGCCAGCCACATACAGTATTTTTAATAAAATAGACTAAAAGATTATTAAGCCTGCTCATTCTCCTATATTAAAAATCCTGAAAGTCCAATATTTAAGAGTGATTAAGTGGGGTGTTGATGCTAAATCTGCCTGTTTGGACTATAGTGTTGATCACGAGTTGGCAGCCCAGGTAAACAGATGGTGACAAGATCTCCAAACAGATACAGGTTGATTTTCCTTGGGTTTTTTCCGAGCTGTGAGGCCATGTTCTGGAATAGTTTCTTTCTGAAGTTTCGCCTGCATCTTCTCTGAAGATGCCAGCCGCAGATGCAGGCAAAATGTCAGAAAGAAACTATTCCAGAACACAGCTTCACAGCCTAGAAAAAAAACAAGGAAAATCTATGCATGCTGGCCATGAAAGCCTTCGACTTCATACAGATACAGGTTGGCCGACAAACAGCAAAGAACTCTCAATCCTTCAGTCTAAAGAGACAAGGAACCACAACTGTTTCAAGTATTAAAAGGGAAGGAAAAAGTAGTCTTGCAATATATTTGTTCTTCTTAAAAGTGCCACAAGACTAATTTTTCCTTCCTTTTTTTTCAAGCTGTGTTTCTGTGAAGCCTAATCAGAGACAACGGTTGCGGACTGAGAACCTGGGTTGCTTGGCTTAATCCAAGATGGCGCTTTCACACAGAATGCTGGGCGTACCAGCCAAAACCAGGGTAACTTTTTACACCTCCAAGGCATTACCCAAAGTTCCAAGTTATCGCTAGTACAGCCCTTTGGGGATGACTACGAGCCTGGCCAAACCAGGCTTTCTTCTTGTCTACCTCCAAATTCGGCAATCTTCTGCCCACAGCTAAATGATACCAACCGTTTTGCAGATAAAGTTGCAAAGTCTTTCCATAATTTGGAAGCAACCCCTTATTAAAGAATTCCACTCTCATCTTCTTCAGCGATGCCTAAATTTCCCAGTTACTAAAATGGATTTATATGTGGGAATCAAGGATGCTACTGAATTTGCTAGAAACAAAACTGGTCTCTAGTTTGGAACTAGGTAGAATAGTAACTGCTAAGAGTTCCCTTCAGAGCCTTGCCCCAAATTTCAGGCCCTGGAGCCTCTTCTCAGGGTAAGAGTGAGGAATCTTTGGCCAAATCCACACTACACAAATAATCCAGTTTGAAACTGGATTATTTGCCATGGCTCCTTCCTATGGAATTCTGGGGTTTGTAGTTTGGTGAGGCACCAACACCCTTTGGCAAAGAAGGCTAAAAACCTTGTAAAGCTTCAAATCCCAGGATTCCATAGGAAGGAGCCATGGCAAATAATCCAGTTTCAAACTGGATTATTTGTGTAGTATGGGTTTGGCCTTAGAGTGTGAGAGCGCTGTCTTGAAAAGTGTATACAGTATGTTTTCTTCATTTGTTAGACATGGGTTGTTGTTGGGGTTTTTATTATTATTTTATTATTTTATTATTTGAATGGCATTCTTTGCACAACTGTGGCTGATGCTTAAGGTATCATGCTTAATGACATCACTGGGGCTGCCCCTTGTGAGATCACCATAATGACATCACTAGGGCTCATTCCCTATGACATCACAAGCTTCCGACCTGGCAATCCTAAGCACTGAGGGTTAAAATGTGTGCCTGATGGCATGAACCTAAAACGCTTTTTATTCAAAAGTATGATCCAACTGAATTTAAAACCCAGTTTCAGACAAAGTGGTTGAGTTGGGACAGAATGAAATTCCTCCTCTAAATTAATCAATTTTGAAAATGGAAAAATTATTATTATTTTTTAAAAGAGTTCTTTCATCATGTCTTCTTCGGATGAAAAATGTTCTTCCAATTAGACCTGAAAAACCAGGGTAATTCTATGCTATACTTTCATGATGCACAAACTCAATCAAATGCGTAATTTCATCAAACCACATTAAGATTGATGCTGATTGTCCCACCACTTACCTTCTCAAACCCTCATGGACACTATTACCACATCCAGATGATGCCTAATTTGCTTGTGATTGCATTATGACAATAAAAGCACGCTTAAAGCAATCATGCCCGATGGAGAACAAGACAAGTATGTGAGCAAATTTTATAAAGTCAAAATCTGTATGATGAAATACGTTCACAGAAGACCAATTAAGTCCCTTTACCCTAATCAGTTTCAGCATCTTTCTCCACTTACAGCACCCAAATCAAGGCTCAAACAGAGCCACACTATTAAAATGCAAATTTTCAGATAAGAGTTTACATATGCAGCTTGTTCTTTAGTCATTAAATTGTTAATGTTAATGTTTTATTTTCTTGCAAGCTACCATTATTTTTGCTAACTTTTAACACTTTGTCCCCAGAGTGTTTTTTTAAACTTAAAATGCAAATAGAATTGAACACAGAAACATCCTTATATCAAATTAGGGGTTTTATTGCAGAGGGGACAAACATATATATACATATATATGTGTGTGTGTGTGTGTGTGTATATATATATATATATATATATAATTATCTTTGGATTATTACAAATAGAAGTATGGTATTTTGGAGGCAGAGCCCTAAATCGACTTGCTAGTTCCAACTAGAGTAAATCTAATGATCTAAAGAAATTGACAGAATTGATAATTTATCCAGTTTCAATTGATTCACTGGTTCTACTCTATTAATGCGCTGGCTCGTATTAATTGCCTTAATTGGAGCATTGGACTATGGAGTTGTCTAAGCAGTGAATATACTCCTCACAGAATGCAAGAATACAATCTGTCTCAATGAGATTCTGCATCATTGCAACATATTGGGAAGGAGGGGGTCAAAACCGCCATATACTGCGCAGGAAAGGCTTTGTGGCTTTTCTTGAAGTTTTTTTTTTTTTAAACAGTGGGGTAAAGCACATTCCTGATCCTTGGGACAAGCGATTTGATGTGATTTGCTTTCCCTATACGAGCAGAAGTGAGAAGCTAATTCGTCAGATGTGCGTGGTGGGCAGAGTTTGCTAACAAGGCCAGCAACCAGAGCCGCCATATTGGATTTTCGCCTTAGCGAGTGAGTGCTAACGCAATAAAACAGCTTTTTTTTTGTTTCCTTTTTTGTTAATGTGAAAGGTTGCTCTTTTGCACCATGGATATGGTTTTTTTTAAAAAAACCTGTTCGGTGGCAGCAATTTGAGGTAAGTAAAAACGCAAGTGATTCACTCATGGCTGCCGTCTTGATTTGCAGACGTGCCTGCTTGCACAGCAAACACAGATAGCTTTGCATGCTTTTAATATGCCAAAAATAAAAAATCATTAAGACAAATTGCAGCTGCTGTGAATTTCCATTACTGTGGAGCAATCCAATTTTTTTCTCCTCTTATAGACAAGCCCAGTGTACTGACTCTGGAGAACAGGGTTCGAATCCCTACTCAGCCATACAACCCACTTGGTGACTTTGGGCAAGTCACACTCTCTCAGCCTCAGAGGAAGGCAAAGGCCTCTTCTGCTTGCCTAGGCCAAAGCCACACACTACACCAATAATCCAGTTTGAAACGGGATTATTTGCCATGGCTCCTTCCTATGGAATCCTGGGATTTGTAGTTTTGGTGAGGCACTAGCATTCTTTGGCAGAGAAGGCTACAAAAAGACCTTGAAAAACTACCAATCCCAATTCAATAAAAAGGATCCATGGGCAAATAATCCAGTTTCAAACTGGATTATTGGTGTAGTATGGATTGGTAGAGAAGGCTAAAAAAGATCTTGTTAAACTACAAATCCTTGGATTCCATAGGAAGAAGCCATGGGCAAATAATCCAGTTTCAAACTGGATTATTGGTGTAGTGTGGATTGGCAGAGAAGGAAAAAAAAAAAGACCTTGTTAAACTACAAATCCCAGGATTCTATAGGAAGGAGTCATGGGCAAATAATCCAGTTTCAAACAGGATTATTGGTGTACTGTGGATTGACAGAGAAGGCTAAAAAAGACCTTATTAAACTACAAATCCCAGGATTCTATAGGAAAGAGCCATGGGCAAATAATCCAGTTTCAAACAGGATTATTGGTGTAGTGTGGATTGACAGAGAAGGCTAAAAAAGACCTTGTTAAACTACAAATCCCAGGGGTGTGGCTTTCGCTCTATTAGCCTGAAAGGCAGACACACCCTCCCTCTCCCCAATCCACCAGCAAAGTCGTGCGCACGCGTAGAACTGGTTAGAGCGAGCGTTGACGGCGGAGTCCTCCGCGCATGCGTGGGCCGCGCTTCTACCCGTCAATCATTCCCATCCCGCTTTCTTTTGGTGCCCGCCGTTTCCCTTTCCTTCACCTCAGGCAGGGCTTGGAGGGCGATGACGACAACGGTGAGGGCGGGGCAAGGAGAAGGAGGGAGGGGCGAGGCGAAGGAGGTGGTGCGCACGCGCGCGGATCTGCCGGCGCTCGAGGTTCCGGGCGGAGGGGTTGACTGAGGGAGGGAGCGACGGTGGGCGGGGCGAAGAGGCCCGAGGTCCCTCCCGCGCATGCGCAGTCCCCCTCCGTTCCCTCCCTCAGTCAGTCAGCTCGGCTTGGCGGTTCTCCGGTCGCCTCAGCTCCCGCCCGCCGGGGCTGTGTGAGGGGGCGGCGGGGCGGCGGCTGAAGGAGGCGGCGGCGGGAGGAGGAGGAGGAGGAAGAAGAAGAAGCCGGGTGTGTGTGGGGGAGTTCCGCTTCACCACCCTGACCCCACCCGCCCACGCCGCCGCCGCCGCCGACCCCTGTCCTCGGGCGGCAGAAGATGGCGGAGGGCAGCGGAGCCGCGCCGCCGCCGGTGCCGTCCCTGAAGGGGCTTCGGGAGCAGATGGGTGAGAGGGGGGGCGAATCCCCGGCGTTATCGGCCGGCCGGGAGGGGGGCGGGGGGGGCGGGACAGTTCCCTGTCACGTCCGCATCTTCCAACTGCCTCCCCCCTTTCAGGGCGAAGCCAAGGGCGCCTCACGACCCCCCAAAAAAATTTGGATAAATTTCTGTTTGCTTCCACCCCCCCCAAAAAAATATATAAATTTCTTTTTGGTTCCCCCCATTAGATAAATTTCTTTTTGCTTCCACCCCCCCCCCAAAAAAAATTAGATAAATGTCTTTTTGGTTCCTCCCCCAAATTGGATAAATTTCTTTTTGGTTCCTCCCCCAAATTGGATAAATTTCTTTTTGGTTCCCCCCCCCCAATTGGATAAATTTCTTTTTGGTCCCCCCCATTGGACAAATTCCTTTTTTGTTCTCCCCCATTGGATAAATTTCTTTTTGGTTCCCCCCCCCCCAATTGGATAAATTTCTTTTTGGTCCCCCCCGTTGGATAAATTTCTTTTTGGTTCCCCCCCCCCATTGGATAAATTTCTTTTTGCTTCCACCACCACCCCAAATGCACATACATTCCCCCCCCCCAAAAAAATCTTTATGGAAAGTTTATTCTCCCCCATCCAGATTTCTCATTTTCTGTTCTCTATTTTTTTAAAAGCTACTTATGGCTGTCCCCACTTTCTTTTTGTGTCCCCCCACCAAAATTGGATACATCTGGGATCCTTTTCAGCTCACACATTCCCCCCCCCCCAAAAAAATCCTTTATGGAAAGTTTACTTCCCCCCACACACACTCCAGATTTCTCTTTTTCCTTATTTTTTAAAAACTACTTATGGGTGTCCCCACTTTCTTTTTGTTCCCCGCCCAAAATAGAATAAATTTGGGATCCTTTTCTACACACACATCCTCCCCCCAAAAAATGTCCTTTATGGAAAGTGTATTCTCCCCTCCAGATTTCTCCTTTTCTATTCTTTATTTTTTTAAAACTACTTATGGTTATCTCCACTTTCTCCCCCCACCATTGGATAAATCTGGGGCCCTTTTCTACACAAACCTCCCCTCCCCGACACCACAATTTTCCTTTATGGAAAGTTTATCCCCCCCCCCCAATCCAGATTTCTCTTTTTCTATTCTTTATTTTTTTAAAAAAACTGCTTATGGTTGTCCCCACTTTCTTTTTGTGTCTCTCCCGCCCCCAAAACATTTGGATAAATCTGGGGCCCTTTTCTACAGGCACACATCCCCCACAATTTTCCTTTATGGAAAGTTTATTCCCCCCATCTAGATTCCTCCTTTTCTACTTTTTATTAAATATTTTTATTATCATTTCACAAATAATACAGACAACAATCTACACACAACACAGCCTACAGACAGTAACTAAGATTCGTTTAAGTCCAAACAACAACAACAAAAATCAAAACCAATAAAAAGCTTAAGAAACATTATATCTAAGTCCCACATTTTTGTGAATCATAACTAAGAAGAAGAAAGAAAGAGAAAGAAAGAAAAGCCTTTACACTAAAGCAAAATATTCCAGGAAGTTTTAAAAAAACTACTTATGGTTGTCCCCACTTTCTTTTTGTTTCCCCCCTCCCCTGATTTTGTCAACCTTCTCCTGTCAAGTGCTATTCCCTGTCAAGAACAGATTCTCCACTCTATTTTTTAAATTTTTTTTTTATTTAGTTATTTATACCCCGCACTTCAGCCACAAGGCTATCAGAGCAGCTTACAAATTGTTTTAAGCAATAGCTGTTTACACATCTAACTGCATTAAACAGTTTCTAATGTGTGTTAAATCTACTGTATATCCATTTTTTCTTACGTTTCCTTTTGTGTCATCTTTCTACTCTCCCCTTTTTATCACCTTTACTGTGTCAAGTTCTGCCCCCTTACAAGACCAAGCTCCTCCTTTTTTAATTCAAATGTTCTTATTGATACTCATTTGGGGGTCTTCCTTTCTGTGTACACACACACACACACACACTTTTTTTTTTTGTCATCTGTCCTGTATGGAGTGTTTATTTGTGTAACATTCATTTATGTGTCTTCTTTCCTTCTGTTTGCTCCCTCCTCCCAAGTTTCCGCTTTTTCTTATGTATTTCATTAGTCCTGGATATAGACACCAGCATCTTCCTGTTGCTTTTGCCTCCTTTCTCCCACCCTCTCCCCATTTTTTTCTTTTATTATCTTAGGTACTTTTAAAAACTTTGGATTTTTACATAGACATACACATACAGCAACTTCCTTTTTTAACCTCTCTTCCTTCCCTCCTCCACCATTTATAATCTTTCCCAACTTGCTCCAATTAAATTCACCCCCCTCCTTTGCCTGACTTACCCCTTATTCATTTTGGAGTCTCCTCTCTTTTTTTCCTCCCACATGAATTTTTCCTTAAGCACCTTGTTGAACACCTAAGTACCCAATATATTAAGGTCTGTTCTCAGTTTTGTCGCTCTGCTTCATAATCCTGTTTCAAGTGCCCCTTCCTTAAAAGGCTCCTTCTTTGATTCATTCATTCATTCACCACTGCCACCCTTTTTTGTACTTTTCTACCACCATCATGCTCTTAGTTGCCCCCATTTTGCCATCTTTCCTGTCTCAAGTGCTCACCCAACTCTAGACTCAGCCACATCTTTTTCAGTCCCCAGTACAACAATGTTTAGGTCCCCTGTTTTGTTCTTTGTGTTTCAGGTTCTCCCCATCCTTTGTCATCTTCCTTCCCACCAAATAAAAATCCCCAGAAAGCTGTCTGCATTTGAAACCATAGGCTGAGTTCCCTATTAATTTTTCTCCATGCTGCAGTTAAGATAATTGAAAATCTACATGCATTTCCTACATCCCCTGCCCCCACAAGCCTCTGCTCTGCAGATCTCTCTGGGCTGTTTCCTCTCTCCAGTGTTTTGTTTCCATAGAAAACTGAAGCTTGGTTGGTCTGTGATGTCTTTTTAAAAAAACACATGTGATTTCTTCCTTCTTAAACAAAACTCTGCTTCAGATGTTTATGTTTACATGCATTTAGTTTCTACCTGCTCTTGTGATTTCTTACTATGTTGGACTCCCTATGGGTTTGCTAGTTTTTTGTTTGTTTGTTTTAAATCTAGTGTTTGTTTTGTTGATGTGTCATCTCACTTAAACTGTGATGCATGACAACTTGGAAACAATATTTAGTCAAGAAGATGTCAAGCTGAAATTTTAGGTAGATTTCTGTATATAGAGATGTGAAAGCCAACTTAAATAGCTATCAAAGGTGATTCAACAAAAGTCAGAGGATAAGGTTGCCAGTGGCTACAGGAGTGCATGTAATATGCCTGTCAATTAGAGTTGAAGGGGGAACATGAGGGAAAGGATTCTGTTGTGCTCAGTGTCCTGCTTGTGGGCTTCCTGTAGGTATCTGGTTGGTACCAGGGATTCTGGGTGGAAAAATATTTGGGCCTCCAGAAGGTGGTGGACAGCAATCCCAATATAATTCCCCTTTGACTAGGGTTGATGGGCATTGCAATCCAACAGCATGGAGAGCCACATATTTACCAGCACCACTCTTAATTAAGCATTAAAATTACTTAGTGACAGCGTCTTGGAAAAAACACACTGTGTCTTTCCCTCTATCCTGTGTGAAATTAGATGCTTCACTTGCCCTAAGGGATCCTGAGGAAAACTCTACGTGATGCAGGAGATCTGTAATTAGATGTTGTGACATCTTTTTATCTCATCGAAAGCCATTGTTGGCTGGAGAAGGGGGAATGATTTGAACAGGGACTGATACAAGTGGCAGAATTAAACCTTCCCTCAGGACTCAGTTCAAGTTGCGTGGTCCCACAAGTAAAATCCAGTCACAGATGTGCTATGAAACTTTTAGATATTTGTTTGTGTGTGAGCCATTTCTTTGAAAATATATTAAGAATTCCTTATAAAGGGACTGTTGATATTCATGTCTAAGTCCCATGCTGTTTGGTTTAGTGGTTGTTTTAGGGTACCAGAATAGTTTGAGGGGTTCCACATTAGTAGAAAGCATGCATTAGAGCAAGACTTTCAATTTCAGGCTATGAGAGCTTAATTACATTAACTTCTAAGTAACCCAAAGCATGGTCAATAATTATTACAGAGGCCATTCAGATCAGTCTGTAGTCTGTTAATTTTTTGTTAGGAGAGGGTGGAAAATACTGAATCATCAATGAGATTGAGTAAATGGTCCTTTTCTGCTGCGTCTGGTAGAGGTTTGCTTAGTCTTCCTTTTTCATTTTTTAAAAGTAAATGTAATGCTTATAAAACGTGCTGATAGAAAAATCACCATTTTATCATTTTTTTCCTGCACATTCATGGCCAGTTTACAACTACCGGTATTAAGATGGCAGCTCATAAAATTGCTAAATTGAACCGATGTTATATTGTATACTCTTGAGATTTTATTGATGATCCTAGAACTAGTCCATGTCTTCTCATGTTGTCTGAACAAATGATGGCACAGTGGAATTGATAGATGCGCTGTTCAGTTCCATAGCCAAGGTACCTAATTCAGCCATCAGTGATAAAGCTGACAAGTTTTCTCTGTCTTTTGCAGCAGATCAGCTGAGCAATAAAATCACTTGCAGAATAGAGGGATAACAATTGGGAGGTTTCTGAATAAATGATACAAGTGAATATGTTACCTCACAGTTTTGAAAGCAAGTTCCCAAAATGACGTAGTGCACAACTGTTCTTTTTACCAATCAGCTCACTCACATGCATTTATAATGAAGTAGCACCTTGAAATTGAAAAATAAGAAATATTTTAGTCTGTTTACAAAGACCTACCTGGTCTCTTGAGTGAAATTCTTACTTGCTAAAGGCATGGGTGAAATTGGGCAAGTCGCATTCTCTCAGCCTCAGAGGAAGGCAATCCCCCCCCCCCAAAAAAGACACCTGAACAAATCTTGCCAAGAAAGCCCTGTGATAGGTTTGCCTTAAGGTTGCCATAAGTCAGAAATGTCTTAAAGGCACATAATAACAAAGGCAAGCAAGGCCTTGTGCATCAGCCCATACTTGGTAGAAAAGAGAAAGTGGCTGCAAAAGTGTTAACTGTCAGGTCGGGGTGGTCTACATGTGCTTGGTTTTTGTTTGGTGAAATAACTGACAATATAGATTGTACCACAATAAGCTGCAATTCTAGACAGTGTCTGAAGAATATTTTACCCCCACAGGCTGCTGGTCCTCATACTTACCTTGTGACTTCTTCCGGTCCCTGTGCTTTGACAGGGTGGTGTCTTGCAGTATTGTATTGTTGTAAAACAAAGCCAGAAGTTCTCTTTTGTCTTTCAGTATTGCTGGGATTTCTGCAGGCCTATAACAAAATGTTGCTTTCATTACCAAAGTTTCACGCTGTCAGATGTGATGACTTCACAACATGGTATGGGTAGGATTGTAGCAGATGTGTCACTCTTCCAGCTAAGACATTCTGGAACTGCAAATGTTTTGTAGCACTTGCTTAATAACTTCTAACATTATAACATACTTATATCACAGTCTACTGTTTTCACACTGAGTGGTATATAGGCATAGTCACACAAAAAAAAAACATTGCAGATATCATACAGTCATCGTACAATACAAATAACTGAGAGTTGTGATTGTAGTGGTCTTCATTAAATATGCTTAGTATAAGCTTTTGAGGTACTATAATTATGGAATTTATTCAAGCTATTATTCAACTAAAGATGTAAGCTTATGATGGTGGCACTTATACATTATTTCCTGAATCTTCGTTTGCGAAGAAAAGCCAGAGAGAGAGAGACCAGAGATTAAGAGGGCTTATAATTGGTATTTCTGAGAATGTAGAGGTGTATATACTTACTAGCAGGTACAGGATAGCCATTTATATCCAATTGACCCCATTCTTTCTGTTTCTTATTATAATACAGTTGTCCCTCCGTATCCAAGGATTTGGTATCCATGGATTTAAGTATTCTTTAAAAAATAATTACCCAAAAAGCAAACCTTGATTTTGCCATCTTATATGAGGGACACCATTTTGCTATGCCATTGCATATAATGGGACTTGAGCATTCACAGATTTTGGTATCCATGGGGGTCCTGGAACCAAACCCCAGTGAATATGAAGGGACAACTGTAATACATTTTGATCTGAGTTTAGAAATGCATGTTTGGTTTAACTGCCCTGAGTCCCAGTTTGGGGGAAAAGGTGGGGTATAAAAGGCAATATAGTAACAGACTGTTCACACACACCCCTTCTCCAGCCCACACTGACTTTTAATGAGATGGATAAAGAGAACCAGCATGGTCTAGTCTAGGACATGGAGCAATGCACTCAAACTACAGGAAAAGAGATTCCACCTAAATGTTAGGAAGAACATCCAGACGGTAAACTCTGTGCGACGGTGGAATGTGCTGCCTCAGAGTATGGTGGAGTCTCCATCTTCAGAGGTTTTTAAACAGAGGCTGGATAGTCACCTGTCAGGCATGGTTTGATTGTGTGTTCCTGCATGGTAGGGCTTTGGACTGGATGGCCTTTGTGGTCTCTTCCAGCTCTATGATTCTATAAAATACAGCATAGTATGAGATGGGACTTGGAATGGGTCAAGTGTCTAGTAACAGTGCATTCTACAGTGAAACTGAATTATAATGAAATACCTCAAGAATCATATGTTTCCTAATGCAAATGGAGCAGGAAATATGTTGTGTCCCCCTCTTCCCCGCAAATTTTTATTGCAGGTCTGTTTGGTCCCTTTTTGCTTATGATTTGTTAAAAAAAAATCATACGGTAATTGTTCTGATTAGATATAATCTTACTGTTATAAGACAATCATAGGAGCACATACTTTACAGGCAGACGGAAACCCATTTCAATCCCAAGTGTTTAGTATATTCGTGTATTATTTTATCATTTTATAGGGTTGTGTTTTATTGTTTCGTTTTTGACTATACAGTTGCCTCTCCACATTTGCGAACTCAGCATTCGCAGTTTTGAATATTTGCTGTTTTGGGAGCCCCTCCCCACCTCCCAAAACCGCGACACGGGGCCTCCGGAGGCCCCGGGGAGGGAGGGGGGAGAGCCAGGGAGGCCTCCACGGGGCCTTCGGAGACCCTCCGGAGGCCCCATGAAGGCCCTGGGTGGGAGGGGGGAGGGACGGGGAGGCATCCACGGGGCCTCGGGAGGGTCTCCTGAGGTACCGTGAAGGCCTAGGAAGGGACTGGGGAGTCCGGAGAAAGCGACTATGGGGCCTCTGGAGGCCCCATGGTCGCTTTGGTGGGGGAGGGGGAGGGCAATCATTATTCGCGGATTTTTCACATTTGCGGGGGTCTGGGGAACCTAACCCCCACGAATGTGAAGGGATTTTTCACATTTGCGGGGGTGTGGGGAACCTAACCCCCACGAATGTGAAGGGACGACTGTATATCTCTGATGTTCCACCCTCTGGTGAAAAGGGTGTTATAAATAAACATCATCATTGTTGTTGTTATCATCATCATCATCATCATCTCCAGGAAGGGGTGGGAATCCTGCTTAACCTCCTGGAGAACAGCTGCCAGTCAGAGCTGGAGTTGACAATACTAGGCTAGATGGACTTGCAGTCTGACTGAGTAGGATATTTTCCTGTGTTCCTGGCATTAGTGAGGAACTCATATCATAATTCTAGAAATTCAGTTGAGGTTGCTGTTGACAACAATTGCAGTCAGCTAGGCAGTGGAGAAGATGGTTGTTTCATATATTTTATTTTATCTAAATGATGGGTCATCCTTAAATTCTTCATGAAGTAACTGGTGTGTAACACTATGCTGCTTTTGGGGAAACTGTGAACCTTCTCAAATAGTAGCACCTGTAGAAGAGAAGGGGAAAATGCTAGTGCGAACCTCAGCAACTATAACGCTAGATAAATGTGTGTGTTATGTGCCTTCAAGTCACCTGTTGACTTATGGCGACCCCGTGAATTTCATAGGGTTTTATTAGGCAAGGAATACTCAGAGGTGGTTTTGCCAGTTCCTTCCTCTGAAATAGAGACTCCAGCACTTGATATTCCCTGGCAGTTCTTCTGGGCTTGGGGAAGGTTTTTCTTTTTGGATTGTCACTCCCAGAATCCCCCAGCCAGCTATGCTGGCTGGGGGATTCTGGGAGTGACAGTCCAAAAAGGCACCTTTTCCCATGATTATGGAGATCCCATGAATTTCCAAGGGTTTCTTTAGGCAAGGAATACTCAGAGGTGGTTTTGCCAGTTCCTTCCTCTGAAACAGAGCCTACAGCACTGGTATTTGTTGGTGGTCTGCCATCCAAGTATCAACCATGGCTGACCCTGCTTAGTTTCCAAGATCAGACAGATCTGGTGCCATTAGGGTATTTATGCTCAATAAGAATGATGAGAACTCACTCCTGCAGAAAAAAGGATTGGGGGTTAAAATGCAATAGCCATTTATTTTTCACTTGCATACCACATAATAGAGGCCTTATTGTGTTTCCAGAGAAAGACTTTAATTTGTGATTTCAGAGTTTGACTGGAGTCTGTTGTGATTTGCAGTGCTAGGCTCTATTGTCGGGAGTGGGGAGTTTGTAGGCAGGGAACTTGCTCTATTCAACAATGGTGGGGCTGCAAACTCGAGGACAAACAACACATAGAAGAGAAGCTTTCACCGGGTGGGAAGAAACTTCACATAAGTTTTGCAGGGAGAGGAAGCTAGTCCACTTCCCTATCCTGAGAGCAGGGAAGTAAAACAAAGGAATAGGAAAAGGAGACCAAAATGTCTGAGCACAGAGAAGTGTGAGAGTCTGTGAAAACAGGAAAAGATCATTATGTTTTAGCATAAAGTGGTGAACAGTATATGTGTGGCACAAAGGCTATTAAGCTCCATTTCCCAAAAATGTCCTTGCCTCTATACTGAATTAATTTTAATAACTATCATTGATCGCACACATTGTTACTCCAAATTAATGAGGGACTAGGACTCTGGAAGATCAGGGTTCAAATCCCTGCTTGGCCATGGAAACCCAACTGGATGACCTTGGGCAAGTACACTGTCTCAGCCTCAGAGGAAAGCAAGTTAAGCCCCCTCTGAAGAAATTCTGCCAAGAAAACCCCGTGATAGGTTCACCTTAGGTTCACTATAAGTCAGAAATTACTTGAAGGCACACAACAACAACAGATATTAGATGAGTAGTTGCTTATTGTAAGGTTTCGAGTATCTTTTACATCAGTTTATTGCCCCACTGCTCAGTTGCAGCATCAGAGTAGGTCGGGTGATAGTTGCACATGTCCTGAAGAGTAGAGTTGGAGGAGCACCATCAGGGGTTCATGTCATGCCTTGCACTAAGATAGTGTTGAGCAAAATAATGGGATTTGGCCTTTTAATGTTGGTTTAATGTAAATGTTAATGTCTGTTACAGGAGTTGGGTATTTCATACATTTTTCACATGGTGATAGTCTAACATTTTGCTTACATTAACATCTAAAGTGCCATGTACAATATTAGTAATGTTCTGAAAAGGTATCAGAAGAGCTTCTCTCGGTCTTAATGGAAGCCTTGGAGAGCAGCCGTGTTTGGGGTTAAGGTGGTCTGTTTCCAGTCTGGTTGTGCTCCAGTGATGGCTCTCATGTTGTGTTTAGATATCTTTCGGTACGCTGCTTCTCCACAAAGGAGCTCAGTGAGTGAATCCAACTTGCCCCACTTCGTCCTCTGTGTCATAACTGTACTTAATTAATTGTCCCCCTCTAGACAAAGGCAAAGTAATGAAGGAGTTCATGGCCATTTGCTAGTAGCACAGTTAGGGCGGTGGGGCTGTGTTTTCTTTTGTGAGTTATCTCAATTATAGCTCAAAGTTAATGTTCTGAAAAATATTATGCAAGCAGAAGCTAGCAAGTGGCTCAGCGTAACAGTTGCAAATACACACCAGAAATTAATCCGAACCTTCCACAAGTAGTGAGATGGTGGATGCTTTTAGAAAAGCTAGTGTAATTTTCTTTTTAAGTCATCAAAAACATTAGCAGAAATGTTGCCCATTTTAATCCAATGTGCACAAGGCTCTTGGCACATTTGGAAAGCGAAGAGAAAGAGGAAAGCAGCTTGGTACCTCCACCATACAATCCAACAAGTAAGATGTTGGACTCCATTTTCACTGCCCTCCCCTCCCCTCCAGTGCTGTTTCCCTTACAGCAGAGTTTTTGTTTTAAAAGCAAAGCACACTTCTCATGTAAGGACATCTAAACTATCCTAGTACAAGATCAGTGAAGAATTTTACTTCCTTTGCTGTTGTCGTTGCCATTTTTCTCAGATTTACAGCTGTAATGTTAAGTTCTCAAATCTCTTCTTCCTCCTTTAGCATATATGCTGATATTTGGTGGGAGTTTTTTGACTTGCTTAGCAATCTGTAAAGGCCATAGTAAAATAAGCTTCAGATGGAATAAAAACAGCACATAGGCTGGGTGTTCCCTGCTACATGTCATTGGACTTTTAGATCAAAAATTTGGTTCAACGTGTTTTCTCAGGTGATTTATTGTTGTTTTGTAGTTTAAATACTATATTCTGCTTACAGCATACCAGGAACACAGGAAATTAGGTTGTGCCTGATCAGACCGTTGGCCCTTGCAGTTTACACTCATCAGGGTTTCAGACAGGAGTTTTTCTGGCCATGCTTGCAGATTCTGCAGAATGAATCTGCAGAATGAATGCCATTTTGTAGGGATCATTCTGCTGATACCACTTTTGCTAAAAAGCGATTGAATTTCTGTTTTGACTATTAGGGTTTGGCCTAGTGCTGCTGATGGAGTTTAAGGACCAGATTATCATTTGGCAAGTGAAGTTGTCATTGGATGAATGGGTTGGCTGATAAAAACAGAAAGCCGTGTAACTCCTGCCTTTGCATCCAGTGTATGTACTCTGCCACTGAGTTGTTATGATAACTTCCTCAAATCTGTAACATTAGTTTCATTCTCTTGATGAAAATCCATTTTAGTTGCATGTAAATTTGCTTTAGGACAGTGTAGCAAGGAGACTGGAATATTCAAAAATGTGCTAAATTATGTACAGGTTGAGTATCCCTTATCCCGAAATGCTCCAAAATATTTAAATAAAAATATTAAGAATATTGTATAAAATTATCTTCAAGCTATATGTAGGATGACTTGAATTTTACCCTAATTTAAATGATGTGCAATGCATACAAATAAATTTCATTCAAGAAATGAATGAGACCCTTTGCACCACGTTTCAATGTTTCTGAAAGCTGCATCTTGGATACGATTTAAAAAATCCTTATTTTCAAGAGAGATGCTTCCCCCCCTCCCAAGAGTTTTGCTGTGGTCTCTTGTGTGTTGTTATTGTTATTTCAACATACTCATATGGTGAGCCTCTGAATGAGACCTTCAAGAGCCTCATTCATTAGCTGCCCTGTTCAGGTCTTGCAAAGCCAGGGCTGTGGCTTCCCTGACTGTGGTGCAGTTTCTCTCTTCTTTTACTGCCTTCCGCTTCACCAAGCATTATTATCTTTTTTTGTGTGCATTTCCAGAATAGCCTTTGTCCATTACCGGGGACTTTCAATTGTTCCAAATGGTGTTTGGATATTAGATCAGAGGTGGATTTTATTTATTTTTAGCATCAGTCCTTATTTATTTTGGTCTGTAAATTGGGATCACACACAAGAGACTATTGTATTCTTTCGAATAAGAAGCTTTAAACATAGCTTGTACCCAGTTTGTTGCTTCATAAAGAACTAATATTAATCTGCAAAAGAAAGGAATTAATTCCTTTTCTGTGGAATGAATATTTACTCTGCAAAAGATGCTTTTTGACTTTGAATGCTTTGGATGATTAGATGAATGCTAACAAAAATTCCAGAAAACTGGGGAATACCATTTTTTAATATTGCAGTGAAATTTAGTTTTTCTTTCAGTCTAGGTAGTATTGTGTCTAGGTAGGCTCTGAGAAAACTTTAGTCAGGAGCTACAGTGGGAAAGTAATTCAAGGCAAGGTGGCAGCTGCAGGTGACAGTTTAGAGGTGCTGAATGAGGGCTGTAACCAGCATTTATCATTGACTTCAGATGGGATTACGCACTTTGAGGTGATTGTTCTTGGGTGCAGCCTTAGGAGGATTATTGCCATGACAGAAGGAGTTGTCATGGAGAGGAGAATGCTCTTCTCCCTGCTTTCTGCAGTGCTCAATTAGTGGGGAGATTGGCAAGGAAGCTGACTGCTGTATTCTGTTTGCAAAATCATTTTTTTCTTCTGAAATCGGAGGTCATTTAAAGTTACTCTTGTGTGCTTTAACCCTTAGATCCTGATAATCTTTCGGATTCTTTGTCTTTCATTTTCTGAATGTTGTTGTCACTTTGGTAAGGTCTCCCTTAACTGGATTACCTTACCCAGCTGGTTTGTACTTGATAACCCATTACATGTTAAAATAGTGCTACACAGAGATGTTTCTTCTCTTTTTTTAAAAAAAAAAAAACGTGTCTGGAGAAAATTTTGAAAAAGTAAATTATTGTGTATTTGTCCTGTGGAAGGAGCCAGTCACATATTAGGGCAGAAAATTAATTGGCTTGTCATACTTTGTTGAAACTGCCATGAACACATGACCGTCTGTGTCCTGTCTCTCCCCCATGGCCACATCTAGTTGCATTTGGGCATTGACTTCAGTCACTCCCATGAAACAGGTAAAGCAGTTCCTTATTTGTAAATTGGGTACCAGTACTCTGTACCCTTCAGTAGATCACTACAGGGCTGAATATCATGCACATATTATTTTCCCTCAGGCTGATGGGGTAGATAGAGCTATGTTGTCTTTTGAGGGAAGCAATGGGTGAAAAGTTGACAGAGCAATAATTAGAGGTGTATGACATTTGGAGCAGAAGGTTCTGAAGAATGAGAGGAAAATGACAGTATAGAAGGGAGGAGTATAGGATGAAGAGGAAGGTTGAAAGTAATCAAAGCCTATTTAAAACTGTCAGAGAAATCATCTCTTCAGCAAAAAGGGTCTAGAAAGCTGGGCCAAAGCTAACAAAAATGAAATTCAATATGGAGAAATGTAAGGTACTGCACTTAGGGTGGAAAAAACGAAATGCATAGATATAGGATGGGGAAGACCTGGCTGAACGAGACTACATGCGAAAGGGATCTAGGAGTCCTAGTAGACCACAAGTTGAACATGAGTCAGCAGTGTGATGCGGCAGCTAAAAAGGCCAATGCAATTTTGGGCTGCATCAATAGAAGTATAGTGTCTAGATCAAGGGAAGTAATAGTGCCACTCTATTCTGCCTTGGTCAGGCCTCACCTAGAATACTGTGTCCAGTTCTGGGCACCATAATTCAAAAAGGATATTGACAAATTGGAGCGTGACTAGATGAGGGCGACTAAAATGGTGAAAGGTCTGGAAACCATGCCTTATGAGGAGAGACTTAGGGAGCTGGGTATGTTTAGCCTGGAAAAAAGATGGTTAAGGGGCGATATGATAGCCCTGTTTAAGTATTTGAACGGGTGTCACATTGAGGATGGGGCAAGCTTGTTTTCTGCTGCTCCAGAGACTCGAACACGGAGCAATGGATTCAAGCTCCAAGAACAGAGATTCCACCTCAAGATTAGGAGGAACTTTATGACAGTAAGGAACTTTTTGACAGTAAGAGCTGTTCGGCAGTGGAACGCACTCCCTCGGAGTGTGGTGGGGTCTCCTTCCTTGCAAGTCTTGAAAAAGAAGCTGGATGGCCATCTGTCAGGGATGCTTTGATTGTAATTTCCTGTGTGGCAGAATGGGTTTGGACTGGATGGCCCTTGTGGTCTCTTCCAACTCTACAATTCTATGATTCTATGAATAAAGCCTGAATTGCAAGGATATAATGGGTGAGTGCAAAAAAAAGTAAGCATTTCATAGAAAGAGGGTGCTTCTGATCAGATGTTGTCCCGTAAGGTTACTGATCTTTTGAGTGACAAGACTTCAAGGTTCCCAAGCTCTTTCCTGGACTTGGTGCCTGAGTTCAACACCAGCACAGCCTGAGCTTCTCCAAGTGGAACTAACAAATGAACAATGTCTTCAGTGATAGCTTTTGGCTCATTCTAGCTATGAAAACAAGCTGATCGATGGAAACAGCTGCTCAAAATCACAACAGATAACAATAAAAACATGATTCCAACACCGTCACTTTTCGTTTTCTTTTTTAAACATCTTTTGCCTGATGAAGAAGCCAGTAGAGCTTCAAAATTTTGCATCGTGTGTTTTTGCAATTTGGTTGGCCAATAAAGTATCACTTCTTTTTTGTGGATTCTGGATTTTGTTTTGCTAAATAGCCAACATGGCTACCCCTAAATATGTGCTACCTTCTTATTGTGACCCACTTGAAGTCATTCTACCTTTTTCAAGTATTTGGGGTGAGATGATGTAGAGGTGCTGGTAAGGAAACAGGCATTTTTCAGGCCTCCAGGAGAAAGACTTTAGAAATGAAAATGATTGATTTTTACAGATCCATGTGTACTAAGAACAGGTTTGAATAGGGAAGCAAGACTTCCACAAAATCATATAACCTTAAATATTGGCAAATGACATGAAAGAGATTTTCTTGTAACCATGTTCATGATTTTTGTCCCTCACAGTTGCTGCAGCTCAGGCATTAGCAGAAGAAAGAAGAACCCAAAGTGGTGTTAGTCCTGGTCCAATTCAGTCTCCAGTTAGCATAAAATCATCAACTAAGCCAGGTAAAATCCTTGATTTTAGTACATTTTCCATTCCTCTGCTCTTTGTAGTGTTTCTTTGTGTGGCTTCCATTTTGAATAAATCCCCTCTGAGCTCCTTTGGTGAAGAGAATATAGTCTGCTCAGGCGACCTTACTTTGACATCTTTCAGAAGTTATACAGCAGTTATTCTAACCAAGTCAGTAAATAAACAGTATTGTGAGATAGGAAATTGCCACTCCAGTGTTTGTGTGTATGTACTCTTCATAAAGACAGAAGTGCCAAGGAGAAGAGACGGGCTTCCTGTTATACATATGAGGGTGCGAGAGTACAGTAGCACCACCATTCCTGTGTTAACAAAGTAATATTCCTTCTTGTGGACATACATTTATGAAAATGCAGTGTGACTTGCCTATTTGCTTGGTTGTTAAACCGTTTGAATTTCTCATCCTTTACAGTGATAGATGGCTCCATCTTGAAATCAGAAGAGAGGCAAAGGCTAGCCAGGGAACGTAGAGAGGAGCGAGAGAAGCAACATGGTATGGCTATATTAAAAGATAAATTAATGTAAAGCCAGGACTCTTTGTGTCTTGCTGTATGGTCACAGGTGTGGCTTAGTCTGCTTCTGCTCTGTCAGCTTAGTTGATATTTACTCAGAAATCCTTTTTATTCTGTTTCTGCATTAATGTGTTAATACACAGAGGATAATTATGTTCTGATTAGCCCACGGGTGATGAGATGTACCCCGTTAGCCCAAGGGGTACAGGTCAGGTCAGTCTGCACTGGAATTTACAAAGATTAAATTCCTCATGCGTTCTTAATTGCAGGAGAAAATCAATAATTTCCTGCAGCTTTGGCAGTATAGCTTTTACTCTTAAACATTTGAGTTTCTGGCCGTTAGCAGTGCAAAATGGAAGTTTCAAAACATAGAAGAATCTTACACACAGGACTTGGACCTAAGCAGAGCTCTGAGTAATCATGTTGTGGGCTTTGTGTTCCCTTGCATCACATTCTTTCTATGGTTGTCTTGTCCCAGATCTCACCAATTATATTCTTATCACAATAGCCAAATGAAGCTTTTGCGGTTAACCCCTGCAGTGGATGCATGTGGCATTCTCAAAATCCTGTTGCAGGGCTCAGTAGTTCCAGAAAAGTGAGATTTTGAATTTGAAGTCCGGTCTGGTCTCCCCACCCTGATCCTGGTTGCCATAGCTAGCAAAATGAATGGGGGTTATAGAATAGCACCGTGTGGGTACATACACGAATAGCTTGAGCTTCTTGTGCAGTTGATCTTAATGCCCAGCATGCAGAAACTGAATTCTCAAGCTGTGAAAGTTAAATCAGTGTGTACATATTGTGCAGGCAGATAAACACGTATGATACTTCTCAGTTAGTGGATGGACAAAAAACCTCTCTGTAAAGGAGAACAGGGTAAACTTCCTCTTTATAATTCAGGACACTCTTCCTTACAAAGGTTTGTTGTTGTGTGCTTTCAAGTCATTTCTGACTTATGGCAAACCTATCACAGGGTTTTCTTGGCAGAATTTGTTCAGAGGGGGGTTGCTTTTGCCTTCCACTGAGGCTGAGAGACTGGGACTCGCCGAAGCTCACTGGGGGGTTTTCATGGCCGAGCAGAGATTCAAACCCTAGTCTCCCAGTATCCTAGTGCAACACTCAGTGAAGGTACAGTATGATATTTGAGTCTTGAACCCTCAGACAAGAGAATGAAAGAATCTCTTCCACACTGGAAAGCCCCATTCCCTTGCCTGCACTAGGGGCTGTGACTTTGCGCTTATGAGGAAAATAACCTTACCGTAACCTCTAAGGAATGTCTAGCATGATTTAATTGTTCTACCTTCTCCTTGAGACTTGACTGTCAAGTTGGATTTGAGCACTGTCTGTGAGGTTTTGGCTCAAATTCAGGGAAAGTGCATCCTGGCATAAATGAGACACTTGATTCTCTTGATTCTTCCTCTGAGTTTTTCCTTGACCTCAAGCAGGCTTTTGGAAATGAGCAGGAGATATTATGTGGAGCCTTCCAGGCTCGTGTTAGAGCTAAGAGAATTTATCACTCCTAAAAAATGTGAAAGCCAGCATCGTATAGTGGTGTGAGCTTTGGACTATGACTCTGGAGAACAGGGTTCAAATCCCCATTTGGCCATGGAAACCCACTGAGTGACCCTAGGCAAGGCACACTCCTCTCTCAGCTTAAGAGGGACGCAAGGACAAAACGACCTCTGAACAAATCTTGCCAAGAAAAGCCCATGAGAGTTTTGTCGTAGGGTTGTCATAAGTCAGAAATGATATGAAGGCACACAACAACAAATATTAATGTGTCTACCTGGACTTCCTAGGGATATATATATATATATTTGCACAAGTCAGCACGATGCACTTGCATATTATGCAGTAATATCTGGGAATGTTTTATACTACTGTAATGTTGTTGAAATGCACAGCTGCCAGAGAAACTCAAATACTGGAGAAGGAGAAAAAGGCAAAGCTGCAATATGAAAAACAAATGGAAGAGAAGCAGAGAAGACTGAAGGAGCAGAAGTTGAAAGAGCAACAAAGAAGAGCAGCAGTAGAGGAGAAAAGAAAACAAAAGATTGAGGAGGAGAAGGTATGGTGCAGTTTAATGCTCTTGTAAGTGAGATGTCACTTCAGGATACCAATTGTGTTTTTCCTTGCAACGTTACTGAGCTTTAGAGTTGAGAAGAGTAAAATGTAAAATGACATTTCAAAACAAAATCAGACCCAAACCTTCAGTATTATGGAATCCTTCCCTTTATCACAATAAGATTGTGATTGTTGACAGTAACAGTAAAATCTCAGACAGACTGCCCATTGCATTGCCTCTTCACTGGTCTGTTTCAGACTCATCTTCATCCTACCTGCATTTTCTCTTTTGAAAGCCGTCGGAGGATTTTTCAGTTTTCAGAAATCCAGTTTGGCTGTCCAGCTCTGTAGGCATTCTTTTGTGGAATTGTGAACTCTGCCCTATCCCCTCTTCCTTCTCTTGCTGCTGCTTGTGGCATTTTCCATTGCTTCCTGGTTGACTCATTCCACAGCTCTTGCGTCTCTGGAGACTGTCATGGGTTGTCCTTCCAACCACAGTTTTTATCCATGTTCTTCCCTGTTTATTCTGCATTTACATCACTGTATTTTTTTTTCAGCTTGTACAACTGCGCAGCTTTCAGTTAACAATTAAAAGTAACCCCATCTTGCTTTTTTTAAATGGAGCATTAGGCTTCCAATGATGATAATTATTTTATTCCAGATGTGTTCTATCTGTATATATCCTGCTGGATGATTTGCATTTTTAGAACACTACTAGTACCATCATGTTCCCTTAGATGAGCAAATGTTTCCTAATAGTTTAATGTCTAAAGTCATAAAAATGCTTTGTCGTGAACTCATTTTTTTTTTCTGGTTTAAAAGAAGATTTAAAAGCGTGGTGAAGAAGAAACTGCATTGGCATGAACTCATTTTTTCTGATTTAAACGAAAATGTATAAGCAAGTGGAGAAACCCTACTGACAGTCACATGCAGACTATTGAAACATTCCCTGCAAGATGCCATGTACAGATTGAAACAGGACTTCCCTGCCTTTACTAGGGAGTGTATCAGAGGGAGAATTTAGCAGCTTATTGAATACAGAGAAAAGTTATTCCATCAAGAATCCAGATGAGCAATTTTTTGTATCCATCCTGGGCTTTTCCAGAGCTCATTTTTGGTAGCAAATGGCTGAAAATACCTGACTGAACTGCTTGCCATATTCCATTGTGCATGGAAGGTTATGGTAAATTCTGCTACCTTGTGGCGGGAACAGTTAATGCCTCAACCACTTTGTATTTTTCCTATTTACACTTCATATCAGTAGTCCTGAGATTGCTGTTATGTAGAACCTATTCAAATCTCTTTATCTGGTAATTCTGAATATTTCTTAACAGTATATTTTAAAGTTAACAATTCCTAGATGCTCATGCCAATAATACTCACTCCTTCTGCTTTTTGAAGAGGATGCACCGGTGTTTGTTGCCAGTGCCAGAAGTAACACACCCAGCAGGAGTGGGTTTGCTAATCCATCAGGCCTCCTGCTACACAATAGCTGAACAAGTGCAAATCAGAGCTAATGCCCTTTATTAACAAGCTTGTGACTAATCAGCGTCTGCACTCTTCACGTGTTGTCGTTTGAATTCTAATTAGTCACATAAAATAAAAACAGCCCTTTTGTTCATAGTAAGCTCCTCAGGGAAGGGGTTCTCCACTTGTTTTCCACAGAGCAGTTTGCTTAGCAGCTATCATAGTTACTGCAGCCTAATTCCAGGGATTGTTTGACTAACAGGAGCGTTATGAGGCAGTGGTGCATCGTACCTTGGAGCGGAGCCAGCGGCTGGAAACCAGGCAGAAGAGGTGGTCATGGGGCGGTTCTGTAACGGATTCTGATGGGAAGACGGGTAGGTATCAGTAGCCTTCTTTGCCTGAGCCAACAGCATATCTGACTTGATGAAAGGCAGCTTCATATATTTACAGAGCTAAACAGACAATGGAAATGTAGTCTGGCTTGATTCAAAACTAAAGATTTTTTTAAAAAGTATATATTATTTACATATGTCTGTCTTCTGCACCTTCACCGTGAATTTGTGTTGCCACAGTGGCTAACAAGTAGTAAGAAACAAAACATACAGATTTAAAATAAAAATTAGTAAAATAATAAATGCATGTGAATAAAACTAACATGGCAAACTAAAAAATAGTCCGTTCAAACACATAATAAAACTGTTCTAGGTTAAACATGCTAACATGGCAGCTCTTAAAGTCAAGGGGAAAGGAGGGATAGTTTAGCCTGTCCCCTAAATGATAATAGGCATGCTTCTGGGAAGCCCAGTAGAAATGCATGAAGTCAATAATATCCACCTGTGAGTCTGGAAGTTCCATGTAATCGATACCCATCAATAATCAAAGGTTATTGAGCATATAGGAACAAGAATGTTGGTGAGTGGGGCAGAAAATATCTCTCCCTGGATTCCATTTTATCACAAAAACAGTCATGAGAATTCAGATTTCTTGGTGTAAGTGGGTGACTAGACAGTATACCTTAAAAGCTGTTCCATTTCAAGCAGAAGGATGTTGCAGTTCTTTAGGCAGGTTCTACTCTAGCGTGAATGTAATTGCTATGCTAGGAGAAGGTGATGGGTTTTAAGAATGCTTCATGACAGTTAACAAGTGTATTTAAAAAAGCTGCAATATAGATTTTGATTGAGCTGAAGCTGTGTATTTGTAAGCCTTCGGTGTTGGCAAGTGACAAGATTTGAATAAATAATGTGGCATACTTGTGCATGGGATTTTTTTTTTAAGTTAAGAGAGCTATTACAGGGCTGTCAGATGTCTGCCACTACTGATCCTCAATCCTGCGTTATCCCTTGTGTCTTTATGTATTTCTCCTGAATTGTGTTATACAATATACTTGTTTGGATTTTACATTGTGATTTTAGCCTGTAAACTTCCTTCCACAGAGCCACCAACTACAGCTGAAGGTGGGTTGAGAAAGATTGATCTGTCTGTTCCCTGTCATTTTTGCTAACCCTGTGTTGTCTTTCTCATTTTTTTCTAGTTGGATTTAAGCAGCTAATTCTGTCCTTTGTATAGAGCTGCATTGCTTGCTGCAATCTGTACAAAGCTGTGTCCCCTCAACCAGCCAATTGTTTTCCACACAATTGGCTATTCTGTTCTTAGGGTCTTAAGAATTAACAGAACCTTAACTACTGAGTTATTGTATAAACTGAGTGGGAAATTGGAGCTGGCTGCTTGAACCATTATTTGATATTTGATGGTCTAGGTGTCACTGCACCTTAAATACATTTTGTCAATCCATCACCCTCTCAGACAGCCACTCCTCCATTTCTGCAGGCTGAATTGGAGACACTGGAGTTTCATGTTTCGCATTACTTTGGAAACTGCATGCTTTAGGAGTTTCCATTGTTGTCTCCCAATCCACAGAGATATGTGAGCACTACTAAAGGATTATCGTTAGAAGTGGGTTTGCAACTCCTGCATTGTTTCTTTCCATAGCATAACATATTAATATTATTTGCATGCATACAGCTTATGTGTTAGTAACCTCCTGAAGCATTTCTCATGTGTTTCAAAAGCATTGACAAGCAGCCCCTGAGACACGAAATTTAATCCATCAAGAGTCAGAGTGGGTCTATAGCTCAGGAGGAAAGCACGTTTTGCATCCAGCAAGTCTCAGATTCAGTCTTGTTCATCTCCAGTTAAATGGCTCTTATAGCAGCTGTTGGGAGGAACCTTAAGCTGCTTGAGACCCTAGGAAGCCACTGTCAGTTCAAGCAAGACAGCCCAGGGCTAGACAGACAAATAGTCTGATTTGGTTGATGCGTGCCTCAGTCCAAAATTGCCTGAGGTACTTCTTCCCCATTTTCATTGCTCTAAGACACAAAGTCTCGGCATGATCTATGCCTCAGGACACAGTCATTTAGGTCTTGAGCACAACTTGGAAAAGTTGCTTTCAGGACTGCAGTTCCAGACTCCCCCAGCCAGCATGGCCATTGAGGTATTTGGGAGCTGTAGTCCAAAAAAGTAACTTTTTTTTCCAAGCTCTGTTCTTTACCATATCTTGGTTCTGCTAGTGTATGAGACACGTGCTCACAGGATAGTTGTTACAGGAGAAAAGAGATACCTCTGGTCATTGTAGGGCTGTGCTTCCCGGGGGCAGAGATCAGGGTGGTGCTGCTCTTACTCTGCTGTTGTTTTAACCACCTGTTAAGGTGTATGTCCCTCTGTGCCTAGAATTCTCCTTGATTGGTAATGTTACTTGGGTCTATCAGTCATTTGGAGACTTGGAAGAACAGCAATCTAGTCAGAGCAATCCCAGTAGCTTATTGGTTGATTTCCTGTAACTGCAGTGCTTTCCATGGTCAGATTAATACTGAGTGCTTTGTTAGGCAGACCAATTCTCTTATGGGTCCCAGAGAGAAAATTAGACTCCCATCTTGTCACGTGAAATAAAACAACTAGCAAGGGATACAATTTTGTTTTAGAAGGGGCGGGGAGGCAATTTAGAGTATGTGCAACGAGTCTTCTCTCATTGGAGACAGTGACAGTTATCCCAATTCTAGTAGTCAACTTCTGTTAAGAACACCAGTCTTCTCCCTGTGCTACAGTGCAGTTTTCATCAACCAGGTGCCTTCCAGATGTTTTGGACTGCAATGCCTGGCATTCCTGATCATGGGCCAGGCTGGCTTGAGGCTTCTGGGAGTGACACCAAAAACATCTGGAAGACTCCACAGTTGGGATGGATGCTACTTGGAAATATTTTTCTGACTTTCTCATGCTGAATGACAGGCTTCTCAGCTTATTATGTTTGCACATCCAGTATGCTGAAGGGCTGGCCAGTGTTGATTATACAACAGTATTCATGTCACATTTGATTTATTGAGGCTCTCCACAATCTTCCTTCATATCAGTTTAGAAATCTGGGCATCCTGTGGGTTCTTTTCTCTACTTTTGCATGGGCAGACGTCAAAAGGGTATTCAAGCTGACAGAGCTAACCAGTCTCCATTTTAGGACTCTCTACATTAGCCTCCCTAATATGGATCCATTTCAGAAAATGTTCCAGTGATGTTCTCTGTTCCAGTGCTCATTTTAGAATAAAGTCTGGAGATTTAAAATGAGATACATTCAAACTCATGAGGATTTGAATTATTTCCCATTTAAAAATTAATTAATATGTAATTGCACCTTCCAATTTGTCTTTCAAAGTGGACATGTTAAAAGCAGCATCCTTAAAAGGTGTAGTGGCATGAAATTTACTAATGATGATCTAAAATTTGCTCTCCTTTTACGGAAGTGATACCAACTGGAAGAACTCTGTAGCAGTCTTCATGACCAAAGGACACTCAATTTGTAAAATAACTGTATGCTTACTATATCCTGAAGAAGTTTCTCTATCAAAACTGGGGGAGAGTCTGGTTTTCCCTTTTGTGTGTGTAGCTTTTTTTTTTCTAATGAGTTAATAGCTTTACTGTCACCATGATTTGGCCATGCCAATATGTATTAAATGTTGTGTTGTGTGGGATTCCACATCTTGTTTTGTTGCACTGTAATGCCTGCAGCATGCCTAACTGTCCAAAATGTGCATTCAGTTGAAGTGTTATTACGTCTTGAGAAGGAACCAGTTCCAGCTCATTCTCCTACATGGGCTGTGGAGGGCCTTAAAATACTAAAACTATTCTTTTCTGCGCTTACATTTTTGTATCTGAATTTTCACCCAAAGAATGACCATTTGCAGGTGAAAAGATAAGCACGGTCTTCTATGCTTGCTAATAATACAAGCTAGTGGAGGAAAAAAATAATTCTAACCTATATACTTTGTTTGTTTCTCTTGAGTCATTAATTCAAAGCTCTTTCTTTGTATTTATTTGGTAAAGATGTGAACCATCCCTCCACTAGATGCCTAAGGTAGCGTATAAATTGCATAAAACAAAAAGAACAAAAATAAAATGCATGGATCATGGGAAATGAGAAGAAGCATTGAGGCAAGAAGCATTCAATGCAGTTAAAATTAAAAGGTGGCCTTAAACACCACCATTTAAGTACTGGTGTAATAGAACTGTCTTCACTGCCTGTCTAAAGCATAATAATAAACGTGCCGGGGTGGGGGGGACCTGACGAGGAAGAGAATTCCATAATCAAGTGGCTTCCATTGTCTCAAGTACCCACTGATCTGACCTCTTTCCTGTCTCACTCGTGGGACATACAAAACAGCTTATAATGATGACCACAGATGATGGACAGTGGTAGGGAGTGGCTCTAGTTACTTTGATCCCAAACAGTTTTAGGCTTTATAGCTAAGAAGCAATGCTTTGATTTGATTTGTGCTTGGAAGCCAGTGAAGCTTGATGTCACATGGCTTGCAGAATATCCACAGACCAGAGTCTGGGTACCATATTCTGTGCTAGCTGTAGGTTCTGAATTCTCTTCAAGGGCAGCCCTACCTAGACTTTATAGCAATATCTAGGCCCAAGATGATTTGTTCTAACTGCTGCTGCATACTACCCACACCATCATTGACATTACCTAAATTCACTTCCAGTTCATCACCCTATGAAGAGAAATACTTGCATCTCAAATGTTTTGCAATATGCCAGACCTTTTTTTTGAAGATTTATGTTTTCTTTCTTGATTGGAAAGTTGAATTTCTTGACTGGAAATATTTGTGCTAAAGAAAACTCCTAGCTTTGGTTTATAGCAGAAATGGAATATGGTACTAAGGTTTGTTTAAATTACAGGACATAATGCTGAAGTTTTCAAGGAGAACTTATTATTAAGAAAATATATACCCTCGCCCTTCCATTGCCATCATAGTACTCACAGTGGCTTATAACAAGTTAAAAACAATTACCACAAAAGAGATAAAGTAAGAGTAGGCAATGCTTAGTTAGTAGTGGAGCCAAATGCTAAAATAATAACTTCTTTCTTCAGCCAACAAGCGTTCTACTTCCGCAGCAAACCTCAAGCAAGCTGAAACTGTCATAAATAAGCGCCTTTCATCTTCAGCAGCACTTCTTAATTCTCCCAGCAAAGGTAAGACTGTGATTGCAGAGTAGTTGTAGCAGTGTACTATCCCTGCCATCTCACTTTTTTAACTACTCCAGGACATTTGGTCTTAAAATACCTTTTACCCATTTCTTTAATCCAGCAGAGACTATGCATATCTTCAACACAGTGGTTGCAGATTATGATGTCTGTTAGAACAGAAGCGTCATGGTAAACATTTTGCAGCCCCCTTCCACTTGGTTTTGAAATTCAGAAAGAAAAATTGTGACACATGATTTTTATCTACACCCTTTCATACTAATCCTTTAGGATCTGCATGTTTTCAATCATACATGCTTCATTTTGATCCAAAGCTAAATAGACAGCTTTCTGAAAATAATGGTGGTGATCTGTTCTAAGTCTGAATTTTTGTTGCCTATTGGGAAATTGGAGTGTCAGTCTGCCTTGAACAAAAGTATGGATTTCCTCCCACCTCCTTTTGCTACACAGACCTAAAATGGAGTGCTTGGACACATGCATGCACTCACACAGACATACATTTACAGTATCCCCCTGCCTATAAACATTAAGCAATTATGTGTACAGTTTTTTTTCTTCCAAAAAGGCACTTTCCCTCAGCTACCTACAAGAGAATCTGCAGCTGAAATTGGGGAGGCAAAAATGGGGGATCAAAAATGTATGGATTCTGTATCTCATTTGTCTTGAGTCTAGATCACACAAAAGCCAGGCACAGTTGTGTCTGGGTGGTACTGTTTCAGACTATAGGTGGAAACACACGGAGTCAAATATTTCACCACACGTGCTTAATGTGTGCTTCTAGCAGTAATTTCCGAACCCATAGTGTGTTCGTGTGGTACATTTCAGACAGAACATAGTAATGAGAATGTAGCAAGGAAGACTTTAGGGTTAGGTGCCATGTGGAAGAGAAAAAACATTCACTTCTGATGGAATATAAAACCACAGTTTCCATTGAAGTCCAGGTTGAACTGGTGATGGAGGGAGGAATTAGTTTAACTTGCAGTCAAGTGAAAACTTGTTATGCACCTTTAAATGGATTCCGACTTATGACAACCCTGTTGTAGTGTTTTGTTGGCTAGATTTATTCAGAGGAGGTTTGCTATTGCCTTCCTCTGAGGCTGAGTGGGATTTGCACAAGACCACCCAGTGGATTTCCATGTCTGAGCCAGGATTCAAACTAGGCATTCTAGAATCCTAGCATTCAAACCACTATGCCATAGTGGCTTTCATGGTTTCAGATCCAGGATTCTGAAACCTTATACTAAACCCTAGCTCTCCAGTATGAGTTGTTTAAAATTTGACAGATAAGCTTCCAGTCTCCTTATGGACATGAAAGGGGAGCATACAATTCCAAGGGTGCATCTACACTGTAGAAATAATGCAGTTTGACACTATTTTAAGTGCTGTAGTTCCATCCTTTGGAATCCTAGGATATGTAGTTTTACAAGGTCTTTAGCTTTCTCTGCCAAAGATTGCTGGTGCTTCACAAAGCTACAAATCCCAGGATTCTGTAGGATGGAGACATGGCAGTTAAAAGTGGTGTCATTATTTCTACAGTATAGATGCACCCTTGGAATTGTGTGCTCCCCTTTCATGTCCATAAGGAGACTGGAAGCTTATCCCAAGGTTCATACAGTTCTGCAACTTCTTCATATAGATACATCTTTTGATTCCCATGACATAAGATCGGTATGTGTCCAGACAGTTCTGGTTTTCGTTTGTTTGTTTTTGCTTGTAGTAATTGTCTTGAGTCCAATCTGATTTCAAAATCCTAACTTTTCACAAAGTCAAGTAGCAGTATAACATGCTGCCTTAAAACTGAGCCAGCTGATCAGTCCATCCAACTCTGCACTTATTGAGAAGGAATCTCCAGGATTTTTGAGAGGAATCTTTGTCGGTTCTACCTGGAAAAGATAGGGAGTGACTTTGGAACCATGTGAAGTCGAAGGCTTTCACAGCTGGTATCCATAGATTTTCCTTGGTTTTGTTCTGGCCTGTGAGGCCATGTTCTGGAATAGTTTCTTTCTGATGTTTCTCCTGCATCTGTGGCTGGCATCCTCAGAGAATGGTTGTGTAGGGGGGGTGTGAGGGGGTCACATCATATAAACTCCACACACACACCTACACAACCATTCTCTGAGGATGCCAGCCACAGATGCAGGCGAAACGTCAGAAAGAAACTCTTCCAGAACATGGCCTCACAGCCTGGAAAAAAATCAAGGAAAATCTATTACTTTGGAACCCTTTATAGGCAGTGTACATGTTCTCCCATTAAGCTATGGCCTTTTCCCTAGGTCTGAAATGGGGCAATGGTGTTTATAAACCATTTGGCATATAGGGCTGACATTAGACAGATAGTTTAGTCTCTGTCAATTGAGGAAGGTGGCTTGCATTGTTAAAAACTTCAGCCCAGAAATAATTCCTCTATAAATTAATCAAGGAAGTGCTGCTTCTTTCAATCTACTTCAGGTTTTGTATGGACTGTAATTCAAATCAAACAGAGTGATTATCTTGTTTATAAATCTTAATAATCCTCTTGGTTGTATATGTTAATGTGCGCAGACCTGATTCTGGCATGCATTTTTCCCTTCCAGGCTCAACTAAACGAAGTGCTTCATTAAACAGATTGAATAACAAAGTTCCTCAGAATTCTGAGCAGCCAGTGCCCAAAGGGTTACAGGTGGAGCAAAAAGGTGCAGCAAACCAGATTTTTCAGGAAATGTGGGGATGCACACCCAGAGCTTGCCAAAGCGATGGAATTTTTTTAATACGAATTTTAAATCTATACAGTATTAATTTGTTGTCTGCTGCTACATATAGGACACAGCGTACTGGGAGAATTCAGAGACATAGCCATGTTAGTCTGGAATATCAGTAAGCAAGGGTGTCTTTGTAGCACCTTTGAGACTAACTTGAGATAGAGAAATTGTGGCATAAGCTTTCGTAGATTTGGTCTACTTTCTCAGATGCATGGAACACACTGGGAGGTTTGCCTCTAAAGCCTCAAGTGAAATGAATGGAAATTGTGGAGGAATACTTTATTTTAGTAGTCCTGGCACAGAAGAATTGTGCCTTAAGGCCCCAGTGTTTGTCAGTCGTTCACAAGCTCTGTAGGGTAGATTTTAAAACTGCATGTTAAAAACACTTGTATTTTATTTATTTCTGTATTTTAATTTCAATTAATTTTCTTCCTAAAAGTCTCTTAAATTAAGCATCCCATTAAAAATAACCTGCTTGAAATGATCTGGTTGTAATATAAACATCCCTTGAAATTGTGCACTGTGTCCAACATGCTTAGTTAAAGTCTGCTTTTCTATATAGAAGCATGAACCGGGAGTAAAATTTGATTTCTGAGGTCAAATAATATAAAAATATAATACAATAAGGCTGCAATTGTGTAGTGACCCAAGTTGGACTAACCTCCATTAAACTCACTGTGGGACTTCTGAGTTAACATGCATAGGATTAGAAGTTTGGACAATATAAAGCCTCCTTCAAACAAGGAGCATGTGAACAGTTAAATTTCCATGTTTGTATAGTAATAGCCATCTTTTGCTCTTAGAAAAGGTTCTGAGCACTTTAGATAAATTATTTTGATTGGGGTCTGGAACGTGTGTAGAGATGCCAGAGTAAAAATGTTAATTCTGCAACTGCATCCCTATGCAACTTAACCATTCTCTAATCCAAAATCGTTGTGGCTGGGTGACCAGAGGTTTAGGATTTTGCTTTTTTCAGCACTAGAAGGGTCATGTGTAATTTTAAATCAGTGTTTTGGTTGATGTAACAATCCCTTTGTGTGCAAACATGTTCCGGAAGCAGGGATAAGCAAGTTAAATGGCTGGTTTACGTTGGCCTTTTTATTGGATGATTGAGAATAGTCTATCTAACATGTAAATTTGTTTTTACTTTAACTTTCCACCTGGGAAATAACACAAATATTTGCAAGACAGGAACATTGCCGTGATTAAATATTCCCAGTTAAAGATGCTTCTGATAACCTGCTGAAATTGTGTGACGTAGCGCCTGAACTATGTAAGCACATCTTGAATGTAATTATTGTCTTTGGTATCTAGGAGACACAGAAAAGAAGAGGAGCTCATCCTTGAGTAGAATGAGCAGTAAACCTCAGTCTTCTCCTGAATTAGAAAATGTGCAAAAGGAAGAAAAAACAGGTGGATACACTTACACAACTTGCTCCCCCAGGGTTCTTTAAAAGCAATATCAAGAGAGAAATTTGAAAAGAGATGTGTGTTATATACATTTAGGGAAACCAAAAACATTGATTAGTGAAACCACTTAATTCTGATCTTGCAAGTCACTTCCTTGCAAGTGACAGGATCCTTTTTGATACGTGGCCCTGATTAATAATGGTACCATCTCAAAATGACAATGCCAGAGTTTTGTTATATACTTGGAACGTTATAGTGATGTTGTATTGTAGCCCATCTGCCTTGAATAGCTTTATTCGTACTGCTGGACTAATTTCTGTTTGCATCTACTCTGGTCTTTCAACTAAAGGACAAGATGGCCTCATTTCTAATACTGTGGCTTTATTTGGATGAAGCTAGTGGATAAGCAGCTCTCTGTTCATCACAGTTTTCCCTTTCTGATAAAGCATCATATTTCTTAACAAGTCTTGGCATGTCATGATTTCAGTATGATGTTTAACTGGTGGTTGTGGAAGTTACTACACAGGTCTGTGGGCAAGAAAGACATGACTCTTGACTAACCACTCTTTGAAATTGCAAGGTTTCTCTGTCTTGTGCTACATGACTTAACCACGTTGATATTACTTTTGCATTTCTAGGAGAGAACCACCACAAACTAACTTGAATCTCTGTTCTAGCTGTTCCCTCAACCTTGTTTGTTTCATGTCTGCATGCTGTTTCCGGTTACTATAACAGTTAATAAAGGCAAACAGTGCAATTCAAGGAGATTGCATTATTTTTGCCTTCCTGTGGTGATTCATTCTTCTCCTCTTATACCAGACTGTCTGATGCAAGTGTAAAATTATTTCCAGGTGATAGAGATCGCAACCTGGATTTTGCAATCCTAATGTGCTGTAGAAAGTGAAGTGTAAAAGTGAATTTGTCTGGTATAAACAGGAATTCACAAAAAGCAGCTGTAATGCACCATGCACTATGGCCTCTCCCTTTCTCCATGATGTTCTTTCTTTCTGAATATGTGAAGGCTTGCTACAGTAGTCCTCTTCTTTCTTCTGTTACACTGCTTGCTTCATTATTGGACTTTATGTTGAATCCTCTTTGGTTTGTTCTCATCATTTAGCTCGTCGTTCCCAGTTCAGCCCTCTGGAGAGTAACGTGATCAGTCGCCTGCTCGCCCCCACCCAAGCCTCCCTAGCTAGGAGTAAAAGTGCTGCCACTTTATCGGCTGATGGCAAAGATCCCTCAGGTAACAGGCATGTGGTAGAAATCCAGATGTGGCAGCTGTTTCCTCTTCAGGGCAGATATGACAGGACCACCCACTACATTCACAATAGTGGGTTATTGGCATTAAGTGCAGTCCACCAAATGCTTCCCTGTGTCACAGAGTCTACTTCCATTTGTCCCAGTATATGTTTTGAACACTGGAAGAAGTTCAACATGGCATGTAAGATTCCTTCTGTTGCCAAACCCTTGGGCTAAATAATCCTAACGATTAGCATCACACACACATCCTGCCTAATACTGCAGGATCGCTGTGCTATACTGCCAACCTGCAGTCCCATGCCAATCTTGAGGATTAAATTATTCTTTCTGGAGCACTTGCTTAGAGAGATCCCAGGTTGAACCATATTGGGACTGATACTTTGGTATGTGCCAGTGAGGTAAAATAATGTCCCTCATTTAAAGAATGTTGAGGCCCTTACAAGCTCTTAACTTACAAGCTCTTAAATTTTTCCTTGTTTTTGTCCAATGCATTACATTCCAAATCATTCTGCTGCATGTCTTATTTTTTAAAAAAACAAGTATTGCCAGTAGTCCATCATCAGTACTTCTGACAGTAACAGAATTTCTCTACTGGTCATTTTGCTTCACCTTGTTTAATTATGATGCATGTTTGCATTTGTGCGCACTGACCTCCCAGTTATCTTTATCCTCCCCATGGGTGAAATTGGAATGTGGTAATTCCTTTTTCCGGAACACTTTAAAAAGATCACAGGGCAATAAATTGAAGACAGACCTCTCTGCAGGCCTATAGCACTCAGAATCTCATCATGCAACCTATGAATGTGAAGTTTATCTCAAGAGAAGGATAAAAGAACCATTTTTAAAAAACGTAAAAATGGCGATTCTCCCACTCATGGTTAATTACGATTGTTGAGTCCTGCATAAATGTTGCCTTCCACATTTACACGTATCCTAGAACAAAAAAGCATCCTTGTTTAACTAGTTTTGAACATTAAATCGGTGTATTAATATTTTCAGCGTAGTTTTATTGGGTGAGATTTCATTTTTAGCTTTCCCAGCCTATTGCTTTTCACGCTCTCTCCATTCTTGTGGTGGTATTTCTGTGAATTGCACTACTAATTGTGGTGGTGTCTGTCTCCATGATCTCTCTTGCACTGTAAGCTTCCTGTGGTGATCTTTGATATGGTACCTAACAAGCACTGTCTTTTCTTTCCTTCTCTCTCTGTGTTTCCTCCCCTCACCTCCACCCCATCTTTCCCTTTTTTCCACACCGTGTCCTTGGTGATCTGTTTGTCTTGTCAAATTCCTAACTTTATAGAATCTCCCCTCTGTCCTCGTTCAGCTTCCAACAGCTCCATCGGTTCCCCAGTCCACGTTCCCAAAGTGCCTGTCCGTAGTCGCAGCACTGATAGATTGAAAATGGCTGCCTCCTCCTCAGAGAACATTTCTCCAGAATCTGCACAGGTTGGTTGGTTGCAGTTTGGATGGGTGGCTCCAGATAGATAGAGATATAAATATTTCTTGATGCCAAAACCCACAATCCACTTGATGCTGGTACGATCACTACCACATTGGATAGAATTGTGACAGTTAGCTCCATTCTCTGGTAAAGCAGCAATGTAAGGGATGACGTAGGTGCTGTTGTGAAAGCTAAAGACATGTTCCTGCAGTCTTTATTTTTTGTTTTTCTAGCTGATAGCTTGGCCTTTTGAATTGCTAATACCAGTTCAGGTGGAAGACTTTCTAAACCAACTTTAAAAGAAATATGCGGCGGGGCGGGGGTAGTTTGTTCTTCTGGTTTTGAATTTACAGTACAATACTGTTGCTCGCATCTATGTGAATGTTTAATGTAAATTTCACCTTACCGATCCTGCTACTCAGATTCTGCCCAATGTTTGGGGAGAAGAGGTGGAGACTTTGTCTAGGAGAGGGCTGAGGAATGTGTGGCTTTCTGGATGGTATTTGGCTACACTTCCCATCAGTTCAAGCCAGCATAGCCAATGGTGAAGAATGCTGGGTGTTGCAGTTCAGCAACATCTGGAAGGCTACACGTTCCGACCCTTTGGCTCGAAACTCCTCTAGACTGACTGTATCGGACAGTTGCTGGAGCAGCCTCACTAATCCTATATTCACTGGCAGAACATGCTTTTCAAAGAATATTGCAGAAGAATTCCAGAGCTTTGACAGTCTGTGTCCTTCTGCTGGTGTTCTGCGTGCCTTTATGAAAGCAGTGGTTTACCAGTCTCTACTCTTTCCCTAGAAGTCAGAGGCAGCAAAGCAGTCCACATCTTCTGCAGGGAGGCGTGCACCTTCGCCATCGCTGTCCGGTCCCAGACGATCTCTTTCCCCCGCTAATGTGGGTAAACGCCCTCCATCTCCAGCTGCATCAAGGTTTCTATCTAGCTAAATATTCTTTGCTCTTTCCAGTTCCCATCCAGAATAAAACCAACACTGTTTTCTCTGTTTGCCAGCCAGTGGTTCAGAGATTGGGGTGCTCTCCCCTCTGTCCTGAAAGAGACAGGTAGTTTTGGGGGGAGGGGAGGCATTGCCAGGTGACTCACCTCTCACTTTTCTACCTTGGTCCTGTTGTGTATGTTACTCTTGTTGTTTATCTGCTGAGCATTCACTATTGAATGCTGCTTAGGGATATTGAGTGATACTTGAGTTATTTGAAGAAATATTTTTGTCAGCAGGAAAGGTCACAGAAGGATGGATAGGAGACGCTACACCTTATAGACTTAGAAGTATTATAAAGAGATTTGAAATATTGCTCATGCTGTCTGGAGAGGGTTTAACATGAGAACAGTGGTTCTTTTTTAATGAGAAGGGGCTGATGGAGCCAGGGAAATGGATAGGAGTTAATACGTAGGAAAATGAACCCTCTTGTCAGGGACATATGGGTTGTGATGTCATACAATATGCTTCCCTAAACGCCCAGCATGGGGTGGAATATGGAATCTAAATAAGAACCAATTGGGGACTGTGATAATTCTGGTAGCTGGGCTCTGTCTTGTCTCAGTATAATAGATGCAGACTCTTGTTATGAGCAGGCTTTTTAAAGAAAAGAAATTGCATACTTCTATCCATGTCAAAGCAAAGTCTGTCATGTGCATCAGTCTTGTTTAGCAGAGTCCTAACAGATGTCCCTTCTTCAGCAGACAAAAGCCTCATCCAAGTTCACCAAATGTCTTAAGGCAACGGCCGCCATCTCCTGTTACCGTCTCTAAACCAGCACCAATACAGCGCCCGCTGCTCACCCCGAATGTTCTTAATATTACCAAAAAGAGAACAGACCTGGAGTCCAAACCAAAGGAGCGGGCGGTGGATGCTGCAGGACAAGAGCAGGGGGCCCCGTCACACACCTCAGAGAAGGAAGTCACCGCAACTGCTTCAAAGACCAAAGAAGGTAAGACAGCTCACATCTATGATAATTTGTTTTCTCTCACTCTGCCTTTGCTTCTTGCACTCTCATGTTGAACCCAAAGTAATTCCAAAATGAGCGTAGGGCGTAGGTTACAGGCAGCCCCCAAAAGTGTTCGGGATGGCTGGAACCAAAGGTGCAAGGGTCAGCATCTGCATTTTAAAAGCTTTCAAGATCATTTCTGGTTTTGACAGTTAAGGTTTTGGCAGTTCTCCAAGAGAAAAGTGATTAAACATCTTTAATGCCATAACATTTGCGTTTGTTTTATCAGTGGATATAAATTCTACTCTGAACAGAAGCAATGCGGTTACTTAGTATCATTGACATAGGAAGAGTAACAGCTGATGCGTAAAATGGTTGATGCTTCATCAGAACAAATGATTAAGCACACATCAACTTTGACTTCATATCGATTTGCCTGTCTGTATATTTGTGCTTACAATCAACAATATAAAACCTCTGATAACTTTTTCTTAACCTTTGCTGTCTTTACCTTCTTGAACTGATTAAAACTGAATGCAAGGTGGGGTAGTATTTGCCTCCTAATACTACAAGGGTTTGAACATTGAACTTGGTTACATAAAAATGATTGGCTCAAGTAGCAAAATTTAATTTTAAAAACAGATGGTCATTTTGTACTGGATAGCAGTATCTATCAGAATTTGGGAAATAAGAAGTTGGCATACATAGCTTGTCCAAAAAGTGAGTGAGTTTTTTCTGGTGAAAACACTGTCATGGAAACATAAATCTGTATGTTTGCATCATGCATGAGTTATGACATAGTCACAGTTGGACTCTTGGCCAGAAAATAAGGAAGGCTTAACCTTGACTTGAACAAATCAGTACATAGAATATCTTGACTTGCACCGTTAATGGGAAGGTGAACATGACAATTCTAAAGCAACTCATACGATAGCAAAACAAAATGGTGTTTCCAAGTGTTCATGTTTTTAAAATAGCAAATGGTCATTTTCAGGTTTTTGCATTGGTAACTTCTGACACTAATTTTCTCACTGTTGTAAAATGGTTACAGAAGGCTAGATCCTCAGTTAAACAGATTAGCAAATACTTACTGGTTAGTTCTTGGTTTTCTGTGTTTGATTCCTGTGGAACTGTGGCAGTTGATGAAACTGTTTAAAAAATGGTTTTACTAATGGGGAGATTATTCCTATGGTCTGAGAAATTCTAGCTTAGTGATTTGGTTCCACTGAAATGTTGGTTTCATTGCATGTGCAGTTACCTAGGGAATTAATATTCACCATGGGTAAAAGTAAGGTAATGCCGAATGAATGCAACAATCGTCTCCCCTCCTTGCCCCTGTGCACACACATCCTCTACCCTTCTGAGCAGGAAGGACAACCTCTGTCATCTCCCAAAAAGAGACATTTCGGAAGAGATGTCCTGGGCACTTCTCTCTGGAGAAGGACTTAGGGGAGACCTTAGGAGAAAAGGAGTTTGACCCAGGGACCTGATAGAAGAATCCCTTTCTGCAAACAGCCACAGGTGAGTGGGTTGCTTGGCTCATACATTAGGTTTCAAATGCATGTGAGGAAGCATGGCCATAATGGAGGGTTCCTGTACTTTGTTAATGCTTTAGGTTAATCGCTGTGTAACTAAACTCTGTGGTGTCCTTACAGCATATAGGTTCCTTTCACCCAATCTTTAATATAGGGGCGGGCAACTGTGGAAGGCTAGGGGGCCGCATTAGCTTCCCAGGAGACCTTGAAGGGCTGCACCCACCACTGCACCTACTCCTGCAGAACAAAAAATGCCCCCCACACATCCACTAGGGAACATGGGGGCATTCTCACTGTGTTTGGAGGCTTTCCTGAGTCTTTTTAGGCCTAAAAGAGGCCTTGTTTAACAACAGCAAGTGAGCAGAAGGTACTTCCTGTTTCAGAAAAGGCCTCTGCTGGGAATAAATTGGCCCTGTGGGCACCCAAAGTGGAGCAGAAATACCCCTCACACCCTCTAGAGGGCATTTTGAAGCAAACTTTTTGGGGTGGTAGAATTTCTGCAAAAAGTTTTTGTTACACTTGGGGGGCCCAGGGGGCTTCCATACAGGGTAAAAAATGCCACTCATATCCTCTACATATCCTTTGACACTTGTGGGCCCCTGGTGGACACAGAGATGGCCCTGGGGAGCTGCATGCAGCCCATGGGCCACAGTTTGCCCACCCCTGCTTTAGTATCTCTAGTAGATCTTGTATAGAGCTCATTAAATGTAAAAATGCCAGCTGGCTCAGTTTTGCAGCATATCACATTCTACACAAATGCACCCACTGGCTTTAGTCACGCATGTTTTCCTTTACAGAGTTGCCGGTCACGTCTGTCTTCCTACCTGAATTGCCATCCTCCACCACGGGCCCCTCGTCTTCTGCTGCCTCACCTTTCTGCTCTCAGGATTATCAGTCAGCCTCCTCAGTTGCAAGAAAGATACTTTTTGGATACGATCCAATGTCTCGCATTGCTGATTCCTCTCATTCCTTGAGTGGTGCTCCTATCCCTTCCCACACTGATCTTGTGGGCCGTGCTTCCTCCCCAGGCGTGCTTCCGTCTCGCGTTGCTAGTCGGCAGAATGTTGGGTATAGCCGGTCTCTGCAGGCAGCCAGGAGCAGTTTTCCACCTAACTTTGCTTTGGAGGCTGCAAGGCAGGGAAATGGATCAGGGTTCACACCGCTCAAGTGTTTTAATTTCCCTTACCCTCAGAGAACGGGCTCGAGCTACGTTATGCCCTCTCATTCCTGTCCCGGCGGAAGATTGACAAGCAGTCAGCCTGTGACTGTGGCAACAGATCCCTTTGTTCTGGAGAAGCTGCTCCATACCTTTCAGACTATGAGGTGCAGTGTTGACAACATAAGCCAGGAGCTCAGAGTGCTGAATACCCACCTAGCTGATCTCTCACACCACTTTGGCGCACTGCCCAGCCCTGGCTACATTTCACAGCCTCAACAGGGTGGCCCAGATTATCACCAGTGACAGACAGCACTTCAGTAGACCCAGGCCCATTGTATTGGCCTTGTCAGATTAGGCTAGATTCATATCTTGTATGCTTGGATCTATACCAGGCTTTTCCTTGGAGGCTCAGCCACATGGTTTATTGATCAACTGCTTTGCTGACAGCACATGCAGCCACTACAGCTGAGGACAGACAAAGGGGCTCTTTTGTTGCCTTGTACCAGCATAACTTAGGCACCATTGCAGCAGTCCCATGATATGTGGAAAGGCTTCATAATATATTTGAAACCTCATATTGCCAGACCCATTTTAAGAATAACAGCAAACCTAGAAATTGTCTGCCTCAAAGACTGTGTGTCGCCTTTTTATTTATTTTTAAGTCTCAAATCTGAAACAATAAAAACATCTCTTCAAATACAGAAAGCAGTAATTTCTTAATAGCAGCAAACATAGATCATTAAGTGTCATAAGTATTGCTTGTGGTGATGCTCCTTTATTTATTCCTGACTAAGAGAGCAATTCAACTTGCATATCGTCTTGTGCCTTCTGTAGCCTAATTAATTTGTGTGTCTCTCTCCATCTGGGCTCTGCATTATTCAGCCTCAGAAACAAGAAACTCAGAATCTCTGCTGGCACAACTAAAGTTGCTTTACTGACTCTCTGATGTAAAAAGTTGGGAAGTAATTCAGTGAGGGGAGGGAAAGAGTCTAGCTTAACTCTTGGACAGTTGTGATTGTCACTGTGTAGGAAATATTTTTGTGATAAAGCAAGAGGGTTAAAGTTCTCCGTAAAGGACATTCTGAACTCCAGAGCCTTATGTCCTGTCAGTGACATAGATGTGTGTGTATACCCTCGTTTTGGATCAGGCACAAGGGGTTAGTCACCAGTCTCTTGCACTCCCCAAAACCTCTCCCCCAGGCAGTTGCCAAGCCTGGGGGGGGGGCTGCTTTGGCCGTCAAACATCAAGGGATTGGGAGGCAACTAAGCAGCAGGGACTGCTTCTCATCCCCAGTGCATTTCTCTGGAGAAAGAGAAAGAAATTCTACTGCTGAGTCACCTCCCCTGCTCCCACTCCAGTTTAACAGCCATAGCAGCACTTCACAGGGCTTGGCAGCTTTCAGGAGGGAGCCACGGAGCCGCATGCATGGCGAAGCATCTTGACCACAGATTTTTCCTAAGATACCAATTGGACCAATCTCTGTGTATGGAGAGGTTCATTTTCCTGGAGTTCTGGTTACCTCCCAAGATCTTCTATTTTTCCCCTCATGTGGCTCCGTGTAGCTCAAAAGAGAATTAGAGTGGCCTTCTTTCCCCTTCAAAGAGAGTCGTATCTGGAATCTCTTGAGTTGCATTCAAAAATCGGACATTGCTGTGGCAAATAGCCCTGCCTGAGTCTGTTTACACTTGGGCATATCTCCCTCAGGCACGTGCATTTGACATGGTTATTTCCCATGCTTGTATGAACTGGTGAGTTAGACGATTGGTTTCTTTATCCAGTTGCTGTCTGAGGTCTCTCCCACACCTGCGACTTGACATCCTTTTCATTTATTTCACTTATGTGTTTGAATGTAGGACTTGCTACATACTACATTTAATTCCCTTCAAGGAGCTGTGGGTGTTCTTATCATCTCAAGAGTTTGCACTAGTTGGCACTCAGCGTTAGGCACAGCCTGTTTTACAGTCTTTTTCTTCCCCACCTCCTCAGGCAAAAGGTGGAATATACAGTAAATAAATCATAAATGTAATAGCAGAATATTTACAAGATTAGGGGTCAGCACATAAGCTCCTGAGAATTCCAGTTGAAGAATAGGTGCATATATCAAAACTGTTGAGTAAATACACTGCCTCAAAACCTACTGTTTTTAAAGGTAAAATATACTTCTGCAGCATAAATAAAAATAACTTGTGTTTCTTGTTTATTTGAGAAACAGCAAGTATAAAGGATGTATGTTTTGGAACATTCATGCTTTTTATGCTACCCATATAGTAGAGAAAAACAGTTTTTATTTATTAATGCTTTTAACAAGAGTGTGTTCACAAGTTGACTTAAAACAGTTTGGATAACAATACTGTATTACTGTGAATTCCTTTATATATAATGATACTGGAGCAAACTGAACTGGCTGGCCTGCATTCTATGTTGGAATTCATAAAATCCAATACACTATTGGGGCCTAAATACCCTAAAGGCATCAGATCCTGTCTGATCTTGGAAGCTAAGCAGACTCAGCCGTGGTTAATACTTGAATGGGAGACTGCCAATGAATACCAGGTGCTGTTAGCTATATTTCAGAGGAAGGAACTGACAAAATCTTGCCTGTGAAAGCCCTATGAAATTCATGGGGTCACCATAAATCGACAGGTGACTTGAAGGCACACACACAGAGAGAGTGGTCTTAGAATTGATGCCTGAATGAAATGCCAACTATCTTGCTCTTGACTTTGCACACTGAATTGGTGTGCAAGGCATTCTGAATTCTTAGCACATTTTTAAGGTTAAAAGTACAGGATTCAGATTGGCAAAAAACAAACTTTCTTATGTACTACTGCTTCTGGTTAGGTTCCTAAGTTTTTATTTAGACTGTGCATACCACTTTTGAAGAACCTGGTTCATTATACCTGTTCTTGGGTACACACATTGCTGCATTTCATGCCTTTCTTGTGTTCAAGTTAGAAAGAAAGGTATTTTGTTGTTGAATTCAGATGCTCTGTATCTTTTTTTAAAAAAAGACCTCTGTGGAGGTGGGGGGTTCATAGTATGGGAGTACAGTATTAAGTTTGAATGAAGTACTGAACTATCAATGGGATGGATCCAAAGCAACAGGTGTTGCTAAAACTGCATTAAAATCACTTTACTTGCAACACTTACATGCAATGTTGACAACATATTATTCAAGGTGGAGTATAGATGTAAAACTTAAGTTTCTTGACCCAAAATGGCCAACTTACATTTGAAGGGGGAAAATGTTGGAGAATGGAGTTGCAATCTTGAGCTGACTTTTTTCTGACAGTCCAATTCTACTTGATGGGATCCATTTCCAAGCGAACTCACTATCAGGCTGCAGATTGATATCTTTTAAAGATGTGTAATTCATGTTGTTCTCATAAGGTCTGTTTCCTAGTCCAAAACTGGACTGTATGTTACCATCTCACCGCTCTGATCTGGAGGGTCACATCTTAAGTTTTACCCTGTAGCATTCAGTAAACCTGGTTTGCATATGACTTTCACAAAGAGAATGGTTGGTCTTCACAATATTCATTCTGTAATCTATACTCTCAGCTGGATTTGAGAGTCAGGAATAAAACGCTGCTAGGAACCATGAGTTGGAAAAAATAATTTGTCTGATTCTTGATTTTTATTTTTATTTTCTGAATAAGGCCTGGTTTTTATAGAGGTCAGGGGTGTGATTCCATACTGCCCCCTGGATGTTGCTAGACTACATCTCCCAGGATTCTTCACCACTGGCTGTGCTGACTGGAGCTGCTGGGACTTAGAGTCCAACAACATCCAAAGAGGCACATTATGCCTTCCCCCCGATACAGAGGATACAGTCCATATATGGACAGCCATTAAGCCCTTGCTTCAAATTAATCAAATTAAAATGCAATGACCATATGTACTCTCTTAGCTGCATATTCTCTTGGGATGAGGCACCGTTGACATGATGGTTATGCATACATGGGTCCCATGTTTGGTGATGCAAAGTGTTTGCCCCAGTGAGAGCTTTCCACTTGGTCAACTCCCTGTAGAGATGGGGCCTAGACAGAGCATTGGTTCCACTGGATATGATTGGTCAGATGAGGGAAACCTGCCCTACCCAATAGTCTTGGCTACCTTCATGTGATTCTTTTGTCATCTTCTTTCCAGATACTAGTAGCAAAACTGCTCCGGGGACCACGACGGCTGAAGAAGCAGCAAGAATCTTGGCAGAGAAACGCCGTCTTGCGAGGGAGCAAAGAGAACGTGAAGACCAGGAAAGAATTCAAAAAGAAAAGGAGGAAAGGTAAAGCACTAAGGGGCAGTTTTGCACAGTATGTTTGATATGTTTAATACTACACACACACACACGGTTTCTTTTTTTCTTTTTTTCAGTCATACATTCCTATATTGAACATGGATTACATAAATTACCAAACAACATAACACAAAACAACACAACACCTACACAAAACACAATACAAAAGACAAACATGTTTCCAACTGGCGAGTACCAACAGTATTCTAGTCGCTCAGTTGGTCAATAAAATATATAAACTTTGTGAACTTCCTTCCACTTCTTCTTCAAGTGCGTAATTTCATGTTTCATTCTCATCCCTATTCTTGGTTGTTTCATTGAGTTTCTGTTTCCTTTTTTTATTGTTTCTATTTCTTGTTATTTTGAGTTTATTAACCATTCCCCCCCCTATTTCTTTCCATAGGGGTATCAAATTCTTCCATACATAAGTTTCCCTTTCTCATCCCATATTATTTTATCCACTTCATTCATTTCTTCTTCTATTCCCTCTCCAACTATATCTCTCTTAAATTTCTCTGTTAACTGTCTAATAAGAAACCAGTGGCACACACACAGTTTCAAATGGACCCCTTCCTCTTAAGTTTAAACAGTAGGTGGCATATCTATATTGAATCACCTGCAATGAATAAAAAATCTGTTTTGAATGATCAAATTGGAATATCTTGGTAAATTGGAAGGATGCTTGTTGGTCTGACTGCCAGGGCTTTTGTATATCATGGGTAAAATCCCTAAATGCTTGAAAGCCCTAAATGGCACAGGACCAGAATTGCCTTCCTTCATACGCCTGACAGCTTCATCATCTGCCTTGCTTTGGAGGGATCAGAAATGCACAGTGGATTGGCACCTGAAGCAGGGCCTTCTCAAAGTCCAAACAGCCTCCCAAGGATTGCATACAATCTGAGATGACAGACTTACTCCAGCCAGTTTTTGCAGAGAACAGGCTATGGGACAGCAGCAACGTTTTTTTTAAAATTCCATTCAGAATGCTCTGTGGTTTTCACTAACTTCTAACTTGGTTTATTTAGCATTGATTTTTATTGAAAATAGAATGTATTTGACAGAAAGGGGGGATACAAATGCTGAGGACAAGAGTAGCCTGGTGATCTGAGAGTGTCCTTAAATCTACGTGAGAGACAGAACACAAAAGAAGGGGTCTGATCTGTTGTCAATTTATTTGGGACTCTTAGAATCAGAAAAGAAGAAATGGCCAAGAAAGCGCTTGAGGAGCAGGTACAAGCCGAAGAGGCGCTCCGAGAGCTGGAACAAGAGAGGAGGGTGGAAGAGGAGGAGCAGCAAAGACTGGCCGAGAAGGAAAGAGTTCGGAGGGAGCAAGAAGAACAGGAAAAGCTGGCTGAGCTTCAGTTGCAGGTTTGGTCTCTAGATGGAGCAGAATTGGGCAAAGCAAGAGAAAAGGGTGGAAGAAGGCTGGGTGTTTTAAGACACCTGTGTTATGGCAAGCTCATCAGCCTATCAGCACTCCCTTTTGGGACCACACTCAGCAGTTGCAACCTTTCGTCACCTAGGGTGCCTGGATTCCAATTCCCATCTGCCCAGAATAGGACAGCTAATGGTTGGAGTGATGGGAGTTGTAGTCCAGCAACACCTGAGGACTCCAGTTTGAGAAAAGCAGCATTAGATGATTGCTTCACATCTCATTTTTCATTATAGTTTTTCTGGGGGGGGGGAGGTATTGTGTGTTTTACATTGAGCTTTATTTTTTAATATCCTGGCCAGGTGCAATGATACCTGTTTGCAAGCATTCTCTTCTTAATAGCTTGTTCTTTATTTTTTGAGATTGCAAGGTACCTTGATTATTTTTTATTAAACTGTAAAGGCTAGATAAAAATTGGCTAAGATAAATGAGAAGTCTGTATTGTACTTAAGGCTTGGCTGGTAGTTAGGGCTTCTATATTATATTTTGGCCAGATGGGTCTTAGATCAAACAATCAGTCACACTAACCTACCTCATAGGATTGTTGTGAGGTACTCCAGAGGGGGTAACCTGCATACATATGTTACTATGCGCTCAGTGGAGGAGAGATGACATAGAAATATAAATAACCCTATACTATATTAACAAATGGGGGGGGCAGTTAGGGAGGTAAATGCCATCAAGATTATAATTAAAGTACGGGCATCAAGAAATGAGGAGACCTAAAGATTCCATGGAAACCCCCAGTATTTTCAGAACTACAAAAAAGTACCCAAATGGCATGGGGAAGGGACAAATTAACCCAGTGAATACTGATCATGCTCAGTAGTTAACAGAGCATTGATAGTCTTTTAGAAATAGAAGCGGATGAAGTAATGTGATAATGTGCTTGAGCCTTTAACAGCTTACCGTTTCCTGCAAGAGGGTCTGGCTGGTTAGCTGGGGCAGGAAGAATCCCTCTTAGGATGTGATGAAGACGCACTGCAACACTTTGTTGCAGGTCCCACTTGTAACAGTTACACCCATTTCAATTCAATTAAAGCCTTGTAGGACAAGCAGCATTCGTTTCACTTTAATTCTTCACTAGGATGGGATTCTGGAAGTGGGTGACTTCCCCATGGCATTCTGTCTTTTTCATTTTAGCGGGAAGAAGCTGAAGCAAAGGCTCTAGAAGAGGCTGAAAAGCAGCGCTTGGAGCGGGAGCGAATCATGCAGCAGAATATGCAAGAGAGACTAGAGAGGAAAAAGGTGCCTGCCTTCTAATTTAAGTCATTCACTTTTATATCTCAAGGGAAAGCAGTTTAATAAACAGTTGCATGAATGTAATGTGCACAGCAAAGGAATCTGGAATCTGCTGTGTTTTCTTCCTTTTATTTCATGTCCAGCCTGCCTTCCTGCCAAGAAGTTCAAATCAGCGTACCTCTTCCTATATTTGGTCTCCCTGTGTTATGTTTATGACGGCCCACAGCTGTATGTTATGAAAGAGACAGGGGCTGCTCCAGATTAACCTGTGTGGTTTTGTGGCTGAGCAGAGATTTGAACATAGGTCTCCCAATCAAAGCCCAGCAGTTTAACCACTACTCCACAGTAGCACTCAAGTGTCTGCACATAGAGAATTGAATCTTGGTATTATCTTAAAGTGGTATGTCTGTCATTCAAACAGAGAATTGAAGAAATCATGAAGAGGACTCGGAAGGCAGAGCAGAATGAAGCCAAGGTAAGCATTGTTTAATGTCTGATCCAGCGTTTGTTTCTTCTACTTTTTGTTTGTGTTCAAAACAATGTTACATCCATCTGACTATTTATGTAAATCAGCTAAAATGTAAAGGATCTGGTTTTCTCTGAGTCCAACCCCCGCCCCCGGCCTGACACATGAAACCTCTGTGTGCATCTGATGCTACAATCTGTAAAGTTGTATGATCTTCCCAAGGCAGGATGGGGTGGGGAATACACTTTACCCGAGTTAATAAATAGGTATGAAGAAACATCAAACGGAAGGAGGTAGAGTTCTCTATGTGATCTGGCAGGCCGACTGATTATTCTCCATACCAGGAGAGTGCAAAGATACTGATAGCCTTTGGCCAGCATGTGCAGTTGCGGTGTTTCTGGCCATTGTTTGGATGCTTAGCAGAAGCAAATGCTATAGGAGATGTTTATAATCTGTGGCATGATCTCATTGTTTACTAGTCTCTTACAGCTCACTTTCCATTTTCTTTAATGTAGAATGAAGATAAATCAAATGAGGAGGATGAGGATGTTGAAGAAGAGGAGGAGGAACTGGGTCTTGAAAAGCAAGATCAACCTGGTAAGGGATGGTTTTTCACATTGGTCAATGGTTTTTGAGACCATGCAGCTGAGTATCTTAGAGGTCATCCCCGGTGATTTAGAGGCTTGCAGAATAAAGGTCTGATTGACTGTTACATCACTCAGAGGCTGAACAATGGAGAAGAGACACTGAAAGTCTGAAACTATTCCAGAACAAGGCCTCACAGCCCGGAAAAAAACCAAGCAAAATCTCTGGATGCCAGCCGTGAAAGCCTTCAACTTCATACAGACACTGAAAGGATCCTGTTGTCTCTTGTCTCTTTTTCCATCTAGTTAAGAACACTTTTAGAGTAGACTCACCATATGCTTTCAGACTTTTTTTTTAGCAGCTTTAAAATAGTTGGAAGTATTTTCTTTTTATCATATGAAGCATCCCAAATTTCAGCTGTTAATTCTCATTCTCAAATTTCAGAAAAGACCAAGTATGACTCTTCTTCCCTAGAAGATGGTCTAGAGATGGGAGACAATTTTGCTTCCTTTCAAGATGAATCCAAAATAGAGACAGATGAAGTCTTTGTCAATGGTGACAGGCTGGAGGAAGTTGAACAGAGACATGGTGACGGGAGTGCTGTATATTGTCCTCAGACAATAGAAGCCAGGTAAGCTTGATGTCCTCAGGACACATCAGAAGAGCCGTCCATGCTGGTTCATAGTAAAAGCTGAAGCAGTCCTGTCCCATTCCCCATCCCCCAACCAAATGGACAGATAGGTGCCTCTAAGTGGCCCAGCAGGTCCTGGATGAAAGCTGTTTGGAGGCCTTTGGTTATTACTGTACATAGAAACATTTCCTCTGGCTCTCCAGCAGCAAGTATTCTGCTTCTGTACCAAGATCAGGGATGCTGCTGACCCACTCTGACTCCCTAGGGCCCTCCCACCTTTGTCTGAGGGACAAAAAAGAGAGCAAATTCCTTTTTTTTTTTTTTTTTTTTTTTGGTAGCTTCCAGGATCAGCAATTCACCTTTTAAAAGAGTTACAGCACTCCCTGCCCATTTAACATTAAAAATACCTTTTTTAAAATCTAGGAGTAGGCATGTAGCCCAGTCTGGCTCTCCACCCCACCACCACCCACCAAATTTCTGGCAGGTCATGTAGCCCCCAAAGAGTCCAGGACAGAAAATTGGCCTCCATTCCCACCATAGTTGCCCACCCTAACCTAAAGGTTTATTATGGCTATCATCCATGGATTTGTCCAATCTTCAAACACAGTCATGGGTCACTACCATTACTTTTGCAGAGAATTCCATAATTTAAAGTTTCCCGATATTGATACCAAGCAAATTCTTTGCTCCAATTATATCAAGCAACACCATAGTAATGTCTAAATAGCTTGCAACCAAACCCAGTCCCAGTATAGACCAAATGGACAATTGTCGGAATTCAGTCATCAGAAGCCACAACTCCTGTTGGTCAGTTTGCCATATACTTTGCCTTTCTCCCAACTTTTCCAGTACAGAAGCCTAGGAAACACCAAGCGCATTTGACAAGGAAGTCACATCGATTCTGCATTTCTCTTTCAGCTTCTATGTGCTAATCTAGCTAGACTGTCTGTTTAAAGCAAAATTTGAATTCTCTCAATATTCCAAAGCAGTCATGAATTCTTTAAACATAAAAAATTTACAAAGTTATTCTACTTGAACAAATGCAGAAAAGTTACAGTTTATGTAGCAGATAGAGATCTTGGATGCTTTGTGGGGGGTTTTTGTTTCAAATGTAGTGTATAGTAGTGATTCTTTGGGTAACCATATAATTCTTTTGTTTCCCCTGCTTGCAAGTACAGTAGCTCCCCCACATCTGTTCATTCGCTATCCACTGATTCAATTATCTGCGGATGGCGACAGCCTGGGAGGGAGGGGTAGATCTCACTTCCTTTCTTCTCCCCCGGGATTGCTCCCAGGCAGGAATGGTGACGCAGGGGCAAAGGGAGGGGGGGAGTAGATCTCGCCTCCCTTCGCCCCCCAGGATTGGTCCCATGGTGGGAATGGTGACAGGGGCATTTGCTGTTATCCACAGATTTCATTATCTGCGGGGGGTGGGGATGGAACCAATCCCCCATGAATACAGGGGCCCTACTGTAGTAAAGGATAATAAAACTACAGTTGGTGCTATCTTGTCCCCAAAGACCTTTTTGAGGGAGTGGGGAACTGGAAAAAAATGTTTGCCTGCCTTAGTTCACTGAGAGAGGTGCAAAGAGGTTTAAGATGCATCCGTTGTTTTATCACTTCTTAGCAGCCTTTCAGCAAAAGAAATGGTGATTGAAAACTCTGAAATCTTGGATATTAATGAAGCTGATCACTCAGTAGGATTCATATCCAACCTAAATGGAAAATCTTCTGCATGGAATTTTGAAGAAATCATCGATCTTGACCTACATCCCAAGACAACCAAGCTAAGTTCAGATAGCATTGCTGCTGAAATGCCCACCCAGAACTTTAAAGATGCTACTACAGTGCCTGCAAGTCCCAAATTGGCGTTTGAGGAAGAAAGTGCCATGAATTCCTTGACCAAACCAATAGAGACTGCATCAGGTAATATACACTGACTAGGTAGCTACCTGCCTGCCTCAGTTCAAGCTGAAACAAAAATTAAGAAACCAAATTTTCACTCAGTTTAAACTTGGCAGGCTTGTACTGAACTTTGTTTTTTTAAGAACAAGGTTCTCCAAAAAGTTGTAATCTCAAGGGAATGCAAGGAAGGATGCTAGCTGCTCTGGAGTGGGTAGAAAATAGTGGGTAGAATTTAATCTCACCTCTCCCACTCTCTGCTGCAACTCAAGCAATATGTGTCATCTTTTATTCCCCACACCTTTCTGTGAATTAACATTTTGGTTAGCAAAAACCTGTATGTTTGGCTCAGGGGCCTTCCTGGTGGAATGTCACCCATCACCCCAGTCCTTGACTAAACTGTCCGACCCTTTCCCAATCTACTGGATCCAGGAAGTAGAACCATTTGATTTATGTGTGTGAGAGAACAGCCTGTAGGCACAGTGTTGCACATCACATTTTCCTGATCCATGCATCCAGTTTACTGCATGAAATGAGACTATATTTGTGTGCAGGTGTCCTTGTAGATTTTCCTGCATGGCCATGGTTCCTTTGGTGGAGGTGTGTGCACCTCAAGGGGTCTGCCCAACTGGTGCTGAGCCCTGAAATTCAGTTTCGTATATACAGGGTGTGCTGCTTAGCATGAGGGTGCTAAAAAAAGTTCTCTCTTGCTTTTGAACAGAACTGTGAACACTAGAACCCTGGAAGGCTCCTGACAAGCACTTCAGGAATTCAGGGTTTCAACAAGTCATGAAGGCCTTGTTTTGAAAAAAAAATAAAATAAAAAAGCTGCTTGTGAACTCTTTTGTCCAGGTTTTGTGCAAAAAGATGAAATAACATCTACCCCCACCTGAGATTTGCACCTTGAAACCCTTTTCAGGGACACCCTCTTGCTGTTATTGCATCAGATGTCCTTACTGGATATGTTTAACAAGGTTTCCTTTTTAAAATAACACTTTGTTGCCCTTCTGATGAAATGTTCACTAAAATTGCCAGTGCCTCCTTAATATTCCTGTTGGGGTGAAAGATAGAGAATTTAAATCTTAGAGCATCAAGCAACTGCTACTCCATGCAGAACGCCATAAGCAAAATAAAATAACATGATCTAATTCATACTAAAACCAAACCCATTTTTGTCATGTGTTAGCCTCACGTGCTTGTTGCTGTGGGAGGCAGTATTTACAGAGAGCTGGATGAAATCGCTGAGAATGCATCGCCTCGCTCCGGGTTAGGTGACAATTTTTGTTTTTTAGTCAGATTGTTTCTAACATAAACTTGATAGGAATAAGATATTCTCTAACAACCCTTGAAAGTACGTCCTCTTGACAGGTGGAGAATTGAAAAAACATGAACCACATCATTAGCCTGCGCCAGAGCTCAAGCAACATTTGGAGTCACACACACCCTTTTTCTAGTGATCTTGTGGTGACACCATTGTGACCTGTTTCTGGTGCGCCTTGGGTGCTGAAAACACTGCTGTTGATTAGTCTGACCACGAACATACATGCCAGTATGTCCAGTGATGAGACACAGAGAGGACTTCCTACACAAATTGTACAGAAGGGAGATTGGCACAGTTGAGGCCACCAATTAAATTATTCTCCAGGCTGCATTATATTTTTGGGGGGGTGCGGGAGGCCAGCAGACTGATAAAGCAGTCTTTATCTTCTTTATCTTAATCTTGAAGTCACGTAAGCCTTTTCAGCAGACAGCCTTTAACCAAACTGCTTAATAATTTTAAAACTGGCACATACCCAAATGTGCTGAGCAAATGAGAAGCCTCTTGCATTGGTGGTTCACACACGCTGTTTAACTGTTCAGCTCCCATACATTTTTGCAGGGCTTGTGTGGGTGTTGTCCAACCCACCCACCCTGTGAAGCGAGTGGTAGCCACAGAGCAGCACTTGATAGATGCTTCCCTTTGTGCTGTTTTCATCGGTTGTGTTTAAATCCATTCTTTTTTTAAAAAAAAATGCATTACATTACATGTATTTAAGTTGATCTTCACTCCTTGTAAGTATTATTTTTTCTGTGTACATAAAACCAGTATTAGACCCTTGAAGTTGTGTGTTTTGTTCTGTTTTTGGTCAATGTTGATTCTTCTGCTTGTTCTTTGGCTAGCTTGATCCCATGGCTTGGCTCAGCCTTCAAGGCTGCCGTCTTCATTAAGCAACCTGCGTAGCCTTACTCCCTCTGACTTGATCTAGCATGAAGGAATAAACTCTGTGACTGCTTCTGCAAATTCTTAGTGAGGAGGAAAGTGTTGTGCTGATCCTATGGTCTCAAACAGCTTGGTGTGTCCCTTTTCAGAGAGCTGTTTTTTCAACTGTTGGCAGCAGCCACGTCAGAGCCATGGGGTAAGCTGCCTCCCCAGTGTTTTCTAGTGCAGGCATTTGCACTGGAACCATGTTCCTATTTCTGGACACCCCAGGTAATTTAGAAAGACCCTTTCCCTTCTCGTGGTCATTGTCCTCCACCCTCCCTTTGTATGCTTTGCTGTTTCCAAATGTTTTAGAACTGTTAGAGCAGTGCCTTAGGTTCGACAAACAGATGTATTTTTGTATGATAGCTCTTTCATTCTGGCAGAGACAATCATTCTAACAAGCATGACGGTCCTGATATTATTTTTTCTGTGCAAACTGATGCCTGTTAAATGCTTTGTTATAGCTTGTATGTAAATACATATGCACTGTTAAATAAACTTTGCAACTGAACGGTGTCTGCTCGTGACAGGTTATTCAGGGGTTCCCCCAGAATCTTTCCCTTAGTTTTAAAAAAGAAATTGCCCAAACAATTGCTGCCATTTTCTGGGCAGAATGCAAATAGACCTTGAAACCCATTATGAGGTTCCTGAAATCATTGGGGATGTAGTAGATTGAGACCCCTCAAGTGACCATTCGCAGTGGTGCTCCGTCTTTTCGCTTTCTTTATTTAGAGTTTGAGATGGAAGGGTTAAAACAGAGAAGACAACTGAATACAGCTAAAAGTGAAGTGGGTGATGTCACAAAAGGTCATTCTTGGTTCCAGAGGCAATTGAAGACTGACCAAAATCATGGACCTCGTGTGCACCAACAAACCAGACATGGAGGTTGAGTTGCTATAGAATAAGAGTTTCTTAACAGGAATGGTGTCACAAAGAAAGCAAGATGCTGAATCCAGACAAGCAGTGGTTCTTGTTTATTAGAGGAAATGCTTTGGCATAACTAACACAAGAGTTGTAACCACGCCACCCTACTCATACGTGGAGTTTTTATTTGCACCAAGCTTTACAAAGAAGTCGTCCTGTTCAGGAAATGAATGGCAAAAGCATACACAAAAGGCCATTATTTCAGTTATAAGGTATAAAAGCTAGTGGTCAGGTGAACTGCTTTTACAATCCAGCAAACTTAAAAGGATTATTGTTGGTTCTTAAATGTGCTTAAGGATGGCTTATTCTAAAGTCAGCAGTGGCCAAGCCTGAAGGTTAAACACTGGTTAAAAGAAGCCATGTATTAAATATATTCAGCTACATTCTCATTCTAATAGTAGATGAAAAGTTTAATATTGCCATGTATGGATTATGATGAATTCCTGTTTAAGGAAGCACCAAGCCTTTGTCAGAAACCACCAGTTGCAGGGTGGAGTCAAATGGCCACTTCTTTTTCGCCCCAGATAACATATAACTGCTATTTCTGTCACACCTAACAAGCCTAGTTGTGAAACCTTGCCTACTATATTCCCAAGGTCAGAGACTGAGAGTCTGGCAAGGAAGCATCTGAAGCTATAAATGAAGCCTTGTCTCATAAAAGAAGAAAGATCTACAAATAGATTTTTTAAAAGTTTTTAAGAATTTTGGAAAGGGAGCACCTTGAGATAGAAGGACCCCAGTGTCTACAAAAGCTGAGATGCAGATATTTAATTCGCAAAAAACAGCATCATTCTAAAAACAGGGAGGTTCTAGAGTAGGAAGCAAAGGATCTGTTCAGTGGAACAGGAATGTTTCAAAGCAAGGTACAGAAAACAATGTTAGGCTTCTGTGAAAAGGAAGCATCATGGTTTGGTGGATACCACAAGGGGGCAACAACAGTTAAAGGAAAATCACAGGCGCATGCAAGAGAAGAAAGATCTGCTTTTTAAAAAAAAATTAAAATTTTGCGTCCCTGATCAGTAATATCTGATGCAGGACCTAAACTCAGTTCCAGGGCTTTGTTCAGTGAGGCTACACCAGAAAGGAAGAGTAGAACACTCTCTTTAAAGCGGCCATGTGAGTTCACCCTCATCTTATTGGACACCCACTAGTTAGTACCTTACACAAGAAGCTTATTTGGTTATGCAAAGCAGGTCCCTAAACACTTCATATTGGCCTTTTAAGGATGTCAAGAAAGCAAAGTTAATGGCTGCTGTTATGGTGGCGTTTTTATTTAACATGATCTGCAACGGAAAAGGGATGGAGTGAGTAGAGAGAGTGCCTTACATTCAAGAAAGCAAACTGGGGGCAGGCACCTAAAATGTAAAACCATACAACCAGGTAGCTTCTAAGAAGACAGTATCCAAGCGCAGGGTTCAAAATCCACTCTGCAGCGAGGCTGTTGCTCTTCCTCTCTCCTCCTTACAGCTTCTTGGCACAAGAAGGGCAATAAACTTGCTCAACATGGTAGACAAAGGGCTTGTTAGCCAGAGGGATGGAGCACTTCTTGCAGTTGAAACAGTATTCGTGCCATGACTGCCCTTCATGGCTGACCACGTTGGTGCCTTTTCCAAAGCCTGGGGATAGAAATAAAGACAGGCACTGAGAAGGAGGAAAATGGCTGAACCGTTTAGCTGTTCTGGCAATTGTAGATTCTCAGAATCAAAAATCCCTTTCCCAGGGTGTAAGGGTTTCTCAACCAGAATTCCCTGAAGCCCTAGGGTTCCATGAAATATGATTGGGAAGGGGGAAAGAATCAACATTTTTTAAATTGTAGATATAATAATTTGTATGCAAAGATTCCTTGAGACCTGAAAAATATTTCAAGGGTTCCTCCAGGGTAGAAAGGTAGAGAAAGGCTGGTGTAAGGAATGGTGAGGACCAGCTGATGTAGAGGTCTGAGCATTGGACTGTGATTGGAAACCAGGGTTCGAATCCCTATTAAGCCACAGAAATCCTCTGGGTGACGGTAGGCAAGTTACATTCAGCCTCAAAGGAAGGCAAAGGCAAACCCCTCTTCAACAAATCTGGTCAATGAAACCCCATGATAGGTTCACCTTAGGGTCATCATAAGTCAGAAACAACTTGAAGGCAAACAACAACAACAAATATTGCCAAGGAAACCCTGTAATAGGTCCAGCTTAAGATCTCCATAAGTTGGGAAGGACTTGAATGCACACAACATCAACAAGGAATGATGCCGTCCCGTGAGGAATGGGTTGGATCTTGCTGTCAGAGGTATGGATGCCAGTCCCATGAACTGAACCAGCAAACTCAGTGGAGGATTATTCGGTGTAAATCATACACCTAACAACCAGCCTTGTAGGAGGAACATAGGAAGCCGCCTTAAACTAAGACCCTGGTTCATTTAGGCCAGACGTAGCCAACTCTGGCAGGTCCAAGGGCCACTTTTATGCCCTGGGACCCTCCAGGGGCTGGATGGACTACTGAAAAACAGAGCAAGCCAAAGTGACTGGAAGTCCACTTCTGGTTCTCAAAAACTGGTACACTACAAGGAAACCTACTTTAAAAGTAAATGGTTGCACTAGAGGCTTCCAGGAGCAGAAGCTTATCTTGTTTTTTGGCAAAGAAAAGGTCTGTCAGAAGATTCTGGGGGCGTTGAGGGCCACAAAAGCATCCTTGTGAACTGTATGCAGTACCAGGGCCACCCTTTGACACACTCCTGATCTAGCCCAATACTGACAACGCTGACTAGCAGAATTTCAACATGATCTTTTCCTAGCCCTGCCTGGAGAACCCTGACATTTCCTGATGATCCCACATCCAAGTATTAATACCATGCTTAACTTCCAAAGGAAGACAAGAACCGATCTATTAAGGCTGAAGTAGTGACATATGTAAAAGTGTTGTTATTTATTGTGTGGTATGGTTGAGTCTCCTTCTTTGGAGGTTTTTAAACAGGCTGGATGGCCATCTGACTGGAGTGCTCTGATTGGGTATTCCTGCAGAGCAGAATCGGTTGGACTGGCTGGCCCTTGTGATCCCTTCCAGTTCTAGGATGCTATGATTCTATTCAATAAATACAGTTAAAAGCTCTATTATTTAGAGACTAAGGGGCTGTCTAGATGGTAAAAAAAACTCATAGAATTTGAGGAGAATACCTTTTGTCCCAACAAGATCCCGCGGTGATTCGCCATATTCAGAAGGGGGTCAAAACCTCAAAAACCGCAGAAAAAGCCTTCATGGCTTTTCCTGATTTATTTTAAATGCAGGTGAAATGTGCACTCCTCATTAGGACAACTGAATAACATCGCTGTGCGTTCCCAGATAAGAGTGGAAGTGGAAACCGATTAGTCAGACGCACGCGGGGTGGGGGGGTAGGCTTGCCAGCAACGAAGTGGCCAGAAGCACCATTTTTTAGTTTAGTAGTAGCAATCGTGTGCTTTTTCACTGCACTCAGGGACCAAACAGCTTTTAAAACTTAAGATCTCACTTGCGCACCTTAGATTTACAATTTAAAAAAAATTGCAGACATGGCTCTGTGTGAACATCAAACATGGATAGCTTCACATACCAGTGATTTTGCCCAAAAAAAACCCATGGGGACAAATGAACCCTGCTGCAAATTTGTGTTAATGCACAACAGTAAGCATTATATCTTCTCGTCTAGACAAGCCCTCCGTTCAGAGAAACAGGGTAAGCACATAGAGGCATATGAAATTGTGCATGCTGGGGAGAAAGGTTGGAGCGGGTTGGGTTTTGGAGGTTGAAAGACCACAAAGGAGTTCACATGCATATGAGTGAACCACATTCAGTCCCCTTCGAATGCTGCTTCACCCTGGTTTTGATTTGCTTACCCGTGATGGGGTTCTTGCAGCCGCTGCATTTCTTGGCCACAAAAGACTTGTAGCAATCCACACAGTAGAACTGATCCTCCACAGCCGTGAAGCGTTGCCCACCCAGCTTCTTTGTGCAAGTGGCACACACAAAGCACTCAGCATGGTACGGACGGTCCTGGTAGGCAACTCCTCCAGAGGTGATGGCCTAGCATGGAAAAGGCAGCCGCTGGTCAGTGCACTATCTGAACGCCCCTGGTTAAGCTTTTCCTACCCATTTATCCACCCACAGTCTGCATATCATCTCTACAGGAGGCTTCTTTCTCCTGTTCAGACCATCATTTCAGTGTTAGTACCTGATCCAGTCCCATAGAAAGATATACTAAGTGCCAGCATTCAAATGAGATTGGAGAGCTGACTGTAAATTTTAGTTCGGAAATGGGGATAATTAAGTAGCAACCATTCCTCAAGTGGTCTTGACCTCATGTGTTGTAATAACCAGCCAAAGTCCAACAAAGGGCCAAGCTAGTTAAGCTAAAACAAGCAAACCCTGAACCCCCACACTACCTTGAACACATCTGGCTCTTGTCTAATTTCAGAGGCTAAGTCACTTGGATGTGACACCAAAAGGGAAAATCAGAGCTCTTGAAAGTAGGACCAGGGGGGAAAAATCCTGCCTGAAATCCCACATAGCTTCTTCCACTGCCAGTCAGAGTTGACCGTACTGGCCTAGATGGACCAAAGGTCTGACTTAACATAAGGCTTTTTTATTGTCAGTCTTCATCATTCCTGAGTTATGGCAACCCTATCATGTTTTTTTTTCTTGGCAAGTTTTTTTCAGGGGAGGTTGCCCTTGCCTTCCTGTGTGGCTGAGAGTGTGTGACTTGTCCACGGTCAGCCAGTGGGTTTCTGTGTCAGCGGGGATCCAAACCCTAGTTCAATGCTAAAACCACTACACTCTGCCAGCTCCCATTTAGTATGAAGCCTAGGATAAAGCAGCCAATTCCTATGTTCCCAACCCAAACTACAAAGCTGGTCTGCAGGACTTACATTCTTGCACTTTACACAGGTCTTGGCAAATTTATGCTCATGACAGGAGACACAGTAGATCTCATCCCCCTTGGGGAAGAAACTGGCTGTCCCGATCACCTGCTTGCACTGGCTGCAAGTGAAGCACTCCTTGTGCCAGACGGTCTTCTTGTACTCCACATTCTGATCACCTGCCAAGAGAAAAGAAGAAAGAGGCTGGTGGTGAGGAGTCTTATCTGCAGCAGAAACTGAAATGTAATCATTTCTGTACCAAGCGATTTTGCTGAACATTTAGACAAACTCTTAACTCTTGCAAACTCAAGCTATGTTTTATTGGAGATGCAAGCTTTGCTATCCTAGAATCATAGAGTTGGAAGAGCCCACAAGGGCCATCTAGTCCAACCCCCTGCCTTGCAGGAATACACAATCAAATCATTCCCGACAGATGGCCACCCAGCCTCTGTTTAAAAACCTCCAAAGAAGGAGATTCCATCACACTACGAGGCAGTGTATTCCACTTCCGAACAGCTCTTACTGTCAGGAAGTTCTTCCTAATGTTTAGGTGGAATCTCTTTTCCTGTAGTTTGAACCCATTGCTCCGTGTCCTAGTCTCTGGAGCAGCAGAAAACAAGCTTCCTCCATCCTCAGTATGGCATTCCTTCAAATATTTAAACATGGCTATCATGTCCCCTTTTAATCTTCTCTGGGCTAAACATACCCAGCTCCCTAAGCCACTTCTCATAGGGTATGACTTCCACATCTCCCACCATTTTGGCCGCCTCCTATGGATGCGTTCCAGCTTCTCAATATCCTTCCTGAATTGTGGTGCCCAGAACTGGACACAGTATTTCAGGTGAGATCTGACCAAAGCAGAATAGAGTGACACTATTCTTCCTTTGATCTAGACCAGTGATCTAGATCACTCACCACACTCCTTCGAAGTCCTGGTCCCACTTTCCTCCCCCATCCCACCATCCTCAAAGCGGGAATCTGCGAATGTGCAGAACCGTGAATGTGAAACCTGTGAGTGTGGAGGGACAACTGTAGTTGCAAATGTTTCATCCTCCCCTATTAGACACTCTGTGCCAGAGGTCTGTAGGCCAAAACAACAGAAGTCTGGCACAGAGCGTCTAGTTCTGGGACTTCCGGTTAAGCCAGGATCTTTGCCCTCACTTCCACTGGCAGAGATAATGTTTTTTCCTCAAAGTGACACACCACCCGAGTTATGCTCAGTTTTTTTGGCAAAGTATGACACACCAAGCTCAAAAGCTTGCCCATCACTGATCTAGACACTATATTGATGCAGCCTAGAATCGCATTGGCTTTTTTTAGCTGCTGCATCACACTGCTGACAGGAGCTGGCTCCATTATCAAAGGAGGCCAAGCCTAGTGAAGGTGGTTTGGTTGTGGTATCACAGCGGCACCTGGTGGCTCCCATCTAAGCTGAACTGTGAACCTCCTTGGGGTTTTAGTCTGAATTTCAAGGAGTTAGCCAAGGTATGCTGAGTGTATTTGAGGAGAGGCTAGAGTTCAGCACTATGGATAGCTCCTTTAAAACTAAGGCTAAAACCTGGACTAGTTTCGCTGCCATGCTAAAACTGAAGCCACCATCAACCGCCACTGTGGTACAGAGGAGGGCCTTCTCTGTTGTGGCACCCACTAGGCAGAGAAAAAACAAGCTAAAAAATTAAAGGTGAATAGAGGTTGAGAGCCAGCATTGTGTAGTGGTTTGAGCATTGGACTAGGACTCTAGAGACCAAGGTACCCCATTGGCCATGGAACCCCATTGGGTGACTTTGGGCAAGTCACACTCTCTCAGCTTCAGAGGAAAGCAAAGGCAAACCTCTGAACAAATCGTGCCAAGAAAACCCCGCGATAAGGTTGCCTTAGGGTCGCCATGAGTTGGAAATGACTTGAAGAGACACAACAACGAGAGGTTGAGGAGATCTCTGACAACTCAAGAGTCACACTGGACCTTCCCAAGAGTCGCACAATTCTCCTCCTCCCTCATCTAAATAACCTCCCCAGAGAGGAGCAATATTACCCTGGAGCTCCTACCTACCTGCCACAATGGGCTTCAGGCAGCCCTTGCAGCGGGGCGCCTCCTCATTGGTGGTACACTTGTTGCACCAGACCTTGTTGTTCTCCTTGAGCATGAAGGGCTCATTCACTAGGGATGTGTAGCACTTAAAGCAGCGGAAACAGTTCTCATGCCAGTAGCGATTCTTGAAATGCAGCTCCTGCAAGAAAAAAAATGTGGGAAGGGAGGGAAATTGATGTGAGCAAAGGTTTCTTCCAATGGGTTAGGTTTCCTACCAGATTCTGAACAGCCCTTGACTGGATTGTCACTGGTTCGCTATGCTGGTGTTGCTATGCTGACATAGGCAATGGTTGCAAGAGGAAAAAGACCCGGGGCATAGCAGTCATGTGGTGGAGAAATAGGCTGCTCACAGCTGGCAGTTAGTGTCACCAGCCTTCCCTCACCACCCTAGAAAATGTGCTTCCTCTCTTTGGAGGTCTGCAGCCAGGACAAGGCACAATCCTTCCTGCTTCTTGGTCACACTTGCTTTTCCTTCTTCTGGCTGGAGAACTGTAAAGCGAGATGAGCTTTAGCCCCCATTGTTTGATCTCCTACCCCAGGGGACCAACAGCCATAGCAGCACCCCATGGGGCTTCTCAGATGCTGAGCGAGAGACGTGCAACTGTGTTTACAGAGTGTGACATTCTGCATACATGATGGAGGATCTTGGCTGAAGCTATGGTAGAGAAGGAGAAGGTGATTTAATGCTGTCAGCTGGAATCTGAGCATGCAAGCTAAACTTACACATTCATAACTGTTCAATGTTTATGATCATGGCACTAATGCCACAATCACCGATGCCCCACCAAACCTACCTTAAAACCTGCAGCCACACCATGCAAGGCGTTCGTTCTGCTGGCGATTGGGGCACGGCAGGGTGACATTTTCAGCTCCCCCCCTCCCTCCAGTGATCTACAGTGCATGGTGGGGTGGCGACAGGGATCTTTCTTCTGATTGCCAACACTGGAGATCGCTGGTGGGAAGGGACTGGAAGCATCACCCTGTTGTGTCCCAGTCACCAAGAGAACAGATCTCCATTGCTCAGTTGGCTGCTGGCTATTAAAGTTTGGGGGTCAGGTCTGGGTATGATAGGCCATTAAGTGTTTGTAACCACGTCAATGATGTAGGATCTCTCAGGCATGACCTGGCTGTAGGATGGAAAATAAAGAGCACAGATGGTCACAGTAGTGGACGATGCCAAATTCCTCCTTCAGCCATGACCCTAAAACAGATGGGCAAATGTGGACAGTTTCTTTCCCCACCCCTGTCCTAATAGGGGTGATGTAAGTATAATTTTCAGTTGCATCTGCCTATTGAGAGACATTTAAGAGGATGACAGCTAATCATTGCCATGAAAGCCTTCAAAATCCTGGCCAATGTTCATTTATCATTTCTGGGCATCCCTGTGTCCCATCCCCGTACCTTGGTATCAGCCCCAATTGGTTTCCGGCATTCCGCGCAGGTGTTGGCGCAAAACTTCTCGAAGCACTTGACGCAACAGTGGCGGCCTTCCTTCTGCACATATTTCTTCCCGTGCAAGGGATCGCGGCAGTAGTGGCAGTCAAAGCGCTCTGACATGGTGCCCACAGTGTAACTGCTGGGCCCTGTGGAAAGGCAAGAATAACAGATCATATAGTTGACCTGCGATGGACGGATGAAGGCCACGTGCAGCATCTGAAGCACAGCAGGTCGAAGGTTAAAATGTAGGCTTTCAACACTCCACAGCCAACAAGGCCACCAGCTGGGGATTATAGTCCAAAATAGTAATTTTTCTAAATTCGGCCTTATACAGAACTGTTCTAAATATCCCAAGGAGGAATATACACAAGGAATAACAGAATCATAGAGTTGGAAGAGACCACAATAGCCATCTAGTCCAATCAAAGCATTCCCAACAGATGGCTATCCAACCTTTGTTTAAAAACCTCCAAAGAAGGAGACTCCACCACACTCCCAGGCAGCGTGTTCCACTGCCGAACAGGAAGAAAGGATATGTTCCTTCCTTAATTAGAGATGAGATTATAAATTAGGCAGTTTCATATGCCATGGCCACTGTCCCATTCCTATTCATGTCTGTGGGCTTCCTGGTACACTGAGGGAACTCTAGAGACATAGGGTTATCTAGACAGCCTTACTTTTCTAGAGATACTTAAAATATCACTTTAATAAATTAAGAATTAACCATTCTTTCAGTTGTCTAATTTAATTAACTGCTCAAGAAAGTAAAAGTCTATGCTCTTTTTAAGGGGAGACAGATTTATCAGGCTTTGCAACTGCAGAAAAAAAAAATACAATTAAGCCCAATGCTGCAAACTGGACACAGAAGAAGCTAAAGGTTTTGACTCTCTGGGGAAAGCAATGGCTGGGCTCCATTTTCAACTTGCTGCCACCAGGGGGTGGAATAAACCTTCCACTGCCTCCCCATGACTGACCGACCGACAGGAGAGCCCCAAAGGCCAAGAGGAGAGAGCATGGCAGGAAGACAGAATACGAGACTCCAACTGGAAAAACACACTACAACTCCCAGAATATTCCAACCAGCATGGCCTGTGGCTGGGGTTTGCACTTACTAAGAGTGTGCTGGAGCATACAGGAGAGATCCCATGCCTTCTCTCTGTGGAAGGAATGGACAATCAAGGAGGAGCCAGAGACTGAAACTTAGCCATCTTTGCCCAGGCTGTTGGTGAACCAAAAAGGACTTAGGATGACATAAAAGATCACCAGCCAACATCTTTGGCTCTGCCCATCAAGCAGCAATTTTGTAGCCACTATTCATATTATTATCAACTCATCATCATCATCATCATCTCATCTTTTTCCCAGTTTGGCACTCAAGGTAGCTTACAAAAGTTTTGCTTGTTTTTAAATCACAACATACAAAAATTAAAAATTGTAATTAAAGACTTAACACCTGTTGAAAAAGCATAAACTAGTAAAAAGAAAGCACCTAATAGAAAATCAAGCTCATTATGCAAGCAAGGCCCATTCCTCTGAAGCAATCAGTCCTCAAAGGCCTTCTGAAACAGAAAAAAAGTCTTCATGTGCTTCCGACAAGATAGCAAGGAGGGTGTTAGTCTAACCTGTATGGAAAGGGAGTACTAGGACTTTATCAGACTCACAAAAAAAACATGGCATCATAACAATGCCTAATGCACGCAAAAGGGTGTGCATACCAAACAATGTCATGCTTTCGCAATTATGTCTTGAAAATAAGGCATTCTTTTTTATTGACAGGCCAAGCTGTCAATAGATTGGCCATGACAGGGGTTTTTTTTGCCAGTATTGAGAGTGTTTGAAACCTCATGCAATACAGCGTCAATGGGCAGAACGCTTCCGGGTGAGAACCAGGTAGGGGATGCTCTTTTTATGAAACTCACCAGTTTATTTTCTGCTTTTTTAGTATGTTTCTGTGCTTGTGTGTACATTTTGTGTGTTTCTTTTATTCTATTTTAAATTTTTACCATGTTCACATCTGCTCGCGAGAATCACCAAGATCACAAATGTGGAAGCAAACAGAGCTCCGTTCATGCTACAGTAATGCTGAAGCTGCCTTTTCACACTATTGAAGGTAGGTCTGATAAAACAGGGTTCTTTTGCCAGATGAAAAATGCTACAAACTATGGTGCTAAAGAGATGTTTTGGGAGGTTTGTCTGATAAAGTCTCTACTCTGGAAGCAGCCACCAAGAAGGGCCTCTCCCACATCCCACCAGATGTAGCTGTGATGAGGAGAAAGAGAAGGGCCTCCTCAGAAGATCTGAAAACACAGCCCGGTTTTTAAGAGAGAATACTGCCCTTCAGATAACCTGGACCTGATTCCCACTCACATCACGCTTGTTTCTCTGGCCTACGGCCGGCGCTTTATCAAACCCCGCTCTGGGCCAAGAGTAAGGTCTTTGTCCTTTTCCACTAAATGCCGCCCCAAGAAATGTGAAAATGGTATAAGCTTCAGGAAGTAAACAGGAAACATTAAATAAAAGTTGAATGCATCCAGGAGTCACACGGACTTCATGTTCTTGGACAGAACAAAGATGCCGGCGCCCAAAACTCCATGCTTTGAAAGATGCTATTTGAGATCAACTTCAAAGTTCAGCCCCGTGGGTTGAGGTGAAAAGATCACTGTCCCCACCATGACAAGGCCAAGACAAAATGTGTGGAATCAAGTCAAAAGTCCTCATATCTAAACAAGTAAACAAACTTGAAATATCCAAACTATGCTGAACCAGCGCCAATTATAAGCTGCCTTGGAAACTTAATGGTGTGTGTGTGTGTGTGTGTGTGTGCATTGTCTCCATTTTGTCTTCTTTTTAAAGGAGCTCCGATTGTTCATGATCCAAAGAGGCCCTTAGCATTCTTTAATTTCATGGTCCTATTAGAACAATAATTAGAATGAAAGAGCTAACATTACTGTAGTGGTTTGAGTGATGGACCATGTTGGACCAGGAGACCTAGGTTTGAATCCATGCTCAACCATGGAAATCCACTGGGTGACTTTGAGTAAGTCACACTCTCTCAGGCTCAGAAGAAGGCAATGACAAATCTCCTTGGCATAAATATTGCCAAGAAAACAAAGAGCCAACATGGTGTAGTGATTTGAGTATTGAGCTAGGATTCTAAGAGATCAGGGTTTCAATCCCTGCTCAGCCATGGGAACCCACTGGGTGACCTTGAACAAATTGCACTCTCTCAGCTTTAGAGAAAGACAATGGCAAACCTCCTCTAAATAAACATTACCAAGAAAACCTTATAATAATGTCACTATAAGTCAGAGACAACTTGAAGGAACGCAACAACAACTTTAAACAGTCAGTATGGTGCAGTGGTTTGAACACTGGATTAGGGATGCATCTACACTGTAGAAATAATGCAGTTTGACACCACTTTAAGTATTTTAGCTCCATCCTATGGAATCCTACTTTGGGGTTTATAGTTTTACAAGGCCTGTAGCCTTCTCTGCTAAAGAGTGTGAGTGCCTCACAAAACTACAAATCCCATGGTCCTGTAGATGGAGACATGGCAGTTAAAGTGGTTCCAAAGTGCATTATTTCTACAGTGTAGATGCACCCTAGGGCTCTGGGAAATCAGGGTTCAACTTCCTCTCAGCCATGGAAACCCATTGGGGACCTTTGGCAAGGCACACTCTGTCAGATTCAGAGGAAGGCAATGGTAAACCTTCTTTTAATAAATTGGCCAAGAAACCCCTGTGAGAGACTCACCTTAGAGTTGCCATAAGTCAGAAATGACTTGAAGGCACACAACAGCAAATTAGAACCACCATCACTCATAATGGCCAATACAGAGCTGTTGCCTGGGATGAACTGTCAGGCACTGTGGCATTTGAAGAGAGACAATTTATCTTCTCAGCCTTATGCTCTGCCTACATACATAGCAAACTTATTGAAGATAGCCAGATCTATTTTAAGACGGGTGACCATGATGGTGAGGAATCTGAAAGCCCAAGTCCTATACCAAACAGAACTGGATATATGGAGCAACACCAGCACTCCAAGCCTGGGTTGTTGTATTCCAAGCCTGGGTTATTGTGTTCCAACCCAATCTCATGATCAAAAAATATTATTTGTCCGGGGGGCGGGGGAGATAGGTTTATTTCCCCTCTTTTCTGTTCCAGCATCTCTTGCACTCTGGCAAATATTTTGTTTTTTCTTTTTTAATCTCCCTTAGTAACAAGTAACATGTTCCATCTCCCTTCCGATATGCCAGACACTTCCAGCTATGCTAACCTTGACCTGTCTCCCACATATCTGGACAGCCACATCAGGGCATCCATCAGGAGAGGGAACAGTGGAGAAATACAAAGCTTCCTTTCTTGTGTCTCTTTGCCAGACTTGCTTTTGCCAATGATTTTTTTTAAGCAATACTGGATCCTGAGACCACAATCTCTAGCCTGTGGACTGCCAATGACCATTCCTGCCTTAAGCAATTGAAATTAGAGGGTCACACAAAAGTGAAGACCAGAAGACACTAGCAAAGGATTCCAGTCCAGAGGTCCTGGCACGACCAGGGAGAGTTAAGGAAAACAAATGTGCTAATTGCTAACTCATTTCTGCAACATTCCCTCTCCCTTCCAGTCTAAATATAAGCACATTACCCCATTGTTTTCCTGACTCATTTGCCCTTTAACTTGATTACCCGGAATTTGGTCCTGCTATATAAAGGCGGCTGTGTCATGGCAACAGTTTACTGAAGCGGATTCAGCAAATGAAGGAGAGGCAGAACTGATAAGCAGACTACAGTACTGTAGCACAGGATGTGTGCTCCTATCTGCAGAGGGTGGTAAAAAGGTGATAAACCCACAAGAAAAGAATGGCAGCAAGGCTGAAGGACCAAGAAATTTTGGAGAAACATAAGAAGAGCTGTGCTAATCCAGAAAGGTATCCACACCACACAATTATAGCAGTTTGATACCACTTTAACTGCCATGGTTCCATGTATGCAATCCTGGGATTTGTAGCTGGGAGAGACTTGAATTCTGTGTTTGAGAGCTCTTGGGTTGTAGTGTATGGAAGTGGACTACAGCTCTCAAGAAGAGAACTCTAGGTAACTCACCAAATTACAAATCTCAGGTTTCCCTAGGATGGAGCCATGGCAGCTAAAGTTGTATGAAACTGCTATAATTCTACATTGGGGATGCATCTCCCTCGTTTTAGATGCTCTGATAGGAAATCTACAAGCAAGCCATGAGTGCAAACTGCACCGTCCAAGCCATGTGCCCTAGCAACTAGTACTGAGAGGCATAATGCCTCTGACCCTGGAGGCAATATATAGCCATCAGAACTAGTAGCCGCTTATAGCCTGATTTGCTAGGAATCTAACACACACACTCTCTCTCTCTTGATTATGTATTCCTGCATGACAGAGGGTTGGACTGGATGTCCCTTGTGGTCTCTTCTAATTCTATGGTTCTATGATTCTACTGATGTCCAGGCCAATGACAATCACAAAAACACTATTAAAGGCCCTTCTCTCTGTCCCATCACTCTCACACATACATCTGGGGAACACAAGAGAGGGCCATGTGTCAGTTTCACAATCCAACAGTAGTTAAGAAATCTGTTAAGAGGCAACAATGACACATGCTTTCATAGCATCATAGAGTTGGAAGAGACCACCAGGGCCATCTAGTCCAACCCCCTGCCGTGCAGGAATATACAATCAAAGCATACCCAACAGATGGCCAGCCAGCCTCTGTTGAAAAACCTCCAAAGAAGGAGACTCCACCAGACTCCCAGGCAGCTCATTCCACTGTTGAACAGCTCTTACTGTCAGGAAGTTCTTCCTAATGTTTAGATGGCATCTCTTTTCCTGCAGTTTGAACCCATTTTGCTCCGTGTCCTTGTCTCTGGAGCAGCAGAAAACAAGCTTGCTCCATCCTCAGTATGACATCCCTTCAGATATTTAAACATGACTATCATGTCTCCTCTTAACCATGTCTTCTCCAGACTAAACATACCCAGCTCCCTAAGCTGCTCCTCATAGGGCATGGCTTCCAGACTTTTCACCATTTTGGTCACCCTCCTCTGGACACATTCCAGCTTGTCAATCTCCTTCCTGAGCTGCGGTGTCCTGGACATAGTTTTCCAGGTGAGGTATTTAACTCTAATTCTCATCATCCCCAAATAACATGACCATTGGCTGAAATATAGGCATCATTTCCCTTTGGGAGGTACATCTTAATTGATTTTCCTTGGTTTTTTTCCGGGCTGTGAGGCCATGTTCTGGAATAGTTTCTTTCTACTCACAGACCGGAAAAAAACCAAGGAAAATCTATGGATGCCAGCCATGAAAGCCTTCGACTTCACATACATCCTAATTTCTTGCATTCCACTCTCACTGCAAGTCAGCTTCAGCAGGCTCCCAAAGTGCGGCAAAAGTCTATGGTATCTATGGAGGAGATTCTGATGTGCAGGGAGGACATGAGAGACCATTTCTGGGTGGCCAAGGTTAGGCTTTGGAACTCCCTGGCTAATGAGCAGTGGCACCAATGGCAAAGGGGAAATGAATCTGCTCTGGCTTTTTGTCCAAACGTCAAAGCAGCTCTCCAATGTGCTGAACCTATTTGAGGGACGGTTTGAGCACTTTGGATAACACCTGTAAAGTCTGCACTAGTGAATCACCACCCCACGGACACGGAAGCCACAAGCAGCCACTACTAGGGAGGTCCAACTTGCCACTTTCTCTGACCATCACTGCCACCACAGATGACAAGCTGCTTATTTCTGCAGCAACAAGACCAGTTATATTTTTGGGTTTTGTGTGTGTGTGTGTTTTAATAGGATTCCCACCAGGATAAAATTTCTCCCTTTTTTTATTAACATGGTGTCTCTTTTTATTGTTGGATTATTATACAGCTTCTTTTGTGGTGTTTCTATTGCAGTTGTAAGCCAATTTGAGTGTGTGTGTGTGTTTTAAAAAATAAAGCAGAAAAGGAGAGCATTAATGCTTTCAATAATACCACGTGCTAAAACAACTAGAACATCAGCATGAGCAATTGGGGCTAAAGAATGTGAAGGGTTTGCTAAACTGCAATACCTGTTTGATCAAGGGAATGAACAGCATCCTTGACTGTTGTTGTTGTTATTCCTGTGTGCCTTTCCTGCTATACTGGCGTGCCAACCACAGCACATTGGCTCTCGAACACAGGGCTTTCTTGGCAAGATTTCTTCAGAAGGAGGTTGCCTTTGCCAGTCCAATGCTCAAGCCACTACACCACACTGCCTCTTACTATCCCAGGGTGCTTTTTAAAACAGCTACAGGCAGCAAAGGTCAAATTTGAACCAGCTGGCTCCCAGACCAACCTGCAACATTTCTTGGGCCTGTGTTTGCTTATACGTAGCTGAGAGACTGAGAGACAGAGAGAAGGAGAGGAAGGCCATCCGCAAGCTTTTTCCCAGGAGAGTTAGTGGCCAGCTCTGCATTCCAGGGCAGTAAAAGAATGTGTGTCTCTTTGCCCCAAGAGATCCAGGAATGTTTTTTGCAAACTGGGCTACAGACCAAAATAGAGCTGTGTGTTCTGCCACGAATCTGCACAAGCATATGGAAATATGCTTCATTTTCATAATATTTGCAGGTTGCAGAATCCAGCATTTCCTTCTTAGCACACAATCTGGCTTACTTTGGCTGGAATCTAAGTACCAGATACATGTTCTTCTTGTACAGCAGGTTGTTTCAGTTCCTGCCTCCACATTTCCAATGATACCTCCTGAAAAGCCCCCTATCACAGATTGCTGGGGAGGGGGGCTCCAAAGGAGAGAGAGTGAGGATAATGGGGTAGGCTGGTGAGAGCAAATATCACATACAAACACACATGCACCATGCACAAATGTGCTTTTCACTTGTCATCTGAGTAGATTTACATCCTGGTCTATGATATCAAACCACATTTTGCTTTGACTGGCGAAAACACATGTGAGCCATCTCATGTCCTATCCAGGATTTTTAATTTCAATTCCGTTGCCCCATGAAGTTTTCTTATCTGGGAGGGAGGGCACATGGAAGAGAAGCCCCTTGAAATGAAATTGGAGAAAGGGAAGGACAATGATGCGGAGTTTCTTAGGGATGCTCTCTGTCCATAAGCTAAATGGTACACCTGAATCCTCAAAGTTGTCCAACTGATTAGCCCTGTGGACTCCTTTGAGATGCTCAGGACTACTTGTATATCCTTCATCCATCCAACACCAGGCAATTAACCATGAGCTGCAAGTGCTAATGTAAATCAGCAAACCAACACAAAAGAGTTGTTGAAGAACATGGAGCCAAGATGTAGAAGCTATGGTGTAGAGGCTATAGTTCAAAGCCCTACATCTACCCAGTACCATTAAGCAAGGTGTTTTCTCGTTCTCAGTTTACCCAGTCTGTCATATGGGCACAATAATATCAGCACAAGAAGACAGAAAGCAGCCTTATAACCAGGTCAGACTCCCAGTCACCTATTGCTCAGAACTGTCTTGCTTGACAGCTACTCTCTAGCATCTCAGATAGGCCTCTTTCAAACAACCAGCTACCCAAGATCCTTTCAAATCAGCATGTCAGGCATTGAACATGGGAAGTTCAGCATGCAAAGTCTGCACTCTGCCACTCAGCTACCATTCCCTCCCCAAGCCTGCTCATAAGTTGTTGAAGCATCTGGAAAAAATTAGGAAAAGCAGTGTGCAATTACTAAGATAATCATCATATACAAACTCAGCACTCTCATTTTAAAATAAAACTTCTGTAAGCCAACCACAAAGGTCTATTGCTTAGTACCTCCTGTCAAAAGCACATGACAAACAGCCCTCCCTAACTGTTCACTACTGGCTGACAAGCCTTCAGTGATCTCTTTAAGGATGCATTAAATCAAGACCTGTTAGTATGGAAGCATGGAAAAATAATAACCTTGGTAGAGAGAGAAAGACAAGCAAACCTACATTGCATGAGATATTTTTTAAAAAATCCCTCCTCAGCATAGTCTGCTCAAACCAGATGCCATAGCTTGTGTTTTACCTGAGTGCCTGTGGTAAGCCATCCTGCAAACACAAATGTGCCACAGGGAGCTCAGCAGATAAGAAGCGTCCCACTATGATTGCAGGCCTATAGTTAAGAGAGGCTATTAATATGGGGGGAGGGCTACCCACAGATTTGTCCACACCCCCTTCCCCAGCACTCATGGACTTCATCCCACTCAAAACATCTTACCATTTTAGGTGATCTCAGGGGAGAAGAATAGGACGGAGGGAATGTACCACCACCAACATATAAATACCTGCCCAACTACTTCAGCCTCCAAAAGTGTCCAAATGCTGGATAGCCCTTCTAAGAACTTTAAACCTTTCGCAGGAGTACAAAATGGCTTTGGCTGAAGAAGCAACTTGTACTCAAGACCTTAAAGCAGCTGTTTTGCTTAATAACAAAAGAGCCACAGTGTTGCTCCAGCAGGTTGGGACAGTGGTCTTGTTACAACTTATTCATAATTTTCTATAGCATTCTTATTAAGCAATTTATTCAACAGTGTTAGCAAGATGTCGCTACTGCAGGAAGTAATGTTGAAATGCAACTAGACATGGAAAAAAATTGAGAAATTTCATGCTAAATAAAGACAGCCACCCTGGATTCGAAAGTTCATCTGCTTTAAGTCACAATTCAGAGAATTACACTAGGCTATGGATTGTTGTGATGTCTGAACCAACCCTGGTTTGTTGTGATGTCTAAACCAACTTCCTCTGACAAACTATGTTTCTTGTGGTTCATACACCACTACTATGGTTTGTTGTGTGGTCTGACCGATTTCATCTGACAAACCATGACTAGTAACTGGCTGTCAAGCCAGGATCTAAAACTATGGTTTGAAGCTGGCTTGCAAACTATGTTATATTTGAAGTAACAGATCCTAATTTGAGATGTTGCTTGGACTTTGGACACCATTGCTTGATTCTCACTGTCATTCTGCATAAATTGAGAGAAGGCCTGGGATATCCCCCAATACCCACGCAGAGCTGCAGGTCCAAAGGGATGACTGATAGGGGAAACCCTTCCACCCATGAGAAAGTTCTGAGGAACATCAAATTCCCCTGAAATGCTCTCTGAGTGGGTTGATCTATTGATTCAGCCAAACCAAATTTTTCCAACCTGACATCTCCCAGATGTGTTAGACTATAACTCCTATAATCCTCAATGGTGGGAGTGTAGCTCAACACAAGTAAAGCATGCCAGGTTGGGGAAGCCTGGATTAACCTAATTTAGGGGTTGCAGATGTTGAATATTACCTCCTTCGCATTTCTTCTAACTCACCAAACATGTCACTTTCTGTAAAGGTTAGGTCTACATTTGTTCAGCTATTAGAGAGATGGGTGGTGAGCAAGCATTGTTGGGGGAGGATTTCCCCCACCTGCCCCCCAGCACTTTCTCAGCCTAAATGATCTTACTATAAAAAGGAAGAGGTGGGCGGATGGAGGTGGTCTCACATTTCCCTCTGTCACTCAGCACCGTAGATACATCAGCTTTAAAAAGGGCTCCGGCGTAGATAAACTATTAGTCACTATCGCCACACAGAGAAACTCAACAACGGTAAACAGAGAGTGAGAAGGGCATCAGATCTATAACTTGGAGTGATGTTTCACCTTCCAGCTACATACAAATTCCTCCCCCAGCAGGCAGCCCAGTCCAATAAGTACAGTTTGGGATATAATAATATGCTGATGCATATATAATAACATGCACACTGGATCCTCAGAAGGAAAAGCTGGGTGAAAGCATTTCCCTCCTGTGCCAGCTTTTAAGGCTGAAAGGTTCTTGGGTCACGGACCCGCCCTAAATTGGACACACTAAGGCACTGTGCGCAGGGAGAACGACGCTCATTGTCATCACTTTTGTAACTATAATCTGTTCGATGCTTTGACTGCGTTACTTTTATTGGCTCTTTTAGTTGCTAGCCACCTTGAGTGTATTCCCTAGGAGAAAGGGAGGATATAAATCCAATAAATTACATGATGGATGTGAGAACTTTGGCTGGAATCCTGTATGGGATTTATGTATGCATAAGTACCATAGTTATGGTGTTGTGCGGTGACTCCTGTCCCAATCCCTCCAATCCCCACTTCCTGGGCACCAGCCACTGTGATCAATGGGGATCCATTCCCCTCTCGATCAGGAAGCAGCATTTCCTCCATGTTTTTGCCTTCCCAGGACCATTTTAATCCATATATATATATACATATATATAATCCTTTTCAAAACAGGAAGTGAATACAAAGTGACTTTTGGGGTCACTTCACCTGTTGTGAAAAAAAAAAAACATTTTACAACCTTCTGCTCGGCCTAAAATGACCTTTGCAGGGGTGGGGGGCAAGGGCATTTGGGGGTGATTTTTTTTAAGGAGGTATGGTATTCCAAGGTTTCCTGGCGGATCAATGTGACCTCCCCAATCTCAAACAGTTACCACCTCTGATCTATGCTTTGCTTTGCATCAAGAGCCAATGCAACCAACTACATGCTAAGGTCTGGCTGGGCACCTAGTTGCTGCCTGATGTTATAGGGGCATGGATGGACCTGAGAGACAAAGAGGAAAGCCACCAAAAAAGGAACCTGGAAATTCTCTTGCTCCTGGGTTGTCCCACAGACACCCACACACATATGCAAGTTTCCTTTTTCCATATCTGCTCCCATTGCTGGGTCAAGAAGCATTCCAGCGTTAACCCAAATTGATGCAGAGAAGACCAAAATAGAAGAGAAAAGAAGGAAGAGAGAAAGCTGCTGTTGATTTACACTCTCATTTCTCAGATGCCCACGGCAACCTCTCTGCCAGGCTTCTATCAGCAGCCACTCAGGGACGTTCAGTCTTCAGGAACAGGTGGGATGACCCGGAGCCAAGGAAAAAGGCAGAGGGGTGGATGGGTGGGTTACAAGGTTAACAGAACAGAGCAGATGGCCCCTGTGTAAAAGGCAAGCAGAGCCCCTACTTTGGATGAAGGAAGGAACCCCTGAATGTGCGCAACAACCTATAGAAGGAGACAAGAGGGCCATGCATGCATACTCTTTCCTGTTCACTCAAAGCCCTTTGTGTTTCCAAACACTACAAAGTTCATTGAATGGCCTTGGTTAAGTCGCAACCTCACTGCCTAACCTACCTCACCAGGTTGCTGTGTGAAGATCCCTAAGCTCCTTGGAAGAAAAGCAAAATTAACAGTGACTAGATAGATAGATAGATAGATAGACAGATAGATAGATTAGTGGTTCTTAACCTGTGGTCCAGGGACCACCAGGGATCCGCAATATCCTCACACAGGGTCCACAAAGGCCCTGCTCGGCCCACCTGCACCCTGCAGTAGAGTGTCCATGTGATAGGAGCCAAGGCAAAGGCTGGGTGGCTGGCTTGGCCTGCACATTGCCATTCAATCCAGTCCAGCCACAACCTTGCAGGAAGAAGCAGAAGAAAAGTCTTCCCTCCCCCTCCAGTGCCTCTAAGGGAAGGTTTAATGGATGGCGTGATTGTATTATTATTGTTGTTACTGTTATTGTTGTTAGGATTTTAAATCTTGAGCTAAGTCTTGGGGATCCATGGCAACAAAAGATATTTAAAGGGGGTCCCTAGTAAAGAAAAGGTTAAGAGCCACTGAGAGAGAGGCGGGAGGCTATCCAACTCCAGAACAGGATAATAGGTCCCACTGTCCACGGGGGCTGCACAGTAGGAAAACTTCACAAGGTCTTACTCTTGTGTTTATAATATTCTTGGATACAATAAATTAAAATAAAATGAAAATTATAAACAGAGGAAACAGAAAGAGAGATTATTAGACGTGGCAAATTTGGCATAACAATACCAAAAGAAGGTGAAAGGGTGCCCATATCGCAGAACGTCATGCTATGCTATTATGCAGTAGTTAATAAGGCATTTTTTTTATTGACGGTCCAAAGCCGTCAATTGATCTGCCATGGTGTTTTTGTCACAGAATTACAAGCGTCCGAAACCATGCACTGTTCTGCTCTCATGAATACAGCATCAATGGGCGGTCCCTGCCAGAACATTTCCGGGTGAGAGCGTGAAAACTAGGTATGGGACACTCTTTTTATGAACCTCCCCATTTTGCAGGCAAGTTTTTAAGTGTGTTTCAGTGCCTGTAAGTGTTCATTTTGTTTTTTAATTTAGCTGTTTTTAGACTTTTAAGCGCACTCACATCTTCTCATGAGAACCGCCATGATCACACACCCCAGCGTACTCGAAAGTAAACCGTGCTAGTGTTTGTGCTCCAATAATGCTGGGGCTGCTGTTTCTTGTTATTACAGCTGTGTGATAAAAAGAGTTATTGTGCCGGGACATTTATGCTTCAAAATATATTCGGACAGGAACGTTTTTAAAAGCTTGTCTGATAATCTCCAAAGTGTCAAACAATGTTTGGTAAGGAAGTAAAATGTCGGGAACGCACAGTCAGTGTAGAGGCCAATTTGTTGTTGGTGGCAGTGGTGTTACACGTGCCTTCATGTGGACTTTAATTTATCATGACCCTATCGTGGTGTTTTCTTGACAAGATTTATCCAGACGCAGATTGCCATTGCCTTCCTCTGAGGCTGAGAAAGTGTGACTTTCCCAAGTTCAACCAGTGGATTTCCATGGCTGAGCAGGGGATTTGAACCCTGGTCTCCTAGATTCCTAGTCCAACTCTCAAACCATTACAGCATGCTGGCTCTAAAAAACAGGTTCTTCTTGGCAAGATTTACTCAGACTGGTTTAAACTATTGCTTTCTTCTTTGGTTGGGAGAGTGTGATTTGCCCAACGGCACTCAGTGGGTTTCTACGGCTAGATCCCTCGTCTAGCAGAGTCCTAGTTCAACACTCAAATAATTGCACCACTCTAATTCCCATAGGGGCCAATAATGCTACAAAATAAATGCACAAAAGGCTGCCAAAAACAGGATAGAAACCAATTGTTCTGAATTGTAACATAACATAAGACAAGAGGAATTCTAAGCCTAATGCCAAGCCTGGCCCACTGGGCATCTTGATTTGCAAATCCTCCAATGCCTAAAGAAACAGAGAGGCCAACTGTTGTGTCTTTGGAAAAAATGGCGTTGTCTGTACAGATATCAAAAGAGGATTCTGGAACAATGGCCACCTGTTTTCTCTAAGACTTTCTTCATGCTACAGTAGTAACTCAAGGGGATTGGCTGATGAGAATATTTGGGGGACGCTCATGAATTGGCAATTGTCACAACCCATCTGTCATTTTTCAAAAAAGACAGACAAAGCTTTTCCCAAGCCCCTAGCAGCAGGATCCTATGGAAAGGGATTAAGTGAAAAGGTTATTATGCCAACAGTCCGGATGAGGGCCGGCATCTTTGGCATGAAACATGAGCCAAACGATGTCCTAAAATAAGTCACCAGGCCTTGGTCCACTGTCAACCCCAAGGACATGCAAAAATTTCATTCCAACTTGAAGAAGCACCTTAATCCCTTTGTCACAGAGCCAACAACAAGGGTTTAATTGCCATGGTGTTCAGATCGCAACACTGAAAGACGGGGCAACAAGGTCAGACGTTAGCTCTGCCATTCGTCGCTGCTACTCAGAATAAAGTATTGATTCTCTTATCTGAATAATGCATTAAGAATGAAAATGAGTCAAGTCCTCCTGAGATAAAACTTTGCCTAATCTAGATAGCTAGATCTAGATTAGGTTTCTATCCTGCTAGATAGCTCATTTCTAAAGTTTCGCAATGGTTAGTTTCTGGGTGGATTTCTGGGAGGATTTCCAGCAGATAACGGACTGTTAACCAACCATTAGCTAAACAGACACTAATCCTTTTTGCATATCTCCACCCAGAAACTAACCATTCAAATACACAAATTTACATATCCTCCCCAACAGGGGTTCACAGTATAAAAAAAACCACACACACACTCCTACCCAACCATCCTTTGAAGATGCCAACCACAGATGCTGGCGAAACGTCAAGAATAAACTCTTCCAGAACATGGCCTCATAGCTGGAAAAAAACCACAGACAACCCACAATTGTGATACTTGGAGCACAGGTGAATGACATTTCCTTCAAATTTGTAATAATTTCATTTACAAAAAATTTTTGCTTTAGTTCACATCATGCAACAAAACTTTCACTGAACATTTGTATCAATAGTTCAGTAAAGGCATACTGTGTTTCCTCTAAATAGAAAATGATACACTAATACATTTTTTTTATTTTTAAAAACATTTGTCTTGTTTCTATTATTTGGCTTATATGACAAGTTTTTGCTATCACTTCCATAAAGATTACCAACTGTAACTGATTATCTTCAAAATTATGTTGGCTTTGTATATGACACTGAAATTTTAACTATTCCTCTACCTGTTCAGAATGAATTCATTACCTCGTTACAACTTTTATACCATTCATCTTTTTCCCAATTAGATCTGAAACAGACTTTGCCACATTGTTTTTTTAGTTTACCCTCTTCTGATCTAAATTCCAGTAGCTCACCACTGATTTTCAGTTCTTTTCTACTTGCTCACTTGTTTTGAACTCCATCCACACTCAATTTGTCTAGTTCGATCATATCAATGACTTTAAATTTCCAGTCTTCTATTTGGATATACTTCACTAAGTAACTAATAAAGAATGCAAGTTATTGTCTTCATTACACTAGGAAATTTATCCACCATTACCTGGATTGAGACGGCTGGTTTTGCTTCCGATTTAAATGAAACCAAACCTTGACTGGTAGTACTTACAATCCTTTAAAAAAAATATATCCTAGCCTGAGCAGGGATTTGGATTCTGTTCTCCGGGGTCGTCGCCCACCTCTCAGATTATTACTACTAATTTATTATTATTATTATTATTATTATTATTTATATACCGCCCATTGGTAACCCAATCAGGGCGGTTAACAACATTAAAACACCATACAAAGTAAAACAGTATACTGCCTCCCCTCGTAAAAAGTTATTAAATCAAATTACAAATTAAAACACCACAGAGTAGCTAAAATGTCCCACATTTTCACAGATATCCTTCCCCTGGCAAAGCTCCACCAACTGGTTCCTCAGACTATCGATATTCAAAAGTTGTTCGCCTAGGGTTGAAATGTTATTCTGAATAGGAAACATTATTTATTTATCTGTTTATTGAGATTTGTGTCCCACTTTTCTCAGAACTCAAGGCAGCTTGATTATACAAATAAGGCACTAGAAAGTGAAGAAACGGTTTCATCTCCAGAAGATCAAGACCTCTGCAGAAGGATCCGCAACTGAAGAAGAGCCACATGGAAGAAGCAGGTGGTAATGAGGGAGTAAGTTATATGACATTAGGACCAGGGTTGCCAGGTGAGTGAGGACTATCCCAGGCCTGAAACATCAGTGCCCAAACCTAAGAACAAGAGATGTTCCCTCATGGTGTCATGGTGTTATAAGAGTCATCTCCCATGATGGCATTAAGCAAGTTACATTAAGCATCAACTGCAGTTGCACAGAGTGTGGCATTAAAATAAAGGAAAAAAAAGTCCAAGCAATGAGGAAAATATATGTACTGTATACATGTATACACACACACACACACACACACACACACACACTTACTTTTGAAGGCAGTGCTCTTCCTCCCCCTTACCCTGAGATTGTGATTTCCTTCATGGCAGGAGGTTGGACTAGATGGCCTTTGTGGTCTCTTCCAACTCTACAATTCTATGATTCTATTAGGACTGGAGAAGAAGGTCCAGGCCCTGATATATGGCAACCCTAGCTACAATTGATGGGAAGGAAGCTCTCAGCTCAAGTTTTAAGTAACGATGAAAATATACACATACACACACACACCTTTAAGGCAGCCCTCTCAACCTGAGATTCCTTCCCCTTACCTTGAGAACTAGGGAAGAAGGTCCAGGCCCTGAGATCTGGCAAGCATTTTTAAATTGGTGGGATGCAGGGATCTTGGCTCAAGTTCTATATAATGATGAAAATATGTACACGCACACTTTTTAAGGGCAGTGTTCTCGCCCTGAGATTCTTTCCTTTCACTCTGGGGATTGGAGAGTCCAGACACTAAGACTGAGGACCAAACCCTGTAATCTGGAAACCCTAGTTAGGATAGTTTTACTCAACTGTGGCCCATTCCCAGCCTTGGTAACATTTTAAACCAGAAGGGTTTCTTCCATAAATGAAAACAAGAATTTAAACAAATTAAAATCAACTCCATCATGGTGTCGTTTTAACTGCACACCAGGAAATGCCAGGTTGAATCTGTGGCAAACTTGTGCAGTAAATCACATTTTATTTTTACTCAGCACAGCAGGCTGGCTTGCTCTACCGTACAGGGTAAAAAAACTGGGCAGGTGGCCAGGGGCAGAGACCTTTTGAAAGGTCTCCGTGCCCAATTTGCATGCCACTTTTGTCCGGCGCTGAACGTGCAGTCCTAGTTTACCGTGCCAACTGAGAGAGCCCGTAGAGAACTCTTCCCTTTTATGGTGCCTTATAGAAAAGTACAGGAGAAGTTGGTCCATCTCCTTTTAAGATCCTAAAATGTCTTTTATTGCAAACTGAATTTCTGTGCAGAAAGTTGGGGAAGGAGAAGAGTGTTGTGTTTGGAGCCCTAAAGTCAGAGTGTCAGCTCTTCAGATACTTAAAAGATACAGGCCTACCTCAGTTAACAATGGGCTCACCTACAAGAGCCAGGATACCTGGCCACGGATCAGGCCATTGTCCCCACCCCATGGAAGGGGAGGAAGGGAAGGAAGTCCCTGACGGCCATGCCAGCCCATCGCTGACACTCTGACTCGGAAGGCAGCCCGCAATGTGCAACCAAGACCCCCTTGCAGGTGACCATGTGGATGCAGATATGTAATACCCTAACCCTATATCCATATCTCCATATCCACCCAGAAACTAACTGTTCAAATACACTAAAGTACATATTCTCCCCAACAGAGGTTCACAGTATATAAACCCCACACAATCTCCTACCCAACCATTCTCTGAAAATGCCAGCCACAGATGCAGGCGAAACATCAGAAAGAAACTATTCCAGAACACGGCCTCACAGCCCGGAGGGAAAAAAAAACAAGGAATATCTATGGATGCCAGCCGTGAAAGCCTTCAACTTCATGCTATTCCTATGCTTTCCATGTTATTTCTGCCTCTGGTACAAAAATTTCTGCTAATGAAATAATGCCCAGGAATGCATTTACTTTGATTGCTGAGATATGGCTGTGCTTAAAAGATGTAGAAGCTTATCGCATGCTAAAGTAAAACGGCAAGGCAGCCCGAAGCTTCTGCTTTCTGTGTTGCCTTACTGAATGACATCGTCTTTTTTCTGGTGTTCTGCCATTCCGGTCCCGTGGGAGACAGAGGTAAAACCATATCTTTTTACTAATAGATTTTTTCATTTAGTCAAAAGATGCAGTTTTGCCTCTGTCTCCCATGGGATCGGAACGGCAGAACATCAGGGGAACTGTGATGTACTCAGAACACAAACTCAGGGTTCTTCAATAAAACTCTTTATTGGAAGAGTAGCTTGTGTAAGGAACCATTGCAAAGCTGCTACTGAAGTAAATGTAAACTATCCAGAGATAATAAGGCATCAAGCGTGAGAACAGACACGGGGGAGCAAAAGTAGCTGGGGAGCGTGGCCTTGAGTTCCCGGTAGGACTTGCGTTACCATGCCAACCAGGAGGCCTGGCTCACTTCTCAGGCATTCCAAAATCCTGAGAAAATACTAGCTACATGTCAGGGCCTCCATGAATTCCACTCCAATGCCCAGAATTCAGGGATGAGCCTGACATACTGCCCCCCTGAAGACCAACCCTCCCCCTTTCTCAGCCCGGCTTATCGGGAAAGCGGGCATGAAACTTTCGCAATAAGCGTTTGGCATTGACATGCTCAGAAGCAACCCACTCTGCATGGCCCAAAGGCAGGTGTTTCCACTTTACCAAATACTGTAACCCTCCCCGGTGAAGTCTAGAGTCCAGAATCTCAGAAATTTCAAAATGTTGGTCTTGATCCACCAGGATCGGCTGAGGAGCAGGTTCTGGAGCCGGGTGGTGTTTGTCCGGAGGGCTCACGGGCTTGAGCAGGCTGGAATGAAACACAGGATGTACATGACGGTACAACTTAGGCAAAGACAGTTCAAAAGCCACAGGATTTATCATCCTAACAACACGAAAAGGTCCGATGTATTTGGCTCCCAACTTTTTTGAGGGTTGGGGACACTTAAGGAATTTGGTGGACAAATAAACCATATCTCCCACTGCATATCTGGGGGAAGGGTCCCGTTTCTGATCAGCATAATGTTTGTAGCGTGCTTTGGCAAAGTCCAAGGCCGAGATTACATGAGGCCACGCATCCCTGACCTTTTGACTCCACTGGGAGACCGAAACGGGGTCAGAGTTGGGAGACCCCTCCAACAAGGGGAGGGGACCGAAATCATGCCCAGACACAACCTTGAACGGCGAGAGCCCAGTGCTCTGGTGAGTGGCATTATTGTAGGCCACTTCAGCAAAAGGTAGAAGATCAACCCAATCAGATTGTTGGAAATTCACATAGCACCTTAGGTATTGTTCCAGAGTCTGGTTCGTTCGTTCCGATTGTCCATCCGATTGGGGATGATGGGAGCTGCTGAGACCAAGCTCCACCCCTAGAAGGTTTGTGAAAGCCTTCCAAAACTGCGAAGTAAATTGTGCCCCCCGATCCGACACAATCTTGGCCGGAATGCCATGAATCCGATAAATATGCTGAATGAACAATTTGGCTAGTTGGGAGGCTGTGGGGAGCTTCTTACAGGCCACAAAATGCGCTTGCTTGGAAAACAAATCAGTCACAACCCAAATAACCGTCTTTTTCCTACTCTCTGGCAAATCCACAATAAAATCCATGCTAATGACCTCCCAGGGCTTGTTTGGGGTAGGTAGAGGGTGGAGCAAACCTTTGGGCTTCCCTGACCCCCCTTTTGACACTGCACAAGTGGTACACCCCTTTACATAATCCTCCACCTCCTTCCTCATGCGGGGCCACCAAAATTGTCTGCGGGCCAAATGTAAAGTTTTGAGATACCCAAAATGTCCCGCACTCTTGACATCATGGCACTGTTTGAGAATACTCGCTCTCAAGACCTCAGGAACATACAGGCGATCCCCTTTCCAGGCCACCCCCTCCTTCACAGTTACCTCATTGGGGTGAGCCAGGAACCACTGGTCCCGGGGCAGTTCCGAGGCCAATTGAGCATGCCACCCTCCTTCCTCCCCTTGAGAAACAGTGGGCGTGGCAGAGCCATCTGCCGTAGGGGTCACCACCTGGGTCCCCGGATCGGGGGAAGGCGGGTCGGGGTTCAAGGGCTGTGGCACCGGTCCCTGCGCCAAGGGTGAATCACCGCCACTTTCAGTAGGGCCCGGCACCTGAGCAGGGCTATCAGTGGATTTCTGTTCTTTGGCTTTGCTCCGAGTGAGGACGGCTAGTCCCAAGTGGGAAGGAGAAAAAACGGTATCAATGACCTCCTTGCGCTTACTCTCATGCTGTGGTAGCCTGGACAAAGCGTCAGCCAGAAAATTCCTTTTCCCCGGGATAAATTTCAAGGTGAAATTAAATCGGTAAAAGAAACTGGCCCACCTGACCTGCTTGGGGCTCAAACGCCTAGGGGTAGCCAATACTTCCAAATTTTTATGATCAGTCCAAACTTCAAACGGTTTGGGTGAGCCCTCCAGTAGGTGGCGCCATGTCTCTAGTGCCAACTTGATAGCACCTGCCTCTTTCTCCCACACTGGCCAATTTCGTTCCGTGTCATTGAACTTTCTGGATAAATAGGCACATGGCCTCAAATCCCCGTCCTCCCCCTTTTGCAACAACACCCCACCCATAGCCACATCAGATGCGTCCACTTGGACCACGAAAGGATGGGAGGGGTCGGGGTGTTTGAGAATAGGTTCAGAAGTGAAAAGGGATTTCAATTTGTCAAATGCTTGTTGGCACTGTGGTGACCACACAATTTTTTGGGGAGGTTTGTTCCCTTTACCGTGCTTGGAACCTTTGGTTTTCCCTTCTTTGGTTTTTAACAAATCTGTCAGGGGGAGGGCTACCGACGCAAAGTCAGGGATGAAGGACCGATAAAAATTAGCAAACCCCAGGAAGCTCTGCAACTGTTTCCTGGTTCTAGGGGCTTCCCATGCCAAGACCCCCTTAACCTTTTCTGGGTCCATTTCAATCCCTTTGTTTGAGATGCGGTACCCTAGATAATCTAGACGGCTTTGGTGGAACTCACACTTGGACATTTTCGCATACAGATGATTTTCCCCCAACCTGGTAAGCACCTTTTTCACCAGTTTCACATGGGACGTGTAGTCCTCCGAATAAATCAACACATCATCAAGGTACACCAACACCCCTTTGTACAAAAATTCACGTAACACATCATTAATCAAGTTCTGAAAAATGCCAGGGGCCCCTTTGAGGCCGAAAGGCATGACGAGGAACTCAAAAGCCCCTAGGGGGCAATTAAATGCAGTCTTCCACTCGTCCCCCTCCCGAATCCGTACTCTGTAGTAGGCCTCTCGTAGATCCAGCTTCGTGAAAATCTTCCCTTTGGAGAGATGGGCTAATATGTCCTTCATCAAGGGCAGGGGGTACTGGTTGGAGACACTAATAGCGTTTAGCCCTCTGTAATCCTGAATCAAACGAAGCCCGCCATCAGCCTTGCGCCTAAACATCACCGGGGCCCCCACAGGCGAGGTTGAGGGCCTAATGAACCCTCGGGCTAAGTTCTTATCTATGAACTCTCGGAGCGCCTCCATTTCAGCTGGTGTCATAGAATAAATGCGAGGTTTGGGCAGGCTGGACTCCGAGAGTATCTCAATGGCACAGTCAAAAGGCCGGTGGGGTGGCAAAATGTCACATTCCTTCTCCTCAAACACATATTGCCACGCCTTGTACTCCACTGGCAACCCTTTCAGCTCCCCTTTTACTAAGGCAGTTGTGTAATTCTGCGGCTTATCCACCAGGGGGCCCCCGTCCCCTGGGGATCCTCCCCCCACCCCGTGCTCCTTGATACACAACGGGTCTGCAAAAGTCAGTGTTTCTTTTATCCAGTCTATGGAGGGGTTGTGGTACTTTAGCCAGTTCAGACCCACAACTGCCGCAGGGACTAATCCTGGAGCAATCACAAACTGCAGTTCCTCCTGGTGGTTGCCCATCCTCATGTGCATGGGACCAGTTATGCGCCGGGCGGGGCCCCCCTTCATCATCCCCCCATCCATCTGAGACAGCCACACGGGCTTGTCCAGCTTAACAGTATCAACGTTTAGTTCACTGACTAAGGAGGGATGAATAAGTACTTGGGTACAACCAGAGTCAATCATTAACATAACTTTGCGGGTGGGGCCCTCCCCTCCAACCCCCACTCGAGCTTTGATAAAGAACGGGCCCTTCACTCCACTCACCACGGCATCCGGGCGCCCTTCCGGATTAGCCCGCCCTCGGGCGCTCAGTAGGGCGGGCTGGGCCCGTTTCCCGCCGGCTCAGCGTCGGAGGAGTAGGACCCACTATCCTCGGGATCATCTGAGGACTCCCCTGCCGCCTGGCCCGCTGCCAGGGCCCTGGCCGTCGCCCTGGTCTTGGGTTTGGAGGGCGTCTTGGAGGACCCGGATCTCCCCTCGCTCCGCGCTGGCTTGGCGGCGGCGGGTTGCTCCCGTGGGCTCCTCTCTGGGCACTCCGCTATGCGGTGCCCGCTCCTCCCACAATGCAGGCACAGACCCTTTCTCATCCTTCGCTCACGTTCGGTCTCTCCGGTGGTGCCTCCCCCCGAGCGTGCCGTCTTGGTCTTCTTCCCGGGGGCCCCAGCGGATTTCCCCTCCGTCCCAGCCTGGCGGCGCAACATCTTAATGCTGGCCTTCACCGACTCCACTTCCCCAGCCAGCCGTATCCACCCCATGAGGGTTTCGGGGTCTCCCTGGAACTTGGCCCACTCTAGAATGTCAGGGTTCAGGCCCTCCTGGAAAAACTGCACCTTGACCTCCTCTGGCCACTCCGGTACTTGGCTGGCTAGGCGGCGGAACTCAGCTGCGTACTCGGCCACGGGCATCGTGCCTTGCTTCAGGCTCCTAAGCTTGCTTCGCGCCCGCTTCCCTCTTAAGGGATCGTCAAACTGGGCCCTGAGAGCCATCAGGAACTCTTGGTAATTACCCAGTTCAGGGGCTCCCATATCATACAGACCCACCAACCACTGAGCCGCCTCTCCCTCCAGTTGGTTGGACACATACTGCACTTTCTCAGCCTCAGACTGGAACTCCCCTTCCCACTGGGTCATGTAACTCACCACTTGAGTCATGAAGTAGGGTAGTTTTGCTGGATCCCCATCGAACTTCGCCTTCAGGTGCCGGTGTTTCCAGCCCCGGGGTCGCTCCTGCGGCTCAACCGGGCCAGCCCCCACCGGGGGAGCCGGTCCAGGAGCCGGCAGGCCAGGTACAGCTGGGGGCTGAGCGGGGACTCCATCCCCGGGTGCCTGGGCAGCCGCAGGTGGCGCTGGGGGAGGCTGGGCCCCTCCGGGTGCTGGTGGAGCTGGAGGGGTTCTGTGCAGGAGTTCTAGGAGCACCTCCCGTATCTCACCCATTTGCTGTTTCAGTTGAAGAACCTCGGTTCCAACTTCTGCCAAGGAAAACTTCGCTTCTGGCTCTCTAGGCCCCTCACCCTGGGGTCTGTCCCACCGGGACCGGCGGTCTTCTCGGCGTCCGGCCCCTGCCCATGGCCAGGCAGGGCGTAAAACCTCTCGCACTGGAGTGCCGAAGCTTGGCAGGCTGCCCCTCCCTGGAGCCAGCTCCATCCCCAGCTCCCAGGGCTCAGTGGAGGGTCGAAATACTGCAGCCCTCCGGCGGTCTCGGTCCCGGCCGGTGCCTTCAGCTGCGGCAGCTACAGCACCCCCCTCTGCCCCGGCCTCCTGCTTCGAGGCCTCGGCTTCTCTGGCGCTGGCTGCAATCAGATCTTGGTCCGTCTGTGTGCCAGTCTCTGCGTCGTCAGACATTGCAGGCAAAGGCTCCACAGTTTCAGGACAGAGGAAAAAAAAAAATAAAAGTAAGGAGTAGCAGCTTTCTGTGATGTACTCAGAACACAAACTCAGGGTTCTTCAATAAAACTCTTTATTGGAAGAGTAGCTTGTGTAAGGAACCATTGCAAAGCTGCTACTGAAGTAAATGTAAACTATCCAGAGATAATAAGGCATCAAGCGTGAGAACAGACACGGGGGAGCAAAAGTAGCTGGGGAGCGTGGCCTTGAGTTCCCGGTAGGACTTGCGTTACCATGCCAACCAGGAGGCCTGGCTCACTTCTCAGGCATTCCAAAATCCTGAGAAAATACTAGCTACATGTCAGGGCCTCCATGAATTCCACTCCAATGCCCAGAATTCAGGGATGAGCCTGACAGGAACAACAACATCATGCAGTAAGGCAGCGCAGAAAGTGGAATCTTCCGGCTGCACTGCCGCTTTACTTCAGCATCGGATAAAGCTCCTAGGCTTTATTGTTCCACAGTTCCCCACCCAAGGCCAGGGGCCAACTGTTCAAATCTTCTCTGAAACACAGTAGAAAACCTGGGGAGGACTATCAATCCCAAGTCCAGAACTGGCAAACCTGTCATGGAATCAAGGAATGGAACTGTTGGAAAACATTTGTTGTTGATGTGGGCCTTCAAGTTGTTTCTGATTTATGGTGACCCTAAGGAGTACCTATCAAGATTTGTTCAGAAGGGGTTTGCCATTGCCTTCCTTTGAGGCTGAGAGAGTGTGACTTGCCCAAGGTCCGCCAGTAGAGAGAGAAAAAACACACATCTCCTTTACACAGCAGACCAGTTAATAGCCAGGCTGTTTGGGGGCATCACCAGCTCACAAATCATGGAGACCTTCCCCCATTTAATCCTAAAGCACTTATCCACCATGGGTCCCCATAAATTTGCCTTCATCATCGATGCCTCCACTGGTGCCTCCAGCACCATCGCTGCTGCTCATGTGGACAACCTGAGGCCTTCCGTCCTAGGCTTGGTTCCCTCTACGTTCTCAGTGATGGAGGAAATGAGATGTTGCGGTTGCTAGGAAGCAAAGTACCACGAAAACCTGGGTGGTTGCCTAGGAACCGCGCCTGAATTCCATATGTAAAATAGGCCTCCAGGAAGAGGAAGCCGCTGGCACAAAGGGCATCCCATACCTTCCAAAGTTTCACAGATGATTCTGGGACTTGCATCCCAAAAAGTAATTTTTCCAAGCTCTGCTTAATAAGCATGATGTTCTAAACAGAAAGTGTGGTGCAGTGGTTACGGTGTCAGTCTAGGACCGGGGAGATTTTTATCCCGCAATTTGTCCAAGAAGCTGAAGGTGGCAAGATGGCCTGTCCCATGCTTTTATACTCAAAACGATTCTGTGATACGTTTGGATAGATGTTCTAAGAAGTCACCCAGAAAGCTTCATGGCTCTGTGGAAATTTGAATCTACATCTCTCTCATTAGTGGGCAGTGGGCAGCCTAGGTTGCATTGTTAATAATGTGATAATTTTTAAAATGCCAATGTTTTGTTTGTTAGATTGATTGATTGATTGATATCCAACCCTCTCCTGCCACAGGATTCAAAGCAGCTTGCAACCAGTTGAAACAAAGTACAGTACAGCTATAATGTTGTACCATTATGCAGCATTGGTGCAAAAAAAAAATTGATGCAAAAAAAATGAAAAACAATTAAACCACAATCCTGATTTTTTAAAAAAAACAAGTTAAAAACAGTTTAAAAACACATTTAAAATGTAATAAAACACAGATAAAAGACACTTCATTAAAAACTCCACCTGCTGCAATAAATTAAGGTCTGCTTAAATCTTTTCCTTCCAGCGGAAAGACAGCAGGGAGGCAGGTGGGCAACTGAAGGAGTTCCACAACTTGGGAGTAGCCACCAAGAAGGCTCCATGCCATGATGGTGGTGGAACCAAGAACAAAGCCTTGCCTCTAAGATCTTAAAACTTGGGAGTTGTACAAATGGTGAAAAAAATCCTCATGGGATGCTAGGAGAACCTACCTGTCTTGATGGCATCCTGCGTGATTTTGCCATATCAGGAAGGAGGAACTGACAAAAACCTCACCAGAAAAGCCTTCATGGCTTTTCTTGTCTTTTTAAAAGCCAACAACAAGGAGGTGTGCATTTCCACTCATTAGGACAAGCAAGTCGATCTGATTCACTTGCCCAAATGAGAAGAAACGCAAATCTGATTGGCTGGATGAGCACAGGGGGCGAGGCTTGCTAGCATAGCAAGTGCCGCTGCCACCATGTTGGATTCTCGCCTTAGCAGGCAAGCACTAAGATGAGAATACAGGGTATTGGGTTTCCCCCCCCTTCTCTGCTTTTGTGTTAAAGCAGAAAAATCACTCAATCACACCTTGGATATCCCTTTTTTTTTTTTAAAGGTTGGTGGCGGCAAAATCAGGTAAGTGCAAACACGAGTAAATCACTCGCAGCCGCCATATTTCTTAGCGGGCATGCGGAGCTTAAGGGAGCAGAAAAACTATTAGGACAGGTTGCAGCTGCTGCAAAACGTCATGACTACGAGGGACTTTTTTAGGGGCTCACACAAACAAGCCCGCTCAGGCAGGCTCGTAAAGAGAGATGTTCAAATTTTCTACCATTTAGAATTACTTAATAAACATTTTATTGGTTTAATTAAAAAAACTCAACAACAAACAACCCAGTGCCATAACCCTTTTGGGGACTTGCATCTTCACAAGTAGAATTAGAATTGGGCAGCTCCGTAGCGTCTTTACCCAGAGCAATGTACATCAGGACACCCTTGCCAGCGTCAACTATATATATCATCACAAGTCACTAGCAGGGTTTCTTACCACCTCTGCTATGTAGCTAAGGATACGTAAAGTTACGTAACGTAGTCTTCCGGTTGGCTATGGCATTATGGTTGGACTTTCACTACGAAGCTCCTAGTGAAAGTGTCAGCAGTGCAGGGTTCAATGCCTGATCTTGGACAGCTAAATCTTGGACAGCTACATAATGTAGACCATGATAGAGGATTCTGATGCTGGTCTTTAAAGATTACTTTAAACAGAAAAGTAAAATCTGAACACTTTTCTTTATTCCTCACAAGCATATTGGGTTACCCTTCTGTTTCCTAACTTTATTTGATACGTCTGTGTTTGTTCTTCTGGCATCAACCTTGTTTGGGTGTCTAAAAAAAAATCCCAGACTTTATCTGTCAGCTAAAAATTTTGGCCTCTATAACATGTCAAAACAATCTGCAGGGAACACGTCGAGGAAAGAGGAATGAAATCAGTCACTGCCAGTTACTCCATTTAAAAAAGAACCACAATAATAGGAAAGGCTCCTAGATATATTTTTTCTCCCAAAGAGAAAAACAGTCCAACCTGGAAGTCCTGCTTGTTTTTAGGACTGTCTGCAGATCACGTTGCTTTGCTGTCTGGCAGTAATCTGGTTTCGTCGTTCTCTCGTTATCAAGCTGCTCATTAACTTCATCATACAAGGGAGAGGTTTTATGGTTTACATTAGCACTTGGCAGTCGCCCCAGTCATTTAAAAAAAAAAACGGATTGAATTAAATAAAAATGACTCATTTGTTTAGAATGGGTTTGTTCCTCGACTCTTCTGACATCAAGAAAAGATACACAGAGAACATTTTGCCAGACCTTATGAGGTTGCAACCACAGTGGGTGTGAATACACAGAGGTAAAGCTAAGCTATCCCAGAGTTTGCCTGTTCATTTATACATTCCTGATCTTCTGGACTTGTATAAAAACTCTTTTTAAGATTATTTTCTTTAAAAAGACATCTCCATACCAGGTGTGGGGGGGACTTCAATTGCTACATTGGTATGTGCCAGGGAGACAGGCATCGAGAAGCTTTGGTCAGGCAAAAACGAACGAAGGAGGCAACTGATAAGAGCAGCGAGGGACCAATGGAAGGCAAACAGAGAACCAGAAGGAAGCCAGCCAAGTTGGCTGCTTCTCACACCTAAATGCACTTACAGGAAGGAAACTCCTGGCCTTCTCTCACCTCTGCCTCTGTCTAGAGATTTACAGCCCAACCAAGAAAATCCAAGAAATGCTACACTCAGCGAAGGACAAAAGAGACCCTCTCACGGCTGCAGAGGTTTACCGCATACCATGCAGCTGTGGACAAGTTTACATAGGGACCCCTAAACGCAGTGTGCAAACACAAATGAAGGAACATGAGAGACACTGCAGGCTGGGCCAGCCAGAAAAATCAGAATAGCAGAACACATGATAAACCAACCTGGACACAAAATGTTATTTGAAAACACCGAAATTCTGGACCAGCCAACCACTATTATGTCAAAATGCACAGGGAAGCTATTGAAATCCACAAACACCTGGACAGCGTCAACAGGAAGAAGGAAACCCTAAAAGTAAACAAAATTTGACTACCAGTCCTGAAAAAGATCAAAATCAAAACTCAACACATGCAAATGAACTCCACCCAGGGACAGGGCGATTTCCAGCAGACAATGGACCATTCGCCAAACAGACATGAATCCTCCTTGCATATCTTCCCCCAGGAACTAGCCATCCAAATACACAAAGGTATATATCTTCTCCAACACGGACTCACAGTATATAAACCCCACACACACCCATGCTACCATTCTCTGAAGATGCCAGCCACAGATGAAGGTGAAACGTCAGGAATAAACTCTTCCAGAACACAGCCTCACAGCCCGGAAAAAAACCAAGGAAAATCTGTCTCAGTGGCCTTTTGTCTTTGCAAACATTCCCAAAGGAGAACACTGAAACATCTCTGAAAGCCAACACAGAGTGAAATGAGCAGTTTATAACTGAACTGCCACCATTTGATGCTCCACAGAAGGACAGTGAGCAGATTTGCAGTGTGCACCTGATACTTTCAGGTGTAGGCAGCAAATGTGGGGAAATCTCAGCCAGGTTTGCCGGCTGTTGTCCAAATTTACGAATTTCTTATAAGAGACCAGTTACGGGGTTGTGTTGCAAAGGGAAGGGAATAGCTCAACATATTAGATGTCAGCAAAAGAGATTTTGCATGCCAAGGGAAGCAAGACTGAAAAATGCCATACCTTGCAACCGTTCTGATTCACTTTCCCTCTTTGTCTTCAGCTTAGGTCACTTGCTGCAAATTGAGTTTAAAGTGCAAAAACAGCTTGCAGAGTGGGGAGAAGAGAGAAGGGGTGGAGTCCTGCTCTTCCCAATAGGCTCAGGCAAAAGCAAACTGCTGCAGCCTCTCCTAGTTTGGGTATTCTTCCTCATTAATTGCATTTTTATCATCTTGATCACACTCTATGTGTGGCTTAGCCACACGTATCCCGGTTTTCATCTGTGGAACATTGGAGTGTGTGAGATACACAGACTCCTTTCTTTTTGCCTGTAGCATGAAGCAATCCACTTTCTAGATATTTTTCCAACTTTGGATCTATCTCTGAACTGACCATTTGTATTGTACCCTCCTTTCAGATTCTGTTCATGAAATTACTCTTATGCTGGCATCCTGTTAATGATATACAGAGGTCTAAACCGTGCTAGGCATGCAGAGAGGGTTTTTGTTCCTGGTGGGGAGACCAGTTGTACCCAGTTAAGAGTGGTATAAGCAGAGTGCAGATGTGGGACCATGGTGCGTATGGTAGCTCATTAAAGTTCATAGGTTAATGTGTATTTTAATGCACTTTTTAAATGCTCAACTGAGGTTCTGAATTATTGCAATGCTAGAAATTTGAGGACTGAAGACAAATTTCATTGGGAGGGCAGAATTCTTATTTGAGGAAGGTAATGCCCTCATTTCCCCCACCCCATTGCTACACCTCTGTTCCAAGTTTACCACAAAGGGGTTTTCTTAGGTGGCTGCTAAGCACATTTTCAACTGGAGACACACTAGAGCTTTGCACCAGAGAACTCGGCTTCTGCCAGTCCAGCCTAATTCTTGCCACAAGTGGCAGCCCAGATAAGCAAACATCTAAAGGCCCTTTATTGCCATGAACTCTTAGAAACCAAGGCTCAGAGAAAGAACAAAGGCAACTCTTTATATATCCTGAGCAAACAAGGTTCACAGAAGTTAGGCACTGAGAAATAAATAACCACTTGGCTTCCACCTTTTAACATTTCCACCTCCATAAAACCCAAAGGATGAGTAGGGGGAAAAACAGAGCACCCTGCAGTAATGGCAATTCACAGTAGCTGCAACTTGTCTTAATGGGGTTTTTTGCCCACAAAAACTTTGCATGTCCACCAAGTCAAGATGGCGACCGCGAGTGAATTACTCGTGTTTTTACTACTATAATCTGCCACCGCTGAACTTTTTTTAAAGTTTCCACTATGCGCTGGAGTGATAGTTTGCCTTTGCAGAAAAACAGAAAATAAACAACACCCCATTTTATCACCTTAGCACTCATTCGCTAAGGCAAAAATCCAACATGGCGGCAGCAGGTGCTTGCCCTGTTAGCGAGCCCCACCCTTGTCCAGCCAATCAGTTTTGTGCTTCCTCTCCTATGGGAAAGCGATTCAAAGCGAATTGCTTGTCCCAACAAGCAGGAATGTGCATTCCCCCTGCAGTATTTTAAAAACTTTGTGAAAAACCATGAAGTCTCCTAGCACACAGTTTATGGCAGTTTTCCCCCCTCCCCTCCTACTGAATATAGCTAATCGCTCCGGGTTGCCGTTAAGACAACTCGTGTTCTCCTTGAATTCTACGAGGATTATTTTCACCATTTAGACAACCCCCAAGATGAAATGAAAACATGCTAGCTAAGGGATTCTGGCATTTGTAGTACAAAAAAAAGGATGCTTTTCCAGCTCTGCACTGCCAGTTATCTCAGAGAAACACCTTTTGAGGTGCTATGGCTACCCTTATCAAGGCTGAAAATATCTCCACCTGTCTAGTTGCCCAGACAGCAAAGTATCTGAAGTTGGCCCGATGGAATTTAAATGATTAGCTCTACCCTGAACAAATCTGGCGCCGTATAATTTTATACTGGCTGCTAGGAATTTGAAATATTTTCCCACCCTTAAATCATGTTTATAATTAGACAAAGACATGTCTCACTCCAAAGAGAAGCAGGCATCATTCATGCAGTGCTTGTCTTGCGGGAGAAAAAAGAGGAGATGGGGGTAAACTGTGACCGTCTTCATTCTCCCAGGAATGTGTGAAGGGATCGAGTGACAACTACTGGAATGCTCAAATATCTTCTTCAGAAAATCTAATACGCCTCCCCACATGTATAGGGAAATCTAATATTATATTCCTGGCCATAAGCAGGTGGCACCTCCAGTCAGGGCCAATTTAAGGCACCGGCGGTGTCAGCATCCGCAGGGGGCCCCATCATTGTGGGGGCCCCATAGTAACCCTCCTCCTGCAAAAACATTATTAGTAATAATCTGAATATCCTGTACTGTGAATAGCTTAGGTTGCGTTAGGTTACATAGACCTGAGATAAACATATGGACCCCCCCCCAAATAAAGCATTGCAGGGGGCCCCAAACTTCCTTAAACTGGTCCGGGCTCCAGTATCAAGGGATGAATCCATGCCACATTTTAGTCAGAACTTTGTAAAGGAGCTATCCACAGTGCCAAATTCATTTGGCAGATTGGGTATGGACCCTTAGATAGGTTCTTCTAAAAGTTTGGGCAAATACCTGGAATTCACTGCCTCAACCCAATTGATTCTTAATGCTTAAAAAAACAACAGTTACAATGTTGAAAATAGCCCTTTGGAGGGGAATTGTATACATATTTATCCAAAAGTAAGCTCCACTGAGTTCAAGACTTAAAATCTTTTATATACTACCATGACAAAAAGTCCTACTGAACTCAGTGGAGATTTACAGTCGGTCTTCCATACCCACAAATTCTGCATCCATGGATTCAACAACCACAACTCAAAAAATATTCAGCGGGGGGAACCTTGCTGTTTGCCATTTTATATAAGAGACACCATTTTCCTATGCCATTGCACATAATGGGACTTAAGCATCCATGGATTTTGGTATCAACAGTGGATCCTGGAACCAAACCTCGGTGGATACTGAGGACCCACTGTATAGGACTTAGGAATGTGCTGTTTAAAAGTAATTCATTCTTACAGCATGTCATTTTTATTGCTGGAGGTTTTCAACCAAAGCTTAGATGCCTACCTGTCAAGGATATTTTATCTGTGGATTCCTACTCCAGCAGGGGGCTTGACTAGATGACCCTCAGGAACCCTTCCGGCTCAACGATGCATTTATATTTAGTGTAATTTTATTAATATGTTTGTTGTGTGGTTTTTATGCTGTAGCATGCCTCAGGAAGATGTGTGGTTAAGCAGCTAAGAAATGGATCAAACAAATAAGTGGGTTTCAATCTAAGCAAGGGGGTTCAATGATTCTGTGAGCGTACAGTCTGCACATGACAACAAAATCCCAAATAATGTTGTGGTGATATCTTTATTAGGCCAACCAAATGGTAACACTACAAGGTGCATTGTGCACTGGGCATCAGCAAAATGGCACTTTTGCACTATAATACTACAGGGAAAAAATTAACAAAGAAAGTAGGAGAAAATTCCCCCTTCAAACCATAGGACTACATCCACAAACCATACCCCAGTTTCTTAAAATCTTTATGGAAGAGCCCTGGAAGGGCCTTCAAGTGAGGGGCTTCTCTTGACCCCTGGGTCTGCTCTCAGGCTCCCAAACTCCATTCCTAGGGAGCTAGGCTGGCTCCCTCCAGGCAAGTGAAGGCCTTTCTGTTCCAGTAGATCCTATCTGATCTTGGGAGCTAAGCAGGGTTAGCCTTGGTTGGTACTTGGATGGGAGACCACCAATGACTACCTGGTACTGTAGGCTAAACCACCTCTGAGAGTTCCTTGCCTAAGGAGAAAGGAACCAGCAAAACCACCTCTGAGAGTTCCTTGCCTAAGAAAATCCTATGAAATTCATGGGGTTGTCCTAAGTTGACAAGTGATTTAAGGGGACATACCCCAAATGCTACAGGCTAAAACTTCCAGAGCATGGGAAAAGGTCCCTTTTTGGACTATCACTCCCAGAATCCCCCAGCCAGCTATGCTGGCTGGAGGATTCTGCAAGTGATAGTCCAAAAATAAAAAAACTTCCCCAAGCCCAGAAAGACTATCAAGGAATACCAGATGCTATAGACACTATTTCAGAGGAAAGAACTGCCAAAATCACCTCTGAACATTCCTTGCCTAAGAAAACCCAATGAAATTCATGGAGTCACTAAAAGTCAACTGATGACTTGAAGGCACACAGACACGCTGATTGTTTTACATTTAAATAATTTCCTGTATTCCATTTATTCTATCCTTTTCAAATAATGCTTAATTGGTTTAAAATTCTAAAGACAGATTAATACCATTTTAATCTTAATTCTTGCATATATATTTTTTGCTACATCTGGTTTGACTTCCATTTCTTTTTTATCCTTTACATCACAAAAACACAGCAGTTTGACACCACTTTATCCACCAAAGTTCTACCCTATGGAATCCTGGTATTCGTGGTTTGGTGAGGCACCAGAGTTCTCAGATAGAAAAGGCTAAATACCTCACAAAACTACAAATACCAGGATTCTAGTGTCAAACTGGTGTGTTTCTGCAATGTAGACAGGCCCTTGCCACCTTGAGTTCCAGTCTGGGGGTGGGGGAGAATTGATGTATAAATAAAGAGATTGATTGATTGACTGATTGGTCAACTGATCATCTGATATTTCCCCAAGTTCTCTGGATCTTTCTTCTCTGATTTCTCCAACCTACCAGCTATTCATTAGGAGGGGAAAACCCTGCAAGTGCATTATAACTTTGGGTCTCTTGGGACAAGTCCAATCTTTCTCCACTCCACAGAGCGAGGAGGGTGTGGTAGATGTAAAGTTGAGGCTCCAAGGTGGTAGATGCATGCCAGAAACAACAAAATCCAAACTGGGGGTTTCTTACAAACTGCATAGCTGAGGCTCTTCCTTGCTATGCAACCCATATTCACGAGGGAGAAAAGATAGCTGCCACTTCTGTGGATGTGTAATGCTCATAAACCACAAGAATGTCTTGGGGAGGAGAACATTCATGTGCAAACTGTTATGGCAACAGCAAAACACAATAAACTGAAGTCCATATGAAGTTGATAAAACTGAAATGCTCCTGGGCTTCTTTCACAGAACAGGAAGGTTGGAAGCTGCTTTATCATGAGTCAGATCCTTGGTCCAGCTAGCTCAGTATTGCCAGCTTTGACCGGCAGCCACGGCTCTCCACGGTTTAGGCAGGATTCTTCCCTAGCTCTACCAGGCAATGACTGAACCTAGGATCTTCTGCCTTATACTGAGTCAGATGCTTGGCCCCTTTAGCCCAGTACTGGCAGCTCTGACTGGCAGCAGAAGCTGTCCAGGGTTTCAGGCAGAATTTCTTTCCTATCCCAGCTAGGAGGTGCCAAGGGACAAGCCTAGGATCTTCTGCATAGGGAATGTGGAATTGGCTGCCTTATACTGAGTCAGAACCTTGCTCCATTTAGCTCAATATTGTCAGCTCTGACTTGCAGCAGTGGCTGTCCAGGGTTTCAGGCAGAATTCTTTCCTAACCCAAGAGATCGCAGGTATTTCCTGGTGGTTTCTCACCCAACTGCTAACCAGGCCAGACCCACCTTAACTTCCAAGTTCAGGTGTGTCCAGAAGGTATAGTGCACCTTCTACTAGATTAGTCCATGAAAATAGCAAACAATACCCACCATTTGGGCATCATTTAGAGGGGAGGAACTCCATTTAAGAAAGATTTCCCCCCCCAAAAAAAAAAAATCTCCAAAGCAGAACACTGTTCTGTGAAATCAAATACCATCATGCCCAATCAGTCACAAACCCAATCAGAAACTTGAAAAAGAAACACACTGAAGCACATCTCAGTTGAAAAAAAAAGTAACTCATCAAAGGCAAAGAAGATGGAAGGTTCTTGTTGCAAAGCTCTGTGGGTACAGATGCCCCTTGCTGAGAGCAGTTGTGTGCCACATTAAGATGGCCATGGACAAAAAGCCAGGCACAGAATGATCTCAGCTTCCATTGTCAAGAAGCACAAATGTCTAGCCATCACAGCTGGGGGAAAGTTAACATGAAAGAAAAGTTGCACATTTTAATTTGCCAGCACTGAACACAGGCATGCTCAGCAAACACTATCTCCCAACTGTTGCCTCTTTCAAAGCTCAGGAAAGTAGCAGAAACCCAAATTCCACTCTCCTCTTGAAAAATCAAAGAGCCAGGGAGGAGAGACCATTCTCCCCATCACAATCTCACAAGAAGCCCTTCTCTCTCACTCTGGGCTGATGCACCTATTAATGGGTAAGAAATCGCCCTGTATAACTAACAGAAGTTGCAAGGTGTCTATGAGGCTTGGAGAGATATTCCCACCCACCCCAAATTTTGGCTGAATGCTGTCCCCATGGAGAGATGCTAGAGGCAGCAAGGAGAGGGATACTCACTGTGGGATTATCTTCTGAGCCAGTGCCCGTCTGCCCAGCCAAGACCCTCTGGAACAGCAGCTGCTGCTGAGTGCTAAAGGCAGGGGAGAAAGTATGAGCTGGAAGCTGCAAGGAGAGGGTTTGCTGTTGGGTGGAGCTCAGGAGTAGAGGCAGAGGCGGGGAGGAGAGAGGCAAGCAGGAGGCGAATGGGCTCTCTCAAGCCCAAGAGATGCCACGGATGATGGGGAGCCACTGGCCTCAAAGGTGGGGGAAATAGAGGGAGAGGAGCCAAGATTTCATATTTTTCCAAGACATTCATTCCTGCAGAGGAGAAATGTCAAATATGAATATGTTTGTGTATGTGCCTTCAAGTCACCTGTTGACTTATTATGGCAACCCCATCAATTTTATGGGGTTTTCTTAGGTAAGGAATCCCCAGAGGTGGTTTTGCCAGTTCCTTCGTCTGAAACAGAGCCTACAGCACCTGGGATTCCTTGGCAATCATTCTGGGCTTGGGGAAGGGCTTTCTTTTTGGACTGTCACTTCCAGAATCCCCCAGCCAGCATAGACATCCTGTGATTTGGTCCCCCAGGGATCCCAAAGGAGCAGAAAATGGCCTTGAACCCTGGAGCAAGGCCACCTCTGAGCTACATCCAGGGTGGGCAATTATGGCTCTAAATTAGAGGTAGTCAGGCTCCAAGTGGTCCATCCCCTCTCCTTTCCCCAAGCTGCTGGAAGCTACCATCACCACCACCCCAAACAAACTGAAAATCAGAATTGATTGGAAGTCTACATCCATTTCCATTTTTAAAAAAAACTTGGAGAAAGAGAGAAGGCTCAAGAGAATCCTATACTTTCTTTTAAAGAAATAGTCCCACTCCCAGAAAATCCCAGAATCATCACTTTTCATATTCAGAGGAAGAGGGAAATATGAAGAAACTGAAAGCAGTCAGTGACTGTACCTGTGTAAGTCAACTAGGGGTGCTTTTCTGAGAGCAGTAAAAAGGGCTAATTTGTACTCTTGCTTTAGGGCCATGTGTGACCATTGAACGAATGTGATGCAGCAGGTAAAAAAGCCAATGCGATTCTAGGCTGCATCAATAGGATTATAGTGTCTAGGTCAAAGGAAGTAATTGTGCCACTCTCTTCTGCTTTGGTCAGACCTCACCTGGCATACTGTATCCAATTCTGGGTACCATAATTCCAGAAGGATATGGACAAGCTGGAACATGTCCTGAGGAGGTTGACCAAAATGGTGGGAGGTCTGGAAGCTATGCCCTATGAGGAGCAGCTTAGGGAAATGCCTGGGGAAGAGAAGGTTAAGAGGGGGACACGATAACCATGTTTAAATTATTGAAGGAATATCATACTGAGGATGGAGCAAGCTTGTTTTCTGCTGCTCCAGAGACTAGGGCATGGAGCAAGGGACTCAAATTACAGGAAAAGAAATTCCACCTAAACATTAGGAAGAACTTCCTGACAGTAAGAGCTGTTTGGCAGTGGAATCCGCTGCTGCCTCAGAGTGCGGTGGAGTCTCCTTCTTTGGAGGCTTTTAAACAGAGGCTGGATGGCTGTCTGTCGGGGTGCTTTGATTGTGTATTCCTGCATGGCAGGGGGTTAGACTAGATAGCCCTTGTGGTCTCGTCCAGCTCTATGATTCTATGAAGAAAAAAACCACGTCTTTTCTTAAAGCAAAGTCTGCTATGGATCAAAAGAAATGTGAGCTATAACAAATGAAAGTTTGTGATGCTGATATTAGTTGGTTGAGAAGAATTTTTGAATCAGGCAGGAGGAGGTGTGGTATTCCCTTTTCCTCAACTCGTATAAACACCCTTTAGAAACTCATCTGAAACCCTTATATGGCTCAGCAGAATGTAGCCTTGTTTTCTTTTTTTTCTCTCCCCCCCCCCCTTATTGTCACAATGCAAAATTTATGGACTGGCGGTGCATACAGGGTTGAGATAACTGCACAAAAGGGAAATGACCTGAGCCACAAGGAATTTTTCGTCTGAGTGTGAACGCTTTTGTGTGTGTTTGTGTGGGTGGAGGAAAGAAAGTGCCAAAGAAAGGAGCAAATATTTCACTGCCTTGTGGAAATAAAGTTGTCAAAGTCCTCCTCATTTTTAGTAAGACAGTTAAAAGAGCCCTGCTGGAAGCAGCTCTAGATTGTTTTGAGGGTCTGCCTTCAATCTTTCCTTTGCTCAGTTCCCCCCTTCAAAAACTTTCTTTCCTCCACTCCTAGAAACCCCAGTCCTGCACAGCATAAATATCTGCCAGCAGTTTTACTATACTAACCCTATACAATCCTTACAACAAATACCACCATAGCGCAACGTGTGAAAAATGGTGACTGTACATAGGTGTGACTTTATTGCGCAAAGCACTATGCGCAGAGGCAGTGCAAATGTGCATTAATGCACTATTCTTACACACCTGCAGTGGTTCTGCATGCAGCATTTCATTCCTGTCACTATCAGCTGGATATGTCCATTCCATATTGTCCAAAAATGTCACTCTGGATACATAGTGCAACCTACACCTCTGTACATCACCAACAGGTTTCTGACCAGTGTCTGTTTAGATCTGTGTGCAAAACAATCTTTGCCCCACATTATTAAAGGCTAAGCCAATTCCAGACTATGCAAGATGCGCCAAAGATCTGTTAAAAGAGTTAAGGGCTGAAACTTACAGCATCACTGGTACTGGCCTGTAGGAAATACAGTGTATGGGGGTATGTGTGTATGTCCATTCCTGGCAATGGAGACAAATAAAGACTTGGATTGTTATCCAGACTGGGATGAAATATAAGCACAGTGATGTTGGAAGGAGCCCTTGCTGAATTAGTCATTGAAGAAGCAGCTGCAGGGTTGGTGGGGAAAAGGCTTTATTTGGAAATGTTGGAAATATAGAGAGGAGGTTGGGAAGGATTTCATTTCTTTTGCTGCATGTTCAGAAGAAGGCAACAATTGTCACCTAGAAGCCTATTAATGCACTCCCAAGTGCTCAGCAAGGGTCTGGTTCCTCCAAGACAAACAGAAGACAATGTGGACCCATGCGAGATTAAAAAGACAAAGATTCAAGTCCATCCATAACATACACTCCAAACATTTCACAGAAGAAAACCAGGGGCTTGTCTATACAATGCAATAAAATGTGGATTGGGGCACAGTAATGCCAATTCGCAACAGCTTCTATTTGTCTCAATTTTGTTTTTGTTTTTAAGATCGCAGGCATGCAAAGCAATCTGCTTTCTCTGTTCCAACTGGCATGCCTGAGAATCAAGATTGCAGCTGCAGTTGAATTACTCATGTTTTTATTTACCTCGAGTTGCTGCCGCCAAACAGTTTTTTGGAAAAACTAAATCCAAGGTGCAATCTTCCAGTTTAAGAAAGACACAAACAAACAAAAAAAGGGCTTTTTTCTTGCCATATTGCACAATCACTACAGCAAAAATCCAACACGGCAGGTTTGAACAATCAGCTTTGCACTTCTACTCTTATCGGGAATGTGAATCGGTTGTCCCAATGAGCAGGAATGCACATTCCCCATGGAGCTCTTTAAAAACTTCAGGAAAAGCTGCAAATCCTTTTCTTTCTGAGTTTTTGGTGGATTTGCCCCCTGCCCTCTTTCTGAATACTGCAGATTGATGTGGGATTCCATTAAGACAAATCATATTCTCAAATTCTATCAGGACTATTTTTGCTGTTTAGACAACCCTCAGGACATACATGGCAAAGATATCAATGAGAAAGACTACACAAGCTAGGAGGCTGCAGAAGTTTGCTTTTGCCTGAACCTGCTGGGAAGGGAAAAATTTCACCTCCTGCTCTCCTCTTCCCCCTACTGAGTTCTGTTGTGCCACCCCTCTCGGCAACAGTGTCAGCTGATGGGGTTTGGCCTCTCCGCACCCCCTAGTGCCACCACTGGTTGCATCAATATATAGTAGGACCCCCGTATCCACTGGGAATTGGTTCCGGGGGGCGTGGATACTGAAAACCTTGGATAATAGTGAACACCATTGAAAATAATAGGACTTCTGGTTTAAAATACCATGGAGTTGCCTTGGAGGACCTAGAAAATGGTTAGAGAGGATGTATTTTCTGGGAAGACTCTATAGTAGGTGTGCTGTTTTGTGTCCCGTGGATAACTGAATCAGTGGATAATGAACCAGTGGATACAGGGATCCTACTGTAGTGCAAACTACTTTTGCATTTTGAACTCAGTTTGAAGCTGAGGACAAAGAGGGAAACTGAGACATTTTAAAAGCAGCCTAAAAGTGGGACAACAGGGGATAAATCAGGACTGCCTCTGCCAAGCTGGGATAGTTGGTGGGTATTCAACAAAGCACAAGTTATAAAAGTTTAATGACTAGCAATGAATTCTTAGTGAAAGTGGCAAACTATTATATATAAATATATATAAAAACACAATAATAATCTTATGAGCAAATGCACCCATAAATAATAAATCAAATGGGACAATGGCAATGGCAATAATGATTACAGGCTTCAAAAATGCATTGTAGAAATCTTGCGCATGGATACTTTGGCCAGTATATAATCAATTGCAGAGATGAAACTCCAGCAGAAAGATTTGCAGAAGTAATGCCCCAATCTTAGGTACTACATATTATTATTTATTGTTAGTTCTATCCTGCTTTTTCCTCAATTTGGGAATGTAGAAATGAATCCACGAGTAATCCCAGCAGAAGAGCAGAAACAGAACATCAGTAATGAGCAGCAGTACAGAAGAATCCAGGAATTATTCTTTCCATTTCACCAGATAAAGCTTCCTCATCTGATTACATGCTAAATGATATACAAAACATTGTAAATCTGCCAGAATCCATGACAATGAAACCTTACAAAGTAAAACATACTTACATACTGTGAAGGTGAATTACAAATGCCAAACAGTCCATGCCTTCATTTTGTGGAATTTTCCAAACCTTGCTGTAAACCAGCCATCCTATAAGTTAAATACTAGCAAAGTTTAATATGAAACACCTGTGTGAGCAGAGGCAAGGACAGAACACACACCTACTCATTGCAGGTAACATAATCTACCTTGCAACCTGAATTAAAGGCAAATACCTCCCCAAACCTGGGGATTCCTATATGCAACAACCATAATCCACTTTTGTCATTTAGCCCAAAAGGAACTTCAGTGTTCAATTTAAATATCCAAAAACTCTCCTGTCTATGTAAAGTTAAGGAATGATCTAGATGCACTTTTGTTTGTACAACCTGTATTAACTCCAAATTTGAAGGCGTCACGGTTGTGACCTGCCTGTTGAAAATGTTCATAAGTGCAGCTGTGGCTCGGCTTTCCGACCACCTCAGCTCCATCCGTGACTGGAACTATGTTTCTCACCCTCTTCTCCAGGCACTGAAGCTGGCTTTCAGGTCTCCTTCAAGCCCCCTCTGAGCCCCCTTTACCAAGGGCGAATTTCATCTTGTTTTCCCCTCTATAATGGGCTCCCTCGCTGCACTGAGCTATCGTGCCTTTCACGAGCTCTGTGAGGCACGATCCTTCACAATGCCGTTACCACCAGAACTCCGACACAGGGTGTCACAGGGAAACCAAGAGGGCCAAATTAGGATCCTAGGTGGGCCAGATTCAGGCTAAGGGTCTGAGGTTTCCCACCCATGCTTTACACAGAGAAAACCAGAGTGGAAAGCTGAACTGGAGGAGAAAGGAAGGAAGGAAATTAGCATTCTGTAGAAGTCTCCAGTCAGTCCTTGCAAGAGTTGCATGGTTGTCACAATTCCTAATAAAACCAAGGACAGGCCCTATCTGCCCATGACCCCAAACTGATCCTGGCTGTTCAACCAAAGCCCCAACCTTCACCCCAACAAGAGAGGAAACAAGGCCCTGCTGTCATTAATGAAGCCACCGTGTCAAGCAGACAGATGTTTTGACTTAGGACTGGCTAGATTACACTTTCTGCATTCCTAGGTGCTGAAGCAAAGAGGCTGGGGCAGAAATGTTCACACATCACCTTAAAAGTGAGCATGACACACACTTTAGTGGATTTAGACCAAGTTAGGAGACTGCAACCATATATGGCAACTTCTAATTGTCAGCTGCAGCGGGAGCAGATCCCTGTTTTGCAAAACGGTTTGGCACCCCTTCAAGGAAGAGAGAAAGTGGTTTGGAATTCCTGGGGGAAAGCTTGGAGCAAATGCAAAAAAATTTGTTTATGGAAGGTTTTGTCTAAATATTTGACAGAAGAATTTTAAATGCTCTGCTTTTGAAAGGAAAAGGCCAGTCTTCAGAGGCTCTTCAGCCCTTATGAGTGTAAGCAGTGAGGGTTTGCTCCCAGCTTATGGTTAGGTGGTTTGTGTGCCAAATTTACAAAACTACGAGTAAAACATTTACTTTCAGAGACTAAAAATACCCCTCAAACCCAGTTGTTAATCTCTTGTGTTTCTCCTCAGATTCCACTGCTTTAGTACAAATTATGGATTTCTATGTTTCATGTTTCATTGACCTTATAAAAAAGAAGTAAATGAAGCATGAAACCCAGAAAACATTAGAATTATAGTGTTGTTTTTAAGAGATATTTGCAAGAGTATATCTTTGGCATGGGTGTGGGGGAATAAGAGCATTGCCTCCCCAGATAAAAATTCTGCCCCCACCCCAAAAATGAAATTTTGATTCTGTCTCCAAATTTCTAGTATTTCAGTAAAGTAAAACACCAGGTGGGGATTTAGAAATACAGTTTAGGCATCCAAAGAAAAGGACCAGACAAAGTGAGGAAGGGAATGTGAACACAGCCGTTAGAAAAATTATAGGTGTGAATGATTTTCAGTGTCTCTCCCACGGCAACACTAGAAATTTGGGGACTGAAGGAAAATCCGTGGGGGAGCAGAATTCTCATTTGGTGGCAATGCTCTCATTTTTGCCCTTCCTATTGTAGCTACACCCCTGCAGGATATTTTTCCAGGGACTTCTTCCTCCAGGCTGCTGCAGCTATCATCTCTCTATGGGCCCTATCATTGTTGTTCTTGTTGTGTGCCTTCAAGTCATTTCAAACTTATGGTGATCCTAAAGTGATCCCATCACAGGGTTTTCTTGGCAAGATTTGTTCAGAGGAGTGTTTGTCTTTGCTTTCCTCTGAGGATGAGAGGGTGCAACTTGCTCAAGGTCCACCCAGTGGGTTTCCATGGCTGAGTGAAGATTTGAACCCTGGTTACCAGAGTCCAACACTCAAACTACTGCACCACACTGGCTCTAAAAAACAGGGTTTTCTTGGAAAGATTTGTTCAGAGGAGATTGGCCATTGCTTTCCTCTTAGGTTAACAGAGTGTGACTTTTTCAAGGGCGTCTAGTGGGTGTTTCCAAGGCTGAGCAGGAATTCGAATCCTGGTTTCCCAGAGTCCTAGTCCAACTGCATCACACTGGCTCATTGAACAGGAATGACAACTGAGTGGGCTCTAGGAAAAGACCATCTTCTCTGTGCCTGGTACAGAAACCAAGTGGCCAGCTAAAAGAGAAAAAAAAGCCTTCTCCTCCAGGTCAGGACAAAAATGAAACCCTCCATCTCTGCCCTGCCAGCCCCTGACAAGCTAGTATTATTATTTTTTTGCAAGCTAGTAAGTTTTAGGAACTTGTTTACAAGACTAACTACATCATTGTAGCCAACTACAGTCCAATCAATTTCCACAGTTGCCACCTTAATAACACTGGACTGAAGCTCAGACTGTGCCAAAGAGACTCTCCCTTCACTTGACATGATTTATGACCACCATCAGGAAAGTTGAGGAGAAAAACAGTCTCATCATCTACCTCCAAGCATCTTGTGTGCCTCACATCCCTCTCTAGCCTCTGGATATGATGTGCTAAAAGCCTCAGGAGGTGCTGTTTACATTTTATGGATTATGCTATGAAATTCAAGTCACCACACATTTTTCCTCACCTCTTCAACTGGAAAAAGACCTGTCATGGCACTGCTGTGCTAACACTGCACATCACAGCAATATATCCAGAAGTGAAGAATAAACCCAGGCTGCTAGATAAACTGCCCCAATCGATAAATAGGAAAAGGGGGACGGAAGAGAGAAAAAAAGGAAAGTGGCAGCACCTTTAAGACTAACTGGTTTTTATTTCAGCATGAGCTTTCATGGATATAACCTCACTTCTTCAGGTGCAGTACAGAGTGATATGTTATGTCTGTGGTAAAAAAAAGAACAAGGAAATGGTAGGGTCGCTGCATGTAGAGGGTGGTGAAATGTTAATAGGGGACAGAGAAAAGGCAGAACTACTCAACACCGTCTTTGTCTTGGCCTTCTCCCAAAAGGAAAATAATGCTTAACCTGGGGATAATGGAGCTGATGATGCAGTACAGGAAATGCAGCACAGAATAAATAAAGAGGTAGTACAGGAATACCTGGATACTCTAAATGAATTCAGGTCACCAGGGCCAGATGAACTTCATCAAAGGGTATTAAAAGAACTGGCAGAAGTAATCTCAGAACCACTGTCAATAATCTTTGAGAATTCCTGGAGAACAGGAGAGGTCCCAGCAGACTGGAAGAGGGCAAATGTTGTTCCCATCTTCAAAATGGGGGGGAAGAGGACCCAAACAATTATCACCCAGTCAGCCTAACATCAATACCAGGAAAGATTCTAGAGCAGATCATTAAACAGCCTGTAACCACTTAGAAAGGAATGCTGTGATCACTAAAAGTCAACATGGATTTCTCAAAAATAAATCTTGCCAGACTAATCTTATCTCTTTTCTGATAATGTTACAAAGTTGATAGATGAAGGGAATGCTGTGAATGTAGTGTACCTTGATTTCAGTAAGACTTTTAACAAGGTCCTCCATAATATTCTTACAAACAAGCTAGTAAAATATGGGCTGGACAATGCGACTGTTAGGTGGATTTGTAATTGGTTGACTGGCTGAACCCAAGGGTAGTCACCAATGGCTCCTCTTCATCCTGGAGAGAAGTGACCACTAGTGGGGTGCCACAAGTTTCTGTCCTGGCCCCAGTGCTATTCAACATCTTTATCAATGACTTGGATGTGGGAATAGAGGGGATTCTTATCAAGTTTGCAGATGACACCAAAGTAGGAGGGGTAGCTAATACCCCGGAGGACAGAATCAGAATCCAAAATGACCTCAATAGATTAGAAAGCTGGGCCAAAATTAACAAAACACTTGTGCAAAAAAAATTGAAATGCAGATATAGGATGTGTGATACTTGGCTTGACAACAGTACATGTGAAAGTGATCTAGGAGTCTTAGTAGACCTCAAGCTGAATATGAGTCACCAGTGTGATGTAGCCACTTAAAAATCCAATGCAATAAAGCTTTTCCAAGACTGTGTAGAATTAGAAACATCACCAGCCTGGGACAGTTTACTTACCTGAATATTACAACTGTAATGGTTTATGCTGGTTCAAGTTTGTCATCTCTCTCTCTCTCTCTGGCTTTTCTTCGCAAACGAAGATTCAGGAAGGACTCATCCCGCGCTTTCTGCAAGCGCGCTGATGACTAAAAAGGCCAATCCGAGATAAACAAGTCCGGTTGCAAAAAGCACAGCAGAAGGTCTCCTTGGGTGATGTTTTTGGGTTGTGATTCTTTCTGCGTTGTCGTTTCTCTTCGACTTGTTCGTCGTGAGTTCTCAAATAAGGCTGCAGCATTGTGGATAGTGTGTCTCCATGCCTCCCGATGTGAGGCCAGGGCGGACCACTGTTGGTGATCAATTTGGCCGAGCCTGAGATGTTGTTTCAGGGAGTCTTTGTATCACTTTTTTGGAGCGCCTCTCTTACGCTGACCCGTGGTGAGTTCACTGTAGAGTACTATTTTTGGGAGGCGATAGTCCTCCATCCTAGAAACGTGCCCTGCCCAGCGCAGCTGTGTTCTCAATATCATGGCCTCAATGCTGGTGTTCCCTGCTTGCTCAAGGACAGCAACATTTGTCACATAGTCAGTCCAGTGTATATTTAGGATTGTGCATAGACAGCGCTGATGAAAGCGCTCGAGGAGTCGTAGGTGGTGGCGATAGGTGACCCATGTTTCAGATCCATAAAGGAGGATAGACAGTACGATGGCTCTATACACACTGATTTTTGTGCTTTGCCTCAGGTGTTTATTGCTCCAGACTCTTTTGTGAAGTCTTCCAAATGCACTATATGCCTTTGCTAATCTGTGATCAATCTCTTTGTCAATCTTGGCATCTGAGGAGATGATGCTTCCCAGGTAGGTGAACTGCTGAACCGACTTGAGCACAGATTTGCCGACAGCAATGTGGGGATGGTGGTGTTCGTCCTGTGGTGCAGGCTGGTAAAGAACTTCTGTTTTCTTCAGGTTGACTTCTAGCCCAAGTAAATAGACACGGTCCTTCTATTGTTTGGTCATTAGATATGTGGGATTGCCAAGGCCACCAACTGGAAAAAAGACTTACCAGCATTTGTATTTCATTAGTTATTCAGTTACCATCTAATTGATGATTGAAAGTGGATTTAATACTAATATTGTAACAATGTAGTCACCTCTTATATTATTGTAACATTAATACTAATAGAATGATTATAGTGTATGTATTATATACATTGTTATTGTCTGTAAATACTTACCGCTTAAACCTAATTTCAAGATACATTTTATAAGCAATACAGTACACCCAGATCTTGTATGATATTGTATATGGATTAATATAAACACAGTATAATATACTGATGTTCCAACCTATTTTTATTCACATACTCTTTCTATACATCTCCCAAACAGTCACTGCAGTTTGTCTGAAACCCTTCCTGCTGTGGTTCTGTATTTGTGGCTGATAATCTCCCAAAAGTCAACGAGAGATGGCTGCAAATATCCTTTTGTACATGGATTTGGGGTGTATCAGGCTGCTGTGTGAAAGCAAAGAGAATGCTTCTGGTGAAGCTGTGTGAACTTACCAAATCAGTTTGTATTTCGGCTGCTTCAGGCAGGAGGCATAGCAATGGGGTGGTGGTTTCTATTGTGTGCCTGCAAGTCATTTCCAACTTATGGCAACCCTAAGACAAAGCTATCACGGGGTTTTCTTGACAAGATTTGTTCAAAGGAAGTTTGTCGTTGTTCTTCTCTGAGGCTGAGAGAGAGAGTAACTTGCCCAAAATCACCACAGTAGGTTTTCACAGTTTCTTAAGGGGGATTTGAACCCGGTCTCCAGAGCCCTAGTCCAACACCCAAACCACTATATCATGTAGTTTTGGGGTAGCCCCTCCAAAATGAGGACACTGTGTCTCCCCCCCCCATTAAAATTTTCCTTTACTCCCCAAATTTCTAGCATCGACATTACTGAAAACTTCCACTGAGCATTTAGAAATGGAGGGAATCCAAAGAAAAGGGGTAGGAAAAGTTCGCAAGGGAATGTGAACACAACAGATAGTTCTGGGTGTTAACAATTTTCAATGTCTCACTCTGCAATATTAGAAATTTGGGGTCTGAATTAAGATTGCATTGACGGGTAGAATTCTTATTGGGTTGGTAATGCCCTCATTTAGAAACGCACACATGTTCTTGTGAATAAAAGAAACATGCCAACACACACAGAAACCTCAAACAAACTTGTTTTTATAGGCCCATGATTTTTTTTTCACAGTGCAAGTAACAATAAAAGATTTAGTCATCATAAACCAAAAAAAAAAGGTGCAATTATGCTTAAGTATATAATTACAAGAACACTACAACTATAGCAGTTAATACCATAAAAACAGACAATTCCAACAGTAAGTAAACCAGAACATGACTGACTATGTCATCTGATGCAGAAGAAGAGGTCTGTTCCATTTACAAAACAGACCGTTTCAAGGGAAGGGTTACTCTAAAACTTTGTCAAGTTTTATTGCCCCAGGGCAGACATTGCCTGTTAAGGACCCCTGCCTGGACTTGGGAGGTAATAAGTTCCCCACAGCTATACTTGAAGTCATTAAGAACTGTGGAAAAATCAAGCACAATGTACACTCTGCTGCAACACACAAAGAAATTCGTCAATACAATTTACTGTTAGTTATTTCTGGCAAACCATAGGTGAACTTTGGGTAATTGCAGTAGACGTGTTTAATCAGTTTCAGTATTAAAATGTTCTCTCTTATTATTGACATGCAGTAAAATCCAGGATGAAAACAATCCCCCTGACAAGAGAATATTAATTCAAGAAGCAGTTAAGAATCATTATTGGCATTAGAAGCCAAGGACCAAAGCAGCATGTTGACTTGAACATGCCCAACAACTAACTTACAAAATACATATGGGGTGCATATTACTATATAAAGAGAGAGCTCACCAAGAAATAGAACTGGAGTTTAGTAGAGACGCTCAGTCTGGTAGGAAGGAAATTGGGGGCAAAATCCCCTGGCCAACCCAGCACTCTCAGAAAAGGTTCCTCGAAGTGATTATCAGGAAAATGCTGATAAGTCCATTTATGGATAAGAGAGGGAATACTCCACGAAAAATTACATACACTCAATTGCCACTGTTTTGGAAAGTGCCTCCAGAGGAGCACTGTGAGAAGACGGCTGATCCATAGCTCCACAGCTTGCCTTCTGTAGGGACAGATGAATGGCCTGGCCTTATCAAAATGGATACGTTGACATTGAACGGAAGCTTCCATTCCCAAACACCATACTTTTAACACACTGCACCCATGTAAGCAAATGACAATTTCACAACTCTGTTCCCACTTTTACATCAGTCGGCCAACCTCCCCGTAACAGTTACTGAGAACAAACCAGAAGCGACCAGTAGAATTCAAAGACATCACTGTGCAAATCTGGAATATCATTATGCAAAGGGATCTTGTAACACTTTCGAGGAGTTTATCATACTATACGGTTATAGTGCTATTAGTCCACTTTAATTGCTCTGCCTTCCTCCTGTGGAATTCTGGAGTTTGTAGTTTAGTGAGGCCTAAATGCTCTCTGGCTTTGAGTTCTAAATGCCTCTCCCTAAACTGCAAATCCCAGGATTGCACAGAAGGCAGCCAGAGCAGTTAAAATGGAATAATAGCACTATAACAGTGTAGTGTGATAATATCCTAATAACTGACAGAAAGAAGTTGTAACATAAGCTTTTGTAGACTTGGTCTACCTCCTCAGATCCATGCATCTGAGGGAAGTAGACCAAGTCTACAAAACCTTACACTACAACTTCTTTCTCTCAGTTAATCTCTCCAAGGTGCAATAAGATCCCTTTGCATACAGAAGCAGCCAGGAATGGCTGCCTGTACGAAAAACATTTGTACCCATTACTAAAGAGAGAGGAAGCCTTGAGATTAGTGAACCGCACTCATCTGTACCACTATAGAGGAAAAAATGACCCAACACTAATATTGGACTGAATTGTATACAAGCCTATTTATACCAGTCTTTCAATCCATTAAAGACAACACAGTGAGAGATACCAAGCTGAGACAAAAGGAGGCCAGGCCTTGTGTTAGTTGTTGCTCTGAAAAAGTAAAAATGGGAAGAGACCACTATGAGCCCCTCAAATTGTTACCCTGTCGTTATTGTGTGTATATATATATATATTTTACTTTTTTTGCACATGCAATTTTTTTCCTTGCACGGTAAGGCCCAAGACCATAAACCAATGGGATGTTCCAGGGAAGATGAAACCTTCCACTCCAAGTGGGAGGAAATCTGAAGAGGACTCCAACAAGAAAGTTTTAACTTACAAGCAGATTAGCCAAGTCATTTTGCTTGACAACATACTATAGTATTATACAGGGATCTTTTGTAAACCTGGTTACCTGTCCCTGGGTTACGTAAGGTTAAAAATAAACAGAGGATTTTAAATATATATGTATGTATAACTTGATTGGGAAAGCCTCAAAGAAAATATTTAATGCGCAAGTGATGTAAAAATCTTAACACATGAACATTTTCCTATCATCATTATAATAATTATTATTATTTTAACTCCTGACATTAAGATACAGACATCATATAAAAAATCACACACACATACACACATATCATGGGATTCCTGCATAGCAGGAAAAAAAGAAAAGACATCATGGTACTAACAACAAACTGATGTGATAATAATGGAAACTGACATTTCCTGGGTGCAATGGAAGGTCTTGTCCCTCTCGCACAAACTGGCTAAGAGATGAAACAGGCTCTTTTAAAGAAACCTTCCTGCATTTTGAACAGGGCTTGCATGAGAGGCATTCCTGACTAGTCGTGGCCAGAGCACTTACTCCTAGGAGCCAAAGAGGCTATGATTCGGGGGACACCGAAAACTACAAGGACGTATGTACTTAAGGCATGTAATTCAGACCTGAGAACACAAAGCATAAAAGAAAAAGGGAAACAGTCATCTGTTCTCTTGCTTGTAAAGTAACAAAGCTTTGCCTCCTAGTAATTATACCTCCCAGTATTACCCCACTCTGGCTCTGTGCTGGAAAGATTGGGACAATCAGCCATGATGACAGCCAAATGAACCCAAGGCCCCATTTTTGGGGGGAGCGGAGGAGAAACTGAGGATCGTTCAGTTGCTGCTTTCTGGGGGGAAATCTGAACTTGGATCCATCTACAGCTCTGACTTCCTCCATCCCTTAGTCAAGTGAACAGTTACAAGCGAATGGGGCTGTTGACACGTTTATTGAAACGTATAATAGCCACAGCCACCTGATCTATCTCTATCACAGAGAGAAGAAGCTTAATATTCACATTGGGATGAGCCCCACTTACTGTAAAGCAGAGATGGGCAAGCTGAAGCCTGTGGTCCACTTTTGTGGCCCTAAAGCACCCCCCAGCCCCTAAAACCACCATTTTTAAAAAAGAGGTGTGATTTTTGGACAATTTTTACCCCCAAACCATGCATACATACTCTCATCCCACCCCTCCACACACCCCACAACCTTGTACTGCCCCTAAATGCCTCCGTTTTCTTTGCAGTCCTTCTCAAAATGGTGACAAGAAGTGACACAACATCCCTTCCTGTTGTCATTTTGACAGGGATTGCAGTGGAAAATGGAAATATTTGGGCTTGCTGAAGGGGGTGTGTGCAGCCTATGGGGAGATTTAGGGGGTAAAATGCACACAGGTGCCAACCTCTGCTGTAAAGCAATAAGTGAACTACCCAAGGAATCTGAGCATAAGCAAAATAAACAGATGTACCACTTCTCAAAGTTGATGCTTGCTCCTATCAAGACTGTGTCCTATATTCTCTAAGGTGATCACAGTACCTGTGTTAACACAGAATTATTGTACCAGCCTTACAGTACCTCTGACTGTAAGAAGATCTGTCATGGGGGGGATACATCTGAGTTGCACATGAAAAAGATTCATATGTTGAATGCTTGGAAGAAAATATGACATTCAGAATTCTCGGCATCTCAAAACCACCCACTGCACCATTAAAAAAAAAAAAGATAATAAAGCTGAATGCATCAAGTATAGTATCAGCGTGTTGTTCAGTGCTTCTCCTTGGGCAAAAAGAAAACAACCTGTCAAAAAACGATGGCAGCTTATAAACATATTTTTTTCCCATTTAACAGTAAACAGATGCAAGAACAAAACCCAAAGGTTTTCTTGTCCTTTACAAGACACACAAGCATGCTAAAGGAGTTACCAAACAAAAGTGCAACTATACAGGGTGGACGGACAAACGACTCCCTTTCGGCACCACCTAATAATCTAAAAATGCCTCTTTAAAAAACCTGCATGTAGAGTCTGAAATCTCTGCAAGTGCTACTTGTACACCTGGACGCCATGACGTAGCGTGGAACTGTACCGGATGACTCCCTCAGCAGGCCTTCTTGGCAACTATGCAGTCCAAAGAAAAGGTTGACACATCAGAAAGGCACAGCCGCTCAGCTAAAAGCTAAAAAGGGAAACCAGCAGCAACTTCATAATCTCCTTACCTGCTTAGAAATACTTTTAACCCTCTATGAAAGAAAGCAAAGCTGCAACTTTGCCATAACTCTGAACCCTCACCCTATGGGATAAGGCGAGAAGGAAATTTAAAAACAACAAAATCCCACCTTCCAGGTTAAGTACAAAAAGCACAAGTTATCATTGCCGGCCTTCGGGTTCCAAACTGATCCTGTCAACAAGCCATCAATAATTAAACCTCGTGGTCTCATCACAGCTTCTTTATCAGCAAACCGTAAGCAGACGCCGTAGGATTAGAAGGCTAAAGACATCAAGGTGGTTTTGTTCAGATTGATTCTAACAAATCTGATACAGCTGTACCTCAAAAGAAAAGGCCAAGTTGCCTCAAAGCAGCCATTTCCTAAACTTTAAAGCTACTCTGGTGGACAGCTAAAATTCAACACTTGGAACAAGCCAACCTCCACATCATCAGCTCCTTTCTGCACTCAGAGAAGCAATGGCAAATTAGGAAAACCAACAAGAAAAGCAGATTGGTTTATAGAGTCAAAATAAGCTACTGCCAAGTTGCTTCATCTAGCGTCCCCTCCTCACCCCTGCTAGAGCAAAATTTTATTCTAAAACAGCTCCACTGCTACCCAGCGTTTGTGGGGTCATTTCTCAGCTTATGAAATTAACAGCTGGCTCTTCACAAGTTGTCTCGTACAGATAGTTATATTCTCCTGACACCATATAAATACATAATATTTATACAGCTTAGACATTCTGAGACATGCAGTAGGTTTGTGTTGTAGGTAGTACATTTTTTTTTCTTCATGATCATAGGTGGATTTGTTTCAGACTGTCAATCAAACTGAGCAACAGATCTTAAGCCGGGCCGTGTCTGGCGTTATCAATGACATTTGAGGGGGGTTCAGAGTCATCCATGGGGAGAACTAGGCGTGTACCCCGTATGACAAGTTCATGGTCGCCAAAGCCAAGCTCCTGGTCCAGGGCATCTTCAGAGCCGTTGCCTGCTGCTCTTCTAGACGTACCAGATGTCAAGGAATCTGTGTTCACAGTGGAATCACCATACGTCAAACTGATGTCCCCGTCGTTCAAAATTAGATCCGAATCATCGTCTTTCAGCTGCTCTTGATTCTGAACGAAAAAACAAAGCACAATTTTATTAACCCTTTCGTCCTCTCTCCCATTTACAAGATACGGATCATTAGAAAATGAACTGTAAATAAAGCTGACAATATTATAATGACTGTAAACAAATCTTTGACGGGACGATATGTGGAATACTGTGTACAGTTCTGGCTGATGCACTGCATTAAGGGGATTTGCACAACTGGAAAAAGGCAACTAAAATGATCAGGGAACTGGGTTGACACAATTATACAACATGTTTATTCATACAGTCCAGAGACCCATCAAATATCAAACAAGTTACACAGTAATAGAATCATAGAATTGTAGAGTTGGAAGAGACCACGAGGGCCATCCAAATACACAAAACCCAGGTTGGCATCCATATGTACAAAAATTAATAAAACTAGGATACTTACTAGTAGACCTTTTGGAGTTCAGGCCAGCTTTTCACCTGTTAACTTCCCTCTCACTGGTCTTAATGACCACAGATAAGAACTTAGCAACTGACAAGGTAATATTAAGATATCTATCCTCTAGTAAGAATTTAACGTAGAACATCTCTGAAAGGCTAGGTAGATGGTTTAACAAAGGGGGGAAAAATCAGTTTTCCATGGGTTTTTTTTTGAGCTGTGAGGCTATGTTCTGGAAGAGTTTATTCCTGACATTTCACCTGCATTTCTGAAGATGCCAGCCACAGATGCAGGTGAAATGTCAGGAATAAACTCTTACAGAACATGGCCTCACAGTCCAAAAAAAAAAAAAAAAAAAAAAACCATGGAAAACCTATGGATGCTGGCCATGAAAGCCTTCAACTTCACAAAAAAAAAAAAATCAGTTGTTACGACAGAACTATAAGGAAAGGTTACAGCATCTAGGCCTTTTTACTTTTGGAAAAAACAGGTGAGCAAGGCAGGGGGGAAACAGATGTTTAAATAATATGATGCATGGAGTGGATAAAGGGAGTAGAGAAATTTTCTTCCACCTAGTAGTATCCAGTGAAGCTACACTGAGACACTCTACACAGACCAAAAAAAAAAGAGGAAGGACTTCTTCACAGAGAACTTAATTCACTGATAGTATTCACTTCTCTGAGATATGATGATGGCCACCAACTTAGATGCCTTTAAAAGGAGATTAGAGAAATTCACGAAGGATAAAACTATCAATGACTACCAGAGATGATGTCTGGATACTGCCATCAGGGGCCCCTTTCACGCGACACAGTATTAACACTATGACTCCACTTTAACAGCTCCAACAAAAATCTATGGAATCCTTGAGGTTTATAGCTTGGGTGAGGCACTAGAGATCCGTTCTGCGTGAGAATTCTAAGTACCCCTCCCTAAACTGCAAATCCCAGGATGCCGTAGGATGTTGTCGTGGCAGTTAAAGTGGAATCATAGTGCTATAACTGCATAATGTGAAAGGGGTCTTGTACTACCTCTGAAAGGCAAGGCAATGCTTAAAGGCACCAGTAGCCCACACCAGACAAGAAGAGATGGCAACACAGTCATGAGATTTGGACACAGGATGGCTAGCCTTAAATCCTATTTAGTTACCAAGCAGTCTTCAGTGCTATCAACTCTCTTCCTTTAGTGATGCCTATAAAATGGGCTGAAAACCTGCTCTACAAAGGTGTTGAGAAGAGATTTGGGTTTTAAGGCTATGTGTGAACACTAACAAATTAACTAATAAAACTAACAAATAGCAATAGCATTGATATTTCAATACCACTTATCAGCGCCAAAGCACTCTCTAAGCAGTTTACAATGTGTTCTCTAATTGCCCCCAACAAGCTGGGTACTCATTTTACCGACCTCGGAAGGATGGAAGGATCGAACTCACAACATTGTGGCTGCAGTACCGGCATTTAACCACTGCACCAAATACACACCAGAAGAATTCATTTTCATTTTGGAAGGTTCCTGCACTTACCTCATAAGCCTGTGGGCTAGTCAAGCACCTTGCGATGGGCCCACAGCAGCTTGGGAGTGTAGTTGTCAGAGGTGGGCCACTATGTGTTAAAAGAGGCTTCAGATAGCTGGGGGGCAGGTGTAGGTTAAGGAATACAACACTTTGACGAACTACAGTGGGCCCTTGGTATCTGCTGGGGTTTGGTTCCAGGACCCACCATGGATACCAAAATCCATGGATGCTCAAGTCCCAGTATATACAATGGCATACTAAAATGGTGTCCCTTATATAAAATGGCAAACAACAAGGTTTGCTTTTTGGAATTATTATTTTTTTTTGGTGGGATATTTTCAAGCCATGGATGGTTGAATCCATGGATAAAGAATCCGTGGATACAGAGGGTTGGTTGTATTGCTGTTGTGTGCCTTCAAGTTATTTCCAACTTATGTCAACCCTAAGGAGAAGCTATCACAGGGTATGTTCTTGGCAAGATATGTTCAGAGGGAATTTTGCCTTTGTCTTCCTCCAAGGCTAAGAGAGTGTGAATTGCCCATGGTCACCCAACGGGTCTCCATGGCTGAGCATGGATTCGGAAGCTGGTCTCCACAATCCAAGTCCAATGCTCCAACCGCTACACCACACTGGCTCTCAGACAAACTATACTTCTGGAACGTATGCTCCCAAAAGACTAAAATAACTAGCTGTGCCTTCAAGCAGTTGCAAATATGACAGGGCTTCTTGGCTTCTCACTAGGTAATTGGCTGCATGAGAGACAAGAATCCACAGCTGAGCAGAAAAGCTGTCTAACAGAGGTGACTACCCGCCTGCTGCCATGCAAGGAAACAGCTGCCCTGCTCCTGGTACTGAGGCCGAGAGGGACAAAGGGGCATAAGTGATTGAAGACAATGATTCTACTTTCTGTTAAGGATACTTATGATCAAAATTGTACCACAGTCGGAACAGCCAGGCACTCTCTGCTTTGGTACTTCTCCTTTCATTTTCTGGCACGCCCTGAAACAAATTAAGGAAACAGAATTACACCATTATTTGGTCTCTCCCCAGTTTCCAAGAACTGTTCTTCAAATTCTCTCAAGATTTGAACAATGCTCTCAAAGGAGATTTTGGCCCCAACACTGCAACAGTGTCCGCTTCTAGGGAGCTAGAGGTTGACACTGACCCTGCCAGTATGTTAAGAAATTGTTCAATATTTAAATAAACCTGCAGCAGTGTGGTGACACCAAGTATGTCAGTCTTCTCCAACCTCTTGCCCTCCTGATGTGCCCCTTGGGATTATGGAAGTTGTAGCCCAAGTCTAGAGGCCAAGAGATTGGAGGAACTGGAAAATTATGCGAGTTGTGGTCCAATGCATCTGGAGGATGCCAAGTTGGGAAGGTTGCACCATAAAAACACTGAGGGGTACCTGTATGCGAGAAAGGAAGACACACATGGAGGAAGGGATGACTATGGTACCTACCAGGTTTTCTTGATCAGCATCCACACCAACCCTGCAAAGAAGAATACAGGTCAATATGGTTCATGTTATATTACAGATCTTCAGAAATACCTGAAGGAAATGTCATGTGAAAGATAGGATGAGGTTGTTTTCTGTTGCTCCGGGGACTAGAACATGAGCCAGTGGATTCAAATTACAAGAAAATATATTTCGCCTAAATGTTAGGAAAAATCTTTTGACAGTAAGAGCTGTTTGACAGTGGAACAGACTGTCTCAGAAGGTGGGGGACTCTTCTTCTTTGAAGGTCTTTAAATAGAGGCTGGATGGGTAGCTTTTAGGAATGCTTTAGTTGTGTATTCTTGCATGGTAAGGGGCTGGACTAGATGGCCTTGTGGCCAATTTAAACTCTATGATTCTAGGCCAATATTGCTCATGCTATCTTATAAACCTAAACAGAGTTGTACAAGAAACATATTCAGGGGTATATTTTGCCCTTACAGCAAAATAAAACAAAACAAAACATCCACAAAATAGTGATACCTTTATTGGTCAACCAATACACACAAAACATATCATGTAGGCTTTTGAAGCTCCACACCTTCATCATCAGGCAAAAGATATTTTAAAATCATACAAAAGAGGGGGGGAAAGTGATGGTGTTAGTTTAGGCCTGTGACTCCAACTCTCCTGTATGATTTTTTAAATTTCTTTTGCCTGATGAGGAAGCCAAGCTTCAAAAGCTTGCATGATGTGTTTTGAGCACTTTGGTTGGCTGATAAAGGTATTGCTCTTTTGTGGATTTGGGGTTTTGTTTACTTCAAGTTTTGCAAGGTTATCTTATTGCCCCACTAAAAACTTTTTAAAAAGTAAGCATGGCTCTAAAATTACCATTATCGGTGCTTGTTCATTTACAAGTAAACTTACCTTCCATGGAAGGGGGAAAACTGGTTAATATATGAAATGTCCCTCAGAAATATGTGCAGTTTGATCTTGCATCTATTCTGCGTTCAGCCTCATTGAGATCAATGGGACCTGCTCCCAGGTAAGTGTGTAGAGGCATCTAATTTGCTTAACATTTGGCCACTGCGTTCACACTGATCACCCAGGTCATGAAGTCATGATGACACCCAGTGGCAAAAATGGTTCATTTCACAACTGGATGTCTCCTGTTGATTGTTCCTGAGCAGCACTAACATTCCCCAAAGAGAATCCCCAAAATATTATAGCCAGGACAAGAAACAAAAGCAAGGCTAATGGAAGAATGTTTGGAAGAATGGCACATTTGTTCCTTTCAATCTGCTTTCTGACCTATATCCATAGGAGACACTGTATGGCACCTTCGTGAACCCAAAACTGCAAATCTGAATAGCAACCATTAAAGGATCTTTAGAAGAAAAGCCTGCAATAAGATTTTAAGGTAAAGCCCAGCAAGTCTGTGGTCTAATAAGAACCAGTTTATGTATTGCATACAATGGGAAGAAGCCTATTTGTTATTGTTGTTGTTTTGTGCCTTCACATTGTTTCTACAGCAAACCTATCATGGGTTTTTCTTGGCAAGATTTGTTCAGAGGGGCTTTGCCCTTACCTTCCTCTAAGGCTGAGAGATTATGATTTGCTGAAAGTCACCCAGTGGGTTTCCATGGCCAAGTGGGGATTTGTCCAACTCTCAAACCACTAAGCATGGGGGCTCCGTAAACCAACCAGACCCAGAAAAATGCATTTGTGGGGGTCCCCTATTTTTAAGTTTCTTTTTTAAAAAAAACTAAGAACCAAGATAAGTCTCAAGTGACAAGTGAGAGGTGATATGACAGCCAACTTTACATATCTGGATGGATGTCACACAGAAGCTTGTTGCCTGCTGCTCCAGAGACTAGGCTACGAAGCAATGGATTCAAATAAGAAAGAAGAGATTCCACTCAAACATTAGGAAGAATGTCTTGATGGTAAGCTCTGTTTGGCAGGGAAAAAAACCTGCCTCGGAAAAGGCAGACTCTCCTTCTTTGGAGGTCTTTCAAGAGAGTTTGGATGGCCATCTTTTGGGAAGGCTTTTGTTGTGTATACCTGCAAAAGCAGAGCGTTGGACCGAGGGCCCTTGGGATTCTTTCCAACTCTATGATTCCCCAAACTGTTTTACAACGATAACATTTAGAGTGAAAAGCTGAAATGTGTCAAGCACCCCAAGGTCATCTGTACACACTTTCAAGCCACCCAAATGAAAACCTGCATGCCACATTTCCTTAGGTAAGAAAGAGTAGACGGTAACCCACACTCACCTAATATGCAGGCATGAAAGCATGGCAGTGGTGCCACCACCAAAGACCCACACGGTGAAAAACACGATCAGCAGTGTCGTACTGAACATCATTTGACGGGCATAGGTGGCCGTGTCCCGGATGGCCAAGGCAAAGGCCATGGCTCCACGAAGACCTGCGGAGAGAAGCGCATGGAAATGCTAACCAGAGCTATTTGGGTATCGATGAGCAAACTCTAGACAGCTACTTTTTGATGCTCAAACGTGTGAAAGAAGGACAGCTTTCTCAATGTCTATTTCTCTGTTTCTCGTTTTCCAGTCTTCCCTGAATCCTCTTCTGCAAAGATAAAGACTGTGTCCCACCAGTGGGAACAATATGCTGTGGGAGGACATGGAAGAGGGACTTCTCTGCTGTGGCACTCCCAGTACAGAATACCATCCACTCAGAGGCCCAATTGGCACCAACACTGACGTAATTCCAGTGCCAAATCAAAGAATGGCTTTTCATCCAACACTTCAGGGCCTAACTGATTTCACCCCATGTGTACACTTACTACGTTTTATGTTATTTTATATTGTTTTTACTGGTTCTAAATAGTCTTGTTTTAAGTGATAAATGAGTTTATAAGCTTTTAATATTTTGAAATTGCTCTGGCTTTAAACTGTTCTTAACTGATTTTATTGTACAGAAATCTTTGGATATAGGGCAGGATACAGTACAACCCCCACATCCACAGGGGTTCAGTTCCCAGACTTACTGTGGATACTGAAAACCACAGATAACAGCAAACACCATTGAAAATAATGGGATTTCCAGTTTAAAATACCATAGAGTTGCCTTGGAGGACATAGAACATGTCTAGAGAGGATGCTTCTCTAGGCATTTTCTAGGAAGAATCTATGGTATGTGTTGCTTTGTGTCCCGCAGATAACTGAAACCGCAGATACTGGTTCCGTGGATACGGGGATCCTATTGTATAATTATTTTAATAAAAATAAATAATAAAAGAAAGAATGAACTTCCAAAAGTTCCTCAGGCACAGGGAACAAGTTGAACAATGACCTGGACGCTGGCACATGTTCGCTCCTACTGTTTTTTCGACTTGCTCTTTCACACCTTACATTCCAACTTGCCTTGGGGCCAACTCTCTCAGACGCATACAGCAGCTTTCAAACATCTGCCATTTAAGCTGCATCACTGCATTAAACCTCAGATAGCTGTGTCACTCCACATGGCCAAAGCTTAAAGGTTCATTTTTAAGTGAGCTGTTAACAACGTAGTATAGCACTGTAACATAACCATATTGGAATCGTTTGGGGTTCTTTTCTCTTTTAAAAAATAGAACATACAAGAGAGACATCTTGTATAACATTTTTCATAACACATGATTGTCATAGAGTGTGTAAAATCTTCAATTTGCAGATTTACAGGATGAAGAAGTAATAAATAAATTTGTAAATGATTAACAATCTGCCATCTCTCTATAGATCCAAATGTGGTCAGGGAGGGAGAAGAGCAAACTCACCACAGTCTCTCTGCTGATGATGATAGTAATAATAATACAACATCCAAAGTGTTAATGTTATTGTTACTAATTATTAATACTTGAAATTTAAGCAGGGTGATGAAGTGTTTCACACATGCTGCCTCCAAAATCCTTACACTACCCAATGTTATCCCCTTTGCCTTCATGTCCTACTCGTGAGTTTCCTGGAGATATTTGGTTGGCGTTGATGGAAAGCAGCTAGATGGGACTTGACCCACAAAACTCTTCTTATTTAAGATAACACCTAAGAAAAATGGAACAGCGCGATGCTTTGTCTCTTTGCACAGCCTTACTTCACTCCCAGGTCATAGAGTTTACCTACCAAAAAAAAAAAAAAAAATAGCTTATGGAGGACTTCACTAAACCATGTTTACTTACCAGCAAACATCATCATGTGCTGGAAATTGGTCCCGATCTTGTTCCTTCTTCCCAAATTAAGCAGGAAAGACAGAGGGTAAATGTTTGCAGCTCTCCCCAGGAATACCGCCAGCTAAATTTGTGTGGATCCATTGAGGATTTTTTTTTTCTCACTCTTGGCCTGTATTAACAGACATGTACTATACAGTGGCTGTTACTTTATGCCTGCTTTTAAAATGCTCAAAATGTCATCTAAAAATCCCTGTGATGATTCCACTGCACCAGAAACAGGAGTTTTCCTCCCAGCAAGAAAATTTTAAAAACTTACCACATCTAGTGGGACTTTCTGATCATTTGAACAGCCCTATGACTAAGATTGGCAGTTCTCTCCACTCAGCATTCAAACAGATAATTTATCTTTATCTGTTCAGAAGGCTTCACCATCCCATAATGACTACCACTTATCACAGCACTTGTAGGCACCTGAGCAAGTTTTAAGTGTATAGAATGCAAGAAAAGATGCTGAGATCATCTCCCCGTTGCTTTGTGTAACAAATGCTGTTTCACAACAGACTGCTTATTAAAAACTCTCCTAAGTATTAACAGCTTTCATCCTTGGCGCAACGTGCTTTTAGAGAAATATGTGTCTATGAGTGTATCCACACTATCCAACTATAGCAGTTAGAGGCCTCTTTTAACTGCCACAGCTCCATCCAACGGAATAATGGGATTTACATTTTGCTAGATGAAGTACCTTTGGTGAATTCTCTAATTCACTGAACTACAGCATTAAGTTTGTCTGGCAGATCATTCTAAGTACCTCTGGAAATTACAAATCCCAAGAGTCCAGAGGATAGCGCCAAGACTGCAAGTAGTATCAAAGCTCTATAAATATGCAGTGTGAACATACCTAAAACTTCATTCCTACACACACTCAGGGCTGGTTTAAGGAATTTTGGGGGGCCCTGCTTTATTTTGGGGGGCCCGTATGTTTATCTCAGGTCAATGAAACCTAACCTAACCTATTCACAGTACAGGATATTCAGATTATTACTAATAATGTTTTTGCAGGAGGAGGGTTATGACAGGCCCCCCACAATGATGGGGCCCCCTGCGGCTGCAGGTGCTGCGGGGCCCTTAAACCGGCCCTGCACACACTCACTTACTTGGAAGAAAGCCCCAAACAAATTAAATGAAATTTCCCTCCAAGAAAACATACATAACATTGAACCCAAATGTTTTACTGGTTGCACAGAGTGAATTATGTAGGAATTTGGATTCTAGATATAGCAGCCTTGTTGTTGTTGTTGTTGTGTGCTTTAAGTCATTTCTGACTTATGGTGAACCTAAGGCGAGCCTATCATAGAGTTTTCTTGGCAAGATTTGTTCAGAGGTGGTTTGCCATTGCTTTCCTCTGAGGCTGAGAGAGTGTGACTTGCCCAAGGTCACCCAGTGGGTTTTCATGTCCAAGTGAGGATTTGAACCCTGTTTTCAAGAGTCATAGTCTAACTCTCAAACCACTACACCACACTGGCTCCCAAGGCCTACCATAACTTAAGTATTCCCTATATAAGTCATATCTAGAAAGGGGAAACACCTTTTTCATTTTTTCTAAGTACTGGAAAGGAGTTTCCTAGAATTATACTGCCCCAGTACCTAATATATCTATTGTGCTTGCACTAACCATTTGTAGTAAACATTTTTCAAGCATAAAAGGATACAAAAGCTCCCACTACGAATGTTGGATTAAACACATGATTCTGGAAGGTGAACAGCGTCAGTCCCATGTAGGAGAAGATGAAGTTTTCAGCCAGGAAATTAAGAAGCTCAAACAGCTAGAACAATAAGCAATATGGAAACAGAACGTTTCACTTGCATATGTGATAAAAGTTACAGAATGTCTAATAAATAGGAAATACATATACAGACAGACATTACAGAAACAATCCTGTGCCATCTACATAGTAAACAGCAGTAACAATTTTTTTTTGAATTTGTCAATATATGTTATATTAACAAACCAGAAAGGTTTTAATGTACAAATTTAAGGACATCCTTAGAAGACACAAATTTGTAATCCTATCCAATTAATTTGACCCCAAGATATACTGCACAAGTCTACTCTAGAGCTTGGAAAGTTACTTTTTTTAAAAGTTATTTGTTCCTGTTACTTGTTACAGTGTTTGAAATGTACTCCACTGATCATTGAAATGTTTAAAAAGGTCATTCATTATCTTGCCTTTTTTTTTGTTACTTTTCTATTAGGGGAGGAAGGGGACTTAGGATTGATAAAAGAATGGCATACAACTTTAAAATGCCTTGAAAAATGCCCTTAAAAAATACATTTTGAAAGTAAATAGAAATAATTACTTGTTGCACTGTAAAACAACTTTAGTCTTGCCATTCAGTGGGCCCTCATTATCCACTGGGGTGTGGTTCTAGGACCCTCCATGGATACCAAAATCTGTGGATGCTCAAATCCCATTATATACAGTGGTGTAGTAAAATGGCATCCTTATATAAAATGGCAAACAGCAAGTCTGCTTTTTGGAATTTTTTTCCTGAATATATTTTGAGCTGTAGTTGGTTGAACCCGTGGCTACAGAGGGCCGACTGTACTTTTGAAACGTATGTCTGTTGCAAGTTCCCCACACCTGAAAAGTAATTACAGGTGATCATGCTGTAGGGATCGAAAGAATGTTTGAAAATATTCCTATAATGGTTGAAAATCATGTTTCTTGAGTGCAGAGAAACCCTGATGAGAAGAATCCTAGATTAGCTAGAATCTTTGCAGTTCAGGGCTTGCTCTACACAAAATTCAAATGCTTGCTTTGCAAAGAAAACAGGATTTTCTGCATGCAACTTAAAACTTTTGTGTAGAAAAAATTATTTTCTGTGCAGAAAGTGCTGTTTTCTGTGCAAAAATACCATGTGCAAATTTTGTGCACTGAGTATGTCTTCCATTGCGAGTAGTCTTTAGCAACTGGGAAATTTTCTGAAGGCTTTATTGTGTCAGGAAGAAAACTGCCAAAATTATTGTTGCTTCCTTTGAGAAGAAAACTGGCAAACAATTAAACCCCTACTATTTTGCTTATAACCCATTACTTCAAAATTCTGGTCCTTTTTCTCTACCAACCTAAAACCTAGAGTGTTGGGCATTTCAACAGATCCATTAAAATGGTCCTGAGCAGAGGGGACAAACTGGTAGATATTGTTGAAAGAGAAAGAAAATTTGGTTGATATTGTACCAGGGCTTGTGGAATCATAGTTGGTAGAAGTATACCAACTCTGACTCCGGCTTCAAAACAAAAACTTACAATATTGTAATAATATATGGTAAAAATATCATTTTATAATATGTTTTACACTTAATCAAATGACTATATTTTATGGTCTAGCCATCTAAATAGTTAATAGTTTAATGATTCATGTAGTGGTGATGAAATGCCTTATGCTATCATTTTATTACAATAAATTTGTTATTAGTAATTAATATACATTTGGCATTTATGAAGGAGCCCAAATCAGGCAGCAGAAAAATAGAGGAATCAGAGTAGAAGGCTTGGCGTACTGACTCCACAACCCTTACTCTCGTCTGGGTGAATAGATCAGAGAACTTACCTGTTTAGTTCTATGCTGGGACTCTGTCGACAAATTGTTGTAAGTATAGTGAGCTTGCGTGATCCCACAAAACAATACCGCTACAACACCTGGGAACAGAGATTTATATTCAAACTCTGGCATAAAAAACATGAACTCCTGCTACAAGTTTTTTTTTTTTTTTTGCAGTTACACATATTCCATAACACATTTGATTTTATACAATAGAGTTTTTACACATATTACACATATCTTTACATATTCAATCATCTATACATTCAGCTTACATTTGTAACTTTGTTTTAACTTATTAGTCAAAATTTGGAGTTGTAGAAAAAAGAAGAAAATCCCCTTTTCTCCCCCCCCCACTCACTTCCTTCCTCTAATCTTTATTGCTTGGGTTTTTCTATGTTTATTTTTTTCTTATTTATTTCTGCCTATTTACCTGTCTTCACTGTTACCTCTAAGCTTTGTCATCTTCCTATGAAGACTAAATTTTACTGTCTGATTTTCCAGACCTTATTCCTTTCTTTCCTTTGCTTTCTCTAGGCTTGGTTCCAGCCTTTCTTCTTTTTTCTTTTTTTTTTTTATCTTTCCAAGAAACGTACAATAGGTTCCCACTCCTTTTCAATTTTCTCCATAGTTTTTCCTTTTAGTAATGCTAGTAATTACTCCTGCTCCAGGTTTTGGACAATACAGTAGGACCCCCCCCCCAAAGGAGAACTTTGTATTGTATCAAATGCCATGATAAGAAAGCAGGAAATCAAATTTTCTGTTTTATGTTTAAATGTCTCGTAGTTATTATTTATTTATTTATTTATTACCCGCCTCTCCCCTCAGGATCAGGACGGGGTACATACATTGCAATACACACAGTAATACAGTAGAGTTCATTGCATAAAATTTAATACAGTTCAGCAAGTCATACAATTTTATACCATCCAGGCAGCTTAAAACACTACATAAAAGTAGTGTTTTATGTTTTACATTGTTTGATATATGTGGGTGAATTTGTAGTCCTATGACATTATAGCAATATGCCTGTATGTTTTTATATTATTCGTATATTAATAAATATATATAGGGGGAGAAAAGGAAGCTTACCTGTAAAACCACAAGCTTCAGCCAGGAGAAATGTACTCCAAGACATCAGGAAAAACAAGCCCGTTTCCAACAGCTGGAACTCACGGAGCTTGGTGAATTTGGTGACGTAGCAGCGTGGTTAAGGAAGAGACATAAGGGGGTTGTGATTGTAGATATAAATACCCAGCAGAAAAAGACCACGTCTTGCCTCAATTAATTGTTGTTGCTATTATTGTTCTTGTTGCTGTGGTGGTGGTATGAATTCAAATTGGCTCTGACTTAGAGTGCCTGTATCCTATGGCTTGCTTGGAAAGATTTATTGAGATGAGGTGTGTCATTGCTTTCGTCTAAACCTGAGAGAGTGTGACTTGCCCAAGGTCACCCAATGGGTTTCCATGGCTGAGCGGGGATTTGAACCATGGCCTTCCAGAGTCACAGTCCAACACTCAAACCACTACACCATGTTGGCACTAAAAAAAAATAATTTTGTGGCAAGATTTCTTCAGAAGAGGTTTGCCATTGCCTTCCTCTGAGATTGAGAGTCTGACTTGCCCATGGTGACCCAGTGGTTTTCCATTCAAGCTCTGGTCTCTTGGAGTTCTAGTACAACACCACTATACACACTGGCTCTCACCCTCGATTAGTATGATTCCTAAAAGCAGAAAGACTTCATAGAACAAAGAAAAAATGTTGCAATATTGACGATCCAGAAGAAGGACAGTAACAGGAAGCTTGTTAGCATTTCTACATTTAGATTATCTGCACCTTTGTTATGCTGCAATCTATTTATTTGTTTTGGCATATTAATATATGCTTAATGAATTTTGTAATCATTATTGCTGATCGTCTACCCCATTATATTTGATTCGGTTAACTCTTGCATTATTAATGTAGCAATTCTGATATTATCTTGATATAGGCATAACGACTGAAAATGTTACTTTTACATTTTTGAGACTTTGCTATCGTAAGTTGCTTTGAGTTTCACTTTGTCACTGGGAGAAACAAAGCACATTATTTGATCAAATTACATAGTGAATTATAACATATTTAAAAAGATGTGTGATGAATTCTCTCACCAGCACCAAAAAAGGACATAAAAGGCATCACTTCACTTTATAACAGAACTTTCAAAAGTTAGCAAGCCCAGAGAGACACTCATAAGCCTGACTATTTTACTGTCCCAGATTATTTTTAAGGAAAATGGGACAAAGCTTTTAGACAAAAGAAAGGATATCAAAGCAGTGACAACTCCAGTAGCAGCCCCCATGGCAAATGATCCACTGAATATCCCTAAGAAAATCCCGATGGACTTGAACATCGCTGTGACATCGAAAGTATGACTGTTGTCTCCTGCGGGTTGGTAGGCAACAATTGAACTGGGGAAAAACACAGACACAAGTTTCTTACCAGGAGGTGTAATAATCTCACCAGAGGAAAGAATCAACATGCAAAAGACAAATCTATGAAGGTTTAGGTTTTCTTGCTGGCTGCTCCCAGGCTGTGGAACTTCCTGCCACAGGAAGCTAGCCTGGCCTCCTCTATATCTGCCTTTTCCCAACAGGTAAAGACTTGCTGAGAGCCAGTGTGGTGTCGTGGTTTGGACTATGACTCTGGAGACCAGGGTTCGAAAACCATGAAAACCCATGGGGTGATCTTGGGCATGTCCTATTCCCTCAGCCTCAGAAGATGGCAAAGGCAAACCCACTCTGAACAAATCTTGCCAAGAAAACCCCATGATAGGTTCGCCTTAGGGTCAGAAACTCCAGTGGGATCCATGGCCAAGCAGGATTTGAACCCTGGTCTCTCAGTGACCTAGTCCAATACACTAGATCACACTGGCTTTCCTTTGCTATGAAACACCTGCATTATCCATTATTCACTAATAAAACCTCTCTCATACCACTGGCTCATGATAGGCTTCACAATATAAAAATATCTTGGGGATCCTTGGAGTAGTTTCTGCCCAGATTCAAAATAGGAAGCCTTGCAGGACATGGCAGTCTATCCGGTCATCTAAGAATGACCAAACTGGCCCACAGCAACATGAGCTATGCCTGGTTTCGGTCAGGCCATATCTAGACACACACTAGAGCAGAGGTGGGAATCATGCAGCCCTGCTCCCCCGATGTTGCGGGACTACAAGTCCAAGGAGCCCAAGTTATAACCAATGGTGAGGCATGCTGGGAGTTGCAGTCCAAAAATAAGCGGAGGGCAGAGACGATTGGGTTCAGAGGCAGAAGGAACCTTCAGGATGCAACAAGAATCAGTTGCACACACCAATTTATCTGTTTTAGTGGTGTGGCTTTTCCACCCAGGACTGTTTTGCTATGAGTTATGCTCCCGCTTTTAGCAACAGTAGTTTGGGGGTGGAAGGAGTTTACTTGCCCCTCAACTTGCTGAGGTACTGAGGAATCTGCTGAGAAAAAAAATTCTTTTCCTTAAGAGATAATAGCAGTATGCTTTAATCATTAGCTCCTCACATTCCAGGATATATGCAGTCAGAATTTAGCTCACAATTTATTGGTAGATCTGCCGGTGATTTTTGCAATAGATCCCCAAAGAACTCCAGGTTTCCAATGGGATAAAAACAGGGGAGGGACAGTCTGCCAGGGTGGGCCTTTCACTAATGGCTTATCTCCTAGCCTCAATGTTCTTCACCACATAAGATAGGCACATTAACTGGTTGACAGCAAGCAGGTCTTTATGCACCTCTTCTGGGAAGCTGTGGAGTTTGGTGTTGAACCCCCCTGCTCTTTAAGCATCCAACTAGGGGTTACTGTATATTTAGGTTATCTTAGCCATCAGCCTGTCTGGAAGGTGACTGCACAGGAGAGCTACAACCTTGACACCACAATCTGTGGATCTCGAGATGGCATTTGGTTAAACACTATGGGAAACAAGATACCGAACTAGATGGGTATATGACCAGACCTTGAACAGGTTACTTTTTGGACTACATCTCCCATCAGCCCCAGATAGCATAGCTACTGATCATGATGGCCTGGGGAATTCTGGGAGTTGCAGTCAAAAAATGTAAGCTCTTTTCCAAGCTCCGCTCTTGATCTGACCCAGCAGAGTTTGTGTTCCATTGTGTCCAAATAATTGGTAATTTCTTTGGGGGTAAATGAGGACTGCTTTACACTTTTATCATGAAACCTATTTATTATTCCCTTCATCCTATTGTAATGCACAACACACACTGTACAATGGCAATTATCCCAGTTAGACAGAAAGCTTCCTGGCCGAGGCCAGATGTTCCCAGAGGCATCTGTCACTAGCATGATGACTTTCCAGATGCTCTTGGGCGTGACAAGTCATGCTAGATGTTATGCGTTTTGATGTTAAGGAAGGGCAGAGGGAAAACACACAACTTACGAAGACAACACAATGGCGACTGCATCATTGAGGACGCTCTCTCCAAAGAGAAGGGCATAGAGTTCCACGTCAACTTGAAGCTCGTGGAATATGGCGAGCACAGTCACTGACCAAAAAAACAGCAATAAAGAAAAGTGTGAAAAGCAATTCAAAGACACATCCCTGACCTAGGGTTCTGTATCCTTATCAGCATTCCAAGAGATTTGCTAAGGGGCCCTTTCCCTTCTCTTCAGTTCCTGTGTTCATCACCACCGCTTCTATCTATCTAACCATTTGGAATCTCCACATACATTATTTCATCAGTCTTTACAACCATCTTGCAAGACAGGCACCAGTATCATCACCCTCTGCATTACAGATGTGGAGATGTATTATATTTGCATCCTTCTCTTCCTCCAAAAAGCACAGGTGCATGTGGTTACAAGCTTCCTTCCCATGTCATTGTAATAATTATCTCATGAGCTAAACTACACTGCGAAGCATTGACTGATTATTCTAAAGTCTCTGAGTGAGCTTCACAAATAGGGATTTGAATCCAGGTCTGCAGAGTCCCAACCTGACATGACGTATACTATACTACCTTCAGTCACCCCATAAGATTTTGTCTAAAATGGTTTGAACTACTTCTTGGTTCATAACTCATACCATTATACAAAATTTGCTCTTAACACTATCATTTACTTGGACTTCTGCATGAAGTTCTGGTTGATGCACTTTATTAAGGAGCACGTACAGCTGGAAAAATGATCACGGTGTTGGAGTTAACACCATACAAGGAAAAGTTAAAACATTTGCAGATTTGATTATTTGCTGATTACTAAATATGTTATCTCTAGGCATTTTCTAGGTCCTCCGCTGTGATTCTATGGTATGCTTCCACCATACATCAACCACAGAATTGCATTGGAGGACCTAGAGATTCCTATAGAGAACACTTCTCTAAGCGTTTGTAGGTCCTCCTATATGACTCTACGGTCAACCTCCAGTGGAAGCATACCATAGAATAAAACTGGAGTACCTACAAATGCCTAGAGAAGAGTTGTGTTAGGTAAAAAATAATAGTGGGCCTATATTAGTAGTTTTTCCTCTTTCACGGGAGTCATCTGCCCCTCGTGAAAGTCGAGGGCTGACTATAAATGTGCAGTGTGAAAGGGCCTCTGCAGTACCTCTGAAAGGCAAAGCAATCCCTAAAGGCACCAATGGCCCTCAGAGGACAAGAAGATGGTAATCCTAGCCATATTCCGTGAGATTTGGACATAAGATGACTAGCTTTTATTTCCTTTTAGTCACCAAGCAGTCTTAGCAAGATCAACTCCATACTCCATAGGACAGGACCGTAGCAGTTAAAGTGGGATCATAATGTTATAATTGTGCAGTGTGAAAGGGCCCAGGATCAAAAGCAAAATGCCTTTGAATATAGCTGCTGGAGAGTTGTTATCCTCATGCTCTGGTAACTGGATTCTTGTTGGCCACTATGGAAAACAAGCTGATAAACCTTTTATCTGATGCCATATGGCTCTTGTTATGAAGCCCTTTCCCAGAGCACAATTATAGCACAATTTATGATTCCATTTCAACTGCCATGGCTGCATCCTATGGAATCCTGGGGTTTGTAGTTTGGTGGTGCGCTAGAGCTCTCTGGCTAAGAATTCTAAATGTCCCTCCCTTAACTGCCAATCCTAGGAGTCCATAAGCTGGAACCATCGCAGTTAATGCAGAATAATAATGCTATAATTCTATAGTGTGAATGGAACCCCCTGTTCTTATCTCCACATTCCCAACACAAAATTTGTGTCCCTTTTTTCAGAGCACAAGAAAAAAACAATGAAGTTGGAATCAAAAGAGGATTTTCTTTGAATTGTAGATCCAGCTTTCAACATACCTGGGTCTGTAGCTGAGGCAATGGCACCGAACAACAGACAGTCGGTAAAGTAGAAGTCTCCTCCAAGCTGTCCCATCACTTTCATCAGCGCAACACATCCATACATGATAGATCTGGCAGGAATGTGGACAGATAATCTTATCAAGCACAACACCACTGCCTCAAACCTCAAAGTTTAGCATGGGTAGATGCTTAAAACCATTGATTCCTGTCCCTCCCCTCCCCCCGGCAAAGAACTGAAATCCAATATTTTATGATATAGAAATAAGAACACTTAGCCTTTTGCAACTTCCATTATCCATCCTGAAATCTGACAAGAGCAGTTCAGACCTATTCCTAAGTCATAGCTTAAGATTTCAAAAGTAAACAACAAGTAAGGGGAGGGTGGGGGTGGGTGGTGTTTAGGGATTTTTATCTGTATTGTATTTTAATTTTTGTAAGCCGCCCCGATTGCTTTAACAGAGGGGCAGGGTATAAATTATTATTATTATTATTATTATTTTCAGCCACCTCACCAAGGTAACCCACGCTCCTCCTTCATAATAGCTGTGGAAGAGTTCAGATGCTTTGAGACTTATCACAGGAGGGAAGGGACGCGATAGTGCGGCCCAATAATAGCATCTCCCATCCTGCCTTTACCACATGATGTCTGCATTCTACAGTTGTTCTTCTGTTCCGGTCCCGTAGGAAACAGTGGTAAACACAAGTCTTTTTTCTAACTGGAAACAATTGTTAGGAAAAAGACTCACATTTACCACCGTCTCCCATGGGACCGGAACAGAAAAACAGCTTTAAAAGTCAGGTGTCATATGGTATGGCGGGACAGGAGGCGCTATTCTAGGGCTGCACTTCTGCCTCCTTCCCTTGTGCAATAAGCCTCTTTCTCTCCTTTGGATTAAACACAGCATTATCCATTATACACTATGTACAGCCCTATCCACGCCAGACTCAAGGTATACCACCTAAATCCACGGTTTGGAAAACTCAGTTTTCTCCAGTTTGCTGGAAACTCCAGAGAAAACTTAGAAAACAAAAGATATGCACTGGATTCGTGGGGTGGGGAGGCAAGACAATCACTGCCTGACAAGTGCCGCCATTTCTCCCCCTCCTCAGTACTGCCGCTGTCTCTGCCTTCTTGGCATGCAGCCGCTCATTCTGAGGTCTGAGTTAGTGAATGCGCCTGGCGAAGTCGTTCGGTCTGCCTTCAGAATAAGCAGCCACATTCTGGGAAGGCAGAGCCTTGCTGCGGTCACATCAGAGCAAGCGGCTGCACTCCAGTGATAATGGTACCAAGGACCTGCAGCAGTGCCTTATCTAACCAGGGGTAAAAATCCGGATGAATCAGATTCAGGCTTTGGCCAATGTGTGGTGCTTAAATCCGGGCCAGAGTAGTCCAAATTCCATCCAATGAAGCTCTAGGCCAAAGTAGTCTGAATTTCAATCAGATTTTTACCCCCCTGTGTAGACAAGCCCTACGTTGCCTCTCCCCTTCCCCTCCCCACTGGTAAGCAACCGCAGCCTCCCAGTATTTGACAGATGCTGGGGTGGAAGTTTTGGATATGACACAAAGGGCTGCCCCATCCCAAGAGACAAACACATATACTAGCTTACCCAGCGTAATATAAACCGTTATAGTACATTTGAAAGGTTCACATGGTTCAGCTACACACTATTATTTTAGGAAAAAATACTGCATTGTTTTACATGTGGGTGGTGAGTGGCTAAGAGAGTGAGAGGAGGGAGGGGGATTGGTTGGGCATGCTTCCTAAGTGGCCAATCAGCACACTGGGAAAGGAAACATACCCAAGCATTATATATATATATATATATATATATATCTGTCTTTTCTTCGCAAATGAAGATTCAGGAAGGACTCATCCCGTGCTTTTTGCAAGCGCGCCGATGACTAAAAAGGCCAATCCGAGATAAACAAGTCCGGTTGCAGAAAGCACAGCAGAAGGTCTCCTTGGGTGATGTTTTTGGGTTGTGATTCTTTCTGCGTTGTCGTTTCTCTTCAAGACTTGTTCGGCGTGAATTCTCAAATAAGGCTGCAGCATTGTGGATAGTGCGTCTCCATGCCTCCCGATGTGAGGCCAGGTATATATAGATGAGCCACATTTGCACACGTGTACGTCACCAAAACGATGCCAGCCATATCTCAGAGCTCAAGCAGAAGTGAATCAAAAAGAAACTCATGGCATATTGGGCATACATCTAGTTCTCTTTTTAATTTAGGTGCCTTTGTACAACTATTTCCTCCTTGTTGGCTTCTCCTTTTTGACCACTCTCCTTCTCCTTTTGAGGAACAAAGTCCCCCATAGCTAGTTTGCTGAGATGGATAATTTCCCTTTCATGAACAGGAGGGGGACGCAGCAGCAAGAGGGAGTGGGTGAACAAATCACTGCCTTGCACACCATTCCATCTTTCCCTTTGCCATAGAAAACCTATTCACTTTCCCTTGAAGCCAATGGTGACACTCAATTATAAGGCAGGCTAAACATTAAAAACCTGAAATAAAATCAATCCGTATCCAATATTCTGTTCTGCTACAGACACATGCATGTTAAACAGAGAACTCAGAGCATGTTCACAATGCTATGGGCTTCTTTTTGATGGATGTCTGTCATGGCCTTTTTTTAAAGGATAGAAATGACCACTTGTGATAATGTCTGCATATCATGATCAAATAATGTGGTTGATTCTCAACAGCTACTGGTACTCAACTGTTGCTCATAAATGGCTGAACACACACCTTCCTAAGCTGACAAAAAAATTACAGACGTGGTACTAAAGACTCTTACGATGACTTTGTTTAATTTTTCATTTTAAAAAATATGTTGGTGATTACAGTGCTACTGTTGGTTTTGCTGTGGTTTTATTCCATGGCTGTTTCCATTTGTTTTAACGTTTACATTGTTTTATTATATTTACATGTTTTCATGATCTTAACCTTTGTTTCATAAACTACCCGGAAAACTTTTGGGCAACAAGAAAATCCAGTAAGATCCATATGTTTTGTAGAAGTGCAATGAAAACACTCACCCTATCACAAAACAGGAGATTGCAGTCCCAAGAAATGCATATGCCAAGATGGATCCCAGGTTTCGAAAGAAATGCCGCTAGAAAAACAAATAAAGAAGAAAGGGTCTTTGGTTGCCCTAAAATGCAAGGAATGGGTTTTTGATGGCTTGTTTGTTTCTGGGCTGATGGTAAATACTTATTATGAGAATTTCAAACCGGACGTTAGGACTGCCAACCCTCACAGTAGAAAAAGAAAATACAGGCACACCTCAATAAAGAACCTCCTTTTCATTAAGTCTTTTTCTGCCTCAACAGCCTCCCCTTCCTCTTCATCTTCTGTCTATCTGATTTTTTAAAGCAGCTTCTAGCAGGTTCAAAATGTTTCTGTTTACCTGACCTGTGTGTTTCATTTCACATATGCATATCATTAACTTTGGATAAAACATTTGCTGAAACATGTTGAACTACTCTTCTTTTTTATGGTGTAGCAACCTATTCCTACTCTTTTCATTTTATTTCTACATCAGATTTTCCGTTAAAGAAGGAATACCCAGGAACATTTTAACTGAGGTATTCCTGTAATAGGATGACATGGCTGAGAAAGCTGTGAAGTGGGTCCCCAACTCCTCAAGTTTTATCAGGCTGTAATCATTATCTTGTCCTGGGCACTGGGATTTGTAGTTTGGCATGTAGTGCTTAGAATTCTCTGCTAGAGAGCTCTGGTGCATCTCCCTGAACTATAGTTTCCAAGGATCCCTGATTTAATCTTCAATCCTTCTTCTTAGCTTGGAAATTGAAGTTCAGGGGAGTGGACCTTTTGGGGAACTGGCAGAAATCTTATACAAGGGAGCTTATAGTACCACTCTCTTATAATTTGTTTAGACCTCATTTGGAATACCGTGTCCAGTCCTAGGCATCACAGTTCAAGAAAAATTTGGACAAGCTAGAACATGCCCAGGGAGGGTGACCAAAATGGTAAAAGCTAAGAAGTCCAAGCCTTATGAGAAATGAGTAAGGGAGCTGGGCATGTATAGTCAGCCCTCCGTATCCACGGGCTCTGCATCCATGGATTCAAAAACAAATTTTTTTTAAATATGAAAAAGCATACTTTAGTGTTCGCCATTTTATATATGGGACACTGTTTTACTACACCATTGTATATAATGGGACTTGAGCATTCACAGATTTTGATATCAACAGGGCGTCCTGGAACCAAACCCCAGCTGATACCAAGGGCCCACTGTATAGTTTTGAAAACAGAAGACTGACTGTTGACTGGTGATATGACATTGTTGTGTGCCTTCAAGTCATTTCCGACTTGTGGCAACCCTAAAGCAAACCTGCCATAGGTTTTTCTTGGCAATATTTGTTCAGAGGGGGTTTGCCTTGGCCTTTCTCTGAAGCTGAGAGTGTGTGATGGCCCAAGCTCACCCAGTGGGTTTCCATGGCCAAGCAGGAATTCAGATCTTGGTCTCCAGAGTTGTAGACTACTACACCACACTGGCTCTCTTGGTGACATGATAACAATCTTTAAATATCTGAAAGGTTTTCTGCTAAGACTAGAACACGAACCAACGGATTCAAATTATAACAAAAGAGATTGTTCACAAAAGAACTTCTTGACAGCAGGAGCTGTCTGATAGCGGAATAATCTGCCTCAGAGGGTGACAGACTCTTCTTCTTTGGAAATATTTAAATGAACACTGAATGTCCATCTCTTGGGAGTGCTTTCATTGTGTATTCCTGCATGGCAGGAGGTTGGACTAGATGCCCCTTATGGCTGTACTGTTTCACAAAGTTGTTTCGGCACTGAGAAACAGGATGGGTGAGACACCATGTCAAGCCTTGAATTACAAAGAAGAATCTTCAATAAAGTTTATTACAAGGAAATTATTTTCGTTTACACATAGGCACAGGCCTGGTAGAAACTCCTTACATCACTGCTATATTGAATGAAACTGACATGCAGAAGGGAGTCTTTTCGCTTTCTCTTGCTCTCACTCTCTCCAGAAAACAAGAACCTGAGGTCACCCACAGAAGCTGACTGGCATTAGATCAAAAAACAAAAAAAGCAAGGAGGAAGTACATCTCCAGCCAATGCATAATTAATTTATAGAAGTCATTCATACCAGATGGCCACTTCAGACTGATTTTAGAAAAGGATAAGAAGCACACCTTTCAAAAGATAAGTGGATCCTTCAGAGCAGCCTTCCTAAATCTGCAGCCCCAATGCTTTTCCCACCATCCCCAGCCAGCATGGCCAATGATGATGGAAGCTGTAGTCCAATATATCCAATACAATGCTGCTCTGGAGATAGAATACCTTAGCACACCAGCTACTTAAGACAAACAACAGAGAAGAGGCCATCTCATCACTATCCTCTCCAAAGCAAACATATCTTAGACTAGGCATCTAGCAACCCCTGCTGGAAATCATATCTCTGGAACTTTCATTTGATCCAGCAAAGCAAATCCTTCATTTTTGCAAAAGCTAAAACAATACTTTTATTGCCGTCACTTCTGCTTGCAAAAGAGAAGGTAAGCGGAAATATGAAACAGAGTAGGCCTGTCAAAAGTATTTAGAGATACCACTTGTGTCTGTACATGCATGTGTCCATGTCTATCAAAATCACAACTTGTTACTCACTTGTAAGGCATCATATGATCCAGTTCTCTTTTATGGTCTGGTTTCTAGGGGAATTCCTAAGGAAGCAAACCTTAGCCAAGTGTAGCAGAGCTCCATGCAAATCCTGCTTTTTTAATAAACACTTCACTAACTGGTTCAGAATCCTTGCAAGTTGGGCCTTATCACACTACACTATTATAGCATTATTATTCCACTTTAACTACTATGCTGCCTCCTGTGGGATCCTGGGATTTGCAGTTTAGGGAGGGGTATTTAGCATCCTCCACCAGAGAGCTCTTAGGCTTCACTAAACAACCCCAGAATTCCACAGAAGGCAGCCATAGCAGTTAAAATGGAATAATATAGTGCTATAATAGTGGGATGCAATAAGGTTAGACAGCATTGTGTGTTAAATCCAAGAGGTCAAACAGCTTTGGAGCAGGCAGAAGAACCTAGCAACTTCCACGGCTCAAAATTATTGTTTTTAGAATTGAGCTCAATATGTCTCTGATACTAGACTACACACAAGATTATACCTTTGTACTCTGTGTCAACTAAACTGGAATAACTTATCCTGTCTGGGTACAACACCAGCAGTACCACACTAGCAATAAGCAGCGAAGGGTAGGGCTTCTGTCTGTATCAATAAAATAAGCACTGCTCACTCCACTTCTGCAATTTCAGCTCACTTTGCCTGATATAAAAAGGTAATGGCTATTTTACATGCCATTTATTCCACTGCAAAGACTATCCAATCACATGAGTTTATATATCAGGTTGTATACACTAATGCCTGCTATCAGGTTGCATGTAATTACAGATTATGATAGCAATCAAGCTAAGTATCAGTTTTTCTTCCTGCTCACAGTTGCTATTCCAAAAATATTTTCATTTTAAACAAGTGTATTGTTTTATTTTCTCACTCTTATTATAATGCTGACATAAAATTGTTTTATTACATAGTATGTGAATATCAAATGCTACATTATAACAAAATCTTTATCTAGACATGCAGAAACTCTGTTTTCAGTCACAATACATGTTACCCAAACAGATGTCATTTTGCAACTAAAAAAGGAAGATTTCTGCTTTCTATTTAACATCTCTCCCACCTTCTATATAAAATTTCAGAGCCAAATGGGATATAGCATATTAATGATTCAACAGGAACATTCTCTAATCCCATGGGATAGAAACGGAAAAAGCTAATAGGTTTTTTAAAAAAACAGTTCCAGAATGTATTTCCACAATGGACATTTTAAAAAGAGAATTAAAATGAGGAAGAACATACCCTTTTCAAGCTGTATCCCGCATAAAATATAATTGGAGGGAGTAAAATATTGAAGAATACTTCTGGATCAAATGTCACCTGTACAGTTTCATTTAAGAGGGAAAAAAGAATGCATGAAGAATTATGAAAGTATAAGAAATATTTTACTTAGAGGACTGCAATATGAAACTTATTCCTTGATGAACTGCATTTTATAACCAAGCACATAAATACATTTCAATATATTCAGCCATTTTATGGTACCAAATGTTGTACAGCAGGACCCCTGTATCCACTGATTCATTATCTACTGATTCAATTATCCACGGGGCACAAAACAGCACAATTATCATAGAGTCTTCCTAGAAAATTTGTCCTCTTTAGCCATTTTCTAGGTCCTCCAAGGCTACTCTATGGTATTTTAAACCAGAAGTTCTCTTATTTTCAATGGTGTTCGCTATTAGCCACGGTTTACGGTATCCACGCCTCCCCCGAACCAATCCCCAGTGGATATAGGGGTCCTACTGTATTTGCTGCTGCCTCTGCTGATGCCCTATACAAAATCGAAAAATATGTTCTCTCTAGGCATTTCCAGGTCCTCCAGTGCAACTCTATGGTCAACTTCCGGCAAAAGAGTTCTCTTGGGTAAAAAATAAAATAAAAAATAGTGTCCTATATTCTCAGTTCATCCACTTTTATAGGGCTCCTATGTCCCTAATCCCCATGAAAGTAAAGGGCCGATTGTACATGTTTGTGTGTATGCACATACACAGCGGTGGGGGAAATAGGCAGAGAGTAGGGAGCAACCTTACTGGAAGTTGTAGCTAGCATATTTGAGATGGTCATTGATAGAGCAGGGTTAGGAGAACTTGTACAGCTCTCCAACTGTTGTTGGATTGGAACTCCAGTCATGCTGGAATTGCAGTTCAACAATATCTGGAGGTCCATACAACTCACACCCCAGGCTAGAGTCTAAACGATAAACAATAATTTTAACATTATTGTTTGTGGCCATGGGCCATCACTATTTGGAACATAGAAACAAAATACAGAATGCATCTAAAGAAATAAACATAATGTGCCATTTATGTTTACTGAACAACAGCAATATCTAAAAGAACTAAAATTACAAAAAGTAGAACGCATAATAAAACTCTCCCTTCTAGTACCAAAGGCATACTACCCGTCCTCTGCAATAATAAAACACAAGTACAATGTGCTCGAAAAGACAAGATGACCATTCTATTGACCTTACCAATTTGGGAGGGGCAAGGGTAGTTATTATTTCCTAGCAGCTAGAGAAAATTGTGCAACCTGCATGCTAATAAAATTATCACTGGCTCTCAGCAGTGTGCATATCTGTACCATATAAAGAACATGAGGGTAGGCAAGACTGGGAAAGAATTTAAGAAACAGTAAGCTCTTCCAAACTGGCCTTTATTTTGCTTTTTGGGGGGGAACCACCAGCTGCCTGGGGCCAGACTGAAAGGTCATCTGAGCCAGAACAGTCCAAGCCATGTCCTTCCAAACCAAAGGCCCTTTCAGAAGAGGACAGGACAGAAAATACCAAAATCAGCTTACCTTTCTGAGCATCTCATTATCCTGAACATTATTAGGCTCGTGGGAGCTGATTTCCCCCTTCAGGGTGTACTCATAGAACTTCCCACTGAAATTGACCAACAAAGTGGCAGGACTGGTTTGTACTGGGCAGCTTAAGGTCACGTTGTTGATATCGCTGGGAATGTGGATGCCGTAACGAAGGACAACGCCCACCAGGACACCTTTAAAAAGTGGAACAGAAAATGACAAGAGTTTGTCAGCAGGACTGCTATGGCCAAGGAACTCTAAGCAGCCATGCGGTTCCACAAATGCACAGTTTAAGAGTTGGAGGCTATGGGGTGGGTGTCTCAGGATTGTACATCCAAGGAACATTTTCATTTTCTGTGACTGCCCCCAGGCTCTGGAACTCCCTTCCCAGAGAACTCCAGACTGGCACCATCCTTAATATCTTTCTGTAGACTAGGTGAATACCTTTCTGTTTCAACAGGCCTTTCAATAACAATAGCACTTACATTTCTATACCACTTTATAGTGCTTAGCATTCTCTAAGAGGTTTACAATGTGTTTAGCTAATTGCCCCCAAAAAGCTGGGTACTCATTTTACTGACCTATGAAAGAATGTAAGGCTGAGTCAACCTTGGAGCCCTGTAGGATTGAACTCACAACATTGTGGCTGTAGTACTGGCATTTAATCAGTGTGCCACCAGGGCTCCTCTGATTTTTAAAAAAATTTACATCATACAAAAAACATAAACAACAACAAATAAACCCACCCCACCTCCCACAAATAAAACTGGACCCATCCACTGAGAATGCAGGAGTGATCTTACAAGGCCTATCCTCCCTAAACAATGTGCCAGATTTTCTATGTATGGGGTGGTGGTGGTGGTAATAGTTTATGTTTTTAACTGGTTTTTTAAAAAATAGCTTAATCATTTTTTAACTTTTGTCTTTTGTGAAATTTTAATTATGTTTTTTTAACTGCTGTTAAGATGATGGCCATATTTAAATATTTGAAGGGATGTCATACTGAGGATGGAGTAGGCTTGTTTTCTGCTGCTCCAGAGACTAGGACAAGGAGCAATAGGTTCAAACTACAGGAAAAGAGATTCCACCTAAACATTAGGAAGAACTTCTTGACAGTAAGAGCTGTTCAGCAGTGGAGTGCATTAACTGCAAGTGTGGTGGTGTCTCCTTCTTTGGAGGTTTTTAAACAGAGGCTGGATGACCATCTATCAGGAATGCTTTGATTGGGTATTCTTGAATGGCAGAGTGGGGTTGGACTAGATGGCCCTTGTGGTCTCTTCCAACTCTATGATTCTATGATTCTATGCATTGAGTCCTGAACTGGGAAAAGGGCAGGATATTATTTACTAGTACTGTATTATTATTATCATTCACAAGGGAAAAGGTGATGCATCCACACAAACAACATGTGGTGCTTTTTGTTTAAGGTGTGCCTGATGGAAAGTAAAGTCCAGGGCTTGGTGCAGTTCCACACCCCTCAAGGCCTCATAAAAATAGCTAGAATAACGCCTGGTCAAGCTCCCAGTACTCACATGACACAAATGCATCAGGAGCTCTAGATCTCATCTTGCGTAACAGATTCACTAGAGATGGGGAGGGATTAGGGAGAAGAAGAAGGGTAAACAAGACCAGAGAAGCCTAAAATCAAGCAGGTGGTGATAGCTTGACCACAAAGAAGGGGCTGTTTTTTTTGTGCAACTGTCACCAAAATTGTGGGGTTGGCCTTCCAAGAGGCAGAAGCTATCGTTCCCCCCCTCTGGCATCCTAGAATCATGGAAAACTGGAAAGCCCCTACAGACACATCCTACAAGCCTGCTTTATTTCCTAACTCCAGCAGTCTCGAAGAAATCTAAACAGTTCAGATGTGTCTTTAAAGTCTTGGCTTTCAGCCATGGAAATTTCCGTGAGACCTGTCTCCTTGCTTTAGCTCAAGCCCTGCTAAGACAGGTTAGCACCCTTGTCTGTCTGAATCCTGTCCGAAAGAGAATAGAACAGGACTGGGGAAACACCATTCTTCCTTGAGTCTGACAAAATATCTTACTTACAAGAAAGATTTTTAAACGTTCAAGAAGACAGAGCATCAGCAATCAGGACTGTATACAGTACGCTTGGTGCATTTAAGCAGTACAAAATCTGGACCACCACCAAAGGTGAAAAATCTGGAAAAGGTTTCTAAAAATCTCAGTGTTTACTTAAGAAAGAAGCAAGCCACTACTAATGTTGAAGCAAAATACACACACAGACACACACACACACACACACACACACAAAGAAGTTATCTGTTTGAAGACTTAGATAATGAAATAGAACCTTGAGCAGGATTTCTCATGATCAAAAGTTGCTTCATAACTGTGGTGCTCTATCTCCAATTTTTATTTCCTGCAATACTATCTCAGGGCCACACCCACTGCTGTTCAGAGACATTTGTAAGATATCATACAAGTACTTATGTTTGTGAAAGTGAAGTAGGAATTAGTGCTTTGTACACAAGTAGCACCAGATCCCATCTGATCTTGGGAGCTAAGCAGGGTCAACTGGTTAGTAAGTGGATGGGAGACCACCAACAAATGCCAGGTGCTGTAGCGCTCCATTTCAGAGGAAGGAACTGGCAAAACCATCCCTGGGTACTCCTTGCTTAAGAAAACCCTAGGAAATTCATGGGGTCGCTGTAAGTCGAGAAGCAACTTGAAGGCACATGCATACACAACAGTAGCTATACTTGTGACCAGGGCCCAGGGGAATCCTAGAATCTGGTTCCCAGATACATCCTGCAAACCTCATGCTATTTTTCCTTGGTTTTTTTCCAGGCTGTGAGGCCGTGTTCTGGAAGTTTCTTTCTGATGTTTCACCTGCATCTGTGACTGGCATCTTCATCTTTATTCTCTGAGGATGCCAGCCACAGATGCAGGCAAAACATCAGAAAGAAACTATTCCAGAACATGGCTTCACAGCCCGGAAAAACCCCAAGGAAAATCTATGGATGCCGGCCGTGAAAGCCTTCGACTTCACACATGCTGTTTTCTCATGAGCTCCACACTATAATCTCAGAAAACTAGGTGCTAGCTTGTTATCTGCTGCTTCAGAGGGTAGAACTAGGTCTAATGGTTTTAAGTTACAGGAGGGCAGGTTTCAATTGAACATTAGAAGGAACTTCTTGACAGTGAGAGCAGTTCGGCAATGGAACCCATTGCCTAGAGAGGTGGTGGGTCTCCTTCCTTGGATGTCTTCAAAAAGAGGCTGAACAGCTACCTGCTGGGGATGCTCTAGCGGGAGATCCGCACTTGAGCAGGGGGTTGGACTTGATGGCCCATGAGGGCCCTTCCAAATCTATGATTCTATGAAAGCAATACAAGGTGCCCTTCTCATGGGAACACCTATATGTTTCACTGGGGTTATGTGCCTTCAAGTCTAACTTATGGTGAGCTTACCTTAAGGTTTTCTTGGCTAGATTTATTCAGAGGAGGTTTGCTATTGCCTTTCTCCTCCACGCTGGCTCTATATGCTTAATGCAAAAGTATTTTTTCTTATGAAACCACAGTTATGGAACTTCCTTCTTATCTGTTTTCAGATTCAAGCTGTCTATAAATATCAAACTTTAAAACTCTGACTTTTGAAGGAAAAGAACAGGACAATTTTGGAATATGGTATGGAAATATATTGTTCCATCCCCACAACGTTATCTGCAACAGTCCAAGAACAGGGATTGCATCATTCAAAATTCTTCCAAGAACCTGCTGTATCTCTTACCACTAAATATGGTTCACTTGATGGGAAGACAGAATCATTCCTTCCTCAAAGAGTCTAGTCCATTGATGTCCAACCTTTGGCCCTCCAACTGTTTTGGACTACAGTTCCCAGAATTCCTGACCCTTGGACCAGCTGGCTCAGGCTTCTGGGAATTGGAGTCCAAAACATCTGGAGGGCCAAAGGTTGGACACCGCAGGTCTAGTCCATCTTTGTTTAAGTAGGCAGGGTTTTTTTTTTAAAGGCAGCTGAATTAAATGGGCTAAATAATCCAACATGATCCTCAGCTAGAATTAAAGCCACTGAAGTTAATGATTAACAGGTCCCACATATTTCAATGGGTCTACTCTAGCTGGAACTAAAACTGAATTTAGCCCAGTGATTTGAGACTGAGTATTTTGGCTGCTTTCCTTACTTTAAAATTAGCTCTGCTTTTAACTTGGTTTATTGTTTACTCTAATATTTGATTGTGGGGGCCTTTTCTGTGATCCTGAAGATGATTTATAAATATTTTCATGATTAAATAAGTGATGTTTAGCTTGGAAGAGAAATTGAACTGCGCTTATAAACTAACCAACAAGTAGTACCACTCCCTCCCCATATAATAATGGTAGTTATAAACGCTCAAATAATAATCTCACCATAGCACTTTTTGTACTGTTATGAATAGCTTTCCATTTCTTAGCTTGCTTTATAAATCACTTTTTCTTGATTTTTTTTATAATTTTGCAGCAAAAGCAGTCATGAGACATACTGGAGATGAAGAAATTTGCCACGGCACTGATTAGCCATCAAAACATTATAAAAGATTCTTTTTAATATTGTTGAGGACTGACACAACAACCCGTCCCTAAATAACTCTGTAAGGCAGACCGCCCCCAAAAAGTTTTATGGTCAGTGGGATAGTCTGACTTTGGATCTCTCACGTCCAAACCCAAGTTACTGGATCCCTATGATAAGTAGTGGAACAGCAAGGAAAATACAAGTCACCATTTTTTAACCATATTGAGGAGAACACATACATACACTGAAGATACCTATCCTGAACAAATATAGCACATTACTAGCAGAGTATGGGAGGGACAGGACCAGGTGTATAGTAACTCATATTTTGTGTCTGGTTGCTTACGTAGCAATTTTATAACAAACACACACATGCACACGTTCATGGTACAATCCTATATAACAGCAGTGTGCAACTGTTGCACTGGGGTATGAGAGGGCAGTTTTACCACATTTTGCCCCACCAGCCATTTTCAGTCCCAGGAGATGCCTTTTTTACAACAGGAAAGGGCACAGAAGTAACTTTCTGTTTGTTTGTTTATTTGTTTTTGTTTTGAAGAACTCTCCTGGGCCTAAAATGACCTGGGGTGCCTCAAATGTGACCAAAATGTCCCCTAGAGTGCTACACTTTGTCTGCCCCTGCTATATATACTGAGCTTGGTAGATTACAGTAGGACCCCTGTATCCACTGATTCGTTATCCACTGATTCAATTATCCATGGGACACAAAACAGCACACCTACCATAGAGTCTTCCTAGAAAATATGTCCTCACTAGCCATTTTTCTAGGTCCTCCAAGGCAACTCTGTAGTATTTTAAACCCAAAGTTCCATTATTTTCAATGGTGTTCACTATTATCCACGGTTTTCGGTATCCACACTCCCCCCAGAACCAATCCCCAGTGGATACGGGGGTCCTACTGTACTTTTTTTTTGGCTGGGTGGGTGTTTCTCAAGAGTTATAGTCCAAAAAAAGGAACATTTCCCAGCTCTGTTGTTGTTGTGTGCCTTAAAGCCATTATTTTGACTTATAGCGACCCAAAGGTGAATCTATCAGAGGGATTTCCTGGCCAGATTTGTTCAGAGGAAGTTTGCCTTTGCCTTCCTCTGAGGATGAGAGAGTGTGACTTGCCCAAGGTCACCCTTTGGGTTTCTGTGGCCATGTGGGGATATGAACCTTGGACTCTCCGTATCCTAGTCCAACATTGAAACCACTACGCCACATCACCTCTACGCAGAAGTCAGACTTAGTGAACTGGGGGGGGGGGTTACTTCTCAATCGATAGGCAAAGGACTGAGACCAGACCTATATGACCATTTCAACTTCTTGCTGCTTTTAGCTTGCTTCTTTTGAGTAATGAGCTTTTCCCCCTGAGGAAATAAAGCTTTCAGATTTCTCAACATCATTTTTGTGATGCCCCTTTCAAAACGAAGCAAGTGCCTAGTCATGAACTGGAGAGAAAGAGAAGGCATTTCTGTGAATTTCCTATCAGCCCTCTACAAAATGCCCAGGAAACAATGGAGGAGAAGTAGTTTAGAATTAACACACAGTCATGAGCCAACAATAAAGAAGGGAACAAACATGGATGCCCTCACTGACCCAACGGACTTTTATGGTGAAAAAGAGAGAGCTTGTTACCAACCAGTATGCAGAAATAGGGGTTGGTAATTTTGGAAGGTCTGCCACCTCCAGAGTAGAGATATACATCTTTGTAAATGTCATTTCCACATGCAACAGTGAATAATTTATTCTATTCTATTCTTCTCCCTGCTGTAAGAAAGTCCTCAAGAGCTATGTAACTTTCTTTATTATTATTATTATTATTAAAGTTATCAGTCATACAGTGTCTTGTTACATTCTTCCTATGCATCCTCATAGGGGAAATATACATAAACATGTACTGTATATAGAAACATACACATATACATATAGTCTCATACCAAAGCATATAAATAATGTTTCCCTTAATCTTTAACTCCCTTATCTTCTATAGACCCCCCCCCTAATATGGACAAAATATTAAAATATTGGAATAGTGACTTCCTCTGTAAAATAACTCAAAGGGTTTTTTATTATTTCCCTTGGCATTGACCTTCCATCCCATATAAGAGCTATGTAACTTTCAAGGACCATTAGACTTAATTCTGTGCAAAAATCCACATTTTTAAAAAAGTAGAATAGTAAGTTTTCTGAGCAGCAATGTTGTTTTCTGCACAGTGTGGGGGTTTTTTCCTGTAGGAAAATGACACACACAGGCTTCTTTATGCAGAAGAGTCCTAAACTTCAAAGATTTTCATCATGCTGGAATGTAATACTCATCAGAAAAATCCTTTTTCAACCACTGATTGAATATTTTCTAATATTTTCTGAAATTATTTCCATCCTTACATTATCCTGCCCTGAACCTTTGCAGGCCACATCCTCATAATCTGGGTTATTCCGCCACAAACTAAGACTTGGCAAAGGTTATCTAATCAACCTCTGTTCCCTTCTCCACCTGAAAAATGGGGTTATAAAAGAGAGCTAGTTCCATATCCACCCCAAAGCCACTACAACATGGGAAAAAGCAAGATATAAATACAGTAATTAATAGCACCAGCTGCAATCCTATGCAAGCTTATGTGATAGTAAGTCCCATTGAACTCAGTGGGACTTGTTTCCTAGAAAACACTAAAAGGATCCATGTAAGTTGCTCAGTAATGATTCTTTCTAACTGAATGTGGCCAAAAGGAAGAGACCAGTTTCCCATTGATGGGGCTTCTGGAGAACCAAACAAATTGAGATGTTGGACAAATGTGCAGCATTAATGCCTAAAAGACAACCCATGAGGTGGCGGATGGGGGGGACCAAACGGATGGAGATAATTAAATCAATCATTCAGTAACTTCTGAAAAGCTGTACAGGTGATAAGGGGTGGGAATCAAGGCCTTACTGAACTATAATGGATAAGAAGCCTTGTTTTTATTTATTTAATTGATTAATTTATATCCCACTTTCCCCCCTAACATGAGACCCAAAGCGACTTACAACACCGAAACAGCATGCAACTAGAAACCTGATGATACAAAAATTACTAAACCATTAAATTTGCCATCATGTTAAAATACCTATAATTTTAAAAAGTCTAAAAGTGTTTTAAACATCTGACTATAAAGATAAAAATTAACCACCACCACCCTTTTGCACATTAAAAGGATTCAATACTGGGTAAATATACCACCCAAATTTGCAGATAGCGGGCTACCCAAATCCTTTACATTTGTGGTGGCTGATTGCTCCAGCCAGGGAGTAGGTCCCAGGTTACTGAAGTCTTGGCCCAGCCTCTGCAGTTTCAGAATCAAGGTTTACAGAATCCCTCTTTCCATTAAAGCCCTTGGTTAGCCTCTCTAGATGTTTATATTCTAAAAGAGCTGCTTCTTAGTCTTTTGGTATCAGATTGCAACAAGTTGATGGATTGGTGGGTTCTGTGTCTTTGGACGATAGATAAATACAGTAAAACTTAAGGGCAGCTCAGCAAGGAATGGAAGTTTGTCTTTGGATGAACAGGTGGGCAAGGATGTAGGGATGGACACTGGGGTTTGAGGGAATATGCTTCCCAATTACTGGGACAGCAACCAACAAAACATCCTTCCTGGAAAGATGACAAGAGAGTCTGACTGCAATAGCCCTACCTGTGGTTAATACCCAAAGATCTCCCACTTTTAAACATGATTAAAGAAAGGGTGCTGTGGGTACCACATGTTAACTCATAAAGGCATCCTTGCTCTAGCTTTCCTTTCTTTCCTTCTTTCTTTCTCCCCTTCTGTGGAGGCATCAGCCTCTTCCCTCAGATGGATGAAGTAAACCAGTGGTTCTTAACCTGTGGTCCATGAACACCCAGGGGGCCGCAATGTCCTCAGGGGGGGTCCACAAAGGTTTGAAGTCTGCTCAGCTCACATGACAGCAGCTAAGGCAAAGGCTGGCTGGCTTGGCCTGCGCACTGATGCTCAATCCTCTCCAGCCACAAACTTGCAGGAAGAAGCAGGAGAAAAGTCTTCCCTCCCCTCCAGTGCCTCTGTTTAAATGTTTAATGGTTTAATGGAGGGTGTAATTGTACTGTTATTATTATTATCATCAGGTATTATTATTATTATTATTAGGGGATTAAACCTTGAGTTAAGTCTTGGGGGTTTGTGCCAACAAAAAAATTTAATGGGGGTCCCTGGTAAAGAAAAGGCTAAGAACCATGGAAGTAAACCATGGAGATGCTGCTGAGCACAGAGATGTTCCTAAGGGTGAAGAAGGGTGGGTGGGTGCCTTGGCCTGCAAGTGTGCATTGATGTTCCATCCTCTTCAGAAGGGTTAATGGATGGTGTAATTGTATTATTATTATTATTATTATTATTATTATTTATTTGGTATTATTATTGAGCTACTGAAGTAAACCATGGAGATGCTGCCGAGCAGAGATGTTCCTAAAGGTGAGGAAGGGTGGGTGGCACACAGGCCAGCTGGAAATCCTGCATCTCATTGGGGGGGGGGGCTTGAGCCCTGGGGTCCATGGAGAAGGGGGTGTCCCCCCTACCCAACCCCGGGCCGCATTTCCCCAGGTGGCACCAACGCTGGGGATGGCTCAGTTGGCGCCTGGACTACTTCTAGTGGGCGGGCCCTCCCGTGGTCATCCAGGCACTCCTGGCTGGGGGGGGGGGGGCGCCTGGCTTTGGGGAGGTGGGCTGCGAAGGGAGGGCTCCCACCCCACCCCCCAAAAAACAACCCCGCCTCACCGTAGATCATGGCCAGGCCGGTCTCGTGGAGGAAGCGGGCGCGGCGGTGCTTGAAGAGCCAGATGGTGAGGATGGTGAGGGTGAGGAGGAGGATGAAGATGAGCAGGTTGGCGCTGTCCTGCCGGTGGCTGGCCTCGGCCGCCTTCTCGGACACGATCTCCTCCTCCAGGGCCACGGGGGGACCCAGCTCCGCCGCCTGCGCCCCGGCAGCCCCGCGTCCACCCCAGACCCAGCCGCTGCCCAGCGCCGCCCGCCACAGCGCCAGCAGCCGGGGCGCACCGCTTCGCCAGGGAGGCGCCTGGGACCCGGGGGCGGCCATGGTGGGCACCCTCCTTTCCCTCTCCGCCGCCCAGGCCGGGACTGGGGGAGGAAGAGCCGAGGAAGAGGAGGCGGCGGCGGCGGCGCTGGAGCTGCTCCTCCCGGGCCTCCGCCGAGAGAGGCAGGCAGGCAGGCAGGCAGGCAGCGAGGAGGAGCCAGGCGGCGCAGGCGCGTCCAGCAGCAGGGCGCACGGCCAGCAAAGCGGGCGCTTGGAGAGCCCCGGGGGCCCCCCACGCCCCAGCGAAAGGGGTGCGGGCGGAGGGCCCACGGGGAAGCAGCCCCGCGGAGAAGGCCGGCGGAGAGGCTTCGGCAAGCCCTGGGGGGGGGGTGGCTCTTCCCTTCCCCAAAGTCTGCTGTGGCCTCTCCAAAAGGCAAACGGTTTAGTTTTAGTTTTTGCAAGAAAACAAGCCTTAGGTTGGTTGGTTGGTTTTTGGCCTCCCCCAGAGTCTGCTGTGGCCTCTCCAAAAGGCAACCGTTTTAGTTTTTGCAAGAAAATCAGCCTTTAGGTTGGTTGGTTTTTGGCCTCCCCCAAAGCCTGCTGTGGCCTCTCCAAAAGGCAACCGTTTTAGTTTTCGGTTTTGCAAGAAAATGAGCCTTAGGTTGGGTGGGTGGTTTTTGGCCTTCCCCAAAGTCTGCTGTGGCATCTGCAAAAGGCGACCTTTTTAGTTTTAGTTTTTGCAAGAAAACAAGCCTTAGGTTGGATGGTTGGTTTTTGGCCTCCCCCAAAGTCTGCTGTGGCCTCTCCAAAAGGCAACCGTTTTAGTTGTAGTATTTGCAAGAAAATCAGCCTTAGGTTGGTTGGTTGGTTGGTTTTTGGCCTCCCCCAAAATCTGCTGTGGCATCTGCAAAAGGTGACCTTTGTAGTTTTAGTTTTTGCAAGAAAATCAGCCTTAGGTTGGTTGGTTGGTTGGTTTTTGGCCTCCCCCAAAGTCTGCTGTGGCATCTTCAAAAGGCAACATTTTTGTTTTATTTAATTTTTTAGGAATGTTTTTATTAGATTTTTCAATACAAAAAGAAGGAATAAGTAAACAACATGCACAATTGTATAATAAAGTCAAACCATTTACTTTATAGCCATCTCATAAAGTTGGCTATTAAAGTCTTTAAATTGTATCCCACAATTGGAGCAAACTTGTTTTTCTGCTGCTCCAGAGACTAGGACAGAGAGCCATGCATTGACTCAAATGACAAAAGATATTCCACTTAACTATTAGAAAGAGCTTCCTGAGAGTATGAGCTGTTTGGCAGTGGAATGCACTGCTTCAGAGTGTGGTGGAGTCTCCTTCTTTGGAATTTTTTTTGGGGGGGGGGGATTAGGAATTTTTTTATTGAAATAAGGCCATTCTACTGAAAAATACACCAAACCACAAAATGGCCATCTGATTGTGTGTTCCTGCATGGCAGAATGGGGTTGGACTGGATGGCCCTTGGGTTCTCTTCCAATTCTATGATTCTACTGTCATTCTCTATCCACTCCCCATAATTTTCAGTATTATTTTCTAATATTTATTATTTCACTTTTCAAAAGTTCTTCCCATTTTCCCTAGTCTTTTTTGAAACTTTGTGTTGCCTTTCCCTTTAACAAGCAAGTTAGCACGTCCATTTCGACTAGTTAATTTAATTGCTACGTCAGCTTTTTTGTGCACACTACAGCCCTCTCCAAAAAAGGCTGATATACCTTTCTTTATTAAAAAAAAAAAGTACAGTATAGGAGAAAACAGCATCTTTTTTCTGTAGATTATGAAGGACTTCACACAAGACTGTTTTTGAAGAAGTGGGATTGGAAATCCAAAAGGGAAATTTATATGCCAAATAAAATCTTTTTAAGGTCTTGAAGGCACCACAAGAGTTGTGAAACGTAGGGAGAGCAGTGTTATTGACGCTAAGGCAAATTCCAAAGTTCATATTGTGGTCCTAGCTTTATTAGGCTGGATTTGTGGGGTTTTGCAGAAACAGACTAACACTGTGATCTACCCTAACTGAGGAATTTTTTACAACTCTATTCTGTTCCTTATACTTAGGATCGCAGCTTGAGATCCCACTCTTTGGGCTTTGAAGTAAACCCTACTCATTCTGACGGCGCTCGTATTTCCAATCCAAAAATACGTGTTTACTTGGAAGAGTCTCCATTGAGTTCATTTTCTGGAATATGGCCCCTTAAAAGGGTTCAGGTTGCAACTGAACCCACTGCACAGAAAGGGGTTAAGACACACTGCAAGAAACTGCAAGAACAGCATTATCTTCTCATGCTATCATTAAGAATGACAGGAGTGTGACAGAGCATAAATTAGCCACACAATGCACAGCTTGTGTTCAGAGTACTAAGTTACATTTTCCTCCTGCAGGAAACAACAGAAAGAATGCAAGTTTTCCTTTTGCATGTATTGGGAGGCAATTGAACAAACTCCCCCAAAGAGATCCTGTAGCTCCTTTGAAACTAACTGGGGGAAATATAAATTTCTAGCATAAGTGTTCTTGGACTCTTTAGTCCTCTTCATCAGATGATAAAATGGAGTCCACAAAAATTAATCCTATCCATTTCTTTGCTCATTTGTCTCGATGGTGCTACGATTACTTTATATCTTTTTATGCTGTAACTATGGGCCTCTGCAACAAGGCAGATGAGTTTCGAAGTCCTTATTAGCATCATGGCCAAAACATTAACAGTTGTCCAGTGTACAGAAAGCTTCCTTTTGTATTAATTACCTTGTAAGGTCCTTTTTGCATTAGCTTGGCAGTTTGAGGCTGGTGAAGATATGAAGGCTCAGAATGGACCTTGGGAGTGAATTTTCCTCTATTGCTAACCTGCTTGTACAGTTCTTATAGCTATGAAAGGGGGTAAATGGATGATAATTGTACATGTTGGTTTTCTTCGTTTGCCTCTGCAATTTATGACCCCTGGGAGTCCAATACTCGAGCCACTATACCATGCTATTCTTAAAAATAATGTTACAGATTATTATAACAACATTAAATATTGAAAATAGGGATTTGGAGGACCTTACCACTGCGGTATGATATAAAGGCCACTTCAAAAATAATATAAAACCTTTTACACTAAAGTTACAATGATTTTGTATGGAACCTTGCAAAAAGACATCTGCCCCAGTAGCCATCAATGTGTCAGTTGATTTAATGCCTTAATTAAGTGCTGTATGAAGCAGTACTTTGCATCAATAGCCAATCAATTTATCACTGTCTAAAATTTATTGCAAAAGACACAGAGAAAACAACATTGCCTACTCTTTCTGTGTATATAATTTTATCAATCTACTGTACAGTATATCAATTTCCTACTGCCAGGGGTATTTCTCCCCTAAACTAGAAATTTCCAAACACTTCCTATTTAATGTTAATCCTTTTCTGCACTTTTTCCAGTACTATTTTGCACTGGAGCTAAATGGGGTAAAGGGTATTAGAAATGCATATACTGTATTTCCATAAAGGCATTATGATAGTGGTAGTTTTATTTTCAGTTTTTCTTCCAATCACCCATGGCAAGGAGTTTGCATTTTTCACAACTGCCATAAGCCTGGTGTTTTAATCGAGCTATCTATCATGACCTCGCTTTTTTTTTCATGAACAAAGCCAGTCCAGACCTCCTCAGTGCATTATTCATTTTATATTTACCCACACTGAATGTAATTTGTCATTCTGTTGCCCAGGCACTCTGTTTTGCAAGATCTGTTTATGTTTTGTTGTTTCATGTATTTCTTGCATATAAACTGAAAAAATAGTAACTTAAATCAGATGGTTTGTTGCTGTTTTTAAATAATACTAGCTCCATTACAGCTTCTTGGCAGATTCTATCACTTATGTTTTTAATTTATGTATCTTTTAAAATGAGATGACTATAGGAGTGGAAACTTCAGTACCTTTGAGACTGAGAGAAGAAAATTGTAGCATAAATTTTCCAGGGGTAGAGAAATAATCCCTGTGGAAACTGGATTATTTGCAGGACTCCTTCCTATGGAATCCTGGGATTTGTAGTTTGGTGAGGCACCAGTACCCTGTCAGAGAAGGCTAAAGGCCTTGTAAAACTATAAATCCCAGGATTCCATGGGGAGGGCCTATGCAAATACTCCAGTTTCAAACTGGATTATTTGTGTCGTGTGGATTGGTCTACATCCTCAGATGCATGGAGTCCAAAGCTCTCAAAGGTGCTACAAGAGCCCCTTGCTTAATAATTTATCTAGTTTCTCTCTCATTTTCCCAACTGTGCATTATCGGTTTTCCAAATGCACATTTTTCACCCCTGCACTTAAAAAAAACTGACTTCAATAAATATTTTCAGAGATAGCTATGTCAGTCTGTTTTAGCATAAAAAGACATAAAGGAGGCCAGTAGCACCTTTGAGACTTAACTGGGAAGTTTATAGCAGCTTTAATGGACGCAGTCAGATAAAGTAATCTATGAAAGTTTATGCTACAAATGTCTTCCAGTTAGTCTAAAATGCTATGGGAGTTCTTTATGTCTTTATATCAATAAACATAATATTATTCAATAAGGGGCATCCTGAGGTATGGGGAGATATTTAATATTGGTTTCTAACCTTGTATATTTTGGTTATAGAAAGAGTGCAATTTAGGATTTCATATGCTTTTGTCATATGCAGGTTTTATGGTTGATTGTTGCTAAATTTTGGGTCTTTGGACTGCAATAAAATTATAATGATATTTTTGTTATATGTATTTGTCAACTTTGTTTTATATTAGATAGCATGGGGGGTGTACTGTATTTCTTTGTGGACAATTTGTTTTACAATTGCATTGTATAATTTTACATTTGCATTATTTCCTCTTTCCCCTATATATGTGTGCGAGAGAGAATACTATATATATATATATATATATATATATATTAGGTTGCACACTTTTGGCAGGGCTGACTCATTTTTGTTGCCCATTTACTTGTAAAGCTCCACGTATACACTAATGGCAGTATATAAATAAATGGTGATGATGATAATAATAATAATAATAATAAGGTGGCCAGAGCTTCAGCTACCCCGTTTCTACCCATTCGTCCCTCAGTCACACGATTTGATTTGATATTTTGGCTGAAGCAACAACCAAAAAAAAGGCGCCAAAAATTGTCTGAGGAGAAATAACGGCCACAGTTACTCCCCTTAGCCACGCCCCTTTTCCAGAACGTCTTTCTCTTCCAGAAGCCACGACCACTCAGCTCGGCCTGCCGGTCCCTCACTCCTTAAGCTCCGCCCCCTAATTGTCCACAGGCACCCTAGCGGCGCATCCTTGCAACGTCATTTCAACGAGCCGAAGGGTGGGCGGAGGCTCCTCCTTCCCTCTTTGCGTCGCTCTCAGCCCCTCGCCCTCAACGCCTTGTACGCATGCGTGCGGGCACCGACCCGCACGCTGTGCGCATGCGCGTCCTCCGGCTCGGCTGCGGGAGGAGGAGGAGGGTGGAAGATGGCGGCCGCCTCACTGTGGAAAGGGCTGGTCGGAGTCGGGCTCTTCGCCTTGGCGCACGCGGCCTTCTCCGCCGCTCAACGTGAGTGACAGACTGACAGATAAACACCTTCCCTCTAGCCTCCTTTCCTACCGACACTCGGGAAAATCGAGGCAGGCTTCGGGCCTCCGCTTCCTTCCTTTCCCTCCCCCCCTCAACCGAACTTCCTGCTCGTGAAAGCTACGGGTGCCGAGAAGCGAATGTGGGCCCTTCGGCTGTAGTTAGGGGCTGCCTGGGCTGGGAGGCGGAGGCATGGAGGGTCCTCCAGGAGTAAGGAAGGCGGCGGGAGGAGGTTTAGGCCTCCCATTTCCTCACCTGGAAGACTTTGGAGTCCAGTTCTGGGCCCCACAGTTCAAGAAGGATATGGAGAAGCTGGAACGAGTCCAGAGGAGGGTGACCAAAATGGTGGGAGGTCTGGAAACTTTGATTCCCTATGAGGAGCATCTGAGGGAGCTGGGCATCTTTAGCATGGAGAAGAGAAGGTTGAGAGGTGTCATGAGAGCCCTGTTTATTTTTAGTATTTATTAAGTATGTTTTATTTTTTTTTATTCATTTAATTGTATTTTAAGGGTGGGTGGGATGGAGGGTCTTGAATGTATATTTTAAATGCTGTAAGCTGCCCCGATTGTGTTTGTAGAGGGGCAGGATTATTATTATTATTATTAAATATTTGAAGGGCTGTCATATGGAGGATGGAGCAAGCTTGTTTTCTGCTGCTCCAGAGACCAGGAGGTGCAGCAATGGACTCAGGAAAACAGATTCCAGCTAAACCTTAGGAAGAACATCCTGACAGTAAGAGCTGTTCGGAAGTGGAATATACTGCCTCGGAGTGTGGTAGAGTCTCCTTCTTTGGAGGTTTTTAAACAGAGGCTGCATGGCCATCTGTCGAGAATGCTTTGATTGGGTATTCCTGCTTGGTAGAATGGGGTTGGACTGGATGGCCCTTGAGGTCTCTTCCAACTCTATGATTCTATGATTTTTGTAGACAGGTGACAGACTAGCCCTGGAACTTGCTTGCCAGTTCGAGGGGCTAAATATTGGAAGCCAGTAGTGTTTTGCAAAGGAAAAAAAGTGCTTTTAGCTGAGTGACAGTCTCTCACACACACGCACACGTTTATGACCAACACTGCTCCTTCCAGGCCAATATTGTCGACACTTGTTGACTGGAAGTAGCAGCTCTCTAAAGTAGTGTTTCTTAGTCTGTGGTCCAGGGACCCCCAGGGGTCCGTGATGTCCTCACAGGGAAGCAGGAGAAAAGGCTTCCCTTACGCTCTAGTGCCTCTGAGGGAAGATTTAATGGATGGTGTAATTGTATTGTTGTTGTTGTTGTTTAAAATCTTGTGTTAAATCTTGGTGCGGGGTGCGGCAACAAGAGATATTTAGAGCTGTTTGAGAGTGGAATACACTGCTGCCCCAGAGCTTGGTGGAGTCTCCTCCTTTGAAGGTTTTTAAACAGAGGCTGGATGGCCATCTGTCTGTCAGGAATGCTTTGATTATGTATTCCCACGTGGCAGGTGGTTGGACTGTATGGCCCTTGTTGTCTCTTCCAGCTCTATGATTTTGTGATGAAATTCTGCTTTAGAAGTCAGAGTGTGACAACAGTAGGACTTGAGATGCTCCATAGTTGGAAATAGGACTAGGTGTATAGGTTAGTGTCATGGGTATGAAGTCTTTGAAATATGCCTGGTGGAGTGGAAGAAACATAAAGAGCTAAGTGGGTTGACCATAGGCAATGTTGGGAGAACTATGGTGATGCTAGCCTAAAAGCAGCCAGTGAGTAGCAGTGATATAAGGACACAGAAAGGTGATATAGTATCAAGGGGAATTTAGGGATGTACAGAGCATATTGTGGATTGGGATGGAAATAGACAAAAGTCTATTTGGTAACTGGGTGAATGATTTTGCTGGCCTGTTGTAGGTCCAAAGGATTGCTTGGGCAGATGGCATGCCACCAAACGGTGACCTCGAAGACTGGTGCCTTCCTTAAATTAAAAAAAAAAACCACAGCTTGATTAAAATAAAGTACATGTGATATGAATGCCTTTCTCTGGATCATCTTAACCTAATGTAGATTATAATTTGTGTGTTAGGGTCTGTCATCTCTGGTATGTACAATGTTAGAACTTAAAATGTTAAAATAGTTAGAGATGTCTCCCTGTCCTTAATTATTTGTACTTGCCCCTTGATCACGACAAGATTTATTACTGGTGTAGCAGTTAAGAATACTCCCTGATAGCGATTTCTCTTTTGTGTGGGAGATAGTGACAGACTAAATGAATGTGCAACTTTGGGTCTGGTATTTGAAGAACGGTCCACAACTTGCTTATTCAGTTGTGCCTGCTGGATACGTTTCTCTCATGGTGCATTATGGAGACGATCTGAACACTGATTCATCAAATCAGGCTTGGAAGGTCAAATACAACTTGAAGCAATGGGAGAGCATAACTGGGAACAAGCAGGAGGTAGCCTTCAGCTGTAGAAGAGCAGATAGAAGATCCTGTCATGAGGCTTCTTTCTGTGCTCTGTGGATATAACAAAGAGAAATCAAATTCATTTACCAGTTCCCCTTTATTTTACAGATCGTTCCTATATGAGGTTAACAGAAAAGGAAGATGAAACCTTGCCAATAGATGTAAGTCATTAAACTTTAGGTTTGGCTGTGATCCATAGGATGACATATTTGTATGTAAAGTAGTTCATTTGTGATTCGTAATAGAGTAATTGGGCTAACAGAGTCCAAGAATAAATTGGACCCCTTTTGACTGGTTTGTGCCCTGTATATCTTGATTCCTAGCTTTCATTTGGTTTTTGTTCACTTTATCCTGTTCTCACAGACTGAATTTGAATTGTAATGTCTCCCTGTTCCTTCCCCAGTCAAGTGTACAAACTTCCAGCCTTAATGAGATTCTCATTGTGCTGTGCCTGTGTTGAAAGTGCCCTAAAATTTGGCACCATTCCACCTCCCTTCAAAACATCCCTTCAGGAATTCCCCAGAAAGTCTCTGCCCTTACTCCCTGAACTCTGCAGAACAAACAACTCAATCCCCCTGATATTTGTTTGGAACTGTTTGATCCTCTATAACACTAGTTATCATCTACTGTGATGCTCCTTCTAACTTTAGTAGTCAAGATTTTGATTCTGCCCAATGATTTTGAGGAATCTGAGAATCCTCTGAAAGCTGGATTTCAAACAGTCCTGATGGATACGCTGCAAAAACTACATCTGATTAGAACAAGCTCCAAAAAGGTTTATGCCATTGTATTACATTTTTCTTTGAAGTAACACAAGATATTGTATTATTTAATAAGTATACCTAAAGGTACCAGATCCTGTCTGATCTTGGAAACTAAGCAGTATCAACCCTGGTTATTACTTGGATGGGAGATCACCAACAAATACCAGGTGCTTTAGGCTCTTATTTCAGAGGAAGGAACTGGCAAAACCACCTTTGAGTATTTCTTGCCTAGGTGACTTGAAGGCACATGCACACCACCACCACACACACTATCCCATTCTTTTTCTCATAAGGGTCTTTGGAGTACATAGTAGATATAGTTAAACGACAATGCCAGGGTTCATATTTTTGCTCAGACAAACAGCCTGGGGCACTTCATGTCTGAGACTAGAAGATGGTCTACTATATCTCACAGTTCTGAAACACAAAGACTAACCAGTTTGAAAGATACAGCGTACTAGGATAGACCAAGTGAAAGAGAAATTCTATCCACATTTAATGGCTGTTTTTTTTCCTCTTTAACCTGTTACAGATAGTTCTTCAAACCCTGTTGGCCTTTGCAGTTACCTGTTACGGGATAGTACATATTGCAGGAGAATTTAAAGATATGGATGCAACCTCAGAACTAAAAAATAAGTATGTTTCTTTTACTCCTTTCTTTTCACTGCTGTTGCAGTTTCCCTTAATAGCAATAGCACTTCTATTTCTATACTGCTTATCAGGGCCAAAGCACTCCCTAAGCAGTTTTCAGTGTGCTAGCTAATTGCCCCCAACAAGCTGGTACTCATTTTACCAACCTACAGAAGGATGGACGGCTGAGTGAACCTTGGAGCACTGTAGGATTGAACTTACAATGTTGTGGCTGCAGTACCGGTATTTAACCACAGTGTCATCAGGACTCCTTAATGCATTGCTCATGATTTCTTTTCTGGTAGCCTTACAGAGCTATTGAAGAAGCAGTGAAGGGTGGGCACTCTTGCTCTTTCCTTCTTCTACTCAACTGTAGGGAAAGCTGGCACCTCTCCCAAACTCCTCCCTGCCACACAGAGCAAAGTTGAAAGAAACCTGGCCTTTGTTGCATGTTATTGTCATAGGATAGATCTCTGAATGGCTTGTGGTCATGATGGCTGTACTGAACCTCCATCCGGGACAAAATTCCACTAAATACCATTTGCTAAAGGGGCAACTACACGAGAGGGTTTTGTGTTTCTCCCCGGCCTGTCTGTTGTGGGAGCCATGATACTAAAGAGATCTTTGGTCGGATTCAGCAAAAGAGCTGCACTTACCATGATAAGAATCTAAAGTAAATTTTCCCAGAAAAGATTAAGGCTATTGGAAGTGGAAGTATTAGAGCACTGATTTGAAGGGAGGATAAGGGTGATGAGTTGAGATTTAACTTAAAAGATTTGTATCAGGTCCTTTAAACATCACTTTGCAATACTAGTTATGGGAGACATTAGATTGGGATCTGTTTGTAGCACTGTGGGTGATTTGCAGTAGATCAGGAAGGGCTTTTGACTCACAGTTGTCTACAAAGTCCAGTAATTGCGCTCCTTAGTTATATTGGTAGAAAAAGAATGTTTGGGGGAAAACAGGAGAGAGAGGAGGAAGAAGGACTTGTGAGCTTGGTTCTGGTAATGATGACAAATTCCTCCCCTGAGCACCCTGTTCCCTTAATTCCTAATTTATATCTGACTGCCTGAACCACTGTTTTGCACCAGGCTTCCATTGGTAAATCCCAGAATCCTAGTAAAAGTAAAAGAGCCTATATTCCTGAAGACTGTCCACAGAAGGATCATGGCAGTTTACCACAGTTCAATGTGTGTAGTATCTTTTTCACAGATGAGCTGATTATCAACTGATTGTTATGACTCGTTGTTAATTGCATTCTCTCCCTTCTGTTTCTCTTTCATTTTAAGGACATTTGACACATTAAGGAATCATCCATCCTTCTATGTATTTAATCACCGGGGTAGAGTATTATTCCAGTCCCCAGACACTGTCCATTCTTCCTCCAACCAGGATGCTTTGTTGTCCAGCACATCACTGAAGTTACGAAAACTTGAACCTCTCCGCCGTTAAGATTTTTACAGATGATTCTAAAAATAGAACAGGACGCTAAGCTATAATATTTGAGTTGGGGATGTAAACTTTTTTTTTTATTTCTGGAGCAGTATTTATATTGATCTTCCAGACTTTATAAGATATATATATATATATATAAATATATAAAAAATATTGAAAAGGACCTTCTTTGAACACTGTTAATGACAATTACTGATTTGTGAATTGGCAAACAGTGTAAGCTATTGCTAGAATTATGCTGTGAAAAATACATCTTACCTTTCATCCATTAAAACACTATTGCAGTTGATTCACTGAAAACAATTTCTATATTACCAAAAAGCAAATGATGGTTTTAAATGCAACAGATAAGCACAGAGAAAGGGAGTACTCTATTGGCATGTGCTGTGTTGTTGAATGCAGAGGAAGGGGGCGGCTACGCGCTGTGTCCGTCTGTTCCTCTCCTCATCCATAGAAGACAGATGATTGTTATTTTCATGTCTTTAGCACTTTTGGCTGAAGTATTGGGGCCACTGTGCGATATGAGCTCAACGGCAAAAGGCAGAACCATTCAAGACAGACTGCTCTTAAGTTGGGAGCGCAACCCACAGTGTCACTAGAAGACAAAAGCTTCCATTGTCTGTTGGGCAATGTCCTTGAGCTATCTTGAAATACAGGTATTGAAGGAAGATGGACTGCTTCTCACAAGAAATCTGTGACTGAGGAATCTAATCAACCACCAGTGAAGGGGTGTTGAATAAAGACAGCTGTTGTCCCATCTGGTTTTTTGCTTCATGCTCCCTCTGCCTACGACTTGGCTCTGTGCTACACACAGTGTGAAACAACAGGGTCACTGCGTGGCTGAGGACTATATATGCCCAGGCAAGGGTAGGAGAGCTTGAATGAATTAATGGCTTATAACTTGCCATGTACACTCAAGGAAAGGTTGCAGACCGCTTATGTTCTTCTTGCTCTAATGTTCATGTTTCTCGATTTTTCTATTCTTAAGAAGGCATTTTTGATTCAGTTCCTGCCATTTGTACGTGTGCTATCTTATGGGGAAAGCTTGTAGTTCATCTGTGGAGGAGATGCTGCATTCTTGTTTGCCCAATTGAACATGTTTGACTTGTTTTTCCTCACTGTGGCGTTCCTTCTTTCTGCTAGCGGCATTTTGATGGCTAGGAAAGATTTGGGAGTCATCAGCCTTGGAGCATGTGAGATGTTCTGATAGATTATAGGTTCATTTCCATTTACTAAATATTAGTTCCCTCCATTGGATTTCCACAGTATTCAGCTAGTGACCAGGGGTGCAGGAAAGTTATCCTCTGGCTTTGTTTCAAGGCATGTTGAAAAGTTTTCCCACAGGTTCTCTGCTGGGAGAGCAAGGAATGCACTCTCTGCAACTTGTGAAGTGTGGTGTCACTATATTGCTGCATTACTGGAGCTTCTGGTAAAACATTTTGTACATAGTGGTGTATGGCAGCCTTCCCATGACTAGAGTACTGCTCCCATCCGTTCCAACCAGCAGAGCTATGCGGTCAGGAAGAATGGAGTCATAATCCAACCAGGCTAGAGGCTGGAGAACTCTTATACCAGTTCTTTTCTACAGCAGGAGTGGAGTTTGTGCGGCCCTTAAGATGTTATACTTCCCCCCTGCCCTTGCCATTATTATTGCAGTTCAACCTGGAGAGCAGCAGTTTCTCCTTTCCTGCACTTCATAGAGATTATCTCAACAAGAAAACCAAGCACAAGGGAAAGACTAGGATACTGAAGCTTTGATAAGGATGGAGAAGATGTGGCCTTGTTTAAATGAACCAGATAGCCCATCCAGTTCATTGAAGCTCCTTTCAGTGTTATGGTCCTTCTTGTGGGTAGATGTTGACACATTCATCTATCCTTTTGTTCAGTCCCACCTGCCACCAATGAAGGGGCAAACTGATAGCACTAGCATAGGGAGAGTAGATTGCTGGCAGACTTAATTCTTTCTTTTCTCTCAAAGATAGAGCAGTAAGGCTCCAATTTGTGCTGAAAAGTGCTGGTTGACTGGAGTCTGTGACTCCACTCTCCTGGATGGTCCAGTGCAGTACTTCCTTTGAGCTAGTGCCTCCCAGCATCATTCTCCAGAAGTATACTCACTGACAAACTTCAATGGTGTTTTTTCCTGTTCCAGTAGTACTGTTCTCCCAGCACACCATGCTGTGCTCTAATATGAATTGAGCCTATATTGGTGCGAGACACTCTTGTAACCCAGTTCCCAGCATGCAAATACACAGAATAAGCTGCAAGACAGGAGAAAGATGCTTACCCAAATCCATTCCACAAAGCAGTACTGAATGTTGCAACAAGTCCCCCAGTTCAATGAACTTAGGACAAGTGATTGTTTAATACTAATTAATAGAGCTGAAGGAGGGGGGTTCTTGGTGGCTTTTAAAATTCAGACAAGTGTGAATTATGAGAAAGGGCTGTCAGGAGGAAACAGGCCAGTTTGCCCATTCTGAGTTTTGCTTTTTATTACCACTTTGTATAAAATAATTTCAAGCTGGGCTACTCACTTGTTAACCAATTACATGTTAGTCAGAACCTTTTACATTGGCAAAAAAGGCTCTCTCATGGCAGATAACTGCTACAAAATTGGAGTCTTGCTCCAGTCCACAGGCTTTTTTTCTTCCTTTCTCTTTCTGTATGTTAGAAAGGTTGAGCCCACTAAATTCTTTCTGGGCTATTTAAACTTGCAAGGAGTAGCTGCCTTATCCTTCACCATCAATGTTTATTTCACAAGTGTGCAAAACTTTTTGTTTTTCTCCTTTTTGATCTTGCAATGTCCAATAAAGAAGTAATATTATAAAGCGTGTTGGTTATGAATTGGTTATTTCTATAGAAGCTGTTCCCTCTTTCAAGTGTAACCTTATTTGGAAAAAAGGCCAATCCGCCCCTACCCCACAAAGTTGAAGGATTCAAATAAAAGCAAAAGCTATACAGTTAACGTAATCATTTGGTGTTACAGCACTCCACTGTCACAACCAAAGCCTTGGTTTGGTACCCATGGAGGCAGTTTTTGAAGGAAAGTCTCACAATCATACAGCAGAATACGCCCTTGCGCTATATCAATTCATGCAGGACTACAGTATATGAATTGAATTTGCTATATAAAGAGCCCACTAAACGTTTTTGGGGAAAGTGGGTCAGGGAAACCTCTTGTGAGCTTCCTCCCATTGGACATGCTTACTAGGGCTCTAGGAATCATAAATCCAAAACGTATGGAGACCAATGGTGACTGCTGACTTAAGAGGGCAAGGTGTCCTTAGGAAATAGATGCAGCCACTTGCAAATACCAGTTGTCCCTCCATATCCACCAAGTATTCACGGCTTGAAAATATTCTTAATAACAAAGCTTGATTTTGCCACCTTAGATAAGGGACACCATTTTGCTATGCCATTACATATAATGGGACTTTAGTATTCACGGATTTTGGTATCCACGGGGGGTCCTGGAACCAAACCCCAGTGAACATGAAGGGACAACTGTACATAATGTAATATATCTGGGAGCATTCAAAGGTATACCAGCTGGTGGGGTTTTTTTTAACCTATGAAGGAAGTAGAATTATAATGCCACTCCCCCATATATTGGTGCTAAGATATTAAAGAAGCAGCTGTGCATCAGTACTTCTTTCACCTAATAATTCAGAAATAACTTTCAAAATGGCCCATTTGCTGGTATGAGTATGTGCCTTTAAGTCCCTTGTCAACCTACAGCAACTCCATGAATTTCATAGGATTTTCTTAGGCAAGGAATACCCAGAGCTGGATTTGCCAGTTCCTTCCTCTGAAATACAGCCTGGAGCACCCTGTGTGATCTTGGCAGCAAAGTAGGGTCAGCCCTGGCTAGTACTGGGATGGGAGACCGCTAAGAAATCCCAGGTGCTGTAGGCTATATTACAGAGGAAAGAACTATCAAAACCACATCTGACTATTCCTTGCCTAAGAAAACCCTATGAAATTCATGGGGCGGGTGTAAACTGACAGAGGAGACTTGGAGGTACATACACGCACCAGTTACTAGATGAAAAGTCATTTAATATAGTGATACTCACCTTTTCTCCAAGAGTAATCCTATAAATTTAACTGTAAAAAGACTGAAGATTCAAGCTGTAGCTTTACAACCAGGTGCATGATCTTGGTTGTTGCCACGTTTCAAACAACTCTATCTACTGCTACACGGGCACCCACGGCAGGACTAAAACATTAACCCATTTTAAAGAATATGATGCACAGAGGGATGGGATAGGGGAGGCAGGGATAACGCTGAACAGCAGAAGCATGAGATTCTAAGTATGCCTCACAGCAAAATGGCTAGTTCCTGCAGTCTTGGGCTTCATAATGACAACCTTTAGGTATGAAACTGGTAAAATGTAAGTCAAACTATTGTGACAATTAGGTTCACCCAGGTGTGCTTTGTACAACTGTCCAAATTTAGGTTTTGCCACATGCTTTTTTAGGTAGTCCCTGGTCCACTAATATATTGTAGGTAGCTTTTCCTGCATGGAATTGTTTAGACCAATTTCTTACTGAAATTTGCTTTACAAGTTATTTTTTAATCAGAGTGACAGTTATATAAATTTGTCACACCTGGGGATTGGGTTTAATGGGATATCATTTAAGAAAATGCCAGAAACTCCATCAGGAGGTGTCTATTCCCAAAGCTATGCTTTTTTTAAAAAAATGCCCCAAAAGAAATTCCTATGGAACACCAAGTCAGAGGACAGACACTTATCAAGAGTGTACTGCTAACTTAGAATGAAAAAATAATCTTCAGTTACACATGTATGGGAAAGGGGGATAATTATGTGTCTTGACTCCCATCTCCTGTAATAACTTGATTCTCTACTTTTCTCCCTGGAGATCTTGAGGACAAAGCACCAGAGTTGAAGGCTGCTCCTCAGTGAAGAAAAACGAGAGAAAGTGCTGATATTATTAGGGCCGCCAAGTTTTATTTTTATAACTCACTAGGGCACAGCTATGCAAGTTTCTTGTACTGTGCATAAAGGGAAAGCCTTTTATCCAATTCTTTAAGAACATCTTTCCTATATAGCTGCTAGTGTTCTGCTTGCACTCCCAGAATAATTCCAGTACAGAGCTAGCCAAATCAATGCAGTGTGGTTCCGCTAGATTTATATGTAGAACCTGTCCTCAAAGGATATTTGAACTGTAAGGACATTCTGCAACTCACAAAATGGTAGGGGAAGGTAAAATCATCAGAGGTTCTTTTCTGTTTCTTCATGGTTCTAGTCCTATGATTGACGACATAATCTTGGGAGCATTCTCCCACTAGGGAAACGCTATCAGCCTGCTGGGCCATCTTCTAGAGCTGGGATGGGAACTGTATAGTCATCCAGACATTGCTGAACTGCAATTCCCAGCATTCCTTACCACTGGCTCTACTGATGGGGGCTGCAATCCGACAACAGCCACAACATTCTTATTTGGAAGTGATCAAGCAGCACTGAAAAATATGAAGTTTGGAATTATTCTACAGCCCCCCCCCCTTTGCATCTACTCTTCAATTTTATTTCCACGAATTGCCCTTCTCTACTGTCATTACACCAGAGGAAGTGAAGGAAGCAATGCTGTTGAGCAGCAGTGGAATATAAAGATAACTGAAAAGCAGACATGCTGGGATCACACTCAGTCATTATTCCATGATTTTGTCATCTCAGTGCCCTCTTTTGCCTTTCAAATTGTTGCCACCATCAAACAGGCTTAGTCAACACTTACAATCTAAAGCAAAGCAGCAAAGTCAGAGTCACTCAGCACAAATTTAATTGAAGCACTGGATCCAAGTTCTCTCTCTCTGCATTAAGCCACACCTGTCAGAAAGCTGGCCACCTGAAAGGAATGAGCTTTCAGAGCTATATTGTACCAAGTGCACACACACACTCACACACACTCTTGGCACAACTGCAAGAAGCCTCATCAAGGTCACTCATCACCAATCCGCAGGTGAACTGTACCAGAAGGACAGCTCCACAGCCCTGACTCAGGATCTGTACCACAATCCTAAAACTGCCACTAAAAGGAAGATCAACTGAGAAGATGCTCCCCCCTCAGAGCCAGAATGAGCTCCAGAGCTCTTCCTCCTTTTTTTAACTCCTCCGGTCTTGGAGAACACTCCTTATTCAAGATGCAGGCACCTCATTCAAAGTAGCACCTTGAGGATCTGCTTCTCTTTTTCACCAGTTCTGACTCCAGTTTCCAACAGCAGAAAGAAACTTCCTTCACTACCAGACAATTATGCTGCAAAGTAAATAGGTGTTGAAGCTGGCTGCTAGCACGCCAACGAAGTTAAACGCTAGAGCATGAAGGACTAGAACTGAAATGGTGAAGCTGCTCTGACTGAAAGAGACCAAGTCATCTACAGAGTGAGAAAAGAGGATGTATCAATGACCAAGTAACATAAGGTGGAGCCAGATCCACAATATCTGAGCTAAAAAAAAAGGAGGGGGGAACCACAGATGAATCATCTCAAAAGGAAACGGAAGAGGTGTGAGAACAGTGAACCAGCCCAATCTGTCAGATCAATCCTGTGTCTTTGGTAGAAAGGAAAGGTAACATTAGTGGTTATAGTGAGTTTCCATCTTCATTGTTGTTGGTGTTCTATGGTGCACCCACAGACAACTGGGCTAACCAGCCCTATTTCTTCAGTGCTCCATTCAGATTACTCACTTCTTAGAAAAATCATAAAATGTTTTTATTATTATATACAAGTGCTCCAAAAAAAATCTCTCATGTACACATTTTTATATATATATATGTATATACACACACACATACATACACACACACACACACACAGTTTTGATATATCAAAGTAAGGATCTGGTAAACAACACTGTCCAAAATAATCTCTTCTCATATGAACATTTAAAAAGTAAAATATATATATATATATGGATATATGGATATATAGATTAGGGAAGGAAAGGGGGTTGTGTTTTTTTAATTTTATTTAACCCAAAGTTTCCTTTAAGCGCTTCCAAAGCCAAGTCCACGTGAAGAGTCTCCGTCCTCCTCACAAGATGAAAGAGAACTGAAGTCTGGACCTGGGGGAGCCTCGGGCGCGCTTTCATAATGTCTGCAGACAAAAGAGAAGAGAGGCTGAGGTAGGTTGCTTAGCGGCTACCACCGACAGTAGTCACAGGGCTCTCGACAGCTTTCCTCAACCCAGTTTTAGAGGAGCTCCTTTTAACTCTCAAATTCAATTTACCCTGAAAACTTGTGCCTGGGTCGGCTAGTAGTTCTCGGGAAGTGTCAACCTTCGTGTCTATAGCGACAACATGCACTACAACCACAGAGGGGTTTTTTTCTCCCTCTCTCCTCTTTTTTTTTAAGGACAAAGGATCTTTCCAACACAAGTGCAGATAAAGCGTATGCCATCTTGTCTTTAAAAGATTTGACCCACTGCCTAAAGCAGCATTGTGGCTTTTTTTTTTTTTTTAAGTGTCTTAGAACAAAGGTTCAAATGAGTTAAATTCTCATCACCTGCAGGAGAGGGGCAGCACTGGGTATTTTTCTTCAGCCCACTGAGCGGATCAGGCCCTCCAAAGTGGGGTGGGGAGGGAGGAAGCCACACCTCCTGCAGCAAATCCATCATGGTCACAGCCCAGTTTCCGGCAAAAGAGGTTTGCAAATGTGAAAACTCCACCCTTCTTCTTCTTGTTCTTCTTCCTCTTCCTCTTCGACTCCAACAGAAAAACTGCCTGGCTGCCAGGGTGGCAAGGATAGCTGCCGCCATGTCCTCTTCCGCTGCACTGCGACACCACAAACGTGTTCTCCCTGGCCCGTGCATTCGTCTTGTCGGCACACTATTATCTACTGTTGACATGATTAACTCTGTTGGGCAGGCTGCTGAACTCTATTTCCTCTAGTATTCTTTCTAAGTGCTGAATTAAGACCCGTTTTTTAAACCTAAGAAAAAGAGGGGGGGGAGTTTAATGTGGGTATTTGCACTCAGCTTCAGCTTCTCCCTCTGAAACACCCAAATAACCCTCGCATTGAAATATATATGGGATGACAACTGTGTCAGGGTACTGGGGCCAATTTCTCCTCCAACAGCATACACAAATGCCACCTTTCTGGGGCTGGATTGGCCAAAAGGGCAACAAGAAGTGATGTCATGTCACTTCCTGCCACCATTTTGATTGGAATACAGCTGAAAAAAAGGCGGCATCATGTGTGGTGGGTGTTGTGTATTTTTATTCAGTGGGGATTGGCACAATTTGCAGGTAAAAACTATCCCAAAAAGTGGGGGATAGGACTTCAGGTGGGTTTAGGGACTACGTAAGTGGGGTCCAGGGCTGCAGGTGGCCTGTGGATCACGCTTTCCCAACCCCTGCGATATGCAACTCAACTAGCGACAGCCCCGCTTTTGGGTTTTCCTGAGAACTAACCTACTGGCTTTTTCACATTGCTAAAGATTTAAATCAACCAGGCAAAAGCTTTATCCCAAGACCTGGGTTTGAGGACAAGACCAATGAGAGCCTGCCAGCTGAGTCACAACTGAAGAGAGTAACACTAAATGTTTGTAGCATGCTTAAGCAACAAATGAACTGTCATCTAAACAAATACGTTGTCAAGAAGTTTGCAGGATGCTGTCTTGATACAAACCTTGCTGCTTCTTTGATAGCGAATTCAATGAAATATTTTTGAATTGCAACAGGGCCTTGCACTTCTTCAAGCAGAGAGAAGATTTTTTCGTAATCTACAATTTAAAAAAGGCAAGATGAAAATGTTAGATCTCGGTAGTGCTAGCAAGGCTATACGCACACATATATACACAGAGTTATCCTCTTAACATTCCTGATGTTCAACACCTGCTTTTCCCTTTTCTACCACAGTGTCAGTGTAACAGTTCACCTTTTGAGATTGTCTGAATAAGCACAGATCCATCCCCACATTCTTTGTGACAGTTAGCACCTTCCACAGGAACGGGGCCTGTTGAAGAGGAACTAGGGATGAAGACACTGTCCCATCCTGCGCACACCCGATCTGGTCTGATTTGGGAATCTAAGTAGGACTAGGCTTGGTTAATACTGGGAGAGGAGACAACCAGAGACTGCCAGGTCATGTGATGTACAGTGGTGCCTCACCTATGTCTACAACATGCAGCTTTCACTTTGTCATAGAAGGTCTCTCTCCTGCTAGTGCTAATTTCATCCTCTCTCCTTTGCAAAGGCACTCCCAGTTTAATTCTCAGATATATTTACTGAAAAATGACCACTGTTTTCTCCAAGTCTCTTCAGTTACCTAAGGCAATGGCTCTCAACCTTTGCCCCTCCGGATGTTTTGGATTTCAGCTCCCACAGGCCCCAGTCCACATGGCCAAAGACCCTGGAGTTAAAGTCCAAAACAATTTGGAAGGACCAAAAGTAAAGAACTGCTGATGTAAACTGAGCTCTGTTAAAGTACAGATGGTCTCTAAAATCAATGGCTCAATCGCTGCTCATTTCAAGAAAGGAGTAATCAAACTTTAGAAGAACCTCATTAAAACTGCCTCAATAAAATCTCAACTTTGCTTCAAAGTGAATGTGTTTAGGAGGTTAAGAGATGGAAAAACCTAGAGCTCCAATTCATATAAACTGAAACTAAAGCACTCCTTCAACCCCGACATGTACTTTGGGGGTGGGGGGAGATGACAGAAGCAGACTTCCTCTTGTCATCTTTCAACACTTACTTCTCCCAGGCTTGCGGACCTCCTTCATAACTTTTATTTTGATAACTTCATTGTTCCCTTCAAACATACTGGGTGTTATTTTCACTGAATTTGGTACAGTTCCTGAGGGTGGCTCTGCCATTAGTTTTTGGTCCTCTGAAGACACACTGTAGTTCACAGGTCCCCGAACAAGAGAGTTAGTAAGGGGTCTGTGGTCTAGTCCATCTTCCCCAACACAGTTTAGCTCACTGGACAAAGAATCCACATCATTTCGCAGGTCATCATCCATCACAGCAGCAGGAGGCACAGGAACCAGATGTGTCAGCAGCCCATCTCCCTGTTTGTCCAGAGACTGAAAGTTTTCTGCCTTCTTGTCCCCATTGCCATCTTGGACCATATTGCTATTTGTATCTGTTAAAAAAAGACTTTACACTTAGAGGCCCAAAAAAGACAGAAGGGCACTGCACAGGTCAAAAGGCTCAAGCTTAGATCCAAGGTCCTGAGAGTTTTAGTTATGTGTCATCAGGTGGGCTCTGACTTACGGTAACTCTGTCCTAGGGTTTTCTTGGCAAGATTTTCGGAGGAGGCTTGCCACTGCCTTCCTCTGAGACTGAAACAGTGCAACTCACCCAAGGTCACACAATGGGTTTCTATGGCTGAGTGAAAATTTGAACCCTGGTCTCTCAGGAGTCCTTGTTCCACACTCAAGCCACTACATCACATTGGCTCTCCTGTACTGAGGGTACCTTCAGGGAAAACAAGTGAAAATGGTGCTTCCCTCAACAACAAAATGCACTATGTTTCGACAGTGGGAAATGATAGCATCGAGGAACAAAACAGGCTAGCCTGTTGTTAAATACCATCTTAGTAAAGGGTACGTTGAGTTCAACTTTAGGGCAATTCTGATGTTGGATTCCTGAGCTTCTGCTGGATATTTCCATCCTGCATGGCCTTGGGCCAGGATCTCTGAAAGCACCCCAGCTCCCATATGAACCTTCCCAGCTGTTATTGAAAACCCAGCTGGTTAACAAAGAGAGGGTGGCCCGTAACCTCACTGAGGGTTAAATCGGATGGCTGTTTAAAAGCACAGTTCTGTCCCAGACTTTTAATGACTTTTGATGTTTATTACTGCTCAAGTTACTCTTTTCAGTGTTACTTCATTTTATCTGTTTTAAGTGATGCTGTAAGTTGCCCTGAATTTTAAATTGAAACTTAGGGTGGAAATATTTTAAAATAAATAAATATGGGTAAAAGTGATAAACATTTGCTCCAGGGTTCATGCTAGAGCCAACATGAAAACTTCCCATGTTGAAATCCAATGGTATTACACCAAAGCACACTGAGAGTTCCGTTCAAAGCACAACTCTCCGTACTGAAAAATTCACAAGCAATTCCACTGTTGTAAAAGCATCATCCAGATTTGGCATTTGCAAACACATCCTACACAGACATACAAAGTAGCCACACAGACTCCTTGGCATCCACTCAGTATGGCTCTTTTTCATCAAATAATTTTTGAAACATTCCAAAAAGCAGGAGAGAAGACAGTTTGAGAACTTGTCAAAAGGAAATGTTCAATGAAATGTGCATAATTATCTTTCTCAGCTACTGAAAGGAGGAAATAATGGTAATGCCAACATCTGAATGGTTGATATAAAAGAAGAAACTCTTTGCACGGGACATAAAATACAACTACAGAAACCCACTGGGTGACCTTGGGAAAGTCACACTCTCTCAGCCCAGAGGAAGGCAAAGGAAAACTCCCTCTGAACAATACCTGCCAAAAAACGCTCATGATGTAGTTGCTAGAAGTTGGAAATGACTTGAAGATACACAGCAACAACAGATATCTGGAGGTTTGGAGGTGCAAACTTTGGCCTATATCCAGTTGCTGGTCCCAGCTAGAGTTGGTCAACACTTAAGTAATTCCCACTTACTTAAAGGGTCTTTTTGAACTGAGAATGGCAATTAGCGTTAGGGCTGTACACTACGGGAGCCACCTGTTGGTGACAAAAATGAAGTTCATTGAACTCATATAGAAAATACATGGCCCCCTCTTTTTTTCTTCTTTTGAAGACAATTAGTGGTTCTCATATGAAGAGTTACTTCACACACACATGAAGACTAGCACCTTGTTAGTGGCATTAGCAGACATTAAGTCCACCTTACACCTACGTATGTCTTTTGTGGAGGGGGGAGTGTAGAGGTTGGCATTTCCTTCCTCCATCCACAATGACTGAAAATTCTGGACAACTCAGCAGATGATGTAATCAATTTGTGCCTGGCTACAGGGATGTAGCCAGACATTTCTCCAATCACACCTCAGCTCTCCACCAGCCACAGAACGACTGGAGAGCTGTAGCTCAACAGTAAGTCCAAGGATGTTGAATGGCTAGCTGCAGCATAGTTCTGCATGTGCAACTACTATCCTACATTTACAGGATTCTTGCCTATGACTAAGAGGCCCTCCCGGAAACACAGGGTGCCCACATGTGGCCAAGAAACATGTCTTCTACCTCTTGATGCACCCACCTGTCAATTGTATGCACAGTAACACTCATGCATTTCCTACCAAGTTATGCATGAACAAAACAAGCACAGGCAAATTGTTTAGGGAAAGTTTAGCAGAAAAATCTGAAAAGTAAAAGCAAGAGACTAGAGAGGCTGCAACCAAGCCATAATTATAAGTCACCTTTGAAAGCTGGTATGGCTTTAACACTGGGGTTGGACGGAGACCCTGCAGCAGACGGGGGTCCCTTTCCCCCAACATGATTGGCTATGACTGGTGGCGACTGGGGTCGTCTCAACAGCGGGGACATGCTACGTCTTCTCTTCAGGGAGGCAGGGGTGTTGGGCTCCCCTGGACGCTTGATTTTGTTCTGAGGACCAGCGACAAATTCATCCGCTTCATCAATCATCATTCCCTAGAGGTGGAAGAACATCCATTTTACTCATTAAGGACACAAACATAAATTGTCTGCACCAGGAAGAGCAACTCCATTCAGGAGCAGAAAGAAACTACTTGTGTGTTTTGGAGATGTTGTGGGGAGGTAATAAAATATTCCTTGCCAGTTGCAGTGGACTTTCTGCCTACCTTCTTATCCTGCTTGAAAGGATTACCAAAAGTATGAAGCCTTTTGGGTTGGTCTGGGTCAATTTCTCGAAGTGGAGAAGGCATCATCTTCAGGTATTCCTGGTAATTTCCCATCTGAGCCACAGGAACGCTGTGAAGGCAATCTGCAACAAAAAAACAGAAAGAACACTGTACTCTCTTTTCACAAAATTAAACCTGTAACTGTCCCCATTAGAACACTGTCTCCATCAGCGGCATGCCGTACATGACTGTATTATTTTCATCACAAACTACAGAAGAGACAGTGTGCTAAAACCAACGTCTATATAGTACCAAATAAAATAATCTCACACTGGTGCCCTCCAGCTGTCTCCGGCTACAATTCCCATAATCCCAGAGCCAGGCTGGTAGACAGTGTTTCTTTTCCCACAGTTCCAAAGCCCTGGTCCCTTTGTACTTTAAAATGTAGATCAGATGTCTGCACACGCTAACACAAGTCATGATGTGATTTCACATTATAACACATTATAATACCCTTCATATACACATGCCAGTCTTTAAAATTTCCTGAAAAGCCATAAAGGATACCAAACAAAGCAATGGCATTACAGAAAAAATCTTCCTCCACAATATTTCACCAATCAAAAAAAAAAAAAGGGGGGGGGTTTACAGAATTTTCTCCCGAGAAAACTTGAGGAAATGAGTGGACAAAGTAGCCAACAACCCTATATACAGTACTGAGTTGCTTCATGGCAGGGTTCAAGACTAGAGAATTCCATAAACCCATGGATCCCAAATCTAAAGAGAGATCACAGATCTTTAGAAGAGCCCCTGCTTTGCATGGAAAAGGTCCCAGGTTCAATCCTAGCATCTCCAGATGGTTCTGGGAAAGACTCCTCTCTGAAACCTGGCTAATACGAGATAGTACTGAGGTACATGGGCCAGCAGACTGATTCAGTAGAAGCCAAAAGCGACCAGGCCAGAGCCTCCCTCCCATCACTCCAGGGCCAACACACCAGAGGGAGCACTTACCTTCATCCTGGCCTAGAATAAGTTTGTGCGTTTTCAGCAGGTTAGTCCTCATTCGGGTCAGCTGGTCTAGAAGGCTGCGTCGAGGGATATCATAAGCATTCCTATACGCCTGTGGCTTCAGATCCTGATATGGGACAAAGAATGGAATTTTGGTTAACTCATTCCTTTCTGACCACCACAAAGCGGAAGACACAAACCAAACCCTTAGCTTCATCGTGGTACAACGATGAATTCACCTTGTTCAAGAGTCCTATGTGGAATCCAGCAAATTCCTTCACAGTCATGTCAGGCAGCCTCAGTGGAGATTCCCCAGAGATCCCTTGAAGCAGCTGTTTGAAATCCCTGCTCTGGATCAAGGAGAGGCCACTGGAATGATTTTTCACCTTAATGCCCGTCTCTTGTGGTGGTTTCTTACCCACAGATGCTATTATCCGCTCTGACTCTGTTTTCGTCTACAATAAAATTATATAGCACATTAAGGAATGTGAATGGTACTGTAGACATTTCTAATATAAAACTAATTCCAACTACATCAAAAGACAGCCAAAGCTTCCCTCTCCTTAATGTCAAGAGAAATTAAGGACCGTTTCTAAGAAGTAGCCTCAAAGATTCAAGGCATACAGCTAGAACACTATCACAAAAATATGCTAAGACTGCAAACTTTCAAGTTACACAAGGGATTTTCATAACTGGCCTTAAAGACACCTTTTAATCCAAAATGAATACACCTGAAAGCTATTAAAAAGTTGCAAAGAGCAACATCAGGACTTTCTGTAAGCTAAGTATTTTAGTCACAAGACAGCGCTCCTATCCCTACTCTTTATCTGCTATCAGTCACATTTGCAGGGTGTTCTATGATGGGATCTGTGCAAGCTAAAAGCTGCATGTAGAGAACAGTGAGACCACTGGATCTGCAAATGCCGGATCAGCGGATTTAACCAACCATGGACTGAAAATGCAAAAATAGTCCAACCTTCCCTCCAATCCAGTGCGACCAGGCCAAGAAACAGACCCAGGATAGCAGAGGGGAGCCCACCAGCTGCCCGCTACTGCCTTTGGAACAAACAAGCAGAAGTGCTTTGGCTCTTTTGTTCCAAAGGTGGAAGCAGGTGGCTGGTGGGATTTCTGGAGGTGGGAGAGCATGAAGAATGTGTGTCTGGTGGCTGGGGCTTGCTACTGCTACACAGAGGCTTGAGGCTGCTGTGTGCAGGAGGTTTTTGGACAGAGCACAAGGGCAAAAGAATAGCCCTCTGTGCCCTGTCAGAAAAGGGACTTGTTCACATGTAAAGCCACTAACAGGATAGGATGCTGGCAAGCAAAGCGGAAACAGGTGGCTGACATGCTCCCTGTAGGTAGGGGAGCACAACGAAGGCAAGCCTGGTGGCTGGGCCTTGCTACCACCTCCCCTGCTGCCCTGGGACTGCTTCTCAGCCTGGTTGCAATAGATCTCAGGTACAGTACTTTTTGACTATTTCTGCATTTTCAGTCCCACAGAAGTGGCAAAGAGCAGAGGTGTTGCACCCGCCTCCTCAAAAACGCTTCTGTTTCTTCATTTGATCTAAAGGTAGAAGCAGGCAGCTAGCAGGTTCCCTGGAGGCAGGGGAGCCCAAAGACTGTGTGCCTGGTGGCTAGGATTTGCCACACCTCTGCTACTGCCCTAAGTCGTATTATTAATCAGGCCTCAAACATCCGTGCTTTTTTGCTATCCACACAGGGGCCTGGAACCAAACCTCCGCAGATACTGAGGGTCCACTGTATTTACATAAAAAGCAGTTAGCTCAATAGAGGCTACTCTAGTACAAACAGACTTGTGAAGCTAGGATACAAAGAACAGTGGAACCAGTTCTGTGCATTAGTAATTATGAAACCTAATGACACTCCAAAGAAGTTTGTAACATGACCATCTTCAAAATACACACACACGCACACACACAAAAAAAATCACCCCCATGGGTTTGCTCCTTGGTTCGTGCCCTGAGTTGTATGGCAAATCTATTTTAAGCACACTGGCTAAAAGAACTCAGCAAGTGGAATGCTTCCTTTACTAAAAAAAAAATTAAAAATATTTCTAGAATTTAGAACTCTTAGACTTCTGCATATCAGTAATGCATTCATCCCACTAGGAATCTTTAAAGAATTAACTTTAAAGAGCTAGTGCTTTTCTAAAAATAATTGCATACCATGACCAAAGTATTTCATATACTATACATTAAACATGGATCTTTAAAACTTTCTGGTGATCTCAAGCAATATCTTACAAAGAAAAGAGACATTAGCTCCTGTAACGCAGCAGCAGCTAACACATTTTTAAGTCCCTGCCCTCACAACTAATGTTAGTGTAGCTAGGTCAAGGCACTTTGATGGTTTTATTCCAAGTCTCAAAACTGGTAAGGTCTCATTGCACGCATAAGTCCCAGATCTTTAAACCTGACTTACACAAGCACATTCTTAGCTTTATATTTGTACACCTGTGAGCCCTTCACTGTTCTATTAGATCTTCATTGCTTGAATGCATCAAGGACCTTTTTCCTGGTGGGGAATACTTTACTTTTCTAAAGCTCTGGAGCATCTCTTACCCCAGAGGATAAGCGCTATTTCTTCAAGTTATGCAAAACACCCGAAGGATGGGGACAGCATAAGTTGCTGCATGGAGATATAAACCAACCCATTCCTTTTGTGGTCACTGTTTTAATCCACTATCAAAAGCAGTGGAAATGGTGCCACATGTAGACAAGATGGAATAGAGAATATGATGCACAACCAGTGACAAATTTTTCACTTGTTATTTCTAAAATTATCTATGCCACAACAAGGGAGGGTAATTCCACAGCATTCTTAAAAGCACAAGTCCCATCTAATATTTGCACCCCTCCATACAAAACCTCAAGAAAACCAGAAATGAGGTTATTTCTGCAGTCATTCTTACATAAACCAGGGAGGTGGGGATTGGGCCAAGGCAAAAGAATGACCTTTCCTTGGTGTTGCAAGCAGACAAAATGGCTAATTGTAGCCTTCCAGATGTTTTTCGCCTACAACCTGCATCCACCCTAGCCAGCATAGCCAATGGTAAAGGATGATAAACGCTGCCATTCAAAAACATCTGGAAGACCACAGCTGCTCACCTGTTTCATACAGTTCTTTATAGAAGCCTCAACAGACAAAAGTATGGGCTCTTGCCACCAAAAACACTGATTAGTCATTGCCACTACTTCAATCATTCTAAAAACTGTATGGATATGCCCCCCTTGGCACCAGAGTTCATACAACAAAAACCCAGCAAGCATTGAACAGGTAGCTGAATTGTTGTCTTCTCTGGTAACTTGTTCTACAGTACCCAACCATCATTTACAGAAACACAGTCTGATCTTTACCTTTCTCAAAAATATGAAAAAAGGACATTCCTTATGCAATTTTACTTATATAACCAGATCAACACACACTAAAAAAAAAATTATCAATGTACTTCTAATTGCAAAGGTTTTGTCGATACTACCTGTTGGCTGAGTTTTTTAAGGTAAGAGATAACACTGTAACTAAGTCCACAATCTAAATTATCTGATATCAGATTTGGAGCTCCCATCATCCTTAGGGCTTTCTTTAATGGCTATAAGGAAAACAAAATACACAAGAGTAAGAAAAGTATCAATTTTTTTTTTTAAAAAAGTTGTTGTTGTTTAAGTTTAAAAAAGGTCTCACAGATCAGAGTATGTGAAGCTAAGGCACAGCAGAGTTGATACTCCAGCATGCCACTTTTGGAAGCAAGGATTCCAAGTAGTACATCTGGTGGGTTTAGCCAGCTTACAGTGGGCATCAGACCAAAGTAATCAGCATGGCACCGTGCAATGTGGCACCACCAGCTGTTTCTGCACAAAAGGCTAGAGACTGTGATTGCCGGGATGATGCAAGTCCATACTGTGGCATCTTGCCCAAGCTATGCAGGTAATTTACACCACCTCCACCCAACCCATTCAACTTCCCTCCCTCTCCTGGCTCAGCCAGTCCTGCTGTTAAATGTTGACATCTTTTTTGGCAGGGGAGGTAGTGTTAAGAACCTGCCCATATTACTAGCAGTAGCACAGAAATCAGCAGTTACTTGGCCCGATGAGAAAGGGGTGGAGGGGAAACACAGGACTTGGGCTAAAGAGCAACTATAAAACCACATTTGTGGAGATACCAAGTATGAAATGTTGTAAGCCCTAACCATCCTGGCACATGAACACTATTGCTTGGAACAGAACACACATAAAAACCGTTCTGCCAACGAGTGCCAGCCATCAATTCCATTTAGACCACTCGAACGGACAGAAATACATACCAGTAAGTAGTATGGAGGCATGGTTTGTAAGTAGTTGTCCAAAGCCTGCCGCCACTTCAGATTTGGTTTAAGTTTGTGGACCTTAAAAAAGTCATCTGCAAAGAGGATAAACAATCAAGTCACACACACATCACACTCAGCACTGCAGTCCAGTATCATATCTAAATTTCTGAGTATCTGTATCTTGCTAAACAGGATTAGCCCAGAAAACTTGAGATCCAAAGGCTATTTAAGTTCCAAAGGCAGATCCTGACCTTCAGAGTCTTTTTTATATAACTGACTTGCAACAGCAATACATATCAGTAGACTCCACCTTGGTCTATCCAACCATCACAGAATTTTAATGAAAGGAAATGGAATTACTTTATTTAGAGCTTACTCAACTCAAGACCAACTTGTTCCTTATTTTCTCTGCATGATCCTGGGAAGCTTGGATAAGGAGAAATGGAGAAGGGAGTACACCTTGCAAGACCATTTAAACTGAATTCAGCATTTTAAAGTGAGCATTTTTAGTTACATGCAGAGAGCCCCAGAAGCTCTTTGGAACACCTGCATTACCAAAAAAACCCCGATAGAAGCAGGATGCAAAGTATCATCATCCCTCACTGTCTTTTTTTTTTTTAAGACAAAACTCCATTCAACTTGTAACTAGAAGAATCCACAAGTTACTTGGCAGGAAGGACACTCCACTAGAGTCTGTACTCCCTTGCTCTGTGTCTCACAGCCAAGCTATGTTCATGTATCTTATTGACCTTCTCCTGACTAACATGGTGGAGGTTTCACAGCGGATCTCAGCGTTTTACTTCAGTTTATTAGTTCTGCCATCTTGGGGCAGCAACTCATGCTCTGATTTACTAGTTCTCTGGGAGAACTTAAACAAATATTATTGCAGGCTGCAGCAAACAAGAAGAAATTCAAGGAGTAGCCACACCACTGGCAAATATAACTGAATAAATGAGAAAGATGGGCAAAGACAAAAACTGATACTCTTCTAATATTGTTTTCTTCCCTTTGTATGTGTGAGGAAAGACATTTAAATGGTTTGTAGCAAGGGGGAACCACAAAGTTTTCTTTGGCCAAAACAAACAAACAAACAAAAACTGCAAAGGTGAAATTGCTTCACTAAAGGAGCAATCATTCTGTCTGAATACTGCACAAGACAAAAGGACTCTACATACTCCTCACCAGTTCTCCAAATCTTCCTCTTAAAAAAAAAAAAAACCATCCCACTGCACGATTTGGAGTAGGTGCACAAGGCAGGGCATTTGTTCTAAATGCAATCACCACAGCTATTTCCAGAGTATTATTTTTGCAAATCCTTAATCATTTTGCCCCATGGAAGAAAGTAAGGTGTCGGGGGGGGGGTTAAACATATGTCAAGATGATGCCCAAGATGCACATACAGCCCAGGGTGGGGTTGAATGGATTCCTCCATGGAGGAAAGACACAGCTCAAGCTCAAGACACGTGTGCCTCCGTCTGTCAATCCTGCATCTGCAAAACCACCCAACTACAGAGCAAACATCTTCTCTGTGACTCATGCAGTCTGGAATCTCCATCCTGCTGTTTTAGCACTTTTAGTCAGCTGGACTGAAAAACTTAAGAGCTTCAGGGAACATGTGAATGAGAGGGTACAGATGCTGAAAGAGGAATCTACTTCACATGTTATTTTCTACAATGAAAATAAAAGGTGGCAGGGAAGAAGCAGCCTGCACAAAAACAAAACAAAACAAGCACGCAAACAAAAATAACTAGCAGGTCCTAATTGTCACTTTGAGGCTCATCTGCAAGGTAGGTTAATTCTAAAGGGAAAAAAATTAGGTGCTAGGGAGCAGAGAAAAAGACTGTGTGGTGCGTTACTGAATATGGACTGGAGTTTATGACCAAAGCTACAACTGGTAACAGAGGAAGATCAGGAATACACTACATGGAAGATACTAGGAAAAAACCATTTTAAAAAACCTGATGTGTCTATTTACATGAAATTCAGAAGTCAGAAGCCATATCTGACCTTCTACAAAATACATAATAAGGAAGATCTACACAAGAGAATCAGCGCTAATAATAGCTGAAAAGACAATGCAATCTTTTTTAAAAAAAACCTACAGTATTTCTATATGCAAAGTATATTATGTTAAGGAAAATGCAACATGGGACATACAGTTAAAGAAATAAAATATGTATGTGAAAGTCACAATGACTAAGCAAGAGCAATTATGAAGCTACACAGGTGAAACTGCTAATGTAATCTAGAAGGCCTGAGAGTCAAGGACAGAGGTACTGAATGCAGATTGGAAACACCTGAGAATCATTAAGTGTACAAGGTGAAATGTTGAAATACATGGGTTGGTCTTAAGCATGGGTGGAACTATGTGGACCAATCAGAATGGAAGTACACACCCACTGGGTGGAAACTAGCTAGTGGGTGGTGATAAACAATGGCTATAAAATTGCAATGTTTGCCAATGTATTGTTGTGGAGTAGAGTTGGAGTTGAGTAGAGATTGTGGAGTAGTATGTAGAGATTGTGATTTGTTTACCATATAGTATATTTATATAGATGAATAAAGTAGGTTTTATATAAAACTACTGAGTTGCCTGGGTGATTCCTGGAGACGTTTTGGAGACACCTGGAGAAGAGTGAGAAGGCTTGGAGAGTTTGTCAGGATCTTCAGCCTATTCTCTGATACTCTGCTGCTTTGGAGGAAAGCATTAACCACTGATCTAAGCTGGTCAGCTCTGCTGCATAACAAGGTGGTGAGTTAGAGCCAGAGGTGAAGAGCTACAACTCCCATCATCCCTGACAAGGGTTATGGGCCCAGTTACTAGAGCACCCAGCATCCACAGAAGCTGAAAGTTCCAGAGAGTGGAAGAAAGCTTTGTGGACGACAGATCAGAGCAAGTTGTTTGTGCTGCACTGATAAGCCTCGTGAGTAAATCATTTTGTGTTTTGCTTAAGCCCAGATGGGTCGGCTGTGCATACTCAGAAGGACTGTGTCAAATTGAGTCACTGCACAAATCAAGATGGAAATTCTAAAGTTTAGTAAATTAAATAGAAACAACTACTCTACCTGGAAGATTTATGCCCAATCTCTACTAGTAAAGGAAGGTCTGTGGTCAACAGTTGAAACAGGGCTGGCAGCTGATGCTGATGAAGCCACTAAAGAGAGAGATAGTAAAGCAAAAGCCTGTCTTTATCTCATGCTTGAAGAAGACTTAATTAATGACGTCAGAGATAAAACGTCCGCCAAGGATGTGTGGGATACCTTGCAGAGATTACACACTCCTTCAACTGCTTTTGCAAAAATGCTATGGTCTAAAAGAATATACAGGCAAAAGATGGCTAAAGGGCAGTGTGTGATAGAACATTTAAAAATAATGCAAGATTTGTTTGTGCAAGCTGAACTGAGGGGAGTGCAAATTAGCAAAGAGCAGCAATGCTACATTTTAATAGAATCGCTAGACTCTTCGTGGGACAACATAACGAACAGCCTGCAAAACCTGCAGGAAACTGAACTTAATAGAGATTTAATTGTGGCCAGAATACTGGAAGAGAACCAGAGAAGAATGTCTGAGCAGGGTGACTCAGCAAGCTTAAAGACTGTGCCAAAACAACAAACAACTCCTGTCTGGCGAATGCAGGAGGAAGCAGCCTCTACAAGGGAGCAACGGAGGTGCTTTTATTGTAAGAAGATTGGTCATCTGCAGAGACATTGTAAACATTTTGCAGCTGAGAGACGCAAGCAAGCAGAGAGCAGATGGCAGCCGCGGCAGTATCAAAAACAGTCCAGACCTCCATTTTTGAGGGACAGTGGTAATAAAAAGGGGTTTGCAACCATGATTAAGGAAAAACAAAATGCAAATTCTAAATGGCTAGTTGATTCAGGAGCCACATCATTGATGTGTAATGACATAAATTTAATAAGTAATAGAAAATCAGCTAATGTAAATACTGTAGTTTTGGCTGATGGGAAAGAGCTAAGTACTGTAAATCAAATGGGTACTGTGTACATTCCAGGGCTAAAAGAGAATTTTAATGATGTCTTACATGTAAAGGAGTTAGAAAATAATTTGTTATCAGTAAGCAGATTAACAGAAAGAGACTACACAGTCATCTTTGAAAAGAACATGTGTAAGATAAAACTGAATGGGGAATTGCGTGGCATAGGTTTGAAAAAGGACAAACTTTATTATTTGGAGGACAATATTGATAGCTACAGGGTTGAAGAAGCTAATAACATAGAAAATATTCCAATCCACAAAGACTGCATACATGAGCTTCACAGAAAATTCGGCCATGCGAGCTTCAAATGTTTAAAGAATTTAATCAGTATGTGTCCAGATTTAAAAGTTACTGAATGCAAAAACCACTTAGATTGTACGGTATGTCAACAGGTAAAGGTCAGAGCTTTTCCAGTAGCTAAGAAAACAAAAAGAATTGCTCAAAGACCATTTCAATATGTACATGCAGATGTCGCCCAAGCTAACTGCTTGTCCTTAGGGGGAAGCAAGTATTTCCTAGTAATTGTTGATAGGTATACAAGGTTTGCATTTGTGAGAATAATGAAAAACAAATCTGACGCTGGGCAAAGTTTGAAAGCATGGGTAAGAATGGTGGAAAGACAATTTGATAGCAGAGTAGGCACCATCATTACTGATAGAGGAGGAGAATTTTTAAATAATCAATTGTTTAACTGGTTTCAAAAGGTGGGAATAAGGCATGAAACTACAAACCCTGCTTGTCCTAGTGAGGATGGGTTAGCAGAGAAGAAAATACAAGATATAAAAAGAATTACTGCTTGTATGATGGCAGATGCAGGGGTGAAAGATAGTTTTTGGGCAGAAGCAACTTTGACTGCAATACATATCAGTAACAGATTGTATCATTCAGAAATTGAAGACATTCCCTACAGGGTATTGTATGGGAGAATGCCAAATTACAAGTACTTAAGGGTTTTTGGACAATTTGCTCATGTTTACACACCTGCTTGTTTCAGGAGAAAAGGAGAACCCAAAAGCAAAAGGCTTAGGTTTTTGGGGTATTCTGGAAATAGCTACAAGTTTCATTTGGGAGGAAAACAAGTGCAGTATTCTAGGTCTGCAAATTTCGAGAGACATGCTGGTTGGGACAAACTGCATGCCAATAAAGAAGTGTTTTTGAGATTAGGGAGTTCAAATGAGCCAGAAGCACAAACTGAACCAATCTCAGGAAACGGAGGGGTTTCAGTTAAGCAGGAAGCATCACCTAGCAGCAGTGGTAGTTCTTCCGATGATGAGATAGCATCTAGGCCTACTACTACTCGAATGACTGAAGACAAGAGATTTAGTCATAGAACTACAACTCCTAGTAGAGAAAGTGAGGATGAAAGAGACAGAACAGCAGATTTTATTCCCAGGCGTAGTCATAGAGTTAGAAAGCCTCCAGATAGGTTTGTTGTGACAAAGGCAAGAGCTTGTTTAGCAGTAGAAGAGCCTGAAAGTTTTGAAGAATTGGAAAGTTATTCTAGTGAAGAACAGGAAAGATGGTTTGATGCAATGGATAATGAGTTTGGTTGCCTGGTAAATAAAGATGTTTTTGAAATTGTTGACAGACCCAAAGACAAGAAAGTAATTGGTTGTAAATGGGTATACAAAAGGAAAGAAATGCCAGATGGAAGTATCAAATATAAAGCTAGGTTAGTGGCTAAGGGTTTTGCACAACAGCAGTATGAGAACTATGATAAGACATATTCTCCAACTGCAAAGCCAGAAAGTCTGAGAATGGTTTTAGCTGTAGCAGTAAAAAGGAATTTAGTTGTAGAGCATTTTGATTTTGAAACAGCTTACTTGAATGCGGTTCTGAATGAAGAAATATTTATGGAGCAGCCACAAGGTTTTGAAGAAAATGGTAGTCAGAGAGTATATAAATTAAAGAAAGCGTTGTATGGTTTAAAACAGAGTGCCAGAGCGTGGAATCTGTGCATCAATGATGAGCTAGTTAAGCTAGGTTACAAGAGGAGCATTGCAGATGCTTGTGTTTATACAAAAGGAGACATAGTATTAGTGATTTATGTAGATGATTTGTGCGTAGCAGCAAAGTCAAAACAGGAAATTGAGTCAGTAAAAAGAGAATTGTCTAAGAAGTTTGTTTTGAAGGACTTAGGTGTATTGAAGTCTTATTTAGGTATTTGCGTTGAATGGACAGAAGAAGGACATTGTTTGTTAAGTCAGAGAAATAAAATTGAAAGATTGATTGAAAAGTGTGGGTTACAGAATGCAAAAATAGTAAGAGCTCCAATGACAACTGGTTTTGTGTCTGAGAAAACAACTAGAGCGTTTGAGGACAAGACTTTCTTCAGAAGTATAATAGGATCTTTACAATTCATATCTTGCCATACCAGACCAGACATTTCTTATGCTGTAAATGTATTGTCTAGAAGGGTTAATGATCCAAAAATTGAAGACTGGACAGCGGTAAAACATTTGTTGAGATATTTGAAAGGAACCTTAGATAGGAAATTGATAATAAGAAACAATAGTTCAGATCTAGATTGTTATGTAGACAGTTCATTTGCATCAGAATTAGGAGACAAGAAGTCAGTTACAGGAATGATAATTAAATATAGTGAAAGTCCAATAGTTTGGAGAAGTAGAAAACAAACTAATGTAGCGTTAAGCACAACGGAAGCAGAATTCGCTGCTTTGAATGAGATAGTAAATGAGGTACAGTGGATTAAGCAATTGCTAAATGATTTAAATGAAAGTTACAAGATACCAGTGGAAATTCTGGAAGATTCACAGTCATGCATAGCGATGGCTGAAACTGAAAGTTTGAAGAACAGAACAAAATATGTTGGTGTAAGATATCAAAATGTGCGAGACATGGTTCAGAAGGGTGAAATAGAATTGAGATATATAGAAACACAACACAACATAGCAGATTTGTTCACAAAAGCGTTGACAGCAGAAAAACATGAAAGGCTGACAGAAATGGTTGGAATGACATTGTAAGACACATACAATATTTTATTTCGGAGGGGATTGTTAAGGAAAATGCAACATGGGACATACAGTTAAAGAAATAAAATATGTATGTGAAAGTCACAATGACTAAGCAAGAGCAATTATGAAGCTACACAGGTGAAACTGCTAATGTAATCTAGAAGGCCTGAGAGTCAAGGACAGAGGTACTGAATGCAGATTGGAAACACCTGAGAATCATTAAGTGTACAAGGTGAAATGTTGAAATACATGGGTTGGTCTTAAGCATGGGTGGAACTATGTGGACCAATCAGAATGGAAGTACACACCCACTGGGTGGAAACTAGCTAGTGGGTGGTGATAAACAATGGCTATAAAATTGCAATGTTTGCCAATGTATTGTTGTGGAGTAGAGTTGGAGTTGAGTAGAGATTGTGGAGTAGTATGTAGAGATTGTGATTTGTTTACCATATAGTATATTTATATAGATGAATAAAGTAGGTTTTATATAAAACTACTGAGTTGCCTGGGTGATTCCTGGAGACGTTTTGGAGACACCTGGAGAAGAGTGAGAAGGCTTGGAGAGTTTGTCAGGATCTTCAGCCTATTCTCTGATACTCTGCTGCTTTGGAGGAAAGCATTAACCACTGATCTAAGCTGGTCAGCTCTGCTGCATAACAAGGTGGTGAGTTAGAGCCAGAGGTGAAGAGCTACAACTCCCATCATCCCTGACATATTACAATCATGACTGTGGACAACACAAGAAGAACCCTGAAGAGCAGGCGATTTGTATGATAGACAGAGAGAGGATGTCGTGTATAATTCACCCAAACATATTCAGAATCACTCCAGTCAAACTGGAATCTGAATCCAACCTTTAAGTCCAAATGACTGTATGCTTTTTTTGGGGGGGGTGCCCTTTATTTACTAATTTCAGCTATTCTGTCACTGAAACCAAAGTTTTGCCAAGATAACTTAGAACAGACAATAAGATCCTTATTTTCCAACAAAAGGAGGAAAGAGTTGGAGGGAACCTCCCGAACTGTGGCAAGGTTCTAGTCCTCTGTGGGTTTCCATTTCCCCCACACACCCCTTGAAATTTTGACCCCAAATTCTCAGAACAAACAAAAGCAAAAACAAAAAAAAGACAGGGGCCACACAAGGTGTTGCAAGAATATGCAGACACCACATCCTGAAAGAGGGAAAAGAATGGAGGTTGAACCTTACTCCAATTAAGGAAGAAGCTACGAGTCTAGGAGGTGAGCAGCATCAAACATGCACTGGCTGCAGGTGGCTCTCCTCCTCTGCTGCAGAGAAAAAAAGGGAGAGCGGGTGTAAAAATCCTCTTCTCCCAACGTAACACTCTAGACTCTCTGGTCTCCCATCCCGTTTAAGAAAACGGCTGGCAAACAAACATCACGGACAATACAGAGACAGACAGACTACCTTCCTACTTCTCAGTGCTGCAAAACTTCACATTACTCACCTAACAGAGGAAGCAAAACAGGATAGTTGTAAGGCATCACAAAGAGATTGACGCACGTGAGTGTGGTGCTGGCCTTCAAGTACCCAAATGGATGGCCCAGCTCGCTGTATTTTCCACTATTGCTTACAAAAACCTAAAAAGAAAAAGGGAAACAGAAAACATTTTATACACAAGGAGATACTGGGCTTCCAATCTATTTTTAAAAGCCCAACAATTAAAAATCCAGTGGAAGCCTCTTTGTCAAAATTGGTGCATACTACTTATTTTTGCAAGAGAGAAGCTGTACAATGAGTGTTTTCTCCTTGTCTTGTAAGCACAGGGGAATACATCACGTACAATTTAGGGGTGTATTACCTTCTGGGACTACTGAACATATGGTGCAACTCTATTTTATCCTTATTTCTCAGATGTTACCGTTTTTAAGAGGGCTGAGTGCTGTTTATGATTAAAATAATTGATGGTCTTTGCTTTTTAAATCAAGCCATATTTTTAATTTGTATTGTTTTCCTTTTGCGTTGCTTTTATACTGCAGTGTGTGCGTGTGTGTGTGTATATATAGACAATCTGGAACAGTTTGCCTCCAAAAAGCAGCCTAACAGATGTTTCAAGTAAAATAAACACACACTGTTCAAGATACAGAAGCCCTGATCTTAATCTTTGAACAAGGCTATCAAATCATAGAGATGAAATCAGCCCCAAGTCTTTATAAAAATGATCCTACTGGTAATAAAATTATTTTCCTTCTGAATGTTGAAGTGGCTTTTATTGGATTTTTTTTAAACTGTTGTGTTTAAACTAATGTTTTAAATATGCTTTTACCTCTCAGCTGTTTTGTGCTTTTTTAAAAAAAATATTACTGTTAGTCATTGTGCAAGAAGGTAGGATATCAATTTTCATTATTATGATGATTGATAACATCATCATCCTCCTCCTGCCAAACGGTTCTTACACTATTACTACCGTCAGTCAAAATTCTCATTTCTGAGAACACTAGAGTTGAAACTCCTAGTGGCCCTCACTCAGTGCTTATCTGAAGCCACAGCTGTTAAGCCTAGAGCCTCTCTGTCACTGGGACAGGGGAGAGACCTGCTGTCCTAACCTGAAGGTGATGGGTTACCCAAATGCCAATGGGTGACCAATCAATGGAAACAACCAACTTACCTAATGAGAGAAGGGGATGAGGGAAAGGATAACAGCACCCCTGAGTATGCCAGGTGTCAGAAATGGAGGTAAAAGCAGCCTTGGGAATGGATCAAACAGTGGGGCAGAATTTAAAAATGGAGGGATAGGGGGTTTGTATTACCACGTTGACTCAACAAATTGATGATCTATGATGCATGCAAGAGCAAAACCCAAGGAGTGCCACCCCCAACGCCAAAACACAGCTCTGCCAGGCAACACATGTATAAGAAGGCCTCAAGGCTTATGAAACTTGACCTTTAGTTCTAACAGAACTTCCAAATACAAACTACCAAAGAAAACTCATCGCCACCCCTTGCTCAAAAGGTGGCCTCAAATTCTTAATGCATGCAAACAGACTTAAGTCTGGAGGACTGGAGCCAGCTGCTAGAAAATAGGTTATGCAGCTATCAAAGCCTGCTCACTTGGTATCCTTTTAAAGGAATTAGGAAAATAGCTTTGAATCCAGTCCAGTTCCTACTCAAGTCAATGTTAACAACTGTGTGAAAAACTGTCCACCACCCCTTATTTTAAATAAAATTAAGCACACTGAACTACTTGACACATTTTTTCGTTTTCAATTTATCCTTCAAATATCCTAAGAGTTTCTGCCAAAAGCTGCAGGGTGGTCATTCACTAACTGCCCTAATAAAGTTTAGTAAGCATTACCATTTGGGGCAGGGGAAGGGAGTGCTGAAAGTCATTATCAAAGGCAAAAGGTGATTTATATTTATCACAGCCTTATAAATTAGCTTCCAGAGGTGTTACCTGCAAGAAGAAAGACCAATCCTAGCTGGCTGGCAGCAGATGGAAAAAAAGCTTTTACTTCAATGCTGGCTGCAGACTGGTTACCCTTCCCTAACAGACTGCATGGTTTTTATACTGGGCACTGAGGAGAGACTGAGCATTTCAACTATAGGGCCTTCTGGAATTCTATGCCTTCAGTTGTAGGCAGTTACTGGTCACCTGCAGCTACAAGGCTAACATTTAAATGTTTAAGAAACCTTAAAATTCAGTTAGGACCTATGAATGAGTAGCTGACCCATCTAGCCCAGTAATAGTTCATCCTACACAACTGCAGTCTCAGGGACAAAAAGGTCATTTCCAACTACCTATGACTGGAAGAACTCGAGATCTTTTACATGCAAAATATATGCTCTGCCACTGAACTATGGCCTCACTTCTTGGAAGGGAAAGACTTGTCTAAAGCTTCCTAGTGAAGATCTCTAGTCTGCTCTGTCATCTCAAGGGCCATCTACGTATCAACAATCCTTCCCTCTTCTGCCCTACAAGTTTGCCCAGCACTGTCTTGGAATCCCTGCAGTGGGATTTCCATCAAGTACCTGCCAGCACACATGAGGTGACTTTCGCTCCAAGATGTACTGTGTTAAAGGTGACGGCTCAAGCTCATACTTGTCAAACGGAAGCTTATCGATCACCATGGGTTCACAATCCACACAAGAGAACCTCACCACCGGATGGGCTGTGCGGGGAGGCTTGAAAGGAGAGGAAAAAAGGGACAATATCAGAATAAATTTTAGAGGGGACACAGAAATGGCCACCTGACCTGAGGTCAAGCTCATATGCCTTTAATGAGTGGTCAATGAAGTGGTGACATTTCAACATGACAGATGCCACCCTCAAAACATTTCCACAGAAGCCCCCAAAAGCAGTTGCAAAGAAGGAGTTGTGGCATAAGAGCTCTCTGACACTTTTTGTGCTTGAAATACAACCATATGGAAGATGAGTCCATATTATCCCCATGAGAGAGATGGTGAATATACCTGGGACCCTGCAATGACTTCCAAGATAAACTGAGATTTGAATTGGGGCTTTTAACTCCAAAACATCCCTCATTTTGTTACTTCGGCTTAGGATTGTGTAGTTCTAGTGTGTTACCTACCAGCGTTGGTGAATTCTGATCAGGCCAAAAAGATTCTGGAATTGGCCAGTGCCCAACGGGAACTCCTGTTTTAGGGTTTGGCCTCACATAGATAAGTTTATGGCAGCTGTGCCAGGGCTGAGAACCAAAAGAGTTGACTGGCCTTGTGTTGTCAACAAGTCCATCTAAATTGAACGAAGAGACCAATAAATAACACAGTATGTTAGTTCCCGGATATTATCTTTCCAATCACTATTTAAATACTCTATGCTGTTACTGTAACAACTGAACTGCAAAAAATTGGTCAACTTTAAAATGTATGTTTTGCCCAATATTCTGGGACTCAAGAGAAGCAAAAATCGGTAAAAACTGCTCTTCAGGGAAAATGCCATTGCTATGTGACAAAGTATATAAAATCTAAAGAAATTCTATGAAAGACAGTATTCGAAAAAACATTTTTTACAGAATGTATAGTGCAGTATCATACAATAACAGTTATTCTGTCTAATTATATTTGCATTGCTATTATCTGAAAAGTCATTTTTATTAAAATTACAATAAAGAGTTTCCTGTACCTTCCCCAATGTGGGGTGGGTCTGGTCCTGATTTTTCAAAATTAATGACAACACCACTCTGAACTTTCTGAGCTAGCGATTCTAAACACTGGTTCAACATTCTTTGTGTCCGAACACAATATGAGCGTCCTATAGTGGAAAAGACAGAAAGAGCAGAGTTTTGAAGCAAGTTTATGGAATTTACAGAACACCTTAAAATTACACATTCATGTCATGCATAGTAAGCATGAGGACAAATGCATCAAAAAGTGCTCAGCAAAAGTAACAACTGCAAACCCTACAGCAGGATTATACATGAAGCAGCCTTTTTCCCCTGGAAAAAGACCTATACAAAAAGAGAACAATTTCATTGCGTAGGAGGTACAGTACGCCACCAGCTATTAGCAATTAAGTGTTCCTCATTTCAAATATACAAAGAATATTTAGTTTCAAATGGATGGACAAAAGAAAAGCTAAATTATTCCTGCTCAATTTCTCCGTGAGGCTAAGAACAGCTACTGAGAACAAAAAAGTCACATCTCTTTCAATAAGTAATGACTGTAGGGTTGTTCCCTTTAATCATGCCTCAGAATAAAACTTATTGTAAATTTCAAAGCTAGAGGGAAAGGAAAGCAAAGCTTGTATGAAAATAAACATGGAAATGCATCTCAAATTTGCACCATGTTAACAGGTGGGGGGGTGCACACAGCAACAGTACTCAGAGTAAAAATGAACAGTCTACAATTTGCATCCTTGAGAAGATGAGACAGGCTTCACAACAGAGGAATGCCAGGATTTCAAGCACAATGGAGAGCTCTGGGCTCGCCTAGGCCTTCAACACCACTTCTGCATCTGTTTGCAGGCACAGGTGCAGTAGATACAACATTTATACATGAACTGAAAACTGAGCCAGATAAAGCAGCTACCTCCTGTGACTTCACACATCTGTGTGATAGCAGAGTCATCTGTGGGAACACTCCCGAGCTGTTCTGGTTCCACCAAAGAGGCTCCAGGCAAGCGCAACACAAGCGCAAAGAGCCTTTGATCCCAGCGAAATGGTTCTTTGGTTAGCTCACTACCAGGCAGGGGGGAATTCAAAGGAAGATGAAGCTAAAAAGAAAGAGACAATTACCTGAAATACCTCAAAACAATATTTGATCTGGAGTGAAAAACATGCATGTGTCACATTCCATTTTCCACTAAAATTCTTAGCTAACTTTGATGAAGTATCCAGCTATACTTAGGGTGTTAAGCAACAGAAAATGAGGAAGAAGGCACCTTGAGTGGAGATTTATTTTCTACAATGTCTTCCATGATGCAAATACTCAGGAGTTTGTTTGAGATATTACAGTCTATCAAGCTGGCAGGGTTATTCTCTTCAGGGAACAAGAGAATACATATATAGGTTTGTATTCTCTTGCATACAAACATTTCCAGGTCCAATCTCTGCCAACTTGAGGAAGGTCTACAAAAAGACATCTGCCTGAGACCCCAGAGAACCGCTATCAGGCAGCCTATACCAGTGGTTCTCGAACCCACAAACTGAAAACTACTAGGATAAACTAGTGACTCTTAAACTCTGGTCCTCCAAATGCTTTGGATTTCAGTTTCCAGACTCTCTCACCGATAGCCAAGCTTGCTGAGGCTTCTGGTAACTGAAGTCCAAAGCAACTGGAGAATCAAAGTTTGAGAATCACTCGCGTAGGCAATACTGAGCCAGATGGGCCAACTCTGACTCATTATAAAAGGCAGCTTCCTGTGTTCTCCCAGCCTAACTTCTAAAATGCAGTTGCTGAGAGGCTATCATACCACTGATCACCCTGAAAGGAACAAGGCACAAATAGTTTTCCAAAAAATTGTAGTCACTGTTAGAATTTTAAGTCAACCAAGCCAGTGTTAACATCATAAGAAACATTCAAAGTAGTGTATTTTTTTAATTGCAAACAACTACTCAGTGCAACTACAGCTCTCCCTCCCCCATTTATGTGGGATTCAGAACCCAGAGTTTACTTGCCTGTGGTTGGGGGGGGAAAGGCATCTCTTTAAGCATCTGGAAGACCACAGAGTTGAGCTGGAGGTGGTCTCTCTAGATATCAGGAGTTCCTCCAATGTGATTCTATGGTCAACTTTTGCCAGAAGTTGACCATAAAGTCATGCCAGATGCCTAGGGAGCTGTCCGCTCTAGGCATTATCTAGGTCCTCCAGTGCGATTCTATGGTATTCTATGGCAGTTTGCTATTATACACTGTTTCATGTATCTGCAATAAGTTCGGGAACTTATCCCCTGTTGATATCAGGGGAGGAGGTAATATTGTATTTTAAAGCTTAGCACCATCCCTTACCTCCTCTTGAACACCAGAAGTATTTGTCAATTTGTTTCCATCTGTGATGGTAATTAAAATAGATGGCTCTAGAAAGAAAGGATTCCTTCCCTACAGAGGAAACAAAAATGTATCCAGGTTAACATTGTAAACAGAAAGTTTCAAAGAACTAAAAAGGGAGCAAGGAAAGCAGGTTTGTAGTATACTGGTTAAAAGAAGCCAGGAGTGCAACAGGCTTAGGTCTCTGCTATCATGTTCTGGTCCGTTCTCCATTAAGTTAAAATGATGCAGCCTTACTTTTTTCAATAGCAGCAGGCTTGTTCTAAGGGTGCTGGAATCCATTCCACCCCCCGCCCCACCCCGGTTGTCTACAGGTGCACACACTCAAAAGCATATTTGAGGTCGGGAAAAAAGGCAAGCATCTCAGCTTTCAGTAGTTGAATGCACAGATTCCCCAGCCAGCCTACTTGGCTTATTTTAAGCACACCAGCAACTACTCTCATCCTGTTCATAAAAGAGCTATAAAGATTTTTCAGATGAACATCAGCACCCATTACCTGCCCATAGTTGTCTATTCCAGACACTAATCTGTTGAGGTTTAGCAGGTCAAATGATGATCTCAGGGCCTGTCCAAGAGTCGTCAATCCTGACGCTTGCAGATTTTTCAGTTCATTCATGAAAGTGGCATGATTTTCCTTCCATCCAGCCTATAACACAGCAGAAGTTCAAATCTGAGGCATCTACCTTTAAATATTCCTTATTATTAAGCCAGAAAGACAAATAATTATATTTTTGTTCCAATGTGCTGGATGTGAGAATGGTATAATGTGGTATAATGTTCTTCCAGGTATAATAGAGAATATTATATAATAGAAAATGGTATAATGTTCTTCCAGGGAAGCACACAGCAGAATCACTGATCAGAAGAGTTTCTGTCCTTCGCATTCCTCTCCTCACTCCCTCACAAAGCAGCTCACCCAATGCTTTCCCAATCCCAACTGCTGGCACCTTTTATAGCCCACCCCAATGTGTTTAATTTAAGTGTCTTTGGATCACTACTAATCCTCCAGCAGTATTAAGGTAAACTGCTGAATTTCACTAGGTAGAAACATCTGCCAAATAAGCCACCTTACCTGACAGCAAATACAGTCCTAGCACAAGATTTTATTTTGTTTCTGAACAGCGACAGTGGAGCACAACACACCTTTCTCGGGCATTTCCGCTGTGCTGTGAGAATCAGACAAACACTTCCCAACTGCCAGAAACAGTAGCAGAGTCAGCACAACCTCTTTCTCCATTTAAGAATGAAAAACTCCTTCATTTTAACACAAACTCTTATTCAACCCCTTGTAGGTTCATTAAATAAAAGACCTTCCTTTCCTCATTCCCTAGAGGAAAAATAATCTTTCACCACACCCAGTTTCTTATCAATGCGCAGGTACCATTCCCTGCATATTCCCTTTGTTCTAAGATACTTCACTCTATGAGTAGTTATCATAAAACTGCTTTAAGGTTTCTAGTCCTCAATTTATAGAAGAATTATGCACAGCAAAAGTAATTATTTGCTTACAGGTCTAGGAAGGGCTTTCCTACCCACAAAGCCTGGTGTCCCACAATTTGCAGCCTTTCCTCCCCCCCTTTTTTTATTTTATTTTATTGCAAATAAAGGTAGAACACGTAACCCAATTGGTATGGCATTTACCTAAACTTTTTACAACTCCAGCTCATACTAAAATTGTGTTTATATCCCATTTTAAATTAAGGTAATTGGTTAATTCAAATCAAATCAAATGCAACCTATAGTTAAGACGTGAGAAAAAGAGTGAGACTTGGGCAGCTATGAAGGAACTAGAAAAGATTCGTAAGTGTAATGAGGTATTATTGAATATCAAAGTCAGGATCATTCATGCCATAGTACTTCCAACTTCTATGTACAGTCGTGAAAGCCGGACAGCGAAGAAAACTGACAGGAAGAAAATCATTTCATTTGGTATGTGGTGCTGGAGGATAGTTCTAGGGATATATGTGTGGAGTGGCAAAAGGACAAATGAATGAGTCTGAGAGCAAAGCAAGCCTGGATTCCAAAATGACTAAACTGAGGCCGTTGTACTTTCAACATATAATGAGATGACTTGACTCACTGGAAGAGACAATAATGCTCTGTAAAGCGGAATGCAGTAAGGAAAAAAGGAAGACCACATTACACATACCGTAGATTGATTCAATCAAGAAAGTCACTGACCCAAGTTCGGCAAGATCTGAGCAGGACAGTTGAGGCTGGGGTTCTCAAATGTCTCTCATTCATAGGGTCGCTATGAATCAAAGCTGACTTGATAGCAAATAACGACAACGAAACTGGCTAATTCATCCTGACGATGATGATCTTGCAAACTTAGGTTTTCAGGGCTTCTAAGCCAAAGTCCTGGTGAAAAATCCACTAGTTGCCTACAAGAGGCCACTAACAGAGACAACAAAGTGACTACCGAAGCAAATTGATCTGCCCACTAATCACCTTCAATAACACCCATACCAACCCCTAGCAAGAAGCTATCTTAAAACTGAGTATAAGGAATTACTTTCTCTCTGAAATGACTAATTTTGTTGCACACCAACTGTTTTTGGCAGCAACTTAAAATCCAAAAGTGTATAGAATTTATGACTGCAAGAGGAAGAAAACAATATGCTGCATAAGTGAAACCAAAGACAATCTACAGTTTTCCCTTCACATTTGCGGGAGTTAGGTTCCACAGACCCCCGCGAATGTGAAAATTCCACAAATAAAGACTGCCCTTCCCCTCATTCCTGAAGCGACCACGGGGCCTCCAGACACCTCCCCACTCCCTCCCTAGGCGACCACGGGGGCTCCGGAGGCCCTCTGGAAGTCCCAAGGCCAGCTCCCCACTGCCTCTCCAGGCGACCATGGGGCCTCCGGAGGGCCTCTGGAGGCCCCGAGGCCGCCTTCCCACGACTCTTCACTCCCTCCCCAGGCGACCACGGGGCTTTTGGAAGGCCTCCAGAGGCTCAGAGGCCGCCTCCCCACACTCCCCACTCCCTCCCTAGGCGACCACAGGGCCTCCAGAAGCCCCAAAGTCACCTCCCCACGGCTCCCCACTCCCTCCTGGAAAGTGACGATGGGGCCTCAGAGGCCCCGTCTCCACTTTCCTCGGAGTCCCCTCGCAGCAAACCGCAAATATGCAAAACCGCGAGTGTGGAGGGCGCGAATGTTGAGGGAGGACTGTACTTGTTTACTTTAAAACAAAAAGGATTCTGGATCTTGAGAGCAGCAGAGCCTTAAAAATTGCTTAAATCTACAATTACATGCCAACTTCCTGGCAATATAAAATCTGGGCAGGAAACAAACAAAAAAAGCTATCTGTTCTAAGTGATCAACTCACTTCCCACTGTTCTACAGCTCTCAAAGGACAACTTTGTAAGAAAGCTTTTCCAAATTGACAAACTGACACTTTATCTGGAAGTGCAAGAGGCAAATTCCAAAAAAAGTATCATGTTGCAGGGGATTTGTGCAACATGTACTTGTCTACACTGTGCCACCTACTGTGATCCCATGATTTCTTCCAGCATTTCATATATAGTTATATAGAACCTGTTTGGTTGTCTCATCACCTTTCCCCTGTCCAATATGCTCTGCTTAGTGACGCACTTGCCTAGACTCACCTCTGTAGGTCCCACCAAATATGGCCCCAAGGGATCCCAAGTTATTCAAGATCCTATTTATTAACACAGTTTTGTATATTATACTAATGGAATTACCAATTACCGGACAAAATGAGATAGGTGGTGTCTCCTTCCTCTGCAGAGGACCCCCCCCCGCCCGGCCAAATAAAACCCAGTAAGAGACAATTTAGTAGGTAACTCCCTGGTTCCACTATTTGCCCAGTGGATTGATTAATGGGTACTGGGAAAGAAAACACTATTAAAATAGACCATGGATCACCCTATTGATCTGAGGTTTCAGTGCTGACAATCTGACTTTTTGGTCGTAACCAATTTCTACATGACTTAATGTATTGATTCAATTAAATTTGAGGATCTTAAAGGGAGACAACCCTTCTCCTCAAGCCATCAATGTCCAAAAAAGACCACTTCAAACAACAAGTCGAGTACCACTTCCAATTTAAAATTCCTAGAAGTTGCAAGGGAAACTGCATGAGAGAACAGTGCTCCTCCTACCAGCAAAGAAAAATAACCACATAGGCATGGTTACGAGCCAGAAAAACAAGGGAAGGACAGTCATGGCAAATAAGGCAAATTCTTAGGAAGAAGCTTCTGTGCCCTCCCGCTTCCACCATCCCACAACTCCTGTCCAGTTGTCAGCTTTCAAACCCTGCAAAAACCCAGTTTCTAAAGACCAACAATGCATTAATGCTTTGGCAAGCTCTGTCTCAGCAGATTAACAACATGCAACTTCACAATTACATAACCATTTCACTGGTACATTTTTAATGAATGGTTTGTAAGGAATTGGGGCTCCTTGAAGACCTGGACCACAGAGCTTTTCAAGCAGTAACTAAACGTCCCACACCCAGAACAGGTGGACACACCACCACTTAGCCACATCTAGTAACCATGCCAGCCTTCCACATCACATTTCAACACTTTGAGAATCAGTGTGGGAGAGACTAAAGCCAGAAAGGGAAGACCTGCTGGGGAGGGGGGGGAGGAAACAATCCTTTCTGCCTGATTGACAGATAGGACACAAAGCATCACTGGATTCCACATGTTACACTGCAGAACACCTATGCTGTAACACATGGATAAAGAACAAGGTCCGCATCACTGACTATGCACACTCCTATGGAAGTTTCAGTGCAGCAACATCTGGAGGGCCTCACATTATCCACACCTGCTTCAAGGGGTGGTTGCATATGAAAAATGAAAAATAGCTTTTTTCCCCTAGAGTCCATTGTGAAAACCAACCGGTGAGACAGCATTCATCCAACTTGACCCACAGCAGCACATTTAAGCCCTCGCCCCGAAGAACCTCCACTCTATCACACTCAAAATAAAGAAATATAGTTTCACTGGATACCCCTGCCCCTTCAAGAGCGCAAACAACAAGTAGTATTCACTAGGTTACAGAACTAGCACAATAGTTCACTGGCAATGCAGAGGGCATTTGAGGGTTACACATGATGCAAGCTTTCAAAGCTCTACTGGCTTCTGCATCAGGGAAAAGATGTTTTAAAAAGAAAAAAAGAAAAGCGATGGCGTTGGGAGTCACAAGCCTACATGTTATTTCAGGTGTCAGTTGTGCTGTTGTTTAGGTGAGGGGTCTCATGCAGGCAGAGGCCACTCCTAGTTCTTGACCATATGGAGTTGAGACAAAGGACAGTAACATTTAAAACCCTTTGCAGCAGTGAGGCAACCTCTCTGACATCTACCAAGTCTCTTTTCCTTTGTGAAGCCAAGGGCTCTCCTTTGTTACACAGTTACAAGTTTAACAGTCAGGTGTTTTCTGGCAAGCTGAAAATTCAGTATGTAAGCAAAACAATTCACATCCCTATCAAAAACTGGGACTGTAAATATAGAGGATCTAGATCAATTATGCAAAGCTCTAATCACTTTTGCTGAGTTCTCTGCCCAGCTCATTGAATTCTCATTACTAAGTAAATGTCTTTTCAGCCCCAAACACAAGACACACCTCTCCTTGTTAAAAAGAGGGATGTGGCCAGTTTTACAATTCTTTACTGAACTATCCATTTTTTACAAATTATTTTTCAGAAGTTTATTTGTCTGTATATGTGCCATTCTGAGTAACTGAAACCATTCTACCAACAATGTGGTTTTTGAAAGCCAAGTGAATTACCATGCCCGAAGTCCATCAATATCATCCCTTACTCAAAGATACACAACCATCTTCTAGTATCAACGTCTCATCTTTCTGCTATTCAACAAACAAATTCAGAATACTCTACATATTCTGTATTTAACTATTTCAAGACTCAGTAAGGGAATTATTACCAAAATCATTGTCATCATTGCCATCATCATGAGAGGCACAACTGCATTCTTGGGAAGTGATAAAAATTACTTATACACTGCCCTTAAGTGAACATTACAGGCCTGGAGGTAGAATGAACAGCAGATAAGTAACTGTTAACTCCTCAGTCCACCCTCAAAAGAGACTTATTATGTCACGCTAATTGCTGCGTACCCTTGCAGCCTGCTTTGATCTTCTTAACCCAATTCTACAGTTGTCCTACTTGCTTTATTTTTAGAAGAACTTTTCCTAGCCAAGTGTCTCTAGGCCCTAGTAACACTGAAATTCAGATACTAAGATTTGTTTGTAGTAGTGGGAGTTTAAGAACTCTTTCCTTGGCCCAAGAAACACCAAGAAACATAAAAAGACTTATCTAGGAGGCTTGGGAAGGCATCGATGTTTTGCTCATGGTACCGTAAAAGCATCATAACCACAGACAAAAACAAGGGTGCTACCTAATCAAATTCACAGAAGAATACTATGAGCAGCCACACACCACATACACACAGTCAGGCTTCAATGATGTCCAGCAACTCAAGATTCCGCATGGCAAATCCATTGGCACCACAACACTGGGCATTCTTGTAAGTTATGCCAAGGGGAAATTATCTAGACCCAGTAGCTTGTGACACAACTGTGTTCCATTAAAAACAGTTGCTTGGCCCAAGAAGGGTTAAAACAATTAAGGTCCACTTTTGGCAGTCACTTACATAAGGAATGTCTGCTCTGCTTCCAGGCATAAAATGCAAGCAGGTTTGGAAAAACAGGAAGAGTCATCCTGACCAGAGATTCAAAAGAACTTTCCAATGGCAGATCCGGAGCGACTCCGCCAGAACAAGCTTGCCAGCCAGCCCCTTTAAGAGATGAAAGCAGCCAAAGGAGCAGTTAAGACCAGGAGAGTGAGAACAAAAGCTCTTTTTGGATCTTTGGTCACAGAAGTTAGCACTGGCACATACTACTTGCTGCCAAAATGTGTATGTCCAAAATCCAAGCTTCATAGGCAGCCTCTGCAAAGCCTCTCGCAAACATTTCTTAGCACATCCGTATTGCTGCTGCGCTAAGAAATCAATGACTGGTTTCATTCACAAGTCTTTCCACTTCCTCCTATGCCATCCTCTATTTCTTACGTGCAGCAAATTGCTAATGGAATTTCCCCCAGTGCATTTTTTTGCTCTGCAAGAACTGCAAGTGCACTGTTTAACCCCAAAACGTTTTCATGGCATTACACAGTATCAGCCCAACACAGAATCCCAAGCAAAGTGTCTGTGCTTTCAAGAGAAACAGAGTGAAAAGAGTTTGAGGAAAGAAAATGTATCATATTCTGCTAAAGGCTAAGAAACCCAGAGAATAGAACTTGACCTGCTTCTTAACCTGATACACATCTACTATATTTCAATTATTCCAATCAGATCATGTCAGCCTGCCTTTCTGAGAGTCTTCCCTGGAACATCTCATTGCAAAGCTCTCAAAAGGCACATCTGCTGTGTGACTCTGACACAGATCTAATAGGCTGGACAATTTGATTTCCAAAATAGTCCTGGCTATAAAACCTGCCACAGTTATAACAGCGTGTAAGTCACAGAGATACTTCCTCACTTCCAGCAAGTGAGAAGACTTATTTCAGATACATGCTTCCCCAACTATGGGGAAAACACAACATATAAATAAAGTTACTATTATCTCAGTTTTAGTCTACCAGATGTCATTCAGTAGATCTTGGACCATGAATCATTTAAATTTCATCACTGGACAATATGGCATGTTCCAAATAGTGTCACTTCTTTGAATTGTTCAATTACGATCCTATCTATGGCAATTTCATTCAGGTGTTTTGTCAGTCTGTTTGGAATTACTTCCAGAGCACCTATCATCACTAGAACCACAAGTTTTCTTTTCCCTGAGGCACTGAATCTCAATTGGTATTATTATTATTATTACTACTACTACTACCACCACCACCAATACTAAAAGACTACTAGAACCCTGGGACATTCCACAACCAGATCAGATACAGAAGGCTTTACTATTCCTTGAAGACTGACTTCTATGCACCTTAAACACCAAGAACCCTCTTGACTGCAGGAAGCTACCTCTGGATTGATGGTGTTGCCACCTAAAAGAAATTAATGAAGAGGAGAAAGTTATATAAAGACGCTAAAGTCTTAAAACACATTGAGAATGGAGAAAGTTAGTCCCTTGAACCACCAGATTGTTAGTTTGTTCAATAAAATGGACTGGCTGCAAGTTCAGCTGAAACAAGAGCACCTTGTTACCTTGGACAGTTCCTTAAAAGATGGAAGTGACTGCCACTTTCTAAGACAAGGCTAAATATCAGACAAACTCGTAAGGAATACGAGACGGGAGACTTCCAAGATGTAAGAAGTGGAGATCCAAGGCAGTATACCTGCTTTACCAGATGATATGGGAGGAAAAACCAGTCTAGTCCCATTGTGATTTCCTCAAAAGCACACAAGTAGCAACTCTTAGAGAAAGAATGCTGGGCAAGGTAGATGTTCTGTCACACACAAAACCAAAGACACTTCTACCTTATGACACTGCATTTAATGATCGCGGTAGCATTAACAACAATAACCACAGAAGGTGTCTTATATCAAGTCAGACCATTGGTCCATCCAGTCCAGTACTGCCGACCAGAAGGCGGCAACAGTGTTAAGGGCCACAGTCCACTTGCTATAATCTATCAAGGGCCCCATGATAGCAATGAAAAGGGCAAGAACCAAAGGTAGGCAAACCCACCCCCCTTTTCTATCTATCCATCCTCTTCCTCCTCCCTTAACAAGTTGGGACATGATTATTTGCAGGCGACTACTGAAAACAGGCCAAGGGTCACACAAGATCAGGCTAAGGGCTACCCATATCTGTAAGGATACAGGTTGCCCACCTTGGCCCCAACAATAGCTCTCCAGAGTTCCAGACAGAAAGCTTTTCCAGCCCTACTAGGAAAAAACCAGGGATGGAATCTGCAAAGCAAGTGCTTTGGCACTGGTTTTTAACTATTCCTACTTTTTGTATGTCCCTTTTATCCAGCCATCTTCCAAAAGCAAAAAAGCTGGCTGAACCCCAGGCAACCTCTCCTAACCATCCTGTGCCTATATTGCTTCTGTTCTGGGTTTTCCTGATGATGAAGTGTAAGCACTCAGTTCCAAAAAAATAGAAACTTGCCAACGTAATTCCAAAATCACATGGTCTTGTGTCTGCCACTGGAAAGAGGGGGAGGAACTATCTGCAGAAAAAAATGTGGAAATTAAGACAGTTTCCTGTCCTCTTTATTTTGTCCTCCTTTTACAACAACTACTCAGAATTATTGCAGAGCAGGACAGTCAACATGAAGATAAGTTTGACTGCAACTGGCAGCTTTTAAACTGGAAGGAGGAACGCATATCAAGTTATCAGCTTTAGACTCCTAGCTTACAGGCACCATGCTAAATACAAGCAAGTTTCATATATACAATATGCTTGGGGAAATGCATTGCTCACTGTAAAGCTGTCTACAAGACATGTGAAGCTATCATTTTCTTATAGAGTAGCTAACTGTGTTACAATCTTAGCAGCAGTCATGTACATTCATATAGAATGTAGGTGGGGGGGACAATTAATGCAGAAATCATGCTAACCCAGGCCAAAAAAAATTTTTTTGAAGGCATGGAAGCTGTGATTCCAATGCTAGGTTTATCCCTCAAGCAAACCTGCCAACCATGGATCCAGCCATCCCATAGTTCTCATCAACTATTTCAACAGTGCATGTAGAGAAGTGTAGCCAATCTTTTCATTTAGCATCATCACTATCCACTTTAATTACCCCTTGTGTATTCAGTTTGTATATGAAGTCAACAGATAGTTGACATTTTTCTTCTATTTTTTTTCTCCCCCCCCCCCACAATACTGGCACCCATCAGTCTTTCTGAGAGGCCTACAGATTATTTTATACTCACTTATTTACATTCTGGAAAAATACTAGGGAGAAGAATGTTATATTAATGTACTAAACTATTATAGTTTATAGCCTCTCCACTGACACCCCCTTGTCGTGGGAGAGAGGCTTGCGTACCCTAATGATGTTTTGAGCTATGCTGGTGGTGGCATAAAGCCACCGGTAGGGTCTCCCATGCCAGACAGGTCAAAACCGAAGGTCTGACAAAGAGCGTCAAAGGGCAGGATGGGCTCTCTAGCCTTATGGCAACCATCCTAGGAGAAGGAAAACTCTAATCCCAAACCTGGGCAGATGCTGCTCATCCAACCCTGTAAGGTCAACCATCTAAGAGAAAGAAACTCTAATCAAACCTACAACCTAAGGACCTCGCTGCTACTGTCCATGCTTGCAAGGCCACAGCAGATGAACCTTTGGTTTAAAGGGTGAGGCCAGTTCTGTGCACGCTGCGCTCCACCAGAAAAATCCATTGCACAGGCTCGAAGGACAAGTCCAATTCCGAAAGCGGGATGAAAGCACGGGATGAATCCTTCCTGAATGTTCGTTTGCAAAGAAAAGCCAGAGAGAGAGAGAGACTATAAAGATACGTGACAATGTATTCTGAAGCACACTGTTAAGTACTGAACGACTGGGAGGCCTCTAAAAACCTCAAGTCAATTCCACTTAATCAGAAAGATCAAGAGGGAAAGAAGAGCTGAAAAGATTACTATTTGGTGACATGGTCAAAAACGGGTGAGCATCTGAATGGTTTGAGAGCTGGTTGTACTTTATAAGCACACAATTTGAGGCTGGGAAAAGCCGCACCACGCTCCATGGCTTTAATCAGCACAGTCTTGTATACAGATTCAACCATGGATTGAGCAGAGGTGGCCCATGAGCAAGCCACTCTTTTTTTGACCCTTCAAGTCTTTTCATAACATAGAGGTAGCTGCAAAGTGACAAAGCAAAGGACAGTGAACATTTTAGAAAATTACAAGCATCATGCATAGAAGTCATTTTTTTAAAAAAGTTCCCACCAGAGCTAAAAATACCAGTATTAAGCACATCTGCAGAGGAAGCAATGAGAGGGTTTCCTCAGACTAAACCCATACAATCTCTCTGAACAAAGTGAAGGCCTATTCGTAGTCAGCATCTTCACCAAATAGGCAAAAAATCAGGAGCAATTTAAAAATCAGTTAAACATTGCGTCTCCAGAAGTAAAGTAGGATCCCTGTATCCACTGGGGGTTGGTTGGTTGGGGTGGATACCAAACACCATGGATAATAGCGAACTTCCAGTTCAAAATACCATAGTTGCCTTGGAGGACCTAGAAAATGGCTAGAGAGGACACATTTTCTAGGAAGACTCTATGGTAGGTCTGCTGTTTTGTGTCCCATGGATAACTGAATCAGTGGATAATGAATCAGTGGATACAGAGGTCCTACTGTATCTCTCAAAGCTTATAGTAAAGAGTTTTCTATGCTATAAGTGAGCCATTTAAATATTCCTCGGCCTTTCCAATATGCTTAAGCTAGCAGCAATATCCAATAGTTCCACAGCACACTGTAAATCAAATCCTAACAGCAGGAATCCAAAACAGCCATGAGCAACTGTGATGGACACAGATGAAAAGCAAATGTTATTCTGGAAGCTGTGTAACTGAAGGGCAGAACACAAGGCAAGCCTGCCTCATCAGAGATGTTAAAAGTTCTAAAATGGAGGCATGCCAGCAACTACCATTTATCAACATTCTTCTAAATTCTCCAAGGAAGAGCAACAGGTAAGAGGAGCCATCTCTGGAGTTCTTCTCACAGAATCACCATCGTTGTTGTCTGTCAATGATCAACCACTCCTGTTTGTCTCTATCCTACACTACACAAGAAAGCCTACTGCAACAGGATGCTTTATTTTCCACTGAATCATTCTGAAGCCATCTCAAATAAGGGGAAGAGAAGTTTGATGTCAACCTCAATAAGGGATTTTAAGCTTTTAAGCTTTGCACTCATTTGAAGAAAAGACTCATATAAACTGAAAGCGACAATGCCTTTTTCTCAAAAAGTGGAGGATCCCAAAAACTAGAGATGGAAGGCAGATATCACACTGTGAAGGATCTCCACTGACAAGTAGAGAGCTGCAAAAGCTCTCCTTCTTTGGCAGAAAAAAAAAAGATTAGCAATGGTTACCAAAAAAATGTGCAGAAGCAGAAAGCAAGGTCATTAATTTTCCTGATGTAGAACCCACACGCTGAGGGATTAAGTCTTGAGGGGCCGTGGGACAGCAAAAAGTGAGGAATACCTGAGATGGCAATCATTCCCCCCAATAATCTGACAGATGGCAACTAGTTCAACCCAGTCAGCAATTACAGAGGGCTACCACCAAAACTGATGTCAGTTTCTCCCTACTCTCCCACCTCCTTCATTGTAATGGAACTACACATTGAGAGCCCTGGTGGCGCAGTGGTTAAATGCCAGTACTGCAAGTCACCACGTTGCAAGTTCAATCCCAGACAGCTCAAAAAACGAGCACCCGGCTTGTGGGGGCAATTAGCTAACACACATTGGAAGCTGCTTAATGCAGTGTAGATGTGTAAATTTGCTATTGCTTAAAACAATTTGTAAGCCGCTCTGATAGCCTTGTGGCTGAAGAGCGGAGTATAAATAAATAAATAAAGATATTTTATGGGAGAGGGGAAAACAAACATCACAGTTCCATTATCAGACACTATGAGTGAGAAGACCACTGCCACTCGGGAGGGGGGAGTTTAGCTCATCTCATTCTCTATATCTAGGGTCACCTTTGCAAAACTACTTATAGAAATTTATCTCTACAAGGAAGGTGTGTGGAATACATTGGGAAGCTGTAGGTGTGAGAACCTAACCTTTTGGTGGGAGTGGAGAATATAGGATTATTTTTATTGCTTATACAAGTCCCTAACATATGCGAGTCATGCACAAAACTAGAGAGAACAAGCCTCTGCCTGCCAGCTCAGTTTAATATAAAAGGATGCAGAGGTAAGACAAAATCCTTGGCAGAACAGGATTTCAGTGATGGGAAACAGTAGAAAAAAAGACCACAAAATACAACATGCAAGCCACCTCTGTTCACTTTATTAACAATATAACCCTGTGCTGCCCACATAAACTTTGCACTAAATATAGATCATAGTCTTAGTTAACTGTATATAGCAGTTCACCCCAAGACATTTGTATTGCATATTTCCACCAAGCAGCCATTACACTGACCACTGAGCACAACACCAACAACAAAGCCCACCTTGAGGCAAGTCCTTGAAATTAAATAGGTGTGGGACATTTTTAAAGTCCCTTCCCTTAAATCAAGTGTGTATTTAATTATATTTTCAATTTCCTTATATGACTGTTAAAGCTGTATTTATTTTAAGCTTTGTAAGCTACCTTCCATAACAAACTAGGAAAAGGTGGGATATAAATAAATATAAAATAGTATTTCTAAAGATATAGTGTGGTCACACACAATATATATAATATAAATTTTATATTATCTACCAATATATACATGATGTCTTCATATACACAATAACATACATGCATTTGGGTTATGTATGTATGTGCATATATGCATACACATGTGTGTATCTGTATATAATTTTCTTATTATCTTTATTTGTAGAGTGCTTTCCCCCCAAGGCTGGGACCTTTTCTCCAAGGCTATATGTGTGTGTATATGTATACGTGTATATATTTCTGTATCTGCGTAGTTTCCGGCAGAAGTTAAATTATATTTTTGGTTTTCTTTCCAAGGGTGTAACCCTGTCAGCCTGTTGCAGAGAAAGAAAGAAAGAAAAACCCAACAACCCTATTTTATTTAGACTTCAGCATTTTTCTCAGATTGAAAGCTGATGCCAAAATACAAGTACTGTATTCTAGAGAGTTCAAGACCTGACACCACCATGTTATGCCACCCCACCCACTCTGGCTTGGGCCTAAATAATGCTCCATTTTCTCAATACAGGATTTTGAAGTCTTAGTTCTAGTTGTTTCCCCTCTAGAGCCACCCCACCACCCCTCAAGGGACCCTCAACTCCCCACCCCCCTCCCCTCCCAAAAAGGGAGCTAGATAAGGGGGAAATTTTTTAAAAAATCTACTCAATATGAAATTTTGAAGCCTAAGAAGTTGCTAGGAGTTCTATCAGATATTAAGATTATTTTCTCTTTTTTTTCCTTCTTTTTTTGTGAACTGTAGATATAATCATTTTTAGACAGGGGTTCCTTGAGACCTGAAAATTGTTTCATGGGCTCTACCAGAGTAAAAAAGGTTGAGAAAGGCACATGATTTTGAAGTTTTAGGCCAAATCCACACTACACAATCTAGTTTGAAACTGGATCATTTGCCATGCCTCCTTCCTATGGAATCCTGGAATTTGTAGATTTACAACATACATAGCCTTCTCTGCTGCAGTGCTGGCGCCTCACTAAAACTACAAGTCCCAGGATTCCATAGGAAGGAAGGAGCCACAGCAAATAACCCAGTTTCAAACTCAATTTGAAATCCAGTTTCAGGGTGGGTGGGGTAGTATAACATTGTGCCCAGATCCACACTACACAAACAGTCCAGTTTGAAACTGGATTATTTCCCATGGTGCATTCCTATGGAACCCTGGGGTTTATAGTTTTGCAAGGTCTTTTAGCCTTCTCTGCCAAAGAGTGCTGGCAGGATTTCATAGAAAGGAAGGAGCCATGGCAAACAATTCAGTTTTGCAGTGGGCTATTCACGTAGTGTGGACTGGGCCTATGTGTCAGTTTCAAACTGGGCTAGTCACGTAGCATGGACTGGGCCTGTATGTCAGTTTCAAACTGCGCTATTATTTGTGTAGTGTGGATTGGGCCTGTGTGTCAGTCTCAATCAGTTTCAAACTGGGCTATTATTTCCGTAGTGTGGACTGGGCCTGTGTATCAGTTTCAAACTGGGCTGTTTGTGAAGTGCCGACAGGGCCTGCATATCAGTTTCAAGCTGGGCTGTTCTCATAATGTGGACTAGGCCTGTATGTCAGTTTCAATCAGTTCCAAACTGGGCTATATTTGCATAGTGTGGACTGGGTCTGTGTGTCAGTTTCAAACTGGGCTGTTTTTGTAATGTGGACTAGGCCTGTATGTCAGTTTCAATCAATGCCAAACTGTGCTATATTTGCATAGTGTGGACTGGGCGTGTATGCCAGTTTCAATCAGTTTCAAACTGGGCTATTATTTGTGTAGTGTGGACTGGGCCTGTGTCAGTTCTAAACTGGGCTATTATTTATGTAGTGTGGACTGGGGCCTGTGTGTCAGTTCCAAACTGGGCTATTATTTGCGTAGTGTGGACTGGGTCTGTGTGTCAGTTTCAAACTGGGCTGTTTCTGTAATGTGGACTAGGCCTGTATCTCAGTTTCAATCAATGCCAAACTGTGCTATATTTGCATAGTGTGGACTGGGCGTGTATGCCACTTTCAATCAGTTTCAAACTGCGCTATTATTTGTGTAGTGTGGACTGGGGCCTGCGTGTCAGTTCCAAACTGGGCTATTGTTTATGTAGTGTGGACTGGGCCTGTGTCAGTTCTAAACTGGGCTATTATTAATGTAGTGTGGATTGGGGCCTGCGTGTCAGTTCCAAACTGGGCTATTGTTTATGTAGTGTGGACTGGGGCCTGTGTGTCAGTTCCAAACTGGGCTGTTTTTGTAATGTGGACTAGGCCTGTATCTCAGTTTCAATCAATGCCAAACTGTGCTATATTTGCATAGTGTGGACTAGGCCTGCGTGTCAGTTTCAATCAGTTCCAAACCGGGCTATCATTTGCCTCGTGCGGACTGGGCCTGCGTGCCAGTCCCAAACTGGGCGACTGCACTTGTGTGGCCTGGACCAGGCCTTGTTTCTCCTCCTTTCCCGTCAAGAGCCGCCCTCCCCCGCCCCAAAAAACAAAACAAAACCCCTCCAGGGGACCCTCGGCCTCCTCAGGACCGACTCCCCGACCTTCCCCCCCCCAAAGTGGGAGAGGTAAGGGGGGTGGGAGTCCTTTTTTATTTTTTAAGGGCAGACCCCCCCTCCGCTGGGCTGAGAGAAGGCGGCGGCGGCGACCGAGGCCGGTGAAGGCAGGCCGGCCGGCCGCTCTCCTCTGCCCCGTTTCCCCGTCGCGGCGGCGGGGCGGTCCGTGAGGGGCGAGGAGGCGCCGCGTGGTGGTGGCGGCGGCGGCGTCGGGTCGGCCCCTCCTCGGCCTGCCTGCCTTCCCTCCCTTCCCTTCCTCCTCCTCCTCCTCCTCCTCCATCTCAGCAGCGCCCTCAGCCTCTCTCGCTCGCTCGCTCAGCCTCCATACAAAAGCAAAATGTCCGCCATCTTCGCAGGCTGCGCCCCCGGGGCCGCCACCGCCGCCGCCAGCCGGGCCTCCGAGGCCGAGGAGAGGAGGAAGGGAGCCAGAAAGGAACGAAAGAAAGAACGAACGAACAAACGGGAGAGTGGGAGAGGTTTATGGCGGAGGGAATAAAAATGAAACTGAAAACGGGGGCGAAGGGAGGGAGGGAGGAAAGAAGGAGGGCAAGGAAAGAGGGGCGAGGGGTCCCCTTCTCCTCCTCCTCCTCTTCATTCCGCCCTTTATTTCCCCCCAAAATCTTCCTCCTCCTCCTCGGGCTTACCTTGATGCAATAAGGCGCCTCGTCGAAGGTGACCAGCATGTACCTGTCGCCGCGGCTGGCCGGGTCGCGGGCCCGCAGCTGCGGAGAGAGAGAGAGAAAAAAGGGGAGAAGAAAGGATGGGGACGGTTAAAAAATAAATATAGAGATGCATGTGTATATAGGTGTGAAATCGAGGTGTGCGTTGTGCCTGTGCTTGTTTTCCAAGAGACACGTCAGAGGGGAGGGAAGGGGGACCGGGTGGCCTTTTTTTTCCCCTTCTCCTTTTCTTTCTCTTTGGCTTTTTCTGCCCCACCTTCATGAAGAGCTCGACGGCGCCCTTGGCGATATCCAGGTAGCTGGTGCCCAGGTACGCCCGCTGGTTCATGGAGGCGGACGTGTCTATGAGGAAGAGGAGGATCGGCATGGTCCGGGCGAGCCCTGCGGCACACGGGGCCAAGGCGGCGGCGCCTCCTCCTCCTCCTCTTCGCCTTCCCACCCGGCTTTGCTCTTGGGGCTGGTGGTGATAATGGTGGTGAGGGGAGTCCTCCTTCCTTCTCCGGCGGCGGCCGCCCCCTGCCCCGCCAAACGCCTCTCCGCGCTCCCGCCCTGCGACCCGCTCGCTCGAGCCGCCGCGATCGACTGAGAGGCTCTGAACTTCTCTTCCTGAGATGAAGCTCTGCTGCTGCTGCTGCTGCGGAGAGGGGATGGGCGGGGAGAGAGCACGTGACCAGAACGCGCCGGCCATTGGCTGCCGATTGTGTCGTGATTTGCATATGAAGGAGGGGAAAAAGGGAGGGGGGGAAGACTCCTTGTTTGCGACCAGGGGAGGAGGAGGAGGAGGAGGAGGAGGGAAAGGAAAGGGGCGGGGCGATGTGGTGGCTTCTTTGGCCTTCTACGGGGGATGATTGACAGGAGGCGAAGGAAGAAGAGGAGGATGGGCGGGGGGGGAGGAAAGAGAGAGAAAGCGGCCGCAGCGGTGCCGTGGATGTCTCCTCCTCCCTCCGCCAAAAGGGGTAAGGAGGTGTCATTCCCTCGGTGGTCGATAGAGGGGGTGGAGGAGGAAAGGAACCGACGGTCGATCCAGTCTCGTTGATGATCCGGTGCCGGGTTTTTCTACAAACACGCGTGTAAACACACACAGACACAGACACAGAGTTTAATTAAAATACAGGCTTTGATGAATACTTTATTAAAGTTAAAAAATAAATTGAATAAATTAATGAATACAATAAAATACTTGATGAAAACTTCATTAAAATGAAATAATTGAATTAAATAAATGACTAAAATAAAATAATTGGTGAAAACTTCATTAAAATAAAATAATTAATTTAATTAAATAAATTAATAAAATAAAATAATTTATGAAAACTTCATTAAAATAAAATAATTGAATTAAATAAATTAATAAAATACTGTAAAATAATTCATGGAAACTTCATTAAAATAAAATAATTAATTGAATTAAATAAATGAATAAAATAAAATAATTCATGGAAACCATTAAAATAAAATAATTGAATTAAATAAATGAATAAAATAAAATAATTCATGGAAACTTCATTAAAATAAAATAATTAATTGAATTAAATAAATGAATAAAATAAAATAATTGATGAAAACTTCATTAAAATAAAATAATTGAATTAAATAAATTAATAAAATAAAATAATTCATGGAAAATTCATTAAAATAAGATAATTAATTGAATTAAATAAATTAATAAAATAAAATAATTGGTGAAAACTTTATTAAAATAAAATAATTAATTGAATTAAATAAAAATAAAATAATTGATGAAAACCTTATTAAAATAAAATAATTAACTGAATTAAATAAATCAATAAAATAAAATAATTGATGAAAACTTTATTTATTAAAATAAAATAATTAACTGAATTAAATAAATTTTAAAAATAAAGTAATTGATGAAAACTTTATTAAAATAAGTAATTGAATTAAATACATTTTAAAAATAAAATAATTGATGAAAACTTTATTAAAATGATTTTTTTTAAATTCAGGGTTTCATGCCCTATCCATAAAATCTTTTTTTTTTTCTGAAACAAAAGTGATTTTTATTTTATTATTTCCAACAAAAATGCACTGCATTCTTTCTTTCTTCCTATTATGGGGGCATCCACACTAGAGAAATAATCCAGGTTGAAACTGGATTACAGTTGTCCCTCCCTATCCACGGATTTGGTATCCATGGATTTAAGTATTCACAGCTTGAAAATATTCTTTAAAAAATAATAATCCCAAAAGCAAACCTTGATTTTGCCATCTTATATCAGGGGCACCATTTTGCTCTGCCATTGCATATCATGGGACGTGAGCATGCACAGATTTTGGTATCCGGGGGGGGGCCTGGAACCAAACCCCAGCGAATATGGAGGGACATCTGTACTTGCTATCTTAATGGGATCCCGCATTGTCTCCCAGTATTGTGAAGGAAGGGGACCAAAAAGAAGGAAAAACTATGTGAGAAAAGCATTACCCGCTTTTCCCAACTTTAAAAAAAAGCTCCTATGATATGCGCATTTTCGCTCATTAAGCCAAGCGATTTGACATGAACCGCTTCCCATGCAAGACAAAGCACAAACCTGATTGGCTGGATGAGTGCAGGAGGTGGGGCTTGGTTACAGGGCAAGCGCCTGCTGCCACCATGTTGGATTTTCACTTTAGCGAGTGATCGCTAAGGTGATAAAATGGGGATTTGTGCTATCTTTTTCTATCTTTTTTTTTAAGGTGGAATATTGCTTGTGCACACAATAGAAATAGGGTTTTTTCCCCAAAAAAAAGTTTGGTGGCGGCAGATTTTAAAATGTGAGTCATTCGCTCGCCGCCATCTCTGCTACGGGCATGTTAAGTTTATGGGGGCTGTCAAACCATTAAGACAGGTTGAGCAATCCAGTTTTCCCCCCTTCATATAGACAAGTCCTTTGTAAAATTACAAACTCCAGATTCCATAGGATGGAGCCATGCAAATAATCCAGTTTCAAACTGGATTATTTGTGCCATGTGGATTCACCCTATATTTTATATCCACTTCCTACATAGAAAACTGAATTGCAGATAAAATAATTAAATATCACAGAACTCAGAGAAGCATAATTATCTACTTTTTATGTATGATGCCTGCATCTCATCCAGTACATTTCTGATGGATTCTACACAAACCTCTCCTCTATGACCTTTCAGGGTGGCTTGCCTTCATAGTTCATCAAAGCTTTCATCTGAAAGTCCCCCATAAAAATCTTAAGAGCATGCTCTGCATTGCAGTTAAGACCTATTTATCCCCACTTCCTGAGTTGATAATGCAATGTGCAAAGTGCTGGTTTTTCTCCAAATGCAAACTAATACCCCAGAGGACAGGATCAGAATTCAAAATGACCTGAACAGATTAGAAAGATGGGCCAAAATTAACCAAATGAATTTCAACAGGGAGAAATGTAGGATACTACACTTGGGCAGTAAAAATGAAAAGCACAGATTTAGGATGGATGACACCTGCCTTGATGGCAGCACATGTGGAAAAGATCTAGGAGTCTTGGAACACAAACTGAACATGAGTCAGGAGTGTGATGCGGCAGCTAAAAAAGCCAATGCAATTCTAGCCTGCATCAATAGGAGTATAGTATCTAGATCAAGGGATATAATAGTACTACTGTATTCTGCTTTCATCAGACCTCACCCGGAATACTGTGTCCAGTTCTGGGCACTGCAATTAAGGAAGGATATTGAGAAGCTGGAACGTGTCCAGAGGAGGGTGACCAAAATGGTGAGAGGTCTGGAAGCCATGATGCCCTATGAAGAGTTGAGTATATTTAGCTTGGAGAAGAGAAAGTTAAGAGGGGACATGATAGCCATGTTTAAATATTTAAAGGGATGCCATACTGAGGATGGAGCAAGCTTGTTTTCTGCTACTTCAGAGACTAGGACACAGAGCAATGCGTTCAAATTACAGGAAAAGAGATTCCACCTAAACATTAGGAAGAAATTCCTGACAGTAAGAGCTGTTCAGCAGCAGAATCCGCTGCTGCCTCCAAATGTGGTGGAGTCTCCTTCTTTGGAGGTTTTTAAACAGAGGCTGTTCAACAAAGACACCAGAAATGTTACTCTTTTAGACTACAACTCACAGAATCCCCCAACCACCATTAACTTTTCCAAGCTCTGATTCAATATGCTCTCATCAATGGCCAACCAGAAATCTATCATATAATCATAGAGCTGGAAGAGACCAAAAGGGCCATCTAGTCCAACCCCCTGCCATGCAGGAATACACAATCAAAGCACTCCCAACAGATGGCCATCCAGCCTCTGTTTAAAAGCCTCCAAAGAAGGAGACTCTACCACACTCCCAGGCAGCAGCGTATTCCACTTCCGAACAGCTCTTACTATCAAGAAGGTCTTCCTAATGTTTAGGTGGAATCTTTTCCTGTAGTTTAAGTTGCTCCGTGTCCTAGTCTCTGGAGCAGCAGAAAACAAACTTGCCCCATCCTCAGTATGACATCTTTTCAAATATTTAAACACGGCTATCATGTCCCCTCTTAACCTTCTCTTCTCCAAGCTAAATATACTCAGCTCCCTAAGCCACTCTTCATAGGCCATGGCTTCCAGATCTTCCATCATTTTGGTCAGGAATTTTGGTTTGGGAATCCAAAAGCAGGACATGAGAGCAAAGCACTGTGTCCCCAGAAACGCACAATAGGTCATACGTACTTCCTAGTCTGCTCATCAGTGATATCTCCAATTATTGGGTACTTATTTTCCTACAAGACCTCAGCATCTCTGCCACTGGCAGAAACACAAGATAGCACAGCCGTCACCTCAAGCAGCCACCTCTGCATTCTGCACACAATGCAGAAGTAACTGCAATTATACATGTTTTAAATTCTCTGCACATTTATTGGTTATGGCTTACTGTGGGCTGGTGTGTGGGTAAAATTGGCTAGCATGCAAGATGGAGGTGGTGAACAACACTGGGGTGAGGCAATTCAGCTGGCAGGGAAACATCAGATTTAAGTGGGTTATTTCTTCCTGATTGGTCCATCAAGGAGCTTTTTCCAACTCTAATCCCTAATCAGGTGTCAAATGGTTTCCTTTAGTGTGCAAAGGAGCCATGGCTGGTACTTTTCTTTATCTTGTTCTTCTAGAAAGGCAACCAGGTGAGAACAAAGTGACAGATCAAGCAGTACAGAAGTGTTAAGAAATAAAGGAGGCAAGAGCTAAATCAGTATTAGAGGGGAGCAGATTAGAGCTTAACCTGCAGTCTTCATGATTAGATGTTAAATCATATTGAACCTAAGACCGGAAGGAGACCAAAAAAAGGAATGGAAAAAAGCAACAAAGGAGAACTATAGAAATTCTGTAAACCAGAGGTGGGGGAACTTTGGTCTTCTGGGATTTTTTTTTTTTTTAACTGCAATTCCCATACTCCCTCTTCTGGGTGTGACTAATGCCAGTTGTAGGTTGAGTCACCTGGATGATCAAAGGCCCTCCGTCCTTAGCGAAGGCCAACTGGACAGTCCTGCTGGGCTAAGCAGTAGCCATGCCATGATGTCCTCTCTGGCTTTTCTTCACAAACGAAGATTCAGGAAGGACTCATCCCGCGCTTTCTGCAAGCGCGCTGATGACTAAAAAGGCCAATCTGAGATAAACAAGTCCGGTTGCAGAAAGCACAGCAGAAGGTCTCCTTGGGTGATGTTTCTGGGTTGTGATTCTTTCTGCGTTGTCGTTTCTCTTCAAGACTTGTTCGGCATGAGTTCTCAAATAAGGCTGCAGCATTGTGGATAGTGCGTCTCCATGCCTCCCGATGTGAGGCCAGGGCGGACCATTGTTGGTGATCAATTTGGCCGAGCCTGAGATGTTGTTTCAGAGAGTCTTTGTATCACTTTTTTGGAGTGCCCCTCTTACGCTGACCCGTGGCGAGTTCACCGTAGAGTACTGTTTTTGGGAGGCGATGGTCCTCCATCCTAGAAACGTGCCCTGTCCAGCGCAGCTGTGTTCTCAATACCAATCCAGCAGCAAATCAACAGCACCACAAGACTGAGTCGCAACTGCCAATACAGGGACACCAACAACCTTCCGTTTGCTTGTCCGTATCTCCACCAGCATTGTTCCCCCCAGCCAGGTCATCATGCCATTTGCTGAGCCCATTTGCCAGGCATGGAAGATACTGGCCAACATAACCTACAAGGGGGAACGCCACTTTGATATCAACCATCCTAGTGCATGTATGTAGATACTTCTTTCCCGCCCAAAGGAAAAAGAATACCCCACCCCAGAAAGAGAGTCTGGTGCCTCCCAATTGACATCTCCCATGGTTTAGCAGATGCAGAGAAAAAGAGGCTGAGGCCAAATCCACACTACACAAATAACCCAGTTTGAAATTCAATTATTTGCCAGGGCTCCTTCCTATGGAATCCTGGGATTTGTAGTTTGCTGAGGCAGCAGAACTCTTTGACAGGAAAGGCTAAAGAACCTTGTAAAACTACAAATCCTAAGATTCCATAGGAAGGAGCCCTGGCAAACAATCCAATTTCAAACTGGATTATTTGTGTAGTGTGGATTTGGCCTGAGTCCCCCCTGGTGAGCTCATCATTTCCTCCAGGCAATGCCAGTAACAAAGACATGTCTTCACTGGTGTGGAATCTGTGTGAGAAGAAACAGCTCGTTTTGTTTTGTTTTTCCTGCAAAAGATTTGAAAGGAAGCTACCTGGATAAGGAAGAAAACCAAGCTTAGAAATACTATGTTACCAGAAACTTAACTGGCAATAATTGATTACTTCTGTGGGGGTAACAAGGGCATAATAAGAAATTGCTGCAAATGTAACTACATGCCTACTATATTTCAGAAATGATATCATGAAGGAGAATTATGCTACTTAACAGGTATAACTGTTAGTTATACTAACAAGGGGACTCCACCACCAATACCAACTCAGGCAGGGAGACGGTTGTGCAGCCGGGTGGGCGGTATGCCAACAGAATCTCTATTCTATCCCATCCACCCACTTTCAAAATTAAGAGAGATATCTTATCTAAAGGAGCTATTCTCAGACTAAGGTGCAATGAGGGGATGATTCCTTTTCACTTACTTAAGGAAATGGGCTAAGGAACATTTAATCTACCTTACTCGCTTCTGGCCAGAAGGTGGGTGCAGAGCAGAGTGGAGGGTGGGCCCTGGCACCACAGACACTGCAAGGAAAGGAGGAAGCCAACTAGTAAATCCATAGACCCCCTAGAGAGCTTGTGCAAGTTGCAGCAAGAAAATCAGTTAAGCCTTGTGAAGTGTAGCAAGCTTCTGCTCTACTAGGTGAGTTGCAGAGCTACACACAGCCTACTCTTCTTTTCCAGAGCTGAGCCCACCGAAGCTGGAGAATTTGGTCTCCCACCTAGAGATGACTTAGGGCCAGACCCTGAGATCTGGAAACTTTACCCCCACGACTGATTTAAGAAATTGGGGGGGGGGGCTGCAACGCTTTATTTTGGGGGGCTCATATGTTTATCTCAGAACCTAGCCTAATCTAACCTATTCACAGTACAGTATATTTAGAGTATTACTAATAATGTTTTTGCAGGAGGAGGATTATTATGGGGGCCCTCCACAATGACGGCCCTTAAACCAGCCCTGCACCCCAGTTTGCCACAGATCATCTCACAGACAACTACATTTTTCCTCAAACAGAGAGGGAGAGCAACCATCACAGGTTGCACATAATGGCCAACAACATGTTGTTGTATGACCCCTATGAGGAAGAAGGGCATCTGCCATCCACCAACACTGATAGCTGTGGGCAGACGAAAGATGTGAAGGCCCAGAAAAAAACCGGGGGGAAAAATCAGGGAAAAAAGTTTTCTGCTGTATTTTTTCCCTGAAGCCTTTTTTGTTTTTTTTTTCTGAAAAATTGAAAAAAAGGAAGAAAATCAATTATGGAATATTTTATTTTATCTCAATGAATAAAATCTTTAAGACAATAAAATCTTTAATATCCCAATTGTAATAATTTTATGCCAAATCAAATTGTACATAGTTATATTTTATGTTCCTAAAGTAACAGAGTGACTTTCAATCTGTAAAAAGTGCTAATGTTGCATTTTTAAAAAAAATTCTTAGTGAAAGGAAAGCCAATAGAGGAATGTATGAATAATTGGGAACCGTTTATAAGATATATGGGAAAAAAATAGGGGTAATGTGTATGTAGTAGGATTTAATAACTAAAAGAACTAACAAGCATAATGTTGAAAACAATTAGTAACAAGCTTAAAATTAATAAAATAAATATCAACATTTTAGTAATCAAATTTTGTTATAAGAATACTGATAGGAATGTGTAATAATAATAGGTAGAAATGTTTTATATATATATTAGTAAGAATTAGGTCAATAGTTATAGATAATAGATAGTAGTGAGATATTAGTAATATAGAGGATGAATAGGTATGCAATAGCTTAAGAAAATATTTGGTGTGTCGGTGGGAAGTCTTTTTAGAGTATAAGTGTTAGGCAGATGTATATAAATATTTGTACATCATAAATTTTGGAGTTGGGGGGATTATAAATAAGTAGTTTTATTGTCAAATGGTTGTATTTTTTTGTTGTTGTTATGTTTTGTTTTTCTTTTTTTAATATTCATTTTAATTGGACAATTGTGATAATTCTTTCTGGGTTTTTTGGATGCCTTGTTGTTGTATATGTTTATATTATATACATATATATATATATATATTATAAAAATCATTATTTAAAAAAAATAAAATATTTTTTTAAAAATAAAAAATATTATTATTAAAAAATTCAAAAATAAAAATTTCTGAAAAGTTCCATTTTCTTTCTGTAAAAAAAAAAAAAAAAGGAAAAACCCAGGGTTCCCCCCCCCCATGTCTTCAAAATTTCCAGAAATTGTACATGTCTACGGCAGACACAGACGTTCAGAAAGTATGGCCCACTCCAATGATGCATCATGGAGGAAGGAGAGCAATACCAGTTGGTTAATGACTCTGTAGCCACTGCCAATATGTGTTCTCCAAGAGGAAGGATGCATAGCAATGGCAGCAACCCAGCAGGGCCAAAAACAACAGTTGCATAAGGAATGGGCTATAGCTGCAATCTCTCCTGTGCACAGGTACCATGGCCAGCACCATTGTCCTTCCTAAGGCAGCATTAGCCATCCACAGAAAGACTGAGGCCTTGTCTATATGAGGCCAAATTAAATGGATTGCTCCGCAGTAATAGCAAGTTGCAGCAGCTGCAACTTGTCTTAACCATTTTACAGACCCCATAAATTGTGCATGCCCTCTAGCCAAGATGGCAGCCGCAAGTGAATTACTCGCATTTTTAAATCTGCTGCCTGCCACTTAACTTTTTTTAAAAAACTCATTACAGTAGGACCCCCATATCCACTGATTCATTATCCACTGATTCAATTATCCATGGGACACAAAACAGCACACCTACCATAGAGTCTTCTTAGAAAATGTGTCCTCTCTAGCCATTTTCTAGGTCCTCCAAAGCAACTCTATAGTATTTTAAACCAGAAGTCCCATTATTTTCTTTTTCTTTTTTTTATTATCTTTATTAAAACTTTTTTGCACAGTTGCACCTAATATCCTTCAAACAGTCCATTATCACAGATACCATGCAAATCCTCATATACAACCATTATCGTCTACCACATACATAAAGATATAATAATAAAACACATCAAGTATACTACAAAACATTAAATTACTTCCTACCATACTGGATTGTAAACTTGCTATTTCTTCTGATTTAATCCATTATTTTCAATGGTGTTCACTATTATCCACAGTTTTCGGTATCCACAGGGCCCCCCAGAACCAATTCACAGTGGATACGGAGGTCCTACTGTAATAAGGTCACATTCCAAAAGTAACACAACAAATGGCAGTGGACTAACCTTATTAGTATAAAGAGCAATGATTTCTAATTATGTTTAAACATTTCTTTTTGAAGAGCACATGTAGCCATTTTTAGAAGGATGTTGACCGAAAATTGACAGGTTTTATGCCATTCTTCTACGAACCCTAAGGGTTTTTTTTATTATTATTATTTTTAAAAAGTAAAAAGAAATAACAAAGCATCAGAACAAGTTGCCTCTTCAACATTGTAACAAGTAATGAGAATTAACTAATTTTCAAACAGGATGAGTAGCAAATTACTAGTAAAAGCAACTGGTCAAACTCTCTGTTGTCCACATCAGACTTGGAGTGGATTAATAGCCAACGCTCTGCTCTTAGCATGCAAAGTTTTAAAGCTTTCTTTGCTTGCTGAAGGAAACTGCTTAGCTCAGATAAAAAATGTGCACATTGATGTCAGCAGCGGCGGCTTGTCCTATGAATAGCTAATAGTCTTGCCTCTATTTGCCCCCATTCCTATGGTGCCTGGATGGGCATAATGATCTGAGACGCAGTCCTACATACTGTGTGGCTGACATTAATGGAACTTCCATGTGTATGAGGACACACAGAGCTGTGTATTAAACCTCTCCTGTGAAGATCCAGTTTTTAAAAATGGGGGGGGGGATTCAGAAAAACTGGAGAGGGAGAATGGATTATGGGATATTTTCTTTTAGAATGATGAATAAAATAGTTCAGACAAGGCGTCCTGGTATTTAGTTCCCTCACATTATTCCTAAAAACTATGAATCTAGTACACTAGTCTCTCTCTCCTCTCTGGCTTTTCTTCGCAAATGAAGATTCAGGAAGGACTCATCCCGCGTTTTCTGCAAGCGCGCTGATGACTAAAAAGGCCAATCCAAGATAGACAAGTCCGGTTGCAGAAAGCACAGCAGAAGGTCTCCTTGGGTGATGTTTTTGGGTTGTGATTCTTTCTGCGTTGCCATTTCTCTTCAAGACTTGTTTGGTGTGAGTTCTCAAATAAGGCTGCCGCATTGTGGATAGTGCGTCTCCATGCCTCCCGATGTGAGGCCAGGGCGGACCATTGTTGACGATCGATTTGGCTGAGCTTGAGATGTTGTTTCAGGGAGTCCTTGTATCGCTTTTTTGGAGCGCCCCTCTTACGCTGACCCGTGGCGAGTTCACCGTAGAGTACTATTTTTGGGAGGCGATGGTCCTCCATCCTAGAAACTTGCCCTGCCCAGCGCAGCTGTGTTCTCAATATCATGGCCTCATTATCTCATAACATTTCAATTCCTAGTCTTAACTTTCCTTTTCTCAGTCGTTTTAACAGGAATGAGTGTTTTTTATGCCTGCTTGGCAATAGTCAGGACTGGAGGAGATAAAATAATTTTCTTTGCTTTATTCATATTGATGGTTTATTTTGTTTTTATTGCCTTTTTTTGACTGCTCTTTATAAAACCAAAGAGATGCCTTGTAATTCAGGTTGTGGACTCTATACCTCCATTTTAGAAAAAAAAAATTAATGTACTTGCTCAATATTTTCTGTATAAACTAAACTTTTAATACATTAAACCAAGTTATACATAATGTATTTTATGTTCCTATAGTAACAAAGTGACTTTCAGTCAGTAAAAGGTGCTAATATTGCATCAATTGTTCCAAACATTTATGCTTTTTTTTCTGGGGGGGGGGGGAAAGCCCAGGAAAATTGGCTTTTTTCATGGCTTCAAATTTTCTATCAATTTTACATCTCTATGATGTTACAGTGGTTCTTCAATGTTGGCAGCCCTCTTCCTGTGAATGGAGACACACAGAATACAGACACCTATGGACTACAACTGCCAGATCTCCAGTTTTAGTGAATCACCTCTGGGCAATAGTCACAGCTCCGTATTCTTCAGATTTAATTGGATCAGCTATGAGCGAGAGGCAAGGTGCATAGAAATCTCCAGACAATCAGGGAGCCTTCTAGTTGGTTGTGCAGCATGCCAAACTTTTGCAACGGGGTGAAATCAAAAGTTGCAATTTCCAGCAACTGTTAATTCTTCACAGCTCCAACACACTGCCTGTGTTGATCCCAGTTTCAAAGCACCTCCCTCTCTTCTTACACTGGTCGCTGTATCTTTTTTGTGTGTGCCATAACTGTCATATGTGACCATGTGACTGTAAAGAAAAAACACGCAACACAATTGAGAACCACCAACCTAAGCAAAATGACCCAGCCGGTCTTCTGCTTTTAAGTTACAAGCATGTAAGTTATGAGCTCTTTCTCCCCAAATGACCTAATAGGCTGGGCGTAGGCTCGTTCAGCAAGAACAACAAAGAGAAATTGCTGCAAAGCAATGAACAGATCTCATTATCTGAGCAGACATTAGAAATACAGCTCTCCGAACAATGATCAGGCCATTATCTCCCCCCCTGAGAAGCACCAAGGGAGAATGCTTGGGCTGTAATTCAGCAGCCATCTAGATACCAAACTGGTGTGAGAAAGTATCAGGAACATTCATTTGATTAATCTCAACAACAGAAAAAAGACAAAAGGATAGGAAACTTTATAAAAGAAATTCCCAATAGGTAAAATCATAAACCATCTGCTGAAGTCGGGATAGGCAGTGACTGATAAACTGCATACCACTCTCATCTTGGAAAAGTTATGAGTGAACATGGTTGCGGGGGGAAAACTTGAGCTGAGCTTGACAATGCCTTGCAAAGGTGCTTGCACCAAACTCAAGGGCCCATCTACATGAGGGGGGGAAATCAAAAGTACCTCATAGGATTTACATCTCGCAGCAGCAGCGACATGTCCAAATGGTTTTTCTGGCCTAGGAAGCCCCCATAACCCTCACGTTCCTGATGGCAGCCATGAGTGATTTACTTGAGTAAGTTCTTCATCGCCGTTGGATTTTTTTTTTTAAGTCATCCCAAGGTACACTGGTGCGATAAAGCGATTCTCCAATGTTATAAGAAAGCAACACTGAAAATATTAATCTTTTTTATCACCTTGGTGAGCAATCGCTAAGGCGAAAATCCAGCATGGTTGCAGCGGGCGCTCACTCTCCTAGCAATCCCTGCCCTCGCTCTCACCAGGCCAATCAGCTTTGTGCTTCCCTCCACATTTTTTATTATCTATAGTCCAAATGAGCAAAAATGCGCACCTGCCTCGCGGTTTGTGAAAAAGTACGGGGAAATCTGCGAAGGCTTTTACACCCTGTTGTTTTTGCTGTTTTGGGCCCCCCTCCTTCCAAATAGTGTGGATTGGCGCTAGATCCTGTTTAGACAGGCAGGATTCCCAGACAATTCCATGAGGGGTATTTTCACTGTTTAGAGGTCCAAGGCCAGGGGGTGAGGAACATTTTCATATCCCCCAAGATTTAACAGATCAGAAACCAGGACACACATGTGGCCAAGCAACAACAGAGTGTTGTCAAGATAGTCAAGGTTATTACTGAGAAACTAAACCAGACTGTCCAAGGGAGCGTCTACACTAGAGAAATAATCCAGGTTGAAACTGGATTATTTGCCATGGCTCCTTCCTATGGAATCCTAGGAGTTGTAGTTTGGTGAGGAACCAGCACGCTTTGTCAGAGAAGCCTAAAGACCTTGTAAAACTACAAATCTATTCCATAGGAAGGATCCATGGCAAATAATCCAGTTTCAAACTGGATTATTTGTGTAGTGTGGATTCCCCTCAACTCTCCCTTATTTCCCAGGATCTCCCTTACTCAAGCTAATTTTTTTTGCTCCTCCTGGCTCCTTTACTGACCTTCTATTTCTCCCATATATTTATGAAGGGCAAGCAAGGCTGTGTGTGTGAGAGAGAGAAGATCATCAAAAAGCAAGACAGGAAACTCCTGCCAGCTTGAGGTGTGTGTTTGCAATTATGTCAGAGAAGGGGGAGTGTGTGTTTGTGTATGAGAATGAGGGTGGGGGGAGAGAGTGTGTTGTTGCATCTGTGTGTTGTTGCATCTGAGTGCATGTGAGAAAGGGCAGTGCATGTTTGCATGTCCCTGTAACGGGGGGGGGGGATGGGGTATGTGTGTACTTTTGCATCTCTGTATATAAAAGAGGGTTTTTTATTTGTGTGGGGGTGAATGAAGGTGTGTCTTTGTGTGTCTGTTCTGATAAGATAACTGTAACAATTCTTTCAGTTTTCTTTAAAGTTAGTCCTGTCACTTGGGATGTTTTTAGAATAGTTTTTGTTGTTGCTGTTTACGTTCCCTGGATAGTGCATACAAACACAAACCTACAAAGCCAATCAAAATATTAAACCATATGGCCTGGTCATTAAAGATGTCATCCTAGACCAATGAACATTTGCTGCAGTGATGCCCCACTGCTAAAAATGCACAATTTTTTTCACGACTAAATCTCCCTTAAATTCATGGCTGAAAGTTGGTCACCCTAAACTAAACACAAGCTAGGAGAATCTGCAGCAGTTTGCTGTTGCCTGAAGCTCCTGGGAAGGATAAGATTCCACCCTTCCTCTTCTTTCCTCCTTGCTGAGTCAACTGAGTACACAATTCTTTTGTACAGTTGTCCCTTCATATTCACTGAGGTTTGGTTCCAGAACCCCCCGTGAATACCAAAATCCATGAATACTCAAGTCCCATTATATGCAATGGCATAGCAAAATGGTATCGCTTATATAAGATAGCAAAATCAAGTTTTGCTTTTGGGATTATTATTTTTTAAAGAATATTTTTAAGCCGTGAATACTTAAATCCGTGGATATGGAGGGACAACTATACTTTGAACTAGGGCTCATCTACACTTGGGGTAAAAATCCGAATTAAATTTAACCTACTCTGGCCTGGAGCTGCGTTGAATGAAATTCAGATTACTCTGGGCATGAATTAAGGGCCACACCTTACCTGGCCAAAAGCCCAAATCTGAACCACTCATTGCTGCTGTAGGTCTGCCGCCGGCGCCTTCTGAGGTCAGAAACAAGATGCCAAGCCATGAGATCAACAGTAAGGACATAAATTGGGTTATCCCTTCATCAGTGATCACGTCTGGACACCTAATTCTGACCTCAGAGCGAGCAACTGCATGCCAGCGGTAGCCGAGAAGCAGAAAACGTTTCTTTAACCATCCTGTGCTGAGAACTGGCCCAGACATTGAGGTAAATGGCTGCCCCTGTCAGGTAGCAATCCTGCAAACTCTGGAGAAAATTGTGAGTTTTAAAAACCTGGGTTAAAGGTGGTATACCCCATATTGGGAGGCATGGAGACACACTATCCACAATGCTGCAGCCTTATTTGAGAACTCACGCCAAACAAGTCTTGAAGAGAAACGACAACGCAGAAAGAATCACAACCCAAGGAGACCTTCTGCTGTGCTTTCTGCAACCGGACTTGTTTATCTCGGATTGGCCTTTTTGGTCATCAGCGCGCTTGCAGAAAGTGTGGGATGAGTCCTTCCTGAATCTTCATTTGCGAAGAAAAGCCAGAGAGAGGTATGGATAGGACCATATGTCCTTATCATACCAGATTTTGGAATAAGGCTGCACATCGTATGTCCTTATTGTGCCAGATTCGGGTATGTGTGTGTCAGGGTTTTTCCCCATTGTTTAGACAAGCCATTTGCAGCAATTTAAGCTGAGGACGAAGGGGGAAATCAGGAGGAGATAGAAACAGTTAAAAGCAACTGAGAAATGGAGACAACAGATTCATTGGGACTGTTCCTGCCAAATATGGACAATTGGTGGGCATGAAAGCGGAAAGAAGAGGGGGAAACAGGGATATTTTAAGAGCAACTGGGATATTTTCAGAACAAATGCAAGGACGCAGGATTAATCTGGACTGTCCATGCCAAACTAACTGGAGGATATGCTTTTGGTCCTCCAAATGTTGTGGAGTACAACTCTCTTAAACATTTATGTTGGGAGCTTTATGGAAGTTAGAGTCTAAAACATCTGGCAGCCCAATGTTCCCCACCTACATTCAAAAGCAGTGCCTAAGGCTGCATATAATAGCCCTAAGGAGGGGTCCCAGGGAAAGGAAATTGGCCCCTGAGCCTGTAACAATTGCCTACCTTTGATTTAGATTAATCTGTGCTATGGGGCCTAGCTCCAAATCCTTCTCTCTTTTCTATGGCTTATCTACTTACTTGACTTTCTTCTCCTCTAAATTTGAAGTTGAAGACAATGCTTGGAAGAAACTCTGGTGATAATTCAGTCTGTGTAATCCCCCCCCCCACAAAATATAAACATTAAGTCCTTTATTGCTTCCGTCACCTCTTAGTAATTGAGAGGACAACGATATGATTTCTCCTTGGTATCTGTATGCAATTAGTACAGCATCTGATATCAATTATCTGTTTTCCAGAACAGCAGTATCTATTTGAGAAGACACTGTGTCAGAATGGTGAACATGCTTGAGAGGAAAATGAAATACATGCCATTGGAGGCTGAATGAAACTGCCATGACTTCTTCGTTAGCAAGAGAAGAACTGTGCAATCCGTAAAGATGGCTACAAAAGCCTGGAAAATGGGACAATGGGGATTCTCAGTAGAAATCGTGGAGCAGTCTGGATATGCAGCGTAGATTTCTTTTAGAGACAATTGGTACAGCAGGAGAGCAAAATTTATTAGTTAGTTATCTTTCTGTTCTATATTTCTTCCACTGAGCACAAAATGACGTACAGTACATGGTGCTTCTCCTGCCCCCATTTTATTTTCACAAAATCCCTGTGGGGTTAATCAGGTTCAGAGAGTGTGGCTGCCTGGCCCAATATCACCCAGAGGGTTTAATGGCTCAGTGAGCACCTCAGTTTCACATTTGTAACTCCCATCCAGGATTATAACCACTCTAAGTGATAATCGTATATTAATTATAAGATGTGTGCCTTCAAGTCGTTTCCAAGTTATGGTGACCCTATAAACCCTATCATGGGGTTTTATTGGCAAGATTTGTTCAGAGGGGGTTTGCCTTTGCCTTCCTCTGAGGCTGAGACTTGCCCGAGGTCACTCCGGTCCTGTTTATACGGCCAAAAAAATAAAAATAATCCAAATGGCGTGCGAAAGAACGGTGATCCGTTCAGACAGCCGTTTGCACAAATACATATCATTCAGAAGGGGGTGGCAAAACTCACCCTAAAGTCTGTTCGCGGCACATCCAAGACCTCATACGGATTTTTCCATATGACATGCGAATGTGCGATCATTTGACCACTCATGTTCGCACAGATACGCACAAGCAGGAGAAGTTGATTGGTTGGACAAGCACAGGGGGTGGGGCTAGCAAAGAAGGAAATCTGCAGCAGCCACCATGTTGGATTTCTGGCTAAGCAAGGGTTCGGTAATTCCGTGAAACAGTGATTTTTACTTTTTTTAAATGTTGTAATAACAAAATGATGCCTGTGAGCACCACGGGAAGCTTTTAAAAAAAAAAAAAGGCACCAGGAGATTTAAAATCGTAAGTACTGTATATCATTTGCGGCGGCCAGCTAGCTAGGGGGCCATGGGGTGTTTAGAGGGGAGTATGTGTTGTTGCAGCTGTGTGCATGTGAGAAAGGGAAGTGTATCTTTGCATGGGCTTATAAGAGGGGGGAAATGGGGTATGTGTGTGCCTTTGCATCTCTGTATATAAAAAGGTTTTTGATTTGTGTGTGGGGGGAGTGTGTGTCTTTTGTGTCTGTTTTTATAAGGTATCTGTAATGGTTCTTTCAAGTTGTGGTGCTTGGGATCTTTTCAGAATAGCTTTTGTTGTTGTACTTGTTGCTGTTTTAAGTTCCCTGGATACACAAATATACAAAGCCAATCAAAATATTAAACAACATGGCCTATCCATGAAAGATGCCATCCTAGACCAACGAGCATCTGCTGGAGTGACGCCACATCTCTAAAAATGCACATTTTTTTTTCACAATTACATCTCCCTTAAATTCATGGCCAATAGTTGGTCACCCCAGGCAAGCTGCAAGTCATAGAATCTCCCAGACAGAATGGGAGTTGTAGTCCAGAGAAGAATTTGAAAGGCTGTCCTAATTCTGAAAGGTTGATCAGTTAAGGCCCGATTTAAAGATAAATGAGGGGGAAAATTAGGGTCCTTGAAGTTGAGCACCCTGATAGCATCCAGACAACACATTCACCAATCACAAAATTCAGTCTGTCAGTCACTCTCACTCCAGTAAAAATGTATTGTAATTTCTGATATTTTAAACATTTTTTTTGCATCCGTACATAGAAAATAACATATGCATTTTTATGCAAATCAGCACCTTATTTTGGGCCTTTTATTTGGCTGGTGTGTCAGTGGCCACCCTAGTGCAAAAACATAAATCAAGCAGATACTGTACTTATTTATATGCTCATTTAATATATATATATAGATAGATACTTTACTTATTTATATGCTTATTTAATAGATAGATCTCTGGCTTCTCTTCGCAAATGAAGATTCAGGAAGGACTCATCCCGCGCTTTCTGCAAGCATGCTGATGACTGAAAAGGCCAATCTGAGATAGACAAGTCCGGTTGCAGAAAGCACAGCAGAAGGTCTCCTTGGGTGATGTTTCCAGGTTGTGATTCTTCGTGCGTTGTCGTATATGCTTATTTAATAGATAGATAGATACTTTACTTATTTATGTGCTTATTTAATAGATACTGTACTTATCTATATGCTTATTTAATAGATAGATAGATACATACTGTACTTATTTATATGCTTATTTTATATATATATCCAGCAGTTGTGAATAAGGCTCTTCTTTTTTATCTTTATTTTTTAAAAATACATTACAGTACTGCCTTTGGGCTTCTTCCTGAGGGAGAAATGCACAATGAGGAGACCTCCCTATGTAGTTAAAAAAAATAAATAAATAAATTATACACCCATGCTCAGATATATATATATATATATATCTGAGCATGGGTATATAATTTTTTTTTTTAAACTACATAGGGAGGTCTCGTCATTGTGCATTTCTCCCTCAGGAAGAAGCCCAAAGGCAGTACTGTAATGTATTTTTTAAAAATAAAGATAAAAAAGAAGAGCCTTATTCACAACTGCGGGAGTTGCCCTTCCCAGCTGAATAAGGGAAACGCGCATGCGCACCCTCAGCGACTCCCTCTCCCCTTTAGGCAACGCTGCAGCAACGGACGGGTGAAGGATAAGCGCATGCGCACAACGGGGTTCTCCGTGCTTCCCTCTCCCTCTCACTGCGCACGCGCGGGAGAAGGTGGGGTTGTGGCGGCGCAAGGGGAGGTGCGCGATGACGTCGAAAAGAAGCGACGCGCGCGCGCGTTGATCTCTATCGTCTTTTTCGGTTTCCTAGGCTCCCCTCTTTCTCCCTGGCTGGAGTCTTCCCCCTTCTTCCCGGCAGCCATTGCGAATCGTTGACGTAAAGTGGGCGGGGAAATCGGAGCGAGGGGCCCGGTGAGAAGGCGGCGGAGGAGGAGAGGCGAGGAGGCGGCGCTTCGGGGCTGCTGCGGCCGAGAAAAGAGCCGGGAGAGGCCGGCGGGCTGGCTGGAGGGGGTGAGTGAGGGCACGGCCGCCCCGAGGGGAGGAGGAGGAGGAGGAAGCAATGGGGTGAATCGCCTCAGGAACCAAAACAAAGCCGAAAAAGAAGCCCAGCCGCCCCAAGGGCCCAAATTGGGGAAGGGGCTGCCAGTCTGTGGTGGTCTTCCAGGCAGCTGTGGGGCAGGGGGATCCTCGGGGAAAGGTTTAAGTTTGAGTGTGTGTTTGTGTGTATGTGTCTACACGTGTCAATTTATTAGAGCTTGTGTAACGGGGGAACAATGCACACCTCATTTGGGGAAGGGGCTGCCACTCTGTGGTGGTCTTCCAGGCAGCTGTGGGGCAGGAGATCCTCGAAGAAAGGTCTAAAGCTGAGTGTGTGTGTGTATGTGTCTACACGTGTCCGTTTATTAGGTTTGTGTAAGGGGGAACAACGCACACCCCATTTGGGGAAGGGGCTGCCACTCTGTGGTGGTCTTCCAGGCAGCTGTGGGGCAGGGGATCCTCAGGGAAAGGTCTACGGTTGAGTGTGTGTGTTTGTGTGTATGTGTCTACACGTGTCAATTTATTAGAGCTTGTGTAAGGGGGGAACAATGCACACCTCATTTGGGGAAGGGGCTGTCACTCTGTGGTGGTCTTCCAGACAGCTGTGGAGCAGGGGGATCCTCGGGGAAAGGTCTAAGGTTGTGTGTGTGTGTCTACACGTGTCAATTTATTAGGGTTGTGTAAGGGGGGGGGACACTCCCAATTTGGGGAAGGGGCTGTCACTCTGTGGTGGTCTTCCAGGCAGCTGTGGGGCAGGGGATCATCGGGGAAAGGTTTAAGTTTGAGTGTGTGTATGTGTGTACATGTGTCAGTTTATTAGGGCTGTGTAAGGGGGAGGGGTCCTTTGCTTGGAGGCCTGTGGGAGGAGGCTATGGGGCAGGGGTATCCTTGGGGAAAGGTTGAGAGAGTGTGTGTCTGTGCAGGTGTCAGTTTATTAGGGCTTGTATAGGGGGGGAATACCCCCCATTGGGGGAAGGGGCTGCACTGTGGTGGTCTTCCAAGAAGCTGTGGGGTAGGGGGCATCCTTGGGGAAAGGACTAATGTTGAGCGTGTGTATGTGTGTACACATGTCAGTTTATTACGAGTTGTGTATGGGGAAGGGGTCCTTTACTTGGATCCCTATGGGATGATCAGCCTGCCCCCCCAGTTGTTGCTTATTGTCACATTGGGGGGCTTTTGTCACTTCCCCCTGTCCTGGTTTGACAATTACTGGAGGAGAAGGAGGAGGAAAGGGTACAAGTACAATTTTATTCCTTGACAACCATATGCAGGTTATAGCCATCAAATTACAATCTTACAAAAATTATTAAAACCATTTAAAACATTTAAAATCACGGTTGGCTCTATGATAGATAGATAGATGTTTAAACAAAGGTTACAAAAATGTTTATTATTAATCATGGCACAATGTTACATAATACATTCAAATCAATATAAATATATTTATCACAAGTTCCCACCCAGGCCATTATCCTGAAAATCTGATCAAAGTTTGGTTGCGTTTGCCTTGAATCTGGTATTAAAATGACAGACTTAGCTGTATGAGATAGCAAATATGTGATTCTTAGCAATAGCTCTGTTATGTAAATTGTGAATAAATTGTTGATAGGTAGGGCTTGAGCCTTGGGGTGGTTATTTAGAACTTGCAGATGGTTGGTGGAACCAAGGAGGGGAGGGTTGGGTTGTTTTTAAAAGAAGGATTTATATAGAGTTGCTGGAGTGGCAAGTTTCTCAGCGTGGAGTTCTCAGAGTTGCATAAGAGATGACCCTTAACAAGTGCAAGATGTCTGGTAGCCTTGTTTAAAAATAAAAGTCAACACAGGCTGATACAGCTCTGAAAGCTCACTGAGAGAGGGTTGGGGCTCAGGGGATTAAAGAGTAGGATGCTTATAAAATACAGCATAGTTGGTTTTGATCTGAAGGTTGAATGCTGCTGGTCCTTCCCATCCTCTTACTCCTTGGCTGCTGCTTTGACAGATCTGGAGAATATCCCCTGCTTCTGTAAACACCATTACATGACTTGACTGCATTTTGTCCGGGTGCTATGCTGGGTTACTCAGTTCATTTCATACTCATTTCTTGGTTCTCTTATGCTGAAATACAACAAAAAGGATGTCCTTCGTTCACTTAAAATAGGGAGCATAGTTAACAATTCAAAACTGATGAAAAAGCTGAAAGAGGACAGGGATGGGGAGCTTGTGAAAGAAGAATCCAGTTTGATGCCCATGTTCCCGTAAAGCATATTATTTCCAACAGAGTGATTCACCAGTGTGGCATAAAAACTAGTCCTATGAAACTTCCTGCCTTTTGTTGATCTGTAGCATAAAGAATTGTCTACACATGCAATTTTAAGAAATTATAATTGTGAATAACTTATGTGTGTTCTCACCATTGTGTCTCTGCTTGGTTGAGCAAGGACAAAAGCTGTCATATTGTCCCAAATTCCCATATAGCCTTTCATTATCTGTTATTTACAGTGAAACCAAGGGAAGCCTTGAGAGTTTCCCTTTTCTAAGTGCTGTGTGAGCTTGTTAGGGTTAGAGGGCAAACTAACAATTGCTCTTGAAGTATAATAGTCTCTCTGTGCCAAATATTATCCTGTACATCATTTTAAAAAAACCTTATTGGATATAATGCAGGATACTTCCAAGTAAGTATACAGAGAATTTGGCTGGTAAATCAATGATGGAGGCCATAGTGATGCGTACAATATTTTGTTTTAAAACATATTTAGATATATCCATCTCTTTATCACAAGTACACTTGGTGAAGGATTTCAAAGAATAGATTTGTGGTCTCCCCATTCTGTGAATGCATACTTATGGTGAGGCGGGGGGAAATGCAAGAACACAAACCTACCCTTTTAACTCCCTTACTCAAACTATTTTTTGAAATGTCAGTTTTCACCTGTATTTATTATTAGAAAATATTTATATTCTCCCTTTTTTCCATCTAGCCAATGGCTTTCTTCTTCTTGATTTTATATGGAGTGATGGATCCCAGGTCCCAGTCCCACTCTTAACTACTACACCACACTGCTCACCATCTCATTAACTACCAAATGGATACCTTAATGCAAATGTTGGATAAAGCTTCACAGACTAACATGGGCGCAGTTAACTGTTGCTTTTATTTAGATGTTATTGAAATTACTAAAATACCATATAAATACCTTCCTACTATTGGAGGTGTAAAGACAGAGTACTCCGAATAGGTCAGTAAAGGAAGGGAGAACACTTGCTGCAAAACATAACTTTGGTGATTATCTCCTTTGTCTTTCTTTGTCCTCTGCCATATTTAGACTTGAGTATCCCTTATCCGAAATGGTTGGGACCAGAAGTGTTCCGTATTTTAGATTTTTTAAATTTTATTTTGGAATAGAGTATATTTATTTATTTATTGGGTTTATATCCTGCCTTTCTCCCAAGATGTGAGTACAGGTGCTTGTATATATACAGGTGCTTCTGAGGAGAGGAGCAGGATGGAAGAAGATGGCGTGACTGAGTTCACAGCCAAACTTTGCACAAGCAGTGGCCTCAGTGGTTGCTGCTGCTCCTCCTCCTCCACTGCCACCCCCCCCCAAGCTGAAGTGAGGTCTAGAGTGGGACACAGCAGCTGCAGTCAACTATCTCCAGCCTTGGCCCAAAGGAGAACCCCACACCAAAAAAACAGCCCCCGCTCTCCTCTCCCCCTGTTTCCACTGCCGGATCCCAGTCAGTGCCCCAGTCTTCTGCGGATGGGAACTCAGTAATCACAACCAACTCTGAAGGCTGCATCAGTGGTGCTGACAGCCGCCCACTTCTGCCTTTGAGATGATGGCTGCAGCATTCCTGCTTGTTCATTCAGTTGGAGAGAGATGTGAGGACTTGGGAAATGGCAGGAGGTGTGAATTCCCGCCATTTCACAGAGCCTCACATCTCTCTCCAGCCCCGCAAATACAGTACAGTACAGGCACAAATGTGCAGTAGCTCCAAAAGTTTCAGGATTTAGGATTTCAGAATTCCAGATAAGGGATACTTTACCTGTATAAATACCGTATCATATCTTATTTCACCTGTATAAGGCTGTTCCCCATCAGCAGCAGGGAGCAGTGCCTCCCTCACCCAGAGGCTTTAATCCACCCCCATAGAGATAAGGTCCCTGCAACAATGGGTTGGTTGCTGTTTTTAAAACCTGCAGTGTTAGTTGTGAGGAATATGAGGAGACCTGAACCCCTGTCCCCTTCTGTTTGTCCAGAGGCTGGCCGTACAGGGCGGCTGCTGGTTCTGCTACTGAGGCTGTTGGCGTGAGGCTAATGCAAGAGTGTTTCCCCTTTCTTTGTGAATTCATTCATTGGTTGCTCCTGTTCAGGCAGAACTAAGGAAAATTAATGTAACAGTCAGAATCTCCAGCTGGTCTTGTTAAGATTCCCAAGTGCTGCATGGAGATGTCATCTGGGGCATACTGGCAGATTTTCAAGGAATTTTGAGGGCCTATTTGTTGGTTTTGTCTTACTTTTGTGTCTTCTGATTATGAGTTGCACCTTTGATACAACAGCCATTCTGCTTGCAGAGCAGGGGCCTGTTTCTGATATCAGCATAGGTGAGTGTAAGATTGTTTTGTAAATCTGCCTTCCTCGAAAAAAAGCTGAATGCAAAAAACACAAAGTACCAATATCCTAGTCAATGGTGCTTCTAAAAATGGTTATGCTACAATTTAATTATTAGCTTTTCCTGGAATTATTAATGTGGTTCCAGAAACTCCCCACCACCACCATCCCATCCCATTATTGTGTGTCCTTGTGGGCTGGCCTTGTTCCCAGGTGGACTCAGTGATGATCCTTGTGTGTCTAAATTAGTCAGGAAGTAAAAATTACCAGTAGCACATGAAGAGTTGAGTCCTAATAATTAGCCATGTTGCACAAAGTAATTGCAGATCTTATTTGTTCTAAAACAAATTTTTTAAAAGTGATTGAAAGTCAGTGAAGAACTCAAGTTTCAAATTATACATTGTCAAGGCGTGCCGCCTCCAGAACTCTGAACTTGCCTGAGAACCTAGTTCTAGAATAACTTGGTCTACAAACGACATTGTTAATGCACATTTTAGTACCATTATAAAGCATTATAAAATTCCTCCTCAAGTAATTTGCTTGTGGAACATAACAAACAGCCCAAGGATGAAGTATAATTGTGGAAACTAAAAGATTTCTTGTTCTTTATTGCTATGCATACTTGCTTTGGGAAGCTGTGATGCTTATGTTCTTGTTGCTTAAAGATGTGCAAGGGTTTAATAAAAACAAAGTTGTGATTGTTACTTAGAATGGTTTGCTTTTAGGTCTGCATGATGAATTTCCTTCGTAGAAGCGCTTCTTGTTCAGGAGCTTTGTAAATGTGTGGAGTAAGGACTCTTAGCCTTTTCTGCTTTCACCTCTGAAATTCACATATAGCATTGATGACTATCACAAATATGGACTACTCCAGAAACATTAATATAACCTCCTATATCTTATTCATATCCTGGATAAAGACCATAAGACAGTTAAATGCCAGGCCTTTGTTACATTCTTTGTTGTTATATTCTTTGTTGTATTCTCCAACCAGCTGCACTCCCAGATTTATTTATTTATTTATTTATACTCTGCTCTTCAGCCACAAAGGCTCTCAGAGCAGTTTACAAATTGTTTAGCAATAGCACTTACACATCTACACCACTTTATAGTGCACTAGGCACTCTCTAAGCTGTTTACAATGTGTGTTAGCTAATTTGTTGAATTATAAATCCCATCATTCCAATCAGGAGAGTGGTTGAGGAAATGCTGCTGTTTCCTTTGGACATTTTATGGAGATAAAGTTCTGAAGATGCCTGTGTATTGACTTTAGCAGAAATGGATTTTATGGTCTCACTGAATCGTTGAAAGCATTTAATAGACACCTAAATATTTATTGAGTTTTATACTCAAGTGTCTCACGTGCATTCCTTTGTTTCAAGTTGTATTAAGATTTCAGAAATGGCCTGGAAGGGATTAAAGAGACCACACCTCAGGCAACTGTTTTATTGATATCAGATTGTAACCTTCATGTAATTTAAACAAATGTGACAAAAATATGTCCTCCTCACTTCACATTTGTCAGTCATGACATATTTCTTACTTATTCTACTTAATGTGCCACCTTTTGCAGCCTGGAACCCTGTTGTGGCCAGACGCCAAATTAAAACTGCTGGAATTAAGAGGTCCCTTGTTCTTGAAGTTGTCTTAGTTTGGTAGTGCTTGTACCCAATATTAACTAGATCTGTTACATCTTTGAATGATACAGATGATTGTCATCAGGGCCATGTGCATGTGGAGTTCTTCCCCTACTCACCAGTCTTTCAGGAGCATGTCAAAGCAGCATTATTCTGGTTGAAAGACCAGGGTGGGGAATCTTTGAACAAGCTTTTTGCTGAATGATTAATTTTGTTTCTGTATATTACTTGGCAGTTCACCCAGCTACCAAGAGAGAAAAGCAAATGGAGTTACATCTACAGTTTTTCTTTCTGTTTGTTTACAGGTTTGCCAAAATGCTTTCAGATTCTTAAATTATTGTGAACCAGAAGTCTTTGGACACAAAGCCATCATCCTAAGGACAGAAGGAGTAGCACAAGGGATTCGGTGCCAATGCAGCAACAAAAAAGACAGCCAGAGTTAGTGGAAGGAAATCTTCCCATCTTTGTGTTTCCCACCGAGCTTATATTTTATGCTGATGACCAGTCAACGCACAAACAGGTGTTGACTCTCTATAATCCCTATGAATTTGCCTTAAAGTTCAAAGGTGGGTCTCAGGTACAGCTCCATTGAAGGGTTGCATGGGTGGCAGAACTGTATTATTTTTAAATTTTAAAATGTGATAAAATGATAGGCAAAGTAAAAGTTAATGAGGAATAGTGAGGGTTTTTTTTTTACTGTTCTATATATTCTCAAGACATGCAATTGGCTTATGCCTTATTCCTGTCATATTTTCCCTCCATTTCAGTTCTTTGTACAACTCCAAATAAATATGCTGTTGTGGATGCTGCAGGTGCAGTGAAGCCTCAATGCTGTGTTGATATGTGAGTAAAACTAATTTCTTTGCTTGTTCCTAATGAATAGCAGAGCTTGGAAAAAGTACTTTTTAGACATCAGAATCCTCTAGCCAGCATGGCCAAAGAAGATTCTGGGAGCTCTAGTCCAAAAATAAAATTTCCAGTTCCCATTAATAAACCAAATACCACAATGTAAAACCATTCTTTCTACAGCTTTCCTCTTTCTTTGGAAAGATTTAAGCTGAGGTGGGCAATGGTGGTAGGTCCAGATGCCACTTTTAATACCCTAGGACCCTCCGGGGTGGGGGTGTGCACATGGTCCACCCCAAAAATAAAACTCAGAGTAGCTGGAAGTCTACTTCTGTTTCTCCCTAAACAGTACAGGGAGGATTTGCAACCTATTTTAAAAAGTAAATTGCTGTACCTGGAGGCTTCCAAGAGCAGCAATTTATCCTCATTTTTGACCAAAAAAAGAGTTATAAATAATAAGTAATTTATTTCTTAACCGTTTCTTCCCCAAGGCTCGAGGCAGGGTACAATATGAATTAAAATACAATATATAACATAAAATCATTAAAACACATAAGTAAAAATAGTATATTAAAATCCATACAAACTTAAAATTCATAGATTAAAATCAATTGGGTAGGCCTGCTGGAAGAGAGAGGTCTTTAGTAACGTTTTAAATTCTGACAGTGTGTTTAGCTGTCCAGTCTCTTCCAGCAGGCCATTCCACAGTCTGGAGTTGGTCTGGAGATTCTGAAGGTGTGAAGGGCAACAAAAATACCCTTGGGGGCTGCATGTGCCCTCAGGGCTGGACTTTGCCCACGCCAGTTTAAGTCATGGGTTGATACAGGAAGATAAAATCCCAGCCATGAAGCTCACCGGATGACCTCAGGCCTGTCATTCAGTACCTCTCATCTGAGCCTACTTCACAGAATTGTTGAGAAGATGAAATTGGTTAAGGATGTACTTGCAGCTCTTGGGAAGAAGAGAGAGAGAGAAAGAAAGAAAGAAAGAAAGAAAGAGGCATTTAGAGCTCCCTCCCAGAAATCTTGGTGGAATTAACCACAGTTTGCTCAGGTTTGGACAAGTTGTGATTAATCTATAGCAGAAGCCAAGCTTTTCCTTGCAGTTGCCCTGAAGGGAGGAATCTCTTGACCCCAGTACTTGCCACAGCCTGTCCTTACTTGTACTTACATAAAGTAGGATGAGGTGTTGTTGTTTTTTTAAGTAGAGGAAATCTAGCTGTTTGTTCTTTGTACTCCTATAAGTTCATATTGTGCAACTCTTGCCAGGGGTGATGTTTTCCTGTCCAAGAGTATTCATATAGCAACCACTTGGTTTATTTCTGTTTCAGAGTGATCCGTCATCGAGATGTCCGGCCTTGCCACTATGGCGTGATAGACAAATTTCGACTCCAGGTCTCTGAGCAAAGCCAGAGAAAAGCACTGGGGAGGAAAGAAGTCATTGCTACCCTCCTTCCCACGGCGAAGGAACAGCAGCAGAAGGAAGAGGAAGAAAAGAGGATAAAGGAGCACCTGACAGAAAGTGTCTTTTTTGAGCAGACATTGTGTCAGCCAGGTAGTTGGAAATTACTTGGAATGTTCTTGCTTTTTATCACAGTATATAGCTACCTCTTCTATCACATTTTTCCTGCTCCTGTGGAACATAAGAGCTCACAGTCTCAGTCCTTTCATAAATTCATATACATTTTAAGCCAGAAATGGCCCCTCAGGCCCTGGGGTTGAATTTGATTCTTCTAGGGTTCCCTTGTCCCAGAGACACCATTCTTTGGTGATTTCTCAGCTTTTCTACAGCGCAGTTTATAAGGCACAGTGGTCGAATATTTCTTGGCTTTTCCCATTCAAAAAGGCTGGAATTCATCTCCTAAGGGTCAGTTCCTGTTAGGAAGAAGTGTAAGCAAAAATAGGTATTTTGGGGTCTTGCTCCTTTTTTGCCCCCACCCACCAAAGGAATGTCGCCCCCAAACACTTAATCTGAAATGGAATTTCTGTGCTGTCTTTTCCCAAGGGCTCAGAGGTAACAGTTAAAGGTTGGGTGAGTGGAGGGAACTGTGGTTAGTTTCTGTTTTTTTAAAAAATTAGGTAGCTGAAATAAGTGACTAATGCTAAGCAGATAAGCCTATTGTTCAGGTGGGGGGGGGTTGTCAGCGAAATTTTGAACACATGCCCAGGTGTTTTGGTGCTGCTTCATATCTACAGATTGTCATCAATCAGCCTCCCTCTGAAGGTTTGGGAAAACATGGGCTTTTGTAACAAATAAGAAAGGAATCTGCCATACAAGGCTGCTTTATAAGGGCTTCAAGGTCAGCATTTAAATCCGGAGCTGTAAACCACCACCACCCCTCATGTTCCCTGCTAATATTTAATGGCTTTGTTCAGATAAGTTAGGCAAATATGGTTTTGCATAATAATTTATCCAGACTCCACTTTCCAGCCATGATTGGTTCAGTTTACAGATGAAATCCATGCAAATATTAGAGAAAGGTTGGCATGAGTAGACAGTCTCTTCCTGTCCCTGGCAGTTGGTGATACAGTCCAGATTCCAGACTCTTTCCTCTACAGTAGTTGGAAATGGGAGGATCCATAGATGAACTTGGGAGCTATCTAATGGAATAGTTTTTAAACCAAAGAAGCAGCCTTTCTTTTGTACTTTAATGAGATTCAGAATATCTTAACGTGGTGGAATAGGAAGCTGAGAGGACAGGTACAGACACTTTCAAAACATTAGGGGTTTTTTGTTTTGTTTTGTGGTTGTGGGATTCTGAGAGTTGTAATCAAAAATGTTTCCAGCCTCCAGGAACAGATGTATCCAACTGCACAGGCAAGTGTGTAAGGTCTGGGGTCAGTTTTTCTCCCCAAGCCCTACCATAAACCTCCCCTTCCCTCACACAGCCAGCCCAAGCCACCTCCATTTTCCTCTGCACTCTCTCTCAAATGGTAATTGTGCCACTTCCTGTTGCAATTTTGAGAAGGACTTAGGAAGAAAACAAAGGTATTTGGAAGTAGTATGGGATCCTAGTGGTGTTATTTTCACACGTTTCTGTATGTTTGGGCAATTTCTGTATGGAAGCTGCTTTTTTTTTAAGTTGGGGAGGTTTAGGGGATAGGTGTAGGGTTTTAGGGGCCACAAAAGTGGAGTACAGGTACCATTTGCAGCCTGCAGGTTGTACTTTATCCAGCCCAATATATGCTATGGCTTTTGAAAACCATTGGCAGAGACTAGACGCTGTCTAGTATGCAGGAGTGCTCTAGTTAAATGGAAGACCTGTTACAAATATTCTGTTGGTAGCAGACAGTAGCTGGAATGTTGTTGTTTTTTACACAATTTCCTGAGATCCTAGGGTTGAGAAATGGCCTTCATTTGTGGGTGAGTTGGGGATTAAAGAGGAGTATCTCAGGAAGTCATGTTCTTAGAGTGCTTCTTGTTGTTGTTTTTACAATTTATTGAATAAAAGCATTCATCTTGCTTACATATAGGTAGCATGTGTCATATACAAAGCATAAAAATTGTTTTATACTTCCTTAACATCGTTCTCTCATTTTCATACATTTATCATATTGATTTTGATTGTTTAGAAATTTGCTTTTCCTTCTTTTTTTACTATCATTACTACCATATATCTTAGGGTGCGTCTTGTGAGAAGATAATTCTGTAATGCTGAATGTGTTGTTGTTGTTTTTCTCTTCTTCTTCTTCCAGAGAGCAGAATTGCCTCATCGGGGCCAAGTTTACTCACAGTCTTCCTGGGAATAGTGTGCATTGCTGCTCTCATGCTTCCCACATTGGGAGAAATGGATTCCCTGGTGCCTCTCTACCTCCATTTAAGTATAAATCAAAAGTTAGTTGCTGCTTATGTATTAGGTATGCATTTTTGCTGTTATTGTTATGCCATAGTGAATCTGTGCAACACTTCTATTTTGAGTGGAACAGCTCAGAATAGTGAAGCTAATGTTAAAAATGAAAATAGTCCCCCTGTATTCTGCACTAGTCAGGCTTTATCTGGAGTTCATTTCTGGGCATCTCATTTTAAGAAGGATATAGACAAGTTGAGAGCCTATATGGTGTAGTGGTTTGAGTGTTGGACTACGATTCTGGAAAACAGGGTTTGGATCCCTGCTCAGTCATAGAAACCCACTGAGTGATCTTGGGCAAGTCACATTCTCTCAGCCTCAGAAGAAGGCAAAAGACCCCCCCCCATGAACAAATCTCCCCCCCCAAAAAACCCAACAACTTGTGATAGGATCACCTTAGGGTTGCCGTACATTGGAAACAATGAGGCTCCTTCCAAATCCGTGAGTCGGTGAATTTGTCACTTGATGCCATGCAAAAAATTACTGAAAGCAAAACATGAACCATTTGATTACTGAGTGTTGGTCAGAACGTTTTTTGACAACAGCTGTCATGTTGGCTAGAGCATTCTGGGAGCTATAGTCCCAAAACAGTTTTTCCCCAAGTTCTGCAGTTTGTACATAATATTTTATTGAATCTCAGTAAACATGAATATAGGTTGTTACAAAAAAACCTTTCATGCCCCCCTCCCCAAATCTCTTTAATGTGGATTGTTTATTAGGTTTCATGAAAACAACACTTGACATATTCTTTATTTTTTTTTCCAGGTCTCATCACCATGGTTATCCTAAGAACATGAGTGATAATTTAATTGGATGTCAAGATTCTTCTTTTTTACATTGTGTTATAAATTCACATCATGAATGTGGACGGCCTAAATCCCATCTGGCTCATTAACATGCTACAGGAAAAAAAGATCCAGTGATTTACAGTATCTTTTTTTAAAAAGCAATGTTTTAACTATGTTTAAATGAAAAGACTCAAGCACTCAGTGGTGCTTCAGTTAAAGACAGCTACAAATTATTCAGTGATGATATCTGTGAAATGCATCAGGAGAAACTTTTATATCTATGCCTACTGTACAAAAATCTTATTAAAATAGTTTGTTGTTTTTAAAAAAAATTCATGTTCACATCCATGTTTGATCACCATAAGGGCCAGCAGTCCGAGCTATAATGCTTATTTATCTACTCCATGCCTGTAAGTATTGCAGTTAGTGCTAAACAACTTTATGTACAGATAAATACCTGGCTGGCCGAATGTCCTACCGAGCTGAGCAATCTGACAGTCAAAGCTTTAAATCTACAACAGCCAGGCAGTATTGTGTTTACATAGTGAATCAGTCCATGTATACATCCTTCCCTACTGTGGGACATAGGGCTTTTTACTCAGCTGTGGTATCTATTTCTGTCAAACATAATTGCATCAACACTTGTGCATTGATGCTTACTTTAATTGCTTTCAGCAAGGAAGACTTTGGTACAGAATCCACTCTGCTGCAGAAGATGGAAACTAACATTCCTTTGATTGGTACTATCTACCTGATTATGTATAGCAACAAAGAGAAAACTCTTATCAACATGGCATGTAATTTAAACATGTGCTTGAACTCCCACTTTTGCAAGAAACTGACATTGAGGATTCATTTCTACAGTTTATACCTCTTTTTTCTCTTGTGTTTCTTGTTCAAGGAAATGAGTCATTGTCCCCTTCATGTTCTCTGGAATATCTTCTTAGTCTAGTTTAAAAAAAAACCATCCCCCTGTTTCCTGAACGTGGTTACTACTGTATTTTGGTTCATTCATTTTCATCCAGCCATGTTTTTTTTTTTTAAAGGTCTAATGCACTTTGAATAATGTAAGGAATGTTTTGGAAAATTAAACCTTTGCCCCTACTCTGCAAATTGTGGTTCACCTCTTGTGTACTCATGGGGAGGAGAAAAAGAACTACAGTTGTCCCTTCATATGCACTGGGGTTTGGTTCCAGGACCCCACCCCACCCCACCCGTGGATGCCAAAATCCGTGAATACTCAAGTCCCATTATATGCAATGGTATGGCAAAATGGTGTCCCTTATATAAGATGGCAAAATCAAAGCTTGCTTTTTGGATTATTTTTTTTTTAAAGAATATTTTCAAGCCGTGAAGACTTAAATCCATGGATACCAAATCCGTGGATATGGAGGGACAACTGTAGTTCTTCTTTGTGGTCTCTCTGCCTCACACAATTTGGTCTGGTGCCTGTGCGGATCCATCCAGGGAATGTTCCAGAGCTGAGTAGCTTTCGGCAGGAACCCCGCCCCTTTGGACACCAGCATAAATAGCACCCAAAGCTACTCCCTCTCAGTTCTTTTTCGTCCACCGTACTGTTTAGCTCCGATAGCTCTATTCTTGAATACCTTGTATTTTTTTTCCCTTCTGTGGTTTTCCCTTACTATTTCTCGTCACTTTTAAATATAAAACAAAGTTAAAAATGTAGAGTTAGTTTCCTTCCCAATAGCACCCCCCCTTCAGACGCTTTTGATATTGTTGTTTCTGCTGTATGGCCTCTAAGGCTCTCTTCAAGGGCTTTCTCTCTTGCAGTGATAAAATTGATAGCACTGATAGTCACTGTCAGTGCCTTTTTTAACAAGTGAACTTCTGTGCATTTTGTAAGAGCTTCATGACTCAGGGGCTCCAGAATCAGCTGTCTCGATGGATGGTACATTGTTGGGAACAATTCCTCAAGGTCTCTGATGTCACCTTACAGAACTGACCTCTCTACTCTTCTTCGGTCTTCACCTGTAAGAAACGTCCACCATCAGAGATCCTTGCTGGTCCATCCATCTTGAAATCAGCCCAGAAGACCATGTTGTCTTGACATTGGAGGCCAGGCCTGCACCATCCACATCACCTATGGAAACTCAAAGCAACCCAGACACGCTCCAGGTTCCTCCCAACTCCAGGCAGATCTATCTCTCAGTGCAGCCTATGTCTGAAAAGGGGCAGAAGAGAAGTGCTGCTGATTCTTTGACCCCATGGAAGCAGAAGAAGCAGGTGAAGGACAAAGAAAAGGCTTGATTGGGTTTAACTACTCCAGCAGTAGCCTCAGCAGCAGGCTCAGTCTGACAGTTTCCATCAACTCGACCTCCTCTGGTCAACATTGACAAGTGGTTCCTGTCAAGGAGCATTCGGTCCTCGAGATGTTGCATATAGCACGCATCTAGACCAACCAGCCCTCAGCAGAACAGTTCAGGTCAGTCTGTGGATCCTGAGCTTGCAGGAGAGTCACCTGACAGCATGCCAACCACTTCACCTCTCTCCTGTTCATCTGCTATGGGGAAGAGAAAGCCAGTCTCCCTGTTTCCATTCAGAGACTATCAAAGTGGGTTGTTGAACTAGTCCAACTTGACATACCAACATGCCAAGAAGCCTCAACCACTGGTTCTCAAGTGCCGTTTGACCCATGCATTGTTGACATCCCTTGCATGGCTATGGGGTGTTTTTTTGCCAGGAGGAAGCAGAGCAGCCACATAAGTTCAGCCATCCACCTACATCTTGCACTATCAAATAGACTGCAAAGCTTGGGCCAATGCTTCATTTGGAAAGGCAGTGCTGCCATCTATCCTCTGTTGACCTGCTCCACCTCCACTGGTAAGCTAGCTCCCAATTGTGTGAGTCAGAGACCACAAAGAAGAAGAAGGTTGCTTATCTGTAACTAGTTCTTTGTGTGGTCATCTGTGCCCTCACACAACCTTTTCTCCTCCCCTCTCTTACTGCAAGTTTGGTCTACTTACGACAAACAGTGGAACTAAGGGAGTAGCTGTGGGTGTTGTTTATGCTGGTGCTCAAAGGGGTGGGGTTCCCACTAAAAGTTCTGCAATGTTCTGTGGACGGATCTCTGCAGACACAAGACCCAATTGTGTGAGGGCACAGATGACCACTTGAAGAGCTATTTATAGGCAAGCATCCTGTCCTTCTTGCACTCAAATTGACTTGATAGCAACAGAATCAGTCACAGTGCCAAAGACTTATGCTTATGACTGAAATAGTTGGCAGAGTTCCTGATGAAACATCCAGCGTGTGGATTCAGTTAGCCATTTTACCAGTGGATCATTTTCCAAAGTTGGTCCATGTGGTAGAAATCCTGCACCATTTGCAGCAAAGCAGATGACTATATATCAAGTAGTTACAACTATGCAACAATAAGTTCCTGCTTTGAAAATGGCCATCAGTGTTTGGCTTGTGTGTAAATGCCGCTGTGTTACACAGCATGAACCTGCAGTTGTTGGATGGTAAATGTGTTTTAGGTACTGATGCAGTTGAGCTTCAGGTTTCTGGGATCCAGCACTAGCGCTCTGAGATGTGATGACAACTCTGCTTTGTTTAATCAGCCTTAAAAACACACTGGTTGACTTTTCTGAGTGAGAAGAGGGCAATGTAATAATAGGTCATGTGCTCCATCACAGGCAGAGATGCCTCATGAAGTCCTTACACACCGGTTGCCCAACAGATCTTGTTTACTGAGTTATGACATAGTGTCTAACCCAACTGCCTTATCCCTGGCAATTCTGTTTACAAAAAGAGGGAGGGAAACAAGTTTGGTGTTTGCAACCTTTGGGGCTTCAGATGTTTTGGACTTCAACTCTCAGAAACCCCAGCCAGCTGGGCTGATGGTCAGAAATTCTGGGAGAGTGAAGTCCAAAAATTTGAAAAGAACCACTGCAGGAGGTCCTGTGTAACCACTTCAACTATGCTAAAAGAATAGGCTGGTTGTCTCTGACAGACTTGGCTTGTGCTCAATCAGTGTTGCATCGGCAGCTGCAAATAAACTTTGCTTTCTTTTCTCTCCCTCCTGCAACTCTCTTTCCCCTCTGGGAACTTTCTGTAAAAGGTTTTCCAGCCCTTTGGTGTCAGTTTGAGATGTGCCTGGGGAGTGGGGTGGCAGATTCAGTGAACAACCCTCCCACTTCTGCTGGATTCTTCTGTGGAAGACCACAGTTGAATCCAGCCCTTTATTCTTACTCCCTTACAAGCTGAGACAACATCTGCACAATATACAGTCCTACGTTGTGGACTATAATGCATTTTCTTTAAGCTCATATGTATCTGGACATAACTGGTTTATCTGAGGAATATAATTATGCAGAGCGGGGAGAAAATGAGGGCATTGGTTCCCCAAATAAGAATCCTGCCCCCCTAAATGAAATTTACCCTCATTTCCCAAATCTCTAGCATTACAGCAACTTAAACCTTTAATTGACCATTTAAAAAGGGGCAGGCAAAATGACCCAGGGAATCTGAAAAGCAGCAAATGTCACGGATCTGTGCAGAGCGCAGTCACTCCCTGTTCATCCGAACAGGGGATAAGCAACGAAAACGTGTGCTTTGTGAGCAAACAAATACTCCTTTGGTGCAAAAGTAAGTCCATGCCAAAATTCTTTTAGGCTTTTATTAATAACAATTAAATAAAAAGGAAAACAATAACAGAAAGCATTTAACCATGTTTTCTAGGTTCTCTCTAAGCAAGAGAGGTACACACAAGCTTGAAGCTCTTTTCTATCTCAGGAACAAAACAATGTAACCCCTCCCAGTTATATAGGCCATAACATTTAGTCCTTGGGAGAACCGAAAGTAATCCAATCTTAAGTTTCGTTTCTCACATACAAGCCCAAAAAACAGAATAACAAAAACAGACAGATTTATTACCTTCTGATAACTAAAAATGGCGCCAGGCATGTCTGGCTAAAAAATTATTCAGGGAGGGGGAGACAAACTCCTGATCTCAAAAACTATTTTCCCTGACACCCCTCTAATTTTTCATCCAGACATCGACATATCATACCCAGTCTGTCACACAAAAGATCATGTTTAATATTACCCAACGCTTTAGTAAATAAATCTGCTATATTTTCTTCACTGGGACAATACACCAAATCAATTAAACCATTTTGAACAGCTTCTCTAACATTCTGAAATTTTACAGCCACATGTTTTGTTCTATTTTTAACACCTTGTGCTGTAGCCATCGCTATACATGCTTGAGAGTCTTCAAAAACTTTAACAGCTTCTGAAATTGGCATACCTAAATCACTAAAAATTTGTTTTAGATAAATCAGCTCATTTACCACGCTTGACAACGCGGCAAATTCTGCCTCTGCCGAGCTTAAAGCAATAGTGGATTGCTTTTTTTGACCCCCAGTGTATGGCAGTGCCAGCATAAAAAATTATCATCCCTGAATCAGAATATCTATTTTGGATTTCGCTGGCGAAACTGGCATCGCAAAAAACTTCCAACTCATGAGAACCTTGTGAACTTATTTTTACGCCATAATTCAAAGTTCCACGCAAATATCTTAATATGCGTTTCAAACCTTGCCAATCATGTTGAGTTGGTTTTGACACTTTTCTAGACAAAACATTTACAGCATATTGTATATCTGGACGTGACCATCTTGCAATATACAATAAACTTCCAATTACAGAATGAAAAAGTTCAGGATGCTCAAATGGCCTAGAATCTGTGACATTTATGAAATCACAACACATAGGAGTTCGAGCAGGTTTACATTGAGACATGTTACAAAGATCCAAAACTCTTTCAATCTTTTGAACTTGACTCATTTTAAAATCACCATTTTCAAACCTTTGGAAATCTACTCCCAAATAGTTTCTAATTTGACCAAGGTCCTTCAATTTGAATTTTGAACCCAATTCCTGTTTAAACCTTTGCACCTGAACATCAGTTTGTGTAATTAAGCAGAAATCATCCACAAAAGCGACGAGGATTTCATAATTCTGATTAACCCCCCTTGTATACAAACATGGATCAGCAATGCTGTTCTGAAAACCAACATTTTTCAGCTGTTCATCCAAACAAAGGTACCAACATCGGCCACTTTGCTTGAGACCATACAAGGCTTTATTGAGGCAATAAACCTGGTCTGCTCCCCCACTGTGAAACCCAGGAGCTTGCTCCATATAGATGCACTCATCCAATGGAGCATTTAAATATGCAGTCTCTACATCAAAGTGATTGACTTTAAGTTGGTTTAAACTTGCAATAGATAAAGCAATCTTTACACTTTGTACTTTAACAGTGGGTGCAAAAACCTGATCATAATTTTGATACTGTATCTGTGAATACCCCTTTGCAACCAAACGTGCTTTGTATTTGACACCCCCATCCTGCAATTGCTTTCTCTTATATACCCAACGGCAACCCACAGCCTTTTCTCCCTGTGGCAATGCCACAATACGGAAAACATCATGGCCTTTGATGGACTCCATTTCATTTTCCATTGCCTCTTGCCACTTTTGTTGTTCTTCTTTTGGCAACTTTAAAACATCAGTATAATTATCAGGTTCAAAAGTCACCTGGCAAACTTTTACATTCTGTGCTGTGAATCTTAGAGGAGGCACTCCCTTTGTCTCTCTGTTAGAGCGACGGGGAACAACAGGCTGAGCCTGATCATTGTCAGAATCTGCATTTGAATCACTTTCCACATCAAAGGATTCATGCTTGGAACCCTCTCCTCTCAAGTCTGGGGAAATACCAGTGCCTGACTCAGCAGCCTGTTGCTGCTGCTGTTGTTCAGGTTGATTTCCACCAACAAATGAAGGCAAAACCACATCTAAATTAGCATGGACATGAGACCAGTTGGCCTGCTCCTCAAATTCAGCATTCCTGGAAATCAAAACTCTCCCATCCCCAAACGCGAACCGCCAGCCCTTTGATGATTGGTCGTACCCGACAAATCTGAGCCTCCTAGCCTTGGGTTCCCCCTTTTTTCTGTTTGCCTTAGGGATATTCACCCATGCATAGGACCCAAAGGTCCTAATGTGCCTCACAGATGGCTTTTTGCCATAAAACATGAAAAAGGGTGTATTTGAAACCACAGAACTGGGTACACGGTTACTTAAATAAGCGGCTGTTAACATAGCTTCTCCCCAGTACTTCTGCTCAATGTTTGCATCAAACATCAGGCTATCTTTAATTGTTTGCAAAACACCTATTTTTCGCTCAGAAATTCCATTCTCATTAGGACTATAAGGGGTTGTGAGTCTGTGGAAAATTCCTTTTTGTTTTAGCCAATTTTGGAACTCATTTGACATGAATTCCCCTCCCCTATCTGACTGGAGAGATGACACCTTCTGGGGAAAATGTCTCTCAACATAAGCCACCCAATTTTTAAAAGTCTGAAATGTCTCATCCTTACTCTTGAGTAAGAATAGGAAACAAAAACGACTGAAATCATCAACCAAGACGAGGATGTACTTGGCTCCTCCCAGAGAAGGTGGATAGGGGCCAGACAGGTCCATATGAACCAATTCTAGAATTCTTTTTGACTTTCTCTCACTATGCTTGGGAAAAGGATGGACCTTGGATTTCGATTTTTTACAAATTTTACAATCCAGGTACTTCTGACAAGCCCTCAAATTTAACCCATCCACCATGTCAGGCATCTGCCTGAGGACCTTAAAGCTAGCATGGCCAAATCTCCTATGCAACAGATGTACACAATTATCATGCAAAGGAGAGTTTGCCATTATAGTACTGGTTTGAGGCTCCTGTACACTATTATACATATAATACAGTTGGTCATGAAAAACCCCTTCAGCCATAACAGTACCATCCTTTAAAATATAACATTTGTTCCCTTTAAATTGTACTTCATAGCCCTCCTGTGTCAATTTAACAACAGAGAGCAAACACATTTTTAAATCAGGAACATACTGAACATTTTCTACATCCATGTTCAAACATTGTACAAAACATGTACCTTTACCCAAACATTTTGACTTGGATCCATCAGCCAAACTCACACTTGAGGGGCTAGTCTCTTTAAAGTCCTTAAAGAGTTCTTTATTATTGGAGATAAAAGCGTTACAGCCGCTATCCAAACACCACTGGGATAAATCTCTATTTTGCTCCTTCACAGCTTGCAAAACAACTGCAGAAACAGTCATACTAGATGAAGCAGGCTTTTTCTTGCTTTCTTTGCTCTTTTTTGCTTTGCACTGTTTTGCAAAATGTCCATCTTTGCCACAGTTCCAGCAAAGCTTAGATTTCACAGCAAACGCGGGAACCATACCCTTACTGGAGTCTTTAGAGCCATCTACTGGATCATTTGTAGAATTGCGGGTCTTCGCCTGTACAGCCTTTTGAGCAGAATTTTTTCTCTCCAACCACTTAGCCTCTTCTTCCAACAAACGACCAGTAATAAAATTAATGGTCATATTTGCTGCTGCCATATTTTCGAAGGAGAATATTAAGGCATCGTATTTTTCTGATAAGCTTGATAAGAGGATATGGACTTTTTCTTGTTCAGTAAAATGGACATTAATCTCCTGCAACTGATGAAAATATTGCCGGATAGTTGAAATGTGTGTGGCCACATCGCCATCTGGCTGCAGCTTTAGTCTATACAGCTTCCTTGTTAACATAAGCTGTGAACCAGTCCCAGCATGGACATAAACCTGCCGCAGTGCTTGCCAAATGTCCCTGGCCGTGGCACAGCCTCGCACATACATCAACTGACTGTCCTCAATTGCCAAAATGAGAGACGCTCGAGCGCGTTCCTCAGATTGCTGTTGCAATACAGAAGCGCCTTGGGCAGGGGGGGCTAAAATGGGAGCGTGTATCAATTGTTGATGCAAATAAGCCTCCATCTTCACAGCCCACAAATGATAATTCTTATCATTTAACTTTTGGAAGGGAAAAACTGCCATACTCTGAGCCATTGTCCATAAACTCTTTAGCCCCTCTCAACTGATTATCTGCTTCCCTCACACAGGGGTTGCTTACCAGCAGGGCGTTGTAAATGGTTCGGTCTCAGCAGTCCTCACAGCAGGCTTTCTCACCTTCCAGTCCCCTCCTTGCTGGGGTTATAAGCTCTTGCCAGGCGTAAACAAAAGCAAGCTCCAACAGCTTCAAAGGAAAAAGACTTCACACCAAAGGGACAAGTTGCCCAACTTGCCGCTTGTTCAAAGCCCCTCTCAGCTCAGGCTTAAACAATTCGCAGCATAAGAGCTTCACGGCTCATAAACTCTTGAGCCAGCAATCCTGGGCCTCCCATAACCTGTCACGGATCTGTGCAGAGCGCAGTCACTCCCTGTTCATCCGAACAGGGGATAAGCAACGAAAACGTGTGCTTTGTGAGCAAACAAATACTCCTTTGGTGCAAAAGTAAGTCCATGCCAAAATTCTTTTAGGCTTTTATTAATAACAATTAAATAAAAAGGAAAACAATAACAGAAAGCATTTAACCATGTTTTCTAGGTTCTCTCTAAGCAAGAGAGGTACACACAAGCTTGAAGCTCTTTTCTATCTCAGGAACAAAACAATGTAACCCCTCCCAGTTATATAGGCCATAACATTTAGTCCTTGGGAGAACCGAAAGTAATCCAATCTTAAGTTTCGTTTCTCACATACAAGCCCAAAAAACAGAATAACAAAAACAGACAGATTTATTACCTTCTGATAACTAAAAATGGCGCCAGGCATGTCTGGCTAAAAAATTATTCAGGGAGGGGGAGACAAACTCCTGATCTCAAAAACTATTTTCCCTGACAGCAAATACCAGCAAATATTTCACTCGCAGCCGCCATCTTGATTCGCAGGCATGCCCATTTGCATAGCAAATGCAGATAACTTTGCATGCCTGCAATCTGGCAAAAAAAAAAAAAACAACCAACACATTAAGACAAAGCAGCTGCTGCAAATTGCCATTATTGTGGAGTAAGCCACTTTTTTTTTTGTCTTGAATAGACAAGCCCAATGTCTCTAAAAATCTCCTCTTAAAAATGGATTGGTATCAATGCAGTATTGAGTATTGCAATATCACACCCAGCCAAGTTTCTACTGTGTTGTTAGGGCAAGCTAGTACTCAGCATTGCGACTGTGTGCATACTTAACATGGGTGTCAACTCTGTCGAACTGGATGATGTTGACTTTCCATAATAAGCACTTCTTCCGAGTAAACATAGTTAGGGTTGGGCTGGAAATTTATCAGATGAACCCCACTCCTGACCTGCTGCCTCACTGTCCCTGTTTACCTTGGGAATTGAGAGGAACTGGATTTAGCAAAAGGTTTTCCGGAGCAGAAGAGGAATCACAGTAGCAAGCAATATACCACAGGACAAGGAGGCACTTTTAATGCTCCCGGCTAGAGGACAAGGCGTGGTGGATGCAACCATCAGGAAGATGCCTGGGACATGCTGGGGAGCGTTGCAAAGCAAAATAGCAGGGCTAGGCTACCATTATCCTAACAAAGAAACAACCAGTGACTATAGTTTTCCGGTCTGACCTTGAATGATGTTGTATTTGAGAGGGAGGAAAAGGGGTGGTTCAAACCAAACAGGAAAGACTGCTTCTCGGTGCATGATGCAGAAGACACATAGTTAGCTATAAAGTATTTAAAGGGGAATTAATAAAGAACCTTCTCATATGAAGGAACAGAGGAAGAGCAGTTAAGATTGGGGGTAAGGGGATATCTTTTCATTAAAGAAAACAAATTGCTTGAACAGCACAATAACAACCATTAGCTAACGTACAAGTGAAGAAAGGGATGCTGGAGCAAATGCAGACAAAGATTTGTTCAGTATCCTTGAACTGGCTTCGGGTTAACGATCAGCCAAGATGGAGCTGGAATCCTGGGATTTGTAATTTGGTGAGGGACTTTCTGCGCTAGAAAGCTGTAGTGCAATGCACTGAGTCTTTGGCCCTTCTGATAGTCTGGATTTCAGTTCCTTGGACGCAGGGCCAGTTTAAGGGCCATGCAGAACCTGCAACTGCAGGGGGGGCATCATTGTGGGGAGGGCCCCCATCGTAACCCTCCTCCTACAAAAACATTATTAGTAATAATCTGAATATCCTATACTGTGAATAGGTTAGGTTAGGTTACATTGACCTGAGATAAACATATGGGCCCCCCAAAATAGAGCGTTGCAGGGGCCCCCAAAATTCCTTAAACTGGTCCTGCCTGGACGTTGGCATCACTGGCTGGGACTTCTGTGAGTTGAAATCCAGGAAAAAAGCTGCCAAGTCAAAAAGCTGAGAACTACTGTTATAGTATTTTCTCCTGAACTCTAGCGTTAGAACTCTCTACCAGAGAATGTTAAGTCCTTCACCAAACTGCAAATTCCAGGATCCCACAGGACACAGCCAGGGCAGTTAAAGTGGTATCAGATTCCTATAGCTCTGTAAGGTAGGCACCCAGTACTAAACCAGTACCTGCTGGGGATGTATTCCCAGACTTACTGTGGAAACTGTGGATAATACTGGACCCTATTTAAATGAATAATGACGTCTAGCCCAAGCATACCATAGTGTTGTGCTGGAGGACCTAGAAGATGCCTAGAGAGACTATACTTTTTCAGATGTGGGTAAGTGAATGCACGGGTACTGGTCCCACAAATATAGGGGCCATACTGTGTTCCTTGTGTGCTCAGCCTGAAGGACCACCAATATCAGAACATGTTTCTAAAGAATAGCCATTCAGAATACAGATTGCACCTTGCTTTCAGTGTATGTATTATAATATTTATTATGGTGTGCTTATACACTACATTAAAAAAACTTCAGTGTCTCTAAAAACATCCTGCTGCTAAGTTGAATGTTGAGTAGAATCTGCTCCCATTCCCTTCCACTTCTTTAGTTAAAAAAGAAAACAGCTGCCTCTTAGGCCATTTCACAGTTAGCATTCGGAGTGGTGAGGTTTTTCCATTTCTTCCTTTTCCAGCGCAGCTGCTGCATCTAACTGGGCCTAGTTTGAGAAGCAGAGGAAAGGAAAGGCACTATTTATTAATTTATTTAATTTACTTGTGCATTTTCTATGCCTTTCTCCCAAAGTGGGACCCAAGGCAGTTCACAGAACAATTAAAATCACAATTAAAACCAATTATAACATACAAAGTAAAAAACAGATAAAAACAAGAAAAAGACAACATAAAAACACACCCTGCTGTTATTTTTTTAAGGATGCAGGAAGGAACTTGGTACCAAGCCAGGTTGTTACATACCCTCACACACTTCACAGGTAAAAACTGGGACTAAAAAAACCAGTGTTCAAAACAGCAACAATTATTAATGAGGAAGAACATACAAGCTAGAAGAGGTTGCAGCAGTTTGCTTTTGCCTGAACCTACTGGGAAGGGCAAGTTTTCTGCCTTTCCTCACTGCCCAGTTAACTGATGGCAAAGTACAAAGCTAACAACATGAAATTCAGTAAGGAGAAATGTAAGGTACTGCGCTTAGGGCGGAAAAACGAAATGCATAGATACAGGATGGGGAAGACCTGGCTGAACAAGACTACATGCGAAAGGGATCTAGGAGTCCTAGTAGACCTCAAGTTGAACATGAGTCAACAGTGTGATGCGGCAGCTAAAAAGGCCAATGCAATTTTGGGATGCATCAATAGAAGTATAGTGTCTAGATCAAGGGAAGTAATAGTGCCACTCTATTCTGCCTTGGTCAGGCCTCACCTAGAATACTGTGTCCAGTTCTGGGTGCCACAATTCAAAAAGGATATTGACAAATTGGAGCATGTCCAGAGGACGGCGACTAAAATAGTGAAAGGTCTTGAAACCATGCTTTATGAGGAAAGACTTATGGAGCTGGGTATGTTTAGCTGGAAATAAAGACGGTTAAGGGGCGATATGATAGCCCTATTTAAGTATTTGAAGGGGTGTCACATTGAGGATGGAGCAAGCTTGTTTTCTGCTGCTCCAGAGACTGGAACACGGAGCAATGGATGCAAGCTCCAGGAACAGAGATTCCACCTCAACATGAGGAGGAACTTTCTGACAGTAAGAGCTGTTCGGCAGTGGAACACACTCCCTCTGAGCGTGGTGGGGTCTCCTTCCTTGGAGGTCTTTAAACAGAGGCTGGATGGCCATCTGTTGGGGATGCTTTGATCGTGATTCCTGTGTGGCAGGGGGTTGGACTGGATGGCGCTTGTGGTCTCTTCCAACTCTACAATTCTATGACTCTATGATTTTACTTTTGCACTCTGAAGTCAATCTGCAGCAACTGAAGTAAGCAGATGAGGACAGAGAAACCAGGACATTTTAAAGGCAGTTTTAGAAGTGGGATGGCGGAGGAGTTTATCAGGATTGTTCCTGCCTAATCAAGAGAGTTGGAGAATATTTTCATGCCCTCAATATCGACTGGCAATAATTCTCTAGGGCCTCAGGTGGGAGAGGTCCTTCTCCCAACCCTACCTGGACATCCCATGGACAGAACCTGGGATTTTTGGCATGCAAGGTGTGTCCCCCACAGCCTTTCTCTTAAATCAGGCTATAACAGGGGTAAGCCAGGTGAAGAATCATACCGTCATATCTTGTTCTACTGTGCTCAAGTTATGCTCAAGTTTTTTTGCCTCTTCAAGTTCATGAGCACCTGCTGCTGCCACGACTCCCAGATCCTTCAGCATCTCCGTTTTTTCATGCTGTTGTTCTGACTCCTTTCTGCATGCCACGAGGACAGCTTCTGCCTCCCAGGAGATGCAGGCATGCTTGGTCACCACCTCTGATCTTGCCTTGGTGAGAGCCTGCAATGTCCAAGAGAGCTCTTGCTGTCAAGAGACTTGCAAACACCAAGAAAGCAAAGTGTCACAAGCTGTCTCCCCACATTCCTTCCTTCGAGTTGTATCTGCACTACACAGTTAAAGCAGTTTGATACCACTTGAACTGTCATGGGACTTTATCAGACCACCCTCCATAAACATTCTTTTGCCAGCATATTTTGTGCTGGAAAAAGAATCCCCTTTATCAAACCTATCTCCAGCAGCATCAGAAAGGCAGTCTCAACATAAAAAGAGCACGAACTGAGCTCCATTTACTTCCTGGTTTGAGATCTCGCCGTTTCTCGCAAGAAGATGTGAGCGTGGTAAATTTTAAAAAATAAATGAAGACAAAGACATAAAATGTTCACACAAGCACAGAAACACACTTTAAAAGTTCAAAGTAAACCGGGGAGGTTCATAAAAAGAACATCCCCTACCTGGTTTTTGTGATCTCACCCAGACACATTCTGCCCACTGATGCTGTATTCATGTGAGCACAATGGCGCTAGGTTTCAAACACTGGCAATACCGGCACAAAAATGGAATGGGAGATCTATTGATGGTTTGGTCCGTCAATAAAACAGAACGCCTTTTTGACAATACATGATTGCGAAAGGATGACATAATCTGATACGCACACATTTTTCATGTTAATTTGGCGTCATTATGATGACATATTTGCTGCAGCGATAAAGTCCATGATCTTGTCCTGTTGAGTCCTGAGATTTGTAGTTTGGTGAACTACAAGAATTCTAGCATTTGAGAACTCCTGTGCTGTAATTAGGGGAGTGGATTAGTGCTTCATCACAGAAAGAGAACACTGTCTCTCATCAAACTACAATTCCCAAAATGCTGCAGGACAGAACCCTGGCACTTAGTGGGATTAAACTGATACAGCTGTGTGGTGTAGATTCACTTGCAGAGATTGAAGTAAGCTGAGGACAAAGTGGGAAGAGGAAAGAGGGGAGATTTTAAAAGCAGCTGAAAAGCAGAACAGCACATGATTCATTGGGACTGTTCCTGCCTATTCGGGACAGTTAAAGGATTTATTCAGACCATTTCTTATCTGGTTTCATGCTTGATTTTGGAACAGAGACCAGAAGCCTTGGCAGGAAAGCTCGACTGGGCACTGAAGATGGAAAGTGTATTCATGTCAGACCTCTCAGCACCTTTTAATACTGCTGTATATGTTAGTTTCTCCTGATATCCATAGAAGAACAGCTTAAAGAGCACTCACTTGAGATTTTGATTTCAGGACTTCTAATAAAGCCTGGAGACACTTCGTGTCATTCCGAATCCCCTTCTCAAAGTCTTTCAGGCAAAAGATGATGGTACAGTTTGCCACGTATTGCTTCCTTTCTTTGTGACTGCTTTCCAGCTCTTGCACTTTGGCGTCGATGGCAAAAAGTTCTCGCTCCAGATTGTTTACATCCTGCAGAACACTCTGGGGCAGAAGATACATTTGCACCATCAAATACTCTGAGACCAACCCAGGGAACATTCATGCTTGCGGTGGGGTGCTAGCAGTGGTATTCTTCACATACCGTTGCATGACAAAAGTATACTCTTCACTCTGCTCTTGAGCTGTGCTGGACTACAACTCCCACCATCCCCAATGAGCATGCCCCCGTGTGTTGGGGACTGTATGTTTTTCACTAATTTGAAGGTTGGGAGGGTGGCTTAAGTCTCGCAGGCAGGCTGTTACAAATTGTGCATACTTGCATGCATGTTTTTACAAAACAGTAACAAAAACACAGATAATAATCATGCCACCACCAACAAAAGCAGTTAACCATATGATTGCCTTGAAGACAATGACCAAACAAATGAAATGTTATAACGTTGTTTAAAGCATAAAATGAATATAGCAAGGGAAGGGGAAAATATGTAAGACCCTGTGAATTAAATGCAAAGATGGCTATAACGCAGGACACTTCAGATTGATAGTTCATCAACACAGGAATCTCGGTAGTCCTTATCTTTTCGGGGAGAGGGGGCTCAGCCTCTTTCGCTTAACCTTGGGGAGGTTCACCGCACCCTGTCATCTCCTGTGTCCCAAGGTCCATGCTAGTACAGCTGATCAAGATGATCTGTGCTCAGCCAGGGACCATCTACACATAAGACAGCCTCAGCATTTGCCTGGAAAAATGTGACAACACAGGACCAGTTTAAGGAATTTTGGGGGGCCCTGCAATGCTTTATTTTGGGGGGGGGGCATATGTTTATCTCAGGTCAATGTAACCTAACTCAGCCTAAGCTATTCACAGTACAGGATATTCAGATTATTACTAATAATGTTTTTGCAGGAGGAGGGTTAGTATGGGGGCCCCCACAATGATGGGGGCCACTGCAGATGCTGACGCCGCTGGTGCCTTAAACCGGCACCATGAGAACATTTTCTGTCTCTTCAGGATTGTCTATGCGGTAAAAATACTCACAGAATTCACTGTGGATACGAGCCTTCTTAATGGGGTCCCGCATTGTCTCGCTGTATTGTGAAGGAAGAGACCAAAAAGAGCAAAAACTATGCGAGAAAAGCATTTGTGGCGTTTCCCAATTTTTTAAAAAAGCTCCATGTGGTATGCACATCCGGACTTGTTAATAAAAGCAATTCAACATGAATCGCTTTCCCATACAAGAGTAAGTGCAAAGCTGATTGGCTGGATGAGTGGAGGGGGTGGGGCTTGATTACAGGGCAAGTGCCCGCTGCCGCCATGTTGGATTTTTGCCTTAGTGAGTGTTTGCTAAGGCAATAAAACAGGGATTTGTGTTATCCTCTTCTTGCTCTCTCTCTTTTTTAAAGGTTAAATATTGCTTGTGTGCACCATAGAAATAGGGTGTTTTTTTTAATAAGTTTGGCGGTGGCAGATGCAAGTAATTCATTAATGGCCGCCATCTTGGCTAGAGGGCATGCAAAGTTTATGGGGGGGTTATAAAACCATTAAGACAGGTCGTAGTTGCTGCGACTTGCTATTACTGTGGAGCAATCTGTTTTTTTCCCTTTGTATAGACAAGCTACTGCATCCTTTTTAAAAATCTACTTGTAATCAATAAAACTATAAGTCACAGCATCAGTGTGGCTTTGTTTACTTCAATGTACACTTGGGGATCATTGAAATGGAAAATACTTGGGGGGTTGTCTTTGTGGAAAATGCTCCACAAAGAATTCACAGACAATATGATTTGTCTAAATGGGATCCCACATCAATTTGCTGTATTTGGAAGGAGGGGGCCGCAAAATGCCAAAAACTGCGATGGAAATGCGCATTCCTGCTTGTTAGGACAACTGATTCGCTTTGATGCACATTCCCCATAAGAGCAGAAGTGGAAAGCTGATTGGTCAGATGTGGATAGGGGTGGAGCTTGCTGGCAAGGCAAGTGCCTCCAAACCGCCATGTTGCATTTTCACTGTAGCGATTGTGCGCTGAGGTGATGAAACAGACTTTTCCCCTTGTTTATTTAAGTGAACTATTGCACTTCCACAACTTGGATATGCTTTTTTTAAAAAAAACTGTTTGGTGGCAGCAACTGATGTCAATAAAAATGCAAGTACAGTTGTCCCTTCATATTCGCTGGGGTTTGGTTCCAGGACCCCCGTGGATACCAAAATCCATAAATACTCAAGTCCCATTATCTGCAATGGCATAGCAAAATGGTGTCCCTTATATAAGATGACAAAATTAAGGTTTGCTTTTTGGATTATTATTTTTTTAAGAATATTTTCAAGCCCGGAATACTTAAATCCATGGATACCAAATCCGTGGATATGGAAGGACAACTGTAATTGATTCGCACCTTGAAAAAAACCTGCAAGTAGAAGCTGCTGCAAATTGGTGTTAGTGGACATTAATCCACATTTTATAGCCTCATATAGACAAGCCCTTGTTGGAAACTAAGCTGAGCAGGACCTGAGTGGATCAGGCCCTCCAGTTAATTACATATGTGTTAAAAAAGCTTTGGAAGACATTACAAAATTAGAGAGGGGTAGGGCCGGTTTAAGGAATGTTGGGGCCCCCTGCAATGCTTTATTTGGGGGGGCATATGTTTATCTCAGGTCAATGTAACCTAACTCAACCTAAGCTATTCACAGTACAGGATATTCAGATTATTACTAATAATGTTTTTGCAGAAGGAGGGGGCCCCACAATGATGGGGCCCCCTGCAGGTGCTGACTCCGCTGGTGCCTTAAACCGGCCCTGGAGAAGGGAGATCTCAACAATACTGCAACCACATCTGAGCCCACCCGGCTCTGGAAAAGCAATATTTGGTGGAAGGCTACCTCCAAGAACTCATCCAGTTTCTTTCTCAGGGCAGGGATCCTGCTTATTTTGAATTTCTCACACCATTGGTCTGTCTCCTTCAGGCTCTGAGCCTCCGTTAGCAGCTTCAGGTGTTCGAAGTTCTCCTTGAGCAAGTCTGTTGAGCGACTGGAGATGTTCACATAGTAGTCACTGCTGTCCTTCAACCAGACGGGGAAGTAATACTGTTGAAAGAAAAAGAGCAGGCACTGAATTTGCACAGGTGCCGGGTGTTGCTTCCACACACTGCCTCAAGCTCAAGGCAAAGAAACAATTAGCTATCAGGGGGGCAGCAAAATTCCGTTTTCATCCAGTCCCCACATTGCTAGAATTGAAGCAAGTTAAAACATCCAAAGAAAAGGGGCAAGCAAAGCATCTAAAGGAATCGGAACACAGCAAAGAACTATTATCTCCCCATACGAACCCAGCAGAACATTAAAATCAGCTGAAAAAGGCCTTCTCTCTGTCCCACCAACTTTTCAGGCTCGTTTTGGTGGGAATTTGGGAGAGGACCTTTTTGGTGGCTGTTCCCAGTCTCAGGACCGGTTTAAGGAAATTTGGGGCCCCCTGCAATGCTTTATTTTGGGGGGCCCATATGTTTATCTCAGGTCAATGTCACTTAACTCAGCCTAAGCTATTCACAGTACAGGATATTCAGATTATTACTAATAATGTTTTTGCAGGAGGAGGGTTACTATGGGGGCCCCCCACAATGAGGGGCCCTCCCTGCAGATGCTGATGCCATTGGTGCCTTAAACCGGCCCTGCCCAGACTTTGGAAGGCCCTCCCTAGAGAGGTTAGGATGGCCCCATCTTTACTCTCCTTCAGGCGCCAGGTCAAAACATTTTTATGCCACCAGGCCTTTGCTGACAAATGCAGGTTGGACTCCTAATGCTCCTGTTTTTAAGATCTACTTCTAATTTTTATGGAGTTAAAAAAAAATGTTTTATCATTTATGTGAAACGTTAATCATATAAGTGGCTTAATCTCTTTTTAATTCTTATTTATTGTATTATTTTTTAGCTATTGGGGTTTTTTCCCCTCACCATGGGTCAGCGTAAGAGGGGCGCTCCAAAAAAGCGATACAAGGACTCCCTGAAACAACATCTCAGGCTTGGCCAAATTGGTCACCAACAGTGATCCGCCCTGGCCTCACATCGGGAGGCATGGAGACGCACTATCCACAATGCTGCAGCCTTATTTGAGAACTCACGCCGAACAAGTCTTGAAGAGAAACGACAACACAGAAAGAATCACAACCCGGAAACATCACCCAAGGAAACCTTCTGCTGTGCTTTCTGCAACTGGACTTGTTTATCTCGGATTGGCCTTTTTAGTCATCAGCACACTTGCAGAAAGTGTGGGATGAGTCCTTCCTGAATCTTCATTTGCAAAGAAAAGCCAGAGAGAGGGTTTTTTTTTTTAAATGTTGTGAGCCGCCTTGGGTCCCGCCATAGGGAGAAAGGTGGAATGTTAATATTAATATTAATATTAATATTAATAATTGATATAGAGTAGTTCTAAGTGTAGATGATTTTCAATATCTGTCTCTCTGCAATGTCAGAAATTTAGGGACTGAAGGAAAATTTACTGAAATGTGGAAATGTTTTATCAGGCCCTCAGCTATTTCACAGACACGGGACATCTCTCTCTGCACCTACCACTTTCCCCCTTCAACCTCAGCTTACTTCAGTTGCTGTAAACTATTGAATTCAATATGCAGAAGTGGAATTTTCATTCTATTAAGTCAACAGGAGAGAGGAGAGGAGGCGGTGGACCTTGCTCCTTCCTAGTACCACACACGCACACAAATCTTGACCACGCTCTGATGTTGCTTGGTTGCACAAGCCCCAATATTCATCTGCAAAATGTTGGAGAGCATGCCTGTGGAATCCTGGGATTGGAGGACCTAGAAATGCCTAGAGAGAACATATTTTTTCAGACATGGATAAGTGAACCTATGGACACCAAATCCGTGGATATGGGGGGGGAGTGGCAACCCGTACTTCAATGCCTTATTAAAATCTGGAAAAAAATGTTATATACAGTTGTCCCTCCGAATCCACGGATTTGGTATTCATGGATTTAAGTATTCACGGCTTGAAAACATTCTTTAAAAAATAATAATCCGAAAAGCAAACTTTGATTTTTGCCATCTTATATAAGGGGCACCATTTTGTTATCCCATTGCATATAATGGGACTTGAGTATTCAAGGATTTTGATATCCATGGGGGATCCTGGAACCAAACCCCAGCAAATGTGAAGGGACAACTGTAATTTCAAGCCACCAGGGCCTCAAATTCAAGTATAATCATTTGTCTCCATGTGGAATAAAATTGTGACAATTTCCTATGTGCACGGATTTTTTTTATAAAAACATTTCCCTTCATTTGCCTTGCTATAGAAATAACAAAAAAGACATTTGTAACCACTTTGTTTTATTTACTGTGTGGTGTGGTGGCCCATTGGAGGTAGATAGATCAGATTTCTTTTTGTACCTATGTAAGAGTACTTGAAGCTTCATTGAAAACAAAACGTTGTAGAAAAGGTAACATTCTTTTTTTTTTTTAGGAATGTTGTTTTTCACTAGTACATGTGGCACGGATACAATAAAAGCCTGTTTTGCAGAAAAATAAATAAATCTGGCAACCAACTACAGTTCGCCCTCCATATCCATGGATTTGGTATCCACGGACTTAAGTATTCACAGCTTGAAAATAGTCTTTAAAAAATAATAATCCAAAAAGCAAATCTTGATTTTGCCATCTTATATAAGGGACACTATTTTGCAATGCCATTGCATATAACGGGACTTGAGTATTCATAGATTTTGGTACCCATGGGGGGGCCTGGAACCAAACCCCAGCAAATATGTAGGGACAACTGTAATAATGTGATTACAGATTTTTTTAAAAAAAATTAAGGCCATCAGGATAATCAGTGGCAGAAGGAATAATCTTTTGCTGAGGGACTGGCCGCCAAGAGCCCCCCACCTTTTACAGGCTTATTTATGTGGTTTTCCATGCTGGATTAAAGTCTTCCACAGAAGCAATGAACCAAATACCTGAACTTACTTACCTTAACTTCATCCAGCAAGCTGCAGACACTGCTGTTGGTTTGCTCATAGGCTTTTTGAAGCCTCTTGACAAGGGCAGCATTAACAGGCAAGAGTCGAGGAATCGTTTTGTCCGTCAAGGTTTTCATCGTGTCCAGTTCACCCTTTAGATTAAGAGCAACTGTTTCAATATATTCCTTCTTCTTCTCCATTATTGGCAATTTAATTGCAACGTCCTGAAATGAGGGAATTGAGTAAGACTGAGTAATTAGCAGCAGCACCGTTAGGCTACCATTCTGTTAATTAGGGATAGTTTGATCCATTCCCTTTCAGACCATCAGGTCCGGTTCAAGGCACTAGAGGTGTCAGCATTCACAGGGGGCCCCATCATTGTGGGGGCCCCGTAGTAACCCTCCTCCTGCAAAAACATTATTAGTAATAATCTGTATATCCTGTACTGTGAATAGCTTAGGTTGAGTTAGGTTACATTGACCTGAGATAAACATATGGGCCCCCCCAAATAAAGCATTGCAGAATAAATTCCTTAAACCGGTCCTGCAGACCATTTTTAAAATAAGCTCATTCCCTCTTAGCTGGCTGTATTTCTTGTTAAAAAATGCAGAATAAAAAACACTCCATCAGAATAAAAAAGCCAGGGTTGTGGAAAAGTTAGCACATTGGAGTAAAATGTGGGAGATCCACGTTCTAGCGTGCACTGAAAACTCTTCTGGTTCAATCACATTTTTCAACCAGATTACTTCACAAGGGTTGTTGGAAAGATAAAGAGGTAACAAGAAAGGCATGTATACCATATTGATTTCATTGGATGAAAGATTCATAGTATGGTGAAGGACTTGGAATTCTCTGCTAGAGAACTTTAGTTCATTCCCTTGACCACCAAAATTAGAGCTCTACAGTAGAGAACTGGGAAAGTGTTGTCCAAGGATTGCATAGGCCACCTCTGGAACTCCATTTTGTGGCCCCTTGAACATACCTGGAGACCCCTGAAGCCACCACTTTTAAAAAATTCACCCAGTTTTGGACAAAAAAACCCCTCCCAAACCACTCAACTGTTACAAAAATGTCATGGGTTTGGTCCCCTTGCTTCCCCCTGCCCCCAAAAGCCTAAAAATCAGCTGGTTTGGAGCAAAATTCCAGGACTGGAAGTGATGTGACATTGCTTCCTATTGCAGTGGGTGTGACAATGCAGCCCACAGGTTTTTTTTTTAAATGCCCCCTTACGGTTGCCCAGTACCTGTTCCAAGTATTTTGCCAAATGACAAATTCCAAGATTCCATAGGACGACAGAGGCATGGCAGCTAAAGGGTGATCAGGCTGTTGTAACTATTATAGTAAGATCCCTGTATCCACTGAGGGTTACTTCAGGGGGGGGGGGATATCGAAAACCATGGATAATAGTGAACGCCATTGAAAATAATGGGACTTCTGGTTTAAAATACCATAGAGTTGCCTTGTAGGACCAAGAAAATGGCCCATTTTCTAGGAAGACTCTATGATAGGTGTGCTGTTTTGTGTCCCGTGGATAAGTGAATCAGTGGATATAGGGTCCTACTGTATTGTGCAGACACACTCTTCCTAAAGTGATGCTGGGACAGCAGAACCAGATCAGGGGATGGGGAAGGCTATGGCCCTCCTAGAGGCTGATAAGCCATTGTTGTCATTGTTCCTCACCACTGGCCAGGCTGCTAGGAATTAGAGTCCCCATCTGGAAGGCCACAGGTTAGTTCTGCAGCCCTAGATTAGGTAAGAATACCAGGATTGGCATTTCAGATGAACGTGGGGTACCAAGGGGTCTTATGTTACGAGGATAAATACGTGTCCCCGACTGAGTGTGTGCCAGTATCACTCTGACCTTCTCGATGAATGTGATCAGCTTACTCCGAAGATGGTCGTTCTCCGTTTTCAAGCTTGACACAGTATCCCACAAGACAGCCATGACTTTTTTAAGATAGGCATTATCCATCACTACTTGCTGCAGATTCTCTTTCCTCCATTTGTTTTCTGAGAACAGCTCTTCTTTCTCACTGATTTGCAAGTTTAGCTCCTCAGTCAACTGTTCCAGCTAGCAACAAAAGAGGATGACATAGAACATTGGTTTTATCCAGTTTGCCGGTCACAGGCTGAATGCAGATATCATCCAATGAAATCAATGGCTTTGCACTAAGCTTAACTATACATGGATCCAAACACCCCGATATTTACTACATCAGTATAACTATTGGCAGGAGAGTATAGAGAAGAATACCAACAACCTGCACACGCTTGGGGGTTGTCTGGGAATTCGACTTGTCTAAATGGGATCATGCACCAATCCACACTATACAGAAGCTGCAGGGCCCAAAATGGCAGACTTATATGTGTGGTTTGTTGTCTAGGAGAGCAAGGTTGAGGACCAGCTGGGTACAAGACAAAAGCTTAGACCACCTACCCTTTTATTTTGTTTTACAGTAACTGATCTTTCAGAATTTGAGACAAAATGGCAAGATACAGAAACAAAAAAAAAAAGAGTAATTATTAAAAAATCAGGACTTAGGTCCATTTACCTTTTAGTTCTTTGTACTTTTGGGAACTGTTCATCATCATACCTTTCAGTTAACTACCAATTTTGTCATTTTTCAGCATTATACATGCATTGTTGATTCCTGTGATCTGTTTTTTTTTTGTTTCTGTACCTGGGAGGTGGGTGCTGTTCTGGTTTGAAAGTGGCAAGATAGCCTCAGGGAGAAGGAGGGAAACGAAGATGTGCAAAAACAGAGGTACGGCCAAGAATAATCTAAAGATGAAGATTAGGATCCTGGGTATGTTACTTGGATTTAGTTTCAGACCTTGCAAAAGTTAGGCTGTTGGTCTACAGCTCCCAGAATCGGTAGTCCCAGAGCTGTAGTCTAACTTTTCCAAGCTCTGATTTGGTTCCCCTCAAAGTTTCATCCAACCCACTCGGATGGAAATAGAGAAGAACAATGCAGTACTTTTTTCAAACATGGATCAAACCAAGGAAGAAGAAAAATACAGAAGGAAACTCTTACATCCAAAGACCAGCAAGTTTTTTTGACTGAATGCTCACAAGGAAAAAGCGTTCCCTTCAGGATCTTTTCCATCAGGAGAGCTTTGGGTTGGGAGGTAGGGGGGGGATTACAGAGAATTTTGTCAGGACCACTGTATGCTCCATTAAGCATCACTCAAGTGCTAGGTATCCACTTACTTTTTGATTCAGATCAACAGTTGCTGGGTCTAATCTTTCCTGATCATCAGAAAACTGAGTAGACTTGTCAGAAAATGTTACACCCTTCGCTTCCTGTAGAATTTCATGGCATCCTTTTGTAAACCCAGTAGTAGCTCTGAGTTGCTCTTGCAGTTCCAAGTTCTTAAGAAAGATAAGAAAAAGGAATTAATACTAGCCCCTGAATACCAAAGACAAGATTGTCCATGCCATTGTATTTCCAATTTTTATGTACAGCTGTGAAAGCTGGACAGTGAAGAACGCTAATAGGAAGAAAATAAATTCATTTCAAATGTGGTGTTGGGGAGAGTTCTATGGATACCATGGACTGCCAAAATGCCAAATAAATGGGTTCTAGAGCAAATCAAAGGAGCCAACATGGTGTAGTGGTTTGAGTGTTGGACTACGACTTTGGAGACCAGGGTTTGAATCCCCACTCGGACATAGAAGCCCACTGGGTGACCTTGTGCAAGTCACACTGTCTCACACTGGCAACCCCCCTCTGAACAAATATTTCCAAGAAAATCCTGTGAAAGTGTTGCCTTAGGGTTGCCATAAGCCAAAAATTACTTGAAGGCACACAACAACAACAGAAAATCAACCCCGAACTCTCCCTAACTAAACTAAACTGAGATTATTGAACTTTGGACATATCATGAGACATAACTCATTGGAAATGGCAATAATACTATGTATAGCTAAAAACAATAGGAAAAGAGGTAGACCAGGCTTGTACATTATACAGAGTTTGGGGGAAATTACTTTGGAATACAGTTCCCAGAATCCCATAACCACCACACTGGTTAGGGGATTCTGTGAGTTGTAGTTGAAAATGATAACATTCTTTCAGCCCCAATTAAGATTGGGCTATTTAACAACAACAACAACAACAAAAAAGATGCTCACAGCTTCCACAGTCTTCTCTATAGTCTTCGAAAGACGAATCATGTTCCGGTTCATGATATCTTTCTCGGACTGAAGGTCAGCAACCAAGATTTTCAGATAATTTTTTTCCTGGGAGACAGATTGTAAGCATTCCGTAACACCCTGAATCCTCTGGAGTAATTCCATTTTCTCCTTCTGCAAGCTTTCAACAGTGGCCCCCAGTTGTTCCATTTTATTCAGCTTCTCCACGGCCAACTCTGAACAATATGGGTCTTTTAGTTGGTGGTTCTGATAGATGGTTCCACTGAAAGGAATAGATCAGATCAGTTCTAAATATTTCTGGTTTCCAGTTGCAAACCTACTGGAAGGATGACACTACCTCACTCCCCCTCCCCACATTACACCCCTTTTTCCACTCTCAGAAAGCACAACAACTCCTAACTCTTTCAGCATACCTTCAATTTGCTCACTTCCTTTGATTCTTCAAGAAGACACCAAGACAAAACTTACTGTTTTGCCTGTCTGAGAGCCAATTTATACATATAGCCAAACCAGGTGGGAATTTTTTTTCCTAGCATGTACCACTGCAAGCTACAGATGGAAGGGAAATCAATGTTTGAAAATTACCTCCTGAAAACCATCTAACATCAGAGGCACTAGTTAATAGTCTAGGGGGAAAGTTATGCTGACCTTCCTAAAATGCCACTTTTCTACATGGAAGGAGTTATTAAGCCTGTGCATTCAAACAGTTGTTTCCTCACCTGCAGACTGGTGCAGTGCATTAGGAAGAGATTTGGCCATTTGAGTCACCTGGATGACTTAATTGCCCCAGAGTGTAAATGCTTCCATCCAAGTTGTCCCTCATCCTGATGGCATGTAGACAAGGTGAGGGTTGTCTCTCTCTCTCTGACTTTTCTTCTCAAACGAAGATTCAGGAAGGACTCATCCTGCACTTTCTGCAAGCACGCTGATGACTAAAAAGGCCAATCCGAGACAAACAAGTCTGGTTGCAGAAAGCACAGCAGAAGGTCTCCTTGGGTGATGTTTTTGAGTTGTGATTCTTCCTGCGTTGTCGTTTCTCTTCAAGGCTTGTTCGGTGTGATTTCTCAAATAAAGCTGCAGCATTGTGGATAGTGGCCCGATGTGGGCAGACCATTGTTGGTGATCAGTTTGGCCGAGCCTGAGATGTTGCTTCAGGGAGTCCTTGTATTGCTTTTTTGGAGTGCCCCTCTTATGCTGACCCGTGGCGAGTTCACCGTAGAGTACTATTTTTGGGAGGCGATGGTCCTCCATCCTAGAAATGTGCCCTGCCCAACGCAGCTGTGTTCTCAATAACATGGCCTCAATGCTGGTAGCTCAGTGGCAAAGCATCTGCTTTACACAGTAGAAGAAGAAAAGTTTTATATAGAAGGAATTGGGTTCAACCTCTAGGTGAAAGGGTTCTAGGGAATGAAAATCCAGATATATGTTGAAGATACTGCTGGAAGTGATACTACAGTGTCTACTTGGCTTTCAGCCTTTGGTTTTCCATCTGTTGTTGGACTTTAGTTCCCAAAAGCCCTGGCTCCTGTGGCCAAAGCCAGGGATTCTGGGAGCTGAAATCCAAAACATCTGGAAGATCAAAGATTTAGAACCACTATCCTGAGCTAGATGGTATGAATCATGCATGTAAGTGTGAATTAAGCCATGACTGAGATTCTTGGAGAAACACCACGTGGTGCGTGATTACTGCCCTCCATAGAGCTGTGGCAAAGCTTTAGAGTAGTGGTTCTCAGCATTTGATTTTCCAGGCGTTGGGGCTTTGCAGTGAGTTGAGCTTCTGCCACCAGGCAGATGGGTTTTGGAATCCTTGTTAACATTATGGCCAAATGCTAACAGCTGTCCACTGGCATGAAAGAGTCCATTTGTATTAATAACTTGTTCGATACCTTTTGCTTGGCAATTTGAGTCTGGGAACAGACTGGGGAAATGAATTTTCTTGTTACTAACATGGTTGTGCTGTTATCATAGCTAATGCAGGGGGAGATAGGTCATATTTATGCACTTTGGTTCTCTTTCTTTGCTTCTGCATTATGTAACCTTTGGGAATCCATCCCTACAACTGTGTGAATATGCTTGATACCTGAGTGTTTACGATCACTCTGGACCTGTGCTGCATCCAAAGAAGTGGGTTTATATCTAGAAAAGCTTGTGCAAAAATAAAAACCAGTTCATCTTAAGGCTGCTGCCACATTTATTCCCAACCCCCCTGGTTGTTTCTTGTTTATATGCTGCAAGAGACTAACATAGCTGCTTCTTTGAAAACTATTTTTAACTTTTGTGTGAGTTAAATTTTTAGTTGTATTTAAATGTTATAAGCAACCTTGAGTCCTAGACTGGGGAAAATGTGGAATATAACAACAACAACAACAAAAACAATGGTGATGATGATCATAATAGAATGCTGCTAATTAAACACAATTTTGTCCATTTCATAGAAGACACTTCTGCAGAAATTGGTATATGTTTAGGGGTGTTCCAACACTTGGTTTGGGGTTCATGTTCCCAGTTTATTAATGTATACATGTTTTGGCTATGTTTGACAGGAAGGGCATCACATACCCTCCAACATTTCACAGATGAAATGTCTTGTCAGGCAATATCAGAGTTTGGTTAAGATGACAAAAGTTATTAATGAGGAAGAACAGACAAGCTAGGACAGGATGCAGGAGTTTGCTTTTGTCTGAGCCTCCTGGGAAGGGTAAGATCCCACCTGCTCCTCTCCCCTTTTTGAGTTAACTGAGTGTAAACTACTTTTGCATTTTAAACTCTCAAGGCTTGTCTATACTGTCGAGGTAAACAGTCCTTCTAGACATCTGTACATGATGAATAAGTAACTGAAACCAGTAGCAGAACAGCGGGAAAATGTTTCCAGTCACTTCCACACATAATCCAAGTAAATAAAGGTTTAGAGACAAGTAAAATAAACTGTTTACTGTTTATTTAAGCAACAAGGTTCTCTACATACTACATGCTCTCCAGCATAAGGCAATATACAACCTTCCAGCATAGAGAGCAAAAACCTTCCAGCTTAGAGGGCGGAAATGTGGATTAATGCGCACTAATGCCAATTCAAAGCCTCTTCAATTTATCTTAACAGGTTTTTGCAAAATTGCAGGCATGCAAAGTTATTAACTTTTGCTGTCCCAACGGGCATGCCTGCAAATCAAGATGGTGGGCGCAAGTGAATTACTCGCGTTTTTATTTTCACCAGTTGCTGCCGCCGAACGGTATTTTTTTTAAAAAAAGCATATCTAAAGTGCAAAAGTGCAATATTCTGCTTAAATAAATTTTTAAAAGGGGGGGGGAGCCTGTTTTGTTGCCTCACCAAATGATTGCTAAGGCAAAAATCCGACATGGTGGTTCTGGGCGCTTGCCTTCTTAGCAAACTCCACCTCCTGCCCACATCTGACCAATCAGCTTTCTACTTCCGCTCTTATGGGGAATGTAAATGAATGCAAATTGGTTGTCCCAATGAGCGGGAATGTGCATTCTCCCCAGAGCTTTTTAAAAACTTTGGGGAAAGCCGTGAAGACTTTTCCTTTGGAGTTTTTGATGAATTTGCCCCCCCCTTCTTTCCAAATACTACAGATTGATGCAGGTGGTAGTTAGACAAATTGTATTCTCCTTGCAGTCCATGCATATTTTCACTGTTTAGACAACCCCTCAGTTTGCAGCAGTTGACATAAGCTGAGTAGGAGAAAGGAAAATGGGATATTTTAAAAGCAGCTGAAAAGCAGGTCAAGTTAGCATTGGTGGAGACGAGTATTGAATGTATGGCTCTATGAAAAATTAACAGACAAAATGAAACCTCAATCCATGCAAGAAAAGACAACTTAATTTATTGAGAAATTATTTCCACTCATTGAATATGTCAGTACCCAGTCAGCTTTTGTGAGGCTCCCCTTTTCCATCTGAATTTATGGGCAGATGTACAGTAGGACCCCTGTATCCACTGGGGATTGGTTCTGGGGGGGGGCGTGGATACTGAAAACCGTGGATAATAGCAAACACCATTTAAAATAATGGGACTTCCGATTTAAAACACCATAGAGTTGCCTTGGAGGACCTAGAAAATGGCTAGAGAGGATGCATTTTCTAGGAAGACTCTATCGTAGGTGCGCTGTATTATATCCCATGGAAAACTGAATCAGTGGATAATGAATCAGTGGATACGGGGGGTCCTACAGTACTACAACAAACCTGATTATTATGGACAACTGTAAACCTGTTGTTTCCTTTTTGAATGTATACCTGTATAAGATTTTGGGAATTCACTCTACCAATATGTCCTAGATGCTTTTATTTGTTAATTGACCATATGTACATATAGTTGTCCCTTCATATTCACTGGGGTTTGGTTCCAGGACCCCCCATGGATACCAAAATCCATGAATATTCAAGTCCCATTATATGCAAAGGCATAGCAAAATGGTGTCCCTTATACAAGATGGCAAAATCAAGGTTTACTTTTGGGATTATTATTTTTTAAAGAATATTTTCAAGCTGTGAATACTTAAATCCATGGATACCAAATCCTTAGATGTGGAGGGACAACTGTATTATTAAATGAAAATAAATAAAAAATTAAATTAAAAGAAAGCAGCTGAAAAGGCAGAGGATTAATTGGGTCTGTCTCTACTATGCTGAGACAGTTGGAGGGTATGGCATCAAGCCGGACAGTATCTTGAACCAAACCAAAGACTTGGACTGGAAACAATTCTGGACTAGTTCTGGAATAGTTTATTCCTGACGTTTTGTCTGCATTTGTGGCTGGCATCTTCAGAGAATGGTTGTGTAGGTGTGTGTGTGTAGAGTTTATATATTGTGAACCCCTGTTGGGGAATATATGTACATTTTTGTAATTGAATGGTTAATTTCTGGGTATAGAAATGCAAGAAGGATTAGTATTTGTTTGGCTAATGGTTGGTTGATGGGCCATTATCTGCTGGAACTCCCCCTGTCCCTGGGTGGAATTCCTTTGTAAGTCTTGAGTTTTAATTCTATTACTGTATATTTCAAAACTGGAAGCCAGATTTTGTTCACTTTTAGGGTTTCTTCTTTCCTGTTGAAGTTGTCCAGGTGTTTGTGGATTTCAGTAGCTTCTCTGTGCATTCTGACATGATAGTTGTTGGTCTGGTCCAGAATTTCTGTGTTTTTAAATAACATTTTGTGTCCAGATTGGTTTATAACATGTTCTGCTACTCCTGATTTTTCTGGCTGGCCCAGTCTGCAGTGTCTCTCATGTTCCTTGATTCGTGTTTGCACACTGCGTTTGGTGGTCCCTTATTTACTCTGGAGAAAATTATAGTCATAGAAATATGGGGGGGGGTACTCCATATTTTATCCTGTGAAGAAATATTTCTTCTTAAAGACAACAGAGCTATCTTTTAATAATAATAATAATAATAATGGCGGCTTACAAATATTAAAATACAAATACAGATTAAAATCCCTAAACACCACCCACCTCCACCCTCCCGCATAAAAAGATATTAAACCAGTATAAATTAAAAACAACTAATCTAAAATCACATTTTAAACCTTTGTCCAATTATAACATTGGTATGTTGCTTGATATCCTGAGACCTTAAAAGCTGGTATACAAGTATCATAAAAGACTTTTTTAAAGAATAATTAAAACACCTTTAAAAATTCAATACAAAAATATTTTTAGGATTAAAATATATTTTAATCAATAAAAATTATTAAATAAAAACTAAATACAAAAAGTTGCTTATGGTCTAATAAATTGTACAGTCCTTAACCCACCCTTTTGTTACAGCAGCACCAAAGAGCTCCTTCCTCTACTTTTTTCTTTTATATGTGTTTTTAGTTTTGTGTTTTTAGTTTATAAATCTGATGACAGGACATCCCTCTGTGTGTTTTTGTTTTATGGATATGTGCTGCTTTTCGAGACAATAAAATTGGATTTTTAAAAAAGAAAACAATCGGGCTATTTTATGGAGCGCATATATACATTTACAGCCATTATTTCAAATTATTGTCCGTAAACGGGGTAGGTGGGATTCGAACTCGCAACTCCCGAGGAGGGAGGAATGGGGGGGCGCCCCTGCTTCGCCATTTTTCCTTTTCCTTTTTCATCGCAGCTGCTGATTGGCCGTTTTCGAAGTGGTGCGTCAGAGCCCAGGGGCGGGGCGAGAAAGGGGAGGAGAGAACAAGGCCGGCTTGACGCGACACACACTGGGAGGGGTGGCTTTCTTCGTCGCATGCGCAGTATCGAGTTCAGGACTTGGGAAGGGGGAGTGCAGAAACACCACGATAGGGAGAAGTGCAACAAGCAGGGGCCATGAGAGCCGCGCGCGCATGCGTGGGGAGGGCGGTGGAAAGCCCTAATCATCCCGCTTTCTCCCGCCCTCGCACATCAATTTAGTTGGCGCATGCTCAGTGAAAGAGAGACGAAGCAGGCCGCGCGTGCGCGGTGGGTTCTGGGAAGCCCTTTTCATCCCGCTTTCTTCCCCCCCCGCTAACGAATTTAAGTGACGCATGCGTAGTGAGAGAGGCAGGCCGGAGACAGGCCGCGTATGCGTGATGGGAAGCCCTTTTCATCCCTCTTTCTCCCGCCCTCGCTCATCAATTTAGTTGGCGCATGCGCAGTGAAAGAGAGAGGCAGGCCGCGCATGCGTGGTGGGCTCTGGGAAGTCCTTTTGGGTCGCTTTCTCTCTCTCCCTCCCTTCCTGCCCGACCTCCTGAAGCGCATGCGCAGTGTGCGACCGACGGGGCCGCCTCAACCTGTGGAGGCGGTGAGGAGCGCCGTTTCTTTTTTACCTCAGGCGGCGCCGGGCCGGCGGGCGCTCACGGCGAGGGAAGGGGCCGCCGCCGTCGCCCGGCTTCCCTGGCATGGGGCGCCGCCCCTCCGCCTGCCTCAGCCCGGTGCCCCTCTCTGGCGTCCCGCCGCCGCCGCTTCTCTTCCTCGGCCGCCTTTCGTCCCCCTCAGGCGCCGCCGAGCCGGGCATGAGGAGAACCCGCGGCCCTCCGTGAGCGCCGCCGCCCCTCTTCCTCGCCCTCCTCCTCCCGCCATGGCTCAAGCCGAGAAAATGGAGCTGGACCTGGAGCTGCCGCCGTCCGGGGGCGTCGACGGGGGCGGCCTGAGGCGCTCCAACAGCGCCCCGCTCATCCACGGGCTCAGGTGAGGCGCCCCGGATAGAAATAGAAATAGAAAATGGCAAAATCAACCTTTGCTTCTTGGGTGGCATTTTTTAAAAAAAAGTAGGAACCCCCTTATCCGCTGGGGGTTTTGTATCCGTGGATACAGAAAACCGCGGATAATAGCGAACGCCGTTGAATATCATGGGACTTCCTGTTTAAAACAACACAGCGTTACCTTGGTGGACCTGGAAAATGGCTAGAGAGGACACGTTTTTTAGGAAGGCTCTATGGTAGGTGTGCTGTTTTGTGTCCCATAGATAATTGAGTCAGTGGATACTGTATTTTCAAGCCGTGGATGGTGGAATCTGTGGGTGCAAAATCCGCAGCTGCAGAGGGCTGACTGTATAGGCCTCCATCCAGTGTTGGGAATAAACTAGAGTAAACCCTTTGAATTAGTAGGAACGGGCAGTAAGTCAACACTTGCATGGGCTCAATGGAGTCTAATTAATGGACTAACAGGGAACTAATAGCCTTCATGCCTACCATATACCCACCGCGTTTCTCTCCCTGTTGATAAGTCCATATCATATGGACCTGTTTATCCTGGCCTTAAGTCTTCCCATTCACTAAACTGCTTGCATAAATTACAAACATGAAAAACAATTTATAATATACTTAAAATACAGATAAGACAAAAAGGTACTGTGTTATAAATATTGTATCATTCCATTTTTTTCTCCCCCCCCCTCCTTTTAATTATTGTATGTTTTTAATCCTTTCTAGTTTAATATTGGTTTAAGGGGTGGGTGGGTTAGGGTACTGATGTAATTATGGAGTTTTTACACTGTAAGCTGCCTCGATTGCGTTGCAGAGGGGCAGGATAGAAATAAATATTATTATTATTATATAGTACAGTTGTCCTTCCGTATCCATGGATTTAAGTATTCACAGCTTTAAAATATTCTTTAAAAAATAATAATCCAAAAAGCAAACCTTGATTTTGCCATCTTATATAAGGGACACCATTTTGCTATGCCATTGCATATAATGGGACTTGAGTATTCACTGATTTTGGTATCCACAGGGGTCCTGGAACCAAACCCCAGCAAATGTGAAGGGACAACTGTACAGTGTTTTCATGGTGTATACCAGTGCTTTTCAAAGTGGTCTTCTATAGGCTGGAGCCAGCCCATGTGTCAGCGGCTGATGGTCTGTGGCAGGTTGCCAGGAAAGAAAGAAACAGTTGTAGCTAATGGGCACAAATATGGTGCTACTTCGTGGCACAGGAGTGGGAACCATGCTGGTCAGATAGCTTAAGAATTGCTGGTTCAGGCTTTTTCAGTCCTCTTTGCAACAGACCTGTGAGGTAGGTTGGCAGGATTTCTATCTTCCTTACTTTGCAAATCAGAAGGTTGAGGCTGTGAAAAGAGCAGGTTGCCTGATGCAGCTGTTTATACATATTTGGGTGTAAGCACAGTGGTATCAATGCCTCCTACTGTTAGGTAAACATGCATAGTTTGTTGTTAACAGCTAGTTCATAATGGTTGACTTACAGCTAATGTTTTTATCTGTTGTACTGCTATTTTTTTAAAAAAATTATTGCAGTGGGTAGAGTGGGCAGGATTCAAAGTAAAACAAGTACCCAGGGGTGGGCAGGATTCAAAGTAAAATGAGTACCCAGCTTGTTGGGGCAATTAGCTAGCACACATTGAAGACTGCTTAATACAGTGTAGATGTGTAAATTGCTATTGCTTAAAACAATTTGTAAGCCACTCTGATAGTCTTGTGGCTGAAGAGCGGGGTAAGTAACATAGATAGTATTCTGTTAGTGCACTGGAGGTTTTCAGCTTTTTTGTGAGGTTAGTTCCTATGGAACTTGATGGAGCAATTCAAGCCAAAACAGCACGTATGGTATGTATATCCGCTGTGTAAGTTGATAACCAAGATTGGAGAAAGAATGGTGAATAAAAATATGTATTAAAAATCACAGGAATAGAACTGGTTTGTCAATGTAACAGCAACTGTTATTTTTTTTCTTTCAGTGACAATTCACAAGTTTTTCAGCCTTATGTCTTGCGAACCCGCAGGAACAGCACAACAGTTATGAACCGGCACAGTATGGTAAATATCTGGAGGGAAAGGGCTTTTGAACCTCAAGTTTGGCAAAGGGCACATGAGGTGGATGCTGTGAGACAGCCAGGCAGGCCTACAGTTGAGGCTTTAGTTGTTACAACAAAGAAGATGAAGCTCAAAGTGAAAACCAAGCCAACCTTGGGCATTTTTCATCTTGTTTTGATTGCTAGCAGCTTGTAATGTTTTGCGAGCAGGTGGTGCAATGGAACATAGTAGTTGTTATGCGGGAACCACTAGTGTGCCAAAAACCCAATAAACTTAACTAAAAGTTTTTGTTCATCAAAGAGGCTGGTTGTTGTATCTGTGTTTGAGTGTATGATTTACTCTTCTGAAATTATTTCTTTTCAGGTAGCCTCCATTGAAGGGTAAGGCTACTATGTCTCTCTATACTGGTTATCAATCACTCCTGTGAACTTGTTATTTCCAATGCAGCAGAATTACTTGCCCTCAGAAAGAACATTGACTCACCCAGGGACACATGAGTGAGCTCTTTTGAGCATGAGTGTTGTTGCATTAGTGTATCATTGTTATTTTAAAAGTGAACTTTTTCAGCTGTAGAAGTGAAGTTTTTTCTCAAATTTTAATTGAGAAAAAGAAACGCCATAATACAGAAATTTGGGAAACACTGAGTTGGAGGGGGAAGATCATGCTTTCTAAATGAAGATTGGCAAGAACAAAATAGCAGGAATGTGCAGAGTAAAAAAACAAAAGTATGCCATAGCTTGTAGTCCCAGTCTGTGTTCTGCTGTTCTTTCTAGTTAACTTGCGCATGTTACTGTGGGAAAATTGCAGCTACTTAAAAAACAAGTTAGATCAAAACACACCTGCTTTTAATCTCGTTCTTCCATGATGTGAACCTAGTTGTGTGGAGCCAGGGCTTCATTAAGTGTGGCCAAAAAAAAAAAAAGCACTAAATGCTGCAGAATTAAAGTAAATTTGAAAGAGAAGCTAATGATGGTTTGTTATCTTAAATATTTTAGATACAGCCCTGTTATTATGTTATAGTGTACAGAAACTTGTACTTTCTGGTCTTGCAAATATACAAGTATATACGTAGTTTAATTCATAATAGTACAGGTAAGCTAATTGTTTTTCCCTCGGGGCTTGAATTAATTTCATTAACATCTGTAGATACAAAAAGTCTTTAATTGTAAGATCCTCACATTAACTTGTCAACTCTGTTTAACCAAAGCAGGCAACGTTGTATACCTGTGAAGATTTTTTTCAGATTTTATAGTGGTTACACTGTACAGAACAATTCTCATCTTCTTTTGTAGCATGTTTAGATTTGGTTGCTTCTGCATGATGGAAACTGTCATTCTTCTTTTCTCTGGGAGAATGAATATTCCTTCAGTGCTATAAAAATAAGGAGTTCACAGGGCCACCTGCCTTGGAGTAGAGGTTGAGTGGTAGTATATTTCTCCTACATTAAAACAGAGAGCTTGTGTACATAGAATACAGGAGGCTACAGTTGTGGAAATAGTCCATTTAGTTAGCATGGAACTGAGGATTTCTTCAGTGATTAGCACAACGAGTTTCAAGTACTGCAGGCAGTTGTTCAAAAGATGCTTTTTAACTAATATAGTGCAAGGTTTTGGGGTAAGAGTCAGGTTTAAACAAAACCATAATAAGATTATTGTAATTTGTAAAATGTGTGTGTGTGTGTTTTCCAGCTGATATCATCATCTCCAATACGTATCCCTAGCAGCCGACTCCATCAAATCAGAAGGGTGAGTGACATTCCATTTCTTTGGGTGTCATCTTTCAAGTGCAAGTCCACCCCCCACCCCCATGAACACAGGATTTCTTTTCTGATTTCTTAACTGCTTCAGCATATGCTTGCTGTAATTATGGTCAGTGGTGTAAACTCCAGTTCTACATGCCCAAGAGTTCTAGCTTACAGAAGTACAAATAACTCGGTTATTGCATAGGTTAACTTATGCAAATGTGATCAATGCAGAAGTTCCTGTTTGCAGATGTGTGAAATGGAAGTGGCACGGTGTAACTCTAATCCTTGCTAACTAGCATGTTTGTTAATTTAATACAGTTGTCCCTCTATATTCACAGATTTGGCATTCACGGTTTTAAGTATTCACAGCTTGAAAATATTCTTAAAAAAATAATACTCCAAAAAGCAAACTTTGATTTTGCCATCTTATATAAGGGACACCATTTTGCTATGCCATTGCATATAATGGGATTTGAGTATTCACGGATTTGGGTATTCATGGGGGGGTCCTGGAACCAAACCTCAGCAAATGTGAAGGGACAACTGTAATTAAAATATTGCTATCCTGCCCCAGATTTGAAGATCTCAGGATGGCGTATGATCAATAAAACAACTGTAAACAGTTCAATAAAATCCAAAACACCCATGTTCCAGTAGACCGGAAACCAAGCTATGACCACCAGGCTCGATAAGCATGGTTGAACAGGCAGGTTTTGTGCTGAAGTGAAGTCAAGATCATCACTGCTCAGGCCTTGAAAGGGAGGCTTTTCTGCTGTAAGGCAATGGAGCTGAGAAAGCCCTTCCCTCCCACCCCTGAATGGTGTTCTGTTCCTAACAGTGGAACAGAGGGAAGTGCCCCCTCTGCAAATCTTAATGATTGAGCAGATATAAATAGGGAGAGGTTGTCCTTCAAGTAATGATGCTCCTATTTGCATTCTAAAAGCTGAGCCATATATGCAGTAGGAGTGCATGGGGCTGTTCCATATCACTTCAGAGTTTGGATGGGTGAGTTGCAGGTTTGAATGTTTCCTCTTTAAAAAAACCTGCAGATGTAAATTAGGGTGAAAAGAGTAGCTCATATCTGGCTTACTGATACACCTGTGATTGATTTGTAAACAAGCAGTTCTTTATACAGGGAACATTTAAACATGCAGTCTCCCATCTTCTGAGATGGTACAGTCCATCTGCACTTTGTGGCTCTGCTGATCATGCAGCTTAGTTCTAATTCTGGTTGATATAACTAGTAATATGCTGCTGCGCAAGAAGTCATGAAGAGCTAAGACGTGCATTCTTATACTTCCCTAGGAGGAAGGAGTGGATTTGATGAATAGAGAAACAGCACATGAGAGGTGGGTATAAAACTAAATGCTATAAACATGTGGTCACTCTTGTCCTGTTGTAGTCACTGATGAACCTTTTTGTATTTTAGGGAAGTGCAAACAGCAATGCAGATAAGCCAGTCTTGGGAGGAAAGCTTGAGCCTGGTAATCTCTTTACGGATGTTTAATATTTTAATGCCACCCCATCACTTAATCAGTGAACCTAAAGAGAGTGAAAATAACTCAAGTTGGGAATCCTGTGGGCTCCACTGGATAACTATGCTGTTTTTCACCAGAATTTTAGTGGCTCAGTGTCTAGAGCTGCTGTGTACTGTGAGTAAAATATGGTGCTTTATGTTCTCAGAGTGACAACGATTTGGACAAATCTGAAAAATCTTCATCTCCAAAGAGGATAGACTTCATTCCTGTTTCTCCAGCACCTTCACCTACAAGGGGTATAGGAAAGGTATGTCTTGGACATTAATGAATTGGGGGGCTTTAAAAAGCTTAAAGAAAACTGAATATTCATCTTCAAAATAAATATCTCGACATGCCTTAACTGCTCTTGCCTGTGGCTGATTTGGGAAATGGTGATAAGCTGGAATTCCAGAGGGTCTTGGGTTATCTGTTCACTCCCACCTTGCTTCTTCCACCACTGAAAATGGCTAAATTAATCAGAAATTAGAAAACTAATTAGATAATCTGAACTGAGGTTCCTGGATTGTCGCACCCCTTACAAGTCAGAATTGCAAACCAGGATTGTCGCACCCCTTACAAGTCAGAATTGCAAACCAGAGTGTGTTCTTGTTTAAATTCCTGCCTTGTTTGGAGTCAGCAACCCAAAAACCTGGATTTGTACCACATGTGAAGCTTTCCTGCTTAGTCCACAAATGAGAAGAGCCAACAGGGAATAAATGAGTTACAGATTCTTTTAAGATAAGCCAAAATTCTAGTTAACAGTGGTTAACTAAAATTCTGGCTTCTCATAAAAAAGTCTGCAACTCATCCCAACACTGCTGCTATCTCATCCTTCCTACTGCATTTGTTTTTCCTATCAGAAGATGAGTCACTTCCCTCGTGGAGTCTTTCTAGAAAAGTAGTTCATCTTTTCCTCCCAAACAAAAGGATTGTATGCTAGAGTCTGGGGGCTGTTCCTTCTGGAGTAGGGCAGGAAAGGGAAAACAAAAGGTATTTGCTGTGGCAACAGCCAGACACCCTTCTTCTGGTAGTTCTATGTTTTCCCACAGTCTGGCCATGTTGTGAGCCTTCACACAGTGCTTTCTGAGCATATGGCTGCACTGTATGTGAGTAAAATCATTCATAAAATCATCTAGTCAGTACTGAGCAGCAGTCTAAACAGCTGGAACTCTTACGATTCTCAAGAGAGGCTCTCCCCAGCTGTACAGAAGTGATCTTTCAAATGTGCTTCAGTTAAGCATTCTTAAAAACAAAAATTAACCAATGTGACTCTGGGAACATTTCAGAGAGTGGAGAAGTCTGAATGTGAACCATATAGTGCACACACGGTTTCATCTTGTACTTTTAGCAATTCTGTTGTTAGTCTGATTTTTAAAAAACCTTTTTAAAACTCTCCAAAAGACAGAATTTTATATTGCTGTTGCTGCAGAGATATATCTGAAACTGTGTATGTCTTAACTCAAATGAATTTAAATATTGTGTTTATGTTCCTTAGCAATGTTTCTCACCATCCCTGCAAATGTTTGTGAGTAGTAATGGGTTGCCGCCTAGTCCCATTCCCAGCCCTACAAGGAGGTTTTCAAAGTAAGTTGATACGTCTTACAAATAAAATACTTTGTAATAATAAGCTTTTGCAACAGTGTTGGTAGCCTGTACCTGGAGTAAACTGAGCACTGGGAATGTCTTGTGCAAAAGAAGTGCCATTCAGATTTATTCCAGGATGTTCACTTTAGTGAATTTTGTTGACGTTCCTGATAACTGTGATAACTAAACACACAGACTGCAAGTCATTGTGCTTTATAGAAAGTGGCAGGTCTTTAGCTGAGATGTCTGTGTCTTTTAAGAATTGTAAATTAATGTCTGTTCACAAGGATGTGTGTTTGGAGTTGCTATGGAACTGAAGGAGGGTAGATTTTCTACTTAATCTTGTAGTCCCTAGAAAGAATAGCTTAAGGTATATATGAAGTTTCCAAGGTTAAGCAGGTCTTTCTGGTTTGCTTTAATATTGAGGAAGGAGGTTATTTTTCCCTTTACCATGAAGTATGGGCCAACTGCAAAATCCATGTCTTTGTCCCTGGCAAGATGCTGAAGCCTTTGGTTGGCTGTTAGCAATTTTTTTCTATTTTCAGACTTCAGTGGAGAAAGTTAAAAAATAGTATTAAATTTTCAGTATCTATAAATAGCTTATCTACCAGAAAAACTCACAAAGCTTGCTTATTTGAGTATTTATACCCCGCTCTTCAGCCACAAAGTTTCTCAGAACAGCTTACAAATTGTTTAGCAATAGCACTTACAAGGCTACACAGCTTTATAGTGCAAGGCACTCTTATGATAGCCAAATTATGCTGGTGGTTTTGCCACAATGGTCTCTGGAAGTCTCTAAGCAAGTTGAGTGGTAGAGCTGGTAGGACAGGAATGCATTATGAGAAACTGGCAATGTGGCAAAAGGTTTTGTTTTAATGCACAAGTGAAAATTACATGGTGTGTCCCCAAAGATTTGATGGGGAGGAAAGAAAATTTGGGAGGGGGAGTCCAGGAGAGTCTTTGAGCTAAACTCTTAAGACAAAATGCTGTCAAGGATGTTTAATGTTAGCCTTCTAACACCATCTCCCATCTTGGGAGAAAAGCAAGATATAAATCCAATAAAATAAATAAGTAAATAAATAGGTCTGACAGAGAACAATTTTTTGTCTTTATTATCAAGGGAGATTTCAAAAGGCAAATGTGGACTACTATAAAGGCTCAAGCAATGCCAGTAGTATAATTTGAGATGCCAGACTTTGCATGGTAGATTATCCAGCTAATGTGTAGGCGTTACATTTTTAAGACCACCTAGATCAAATATAAACTTGCTTGTGGAATTTAACAGCCTAAGAATGGAATACATCTTTGACCGAACTTCTCATTGGACACAAGGAAGCAGACACCCTTCAGTTAACAATATTGTTGTGTTCCCTTCTGGAACTTTCAACCTTACAGAAAGAAGGTTAATGCTCATATTTTGTCAGGATTTTTAGGAATTCACTATATGGGAATATAATGTTTAAAACATTCACTTTAAAGAAGTTCAACTGTGTGCTTCCCTTAACTTTAAACTTTGGAAGCCATTAACATTGGAGATACAAAGACACAAATTCAACTTTAATTTTTAGCAGGAGGAGCCAGAGTCCAATCAACTGCATCAGGCCCAGTGTTCTTGGTCCCATTAAAAGGAAAGGTATGTGGTGCCTCCAGAATGTTTGTGAATAGAGGAGATGGTTGGTATCGTCTTTGCTATGAGGTATAGTGATGTGTATTATATGATAGGCTAAGACCAGAGGCATCAGCTCTCCTTAATTCTTGGAAGGTAGTTTCTGCTATTGCTGTCTCTGGTCCTGTTTGCACAAAACAGTAAGTGAGGTCCTTGGGAGCCCTAATTTACTGTGAATGAGCAGTGTGATGGTTTGTGCGGCTTGGTTGCTCCTGCTTGCACTGGGAGCAGCTAAACAAATACGGATTTTAGCTTCATGGTTGTGTCATATGAAACCTGGGCAGAGCTACTGCTCTGATTTGCTTCTGTCCCAACAAACTGGAGACAGAATTCCAACAAACTTAAAGACAGGTTTGTGTGGCATGATAATAAACCAAGGAGCAAAGTGCTATGGTTTTTCAACTGCTCCCAGTGCATAAAGGAGGGATCCAAACAGTATGCCGCTTTTTCATTTAAGGCAAGATTGTCAACTTTATTACAGTCACAGACCAGTCAAAAACCAAAACAAAAACATAACAGAAATAGCCAAAACAAAAGATAAAAGACAGTTCATAAATATAGAAATTCTTGTATATATACATAAGTGAAAATTCAGGGACTAGCTTCTGCATGAGAAAGCAAGACAAAGATCACATGGATCTCTAAATGTACTCCGCAGAGTTTGTCTTTTAGGTTCGTCATCTGTAATTATGGCTGCAGAGCTGGGTGGGCAGAATATTGCAAAGAATTTGAGATGGATCCTGTCTTCATTTGGTTTTTCCTATGGGTTATTCCAGTTTGCACAGAGTAAAAGAAAGATTTATGTGGAATTCATAGAACCAGACATGTAGAGTTCATTCATGGTCTTAGGGGTTATCTTGTCCAACCTCTTGCCAGTATAGGATTTCATAGTTAAAGCATACCTAAGAAATGGCCACCCTATCTCTGTTAAAAACCTTCAACAAGGGAGAGACATCCACTTTCTGTGGTAGAATGTTTCATGTTTAGTTCCTTTCCTACAATTTGAATCTATAGGCTCAGGACCAACCCTCTGCAGCAGCAGAAACAAATTTGCTCCATCTTCCACATGACACCCCTTCAGATCATATCATCTCTCATTCTCCTCCAGGCTAAATATTCCCAGTTTTCTCAATCCCCCTTCATAGGTCTTGTTTTCTAGACCCTTTACCATTCTTGGGCATATGATTGTATATCTAGCACAGCAGATGATACTGTTCCTGTCACCTTTGCATAGGAAAAGTTTATCATTCTTCTCTCTTCCAAGAAGAATTAATATTCCTTCAATGCTATAAAATGAGGAGTTTTCAAGGCCACCAGCCGTGCAGTAGAGGCTGAGTAGTAGTTTATTTCTTCTACATAAAAATGAACAGATGTGAGTTTATATTGCTGTATTCCATACTTCCTAGCAGATCCCAGTAGTATAAAAACCACTGTTCAGAAAACTTGCTCTCCCAGGCCAGGGCAAAAAAATCTTCCATCTTTGCTAGCAAGAGTGATCATTAGGGAAAATTGCATTGGAGTAGCTAAATTGGGCTTCCAGAAAAACGTTGGATAGATATTCAGGTAGAATCTGTTGTCTGCTTATGAGAATGGCATCTGCAAAGCCTGCTTTCCTTTTCCCTCCTCTCCCTTCCTGAGAAAACTTTCAAATCTGATTGGTAGGCTGAGTTGCTCAGCTCTGATTAACATTGGTTTTATTTTTCCATAGGTGAAATGGAAACTGAAAGTCAGCCAAAGAGACTCTTCCAAGGAACCACCAACATGCTTTCTCCTGATGTGACACAATTGACAGACCTCAGTTCATGGTAAAAGTAACCTTAAGATGGCTATCACAGCTCAGCAAAACAAACACTGAAAATTTCACAATTTTGCCCATTGTTATTTCATTTTATTATATGGCATAGTAGTTCCTGCATAGAGTTAGGGCGTTTGGTCATAAAATGTATGTTCTGTGTATGTTGGTATGGACTGCATAGCTGCTGAACAGAAGTTGCCACAGTATATCATCACTTTCATAGTGCACATGGAGGCAACTCAGAATCTCTATATACAAAATTCTTGGGTATGTTTCCTTTCCCAGTGTGCTGATTGGCTGCTTAGGAAACATACCCAACCAATCCCCTCCCTCCTCTCACTCCCTCAGCCAATCACCCACATGCAAATTCCCTCTCCACCTCACAATCCACTCCTGCCACTCAATCTGCGTCTACACCCCCAACTTCACAAGGGCCCCTCCCTCCTCTCACTCCTTCAGCCACTCACCACCCACATGTAAAACAATGCAATTTTTTCTCCTAAAATAATATCATGTAGCTGAACCATGTGAAAGGATTCTGAGAAAAAAAACACGTAAAACAATTTATTAATATTAAAAAAATATTAAAATGGGTGAACTGTGCGAAAGAACTCTGAGAAACCATAGAAGAAATCATAATGAAACATTAGACGACAGATCAAATAGACCAAAGGTGTATGTTATACCAGGTACATCTAGTTCGGTATGTAAAGTAAGTACATACATACATAAATACATAGGCATCTGCTTGGGGGAAGGCTTTTAGTTCTGTGGAAGACCATAGTATTGTGCACAGAATCCCACAGTTGATATTTGTTATCCTATGTAGGGCTGCAGAAGGCTACCTGTTTGAAGCCCTGAAGAGTTGGCTGCTAGTCAGTGATCGTATTTGCACAAAATGCTAAGCCAGAATTCTTTGGGATCCTGCCTTATCATTTATAAGCAGGCATGTTGTAGGACATGGATTGCTTCTTCAATCCTTTTCTTCTGTTTCTACAAGTGGGAGCCGCTAAACCAACTGGGAACTTAAACAGAGTGGAAAACCTTAGCATTGCTTCTGAATCCAGAACTTGGCTTGTCTTTCCAGGCCTTTTCTGTTGTGGCAAGTTTCTGATAGTCTCACTGCTCCTGCTTGCATGAGCAGTCCCAGTGGCAGCCGGCAGCCACTAGTACACTTGCCTGTGAAAGACAAACCAAGATTCAGAAAAAATCTGGCTTAGCATTTTGTGTGAGTGCAGGCAGTGTAGACTTCACTGGCCTAGATGGACCAATAGATAGTCTTACTCTGTATATGACAACTTCATATTTTCATGTATCCAAAGACCTTGTGGTAAAGCTACAGTTGGCTGAGCTTACTTACAAACAGGATTAGTAATGTCCCTAGATGATGAGAGCCAGCATGGTGTAGTGGTTTGAATGTTGGACTAGAGTTCCGGGATCTCTGCTTGGCCATGCTAATCCTCTGGGTGATCTTGGACAGGTCACCGTCAGCCTCAGAGGAAGGCAGTGGCAAACTGCTTCTGAGCAAATTTTGCCAAGAAAACCACATTATAGGGTCACCTTAACGTCACCGTAAGTCAGAAACAACTTGAAGGCCCATAACAATGTCCCTAGGTAAGACACTACCTAATGACTTAAGATTGTTTCCAGGGAGACAGATTGCACATTGTCCATGGCTATCTGCATGGATTAAATTGTACGTGTTTGTTGGAACCAGTTTGTGAGCATCTTTTTTTTTCCTGCTGTTGGATTAACATGTTGCAAACTGCCACAAAATAAATCGCTTCCCTTCTTCCTCTACAGTTTGTCTTCAGATATTCTTGATGGGAGCACAAGCAGCGTCAGCTCTTCCTCTGATTCATTGGCCAAAGGCAGCACTACAACAGAATCGCCCGTCGCCTGCTCAAACTCTTGTTCCTCATTCATCTTGATGGATGATCTTTCACCCAAGTGACTTTACCTGATCATCAGTCCGTGTCTGCCTGTGCTGTTACCTTGCTGTACATTTGTACAGAGAAGCCCCTGGAGTTAAATCCTTGAGGATACGAGGATTTAAATACTGAGTGGAAATAGTAACATAACTTTATTTTTTGGCAACTTCTCCAAGTGGTTTTGATTATCCTTCTTAATGGACACATCAAGCCACACTGATGTCTGGTTTGGTGGTTTATTTTTTTAAACAACAAATTATTTTACCAGTGTCTGCTCAGATCATATTAACCTTGTGTTCAGAGAAACTTCATACCCTTTTTTAAAATTCCCGAGCAAGCACCTCATTTATTAGTGTTAAAATTAGATGGAAAACCTATTGCTATCATGATCACTTGTTCTGAAGGTAAGAATAGTGGTTACAGAGCTTTTTTTATATATATAAAAAACTTTTGTTTGATACCCTTTAAAAAAAATCAATTAGATTACTCTAGATACTTATTCAGGAAAAAGAAAGTTTTTTTGCTGACAGTTGGCATACCCTGACCACCCCCCCACCCCCCCAAATCCCTACCCAGAACAAACTTAAATTGAGATAACTCAGAATAGGGAATTGTTCCCCTTTATTTCCCTGTTGCAACCTCTCCTTTCTTTCCCAAAGATTTCCAGCTGTTCCTAATGCTTCTGGGCAATTTGCTTTGATGGTGCTGGGAGCGAAAAATGTCTGTGTGATGGGGAGGTTTTCACTATGGGATGATGTCGTGGCACCTTTTTGGCAATGACGGATGAATAAACCAGCTTTTGGTGACACACAGTTGACTCACCTGCTGCATTTTCTGAATCTCCAGACTCTGTGAAGGCTATGTGTTTGACCATCAGTGGTCACAGCAGTGTTTTTGGCCAAGAGGATGCAGGATGGGCAGTGGAAATTGATGGCCACAGTTGTTGAGGCTACTGCGTAGAATTTATCAAGCAGTCAGTGTCCCCTGTGGCACTAAAATATGTTTGTGCCTTTGAGGGACATAGTCACAAAATGGAGGAATGTAAGCCAGAAGGTTTGGGTGGGGGGAAAGGATTTTGTCGTAAAGAGTGCTTGTATCAGGTGCTATTGCCACTACTGCTTTTCCCTTGGTTGCTCCTTGAGGTACTTGATTCATTGTGGAGGGAAATTCCACAAGCAGCCCCGGCCGTTCTGTGATTGTGACTCGTTGCAGTATATCCTCAGAACAGCCTGTTGGGTCTGGCTCGAAGAGAGGAGACCAATAAGCTAATGTTAATTTTTATAAAGGCTTTACACTAGCTCTGCTTATAGTTAGATGTAAGGAGCTTATATGTAAGCCACGAGGAGTAGGCCCTGGTTAAGTTTGGGGTACAGCACATGATTTATTACTACTTATAAGATCTAACCGGGCGTTAAAAATAAAAGAGAGAGAGAGAGAGATCCATTTGTAATCTACTGTGTTATGCTATTTATTATTTATAACTGTAAAAAATAGTCTGGTGATGAATTATAGTATTTTTTTATGATTGAAACCCTTTTTTATGTTCTGTGAGTGCTGGCTGGTTTGTATTTAATAGGCAACGTCGTCTGCCAGAAATGTATGCTTCCAGTTCTGAATGTTTGTAAGTAATTCACATGCTCTTCTTGTCAAAGTACAACTTTGATTTCCCCACCCCCCTTTTCTTTTGGTAAGATAATAGCACTGAATTTGACGAGAGATTGTGCTAAACTGGTAAAGCATGCAGTCTCTGGCAATACTTGTCTGGCTGAGAAGGGGAGGGGGAAAGGACATTATAAAAAAGAACATTTGGTTTTCCATATTTAGCATTTTGCTTTTGAAAGTGTTTGTTTGGAATTGTAATAAGTACCATACTTGGGCCAAATGTGCCTCTGTTACGTGTATTACTATTTTGCCTGTGGAGAATTAGTTTCCCCACCTCCAATAAATGTGCATATTGTAAAATATTATCCAGTGGTACCATTTCTTTTTTATGAGATGTCTGTATTTGTGTTAATTGTATTTGTGTATATATAGCGCTATTGCTTGCAGTCCAGCTGTTGCTCAGATTGCAACATTTATATTTGGTATATGGGGCTGGGGAGCATTGCCTTGCTTTTCTTCAACTGTTTCAATCTTCTTTTCTTTCTTTTTTTTGCAAAATAAGTTCGTACGAGTTGTTAACCCATCTCCATGCACTTAGTGGATCACTGAAAACAGCAGGCGGTATTAAAAATAAACCTTTTGCATGCTTCCTTAGTAGTGATTTTTTATTTTTTGGTTTTTAAAATCATTTGTGTTGACTTGTCCCAATTTAGTTACTCTGCCTGTTTTTAGAACTGGGAAGTCCTGTGTAAAATGTTGGCTTCTGTACCCATTAAATTTGGAAGAGAAAGCAAAATATACTGCAATCTAGAGTTAAGTGCATTTTGTTATGGCATTATTTATCTAAAACTGTCTTGCTGCCTTGTCTGTTCCTCTATGAAGATCTTTACTTGGTATACAGCCAGGAGTGTTTCTTGCTTTTTGATTCTGCTGGTCTGTAACAGAAGAGTCACTGCAACAAACTCGTCTTTATAAGCACGTATATTATACAGGCACATTGGGCAATGAGCCAGCTTTGACGAAGTTGGTGGCAAATTAGCTGATCAAAGGAATCGCCTTATTCCTGCCTGCTTATTTTTCTGTGATTGCAAGGAGCTGTATAATAATTATCAGAAAGCTTCATACACCTGAGGAGCTCTATCTAATCCACATAAACGTAAAGACACCCAAATATAACAACCTTTGTGTTTGCCACATAAGAGATGCCTGAGTTTGTGGCTTGCTTCTCAGCACTGGTGTTGTCTAATTGCTCATCATTGCTGGTGCCTTGCGAGTTTGTTTAAGCTGACTAAGAATATGCATAATAAATCAGGGCAAACACTACAGTTGTAGGAGGTTATAGGTATACCTCACTTAATAAGGTAGTAGATGTATTCCTTGGCATTACTTCTTTAACAGAAACTTGGGTACTAGAGACCGAAATAACATGGAAAGAAAAGGGATTGGCTTCTCCACCACTAAAAAGAACACTTCAACATGTCTCAGCAAACTTTTTATTAAAACAACCACATCAGGGAAGCCTTGCATAAGTACACAAAAACATTTTGAACCTACTCGAGAAGACTTGGAATTCTTCCCAAATGCATCCAGTGATTATTTTTTTCTTGCACCAGCTTCCAATTTTTTTATAATTTCCATTTTGGTTGCCAACTTTATTTGCTTTTTTAACATGCTGAGGTGAGGCAGGCTTATCTGCTTTCCCATTTTCTTTCTTTTATTGTTTACACAGGGATTGTTAAGTTAGCTGCTGTTTACCTTGCCAGTTGTAGGCACACACAGCTACAGTAGGATTGTCTAAAGTAGAAACCTGCTCTTTTTCCAACATAAGCTTTATTGCATTGTTTACTGAAGACACACTGTTGCAACCCTACATTGAAAAACTGAGTTTCTCCAGCCCTCCATTCCCATCCCCTCCATGCTGTTGCTGCTAAAAACCTTCCAGCTAGAGGGTGAGGCAGAAAGGGGGCTGAGTGGGTGCAAAAAATAATGAAAAAATCCAAATATATACAGGGCAGCCCTGGATGGCGCATTGTCTCAAGCATTGGAACGCTCACAGTTGGTGCCTCTGGATATAGGGAGGATATCCTTAGACCATGTGCCATCAACACTCCCAGCTATGTGAAGGACACTACTGGCTTCCTGCAGAAATTATAATCCATCTACAACCTTCCAGGGAACACCATCTCAGCCACCTTGGATATAGCAACACGCCACACAAGGATGGACTACAACTGTCAGAAACATCATTCCAGATAGTACCAATAGCAGACCTAGCCACCAACATTTGCCACTTTGTTCTCACACACAACTACCTCACTTTTGGTAATAACGTATACCTTCAAATCAAAGGTACTGCCGTGAGCACACGCATGGCAGCACAATATGCCAACATCGTCATGGCTGACCTAGAACAACACTTTCTTAATTCCTGCACCCAGAGACCTCACCTCTACATGAGGTACATTGATGGATATCTTCATAATTTGGACTCATGGAGAGGACTCACTCAAAGACATTCCACCAGAATTTCAACCACTTCCACCCTACCACCATTCTCAGCCTGGAGCTATCAAAAGAACAAGTCCACTTTCTGTAGGTGGTAGGTGGCAGGAACAATCCTGTACTATTGGGAAGCTAGGACCGCCCAGCTCAAAGCAGGAAGAAGACCTTTGACCCAGAAGTTAGAGTCTTTGTTCTCCTCTCTCTCTTCCACGGGGTCTTCAGTTCTCTGACTAGCAGAACCCCAGGAAAACTGGATTGGACAACTCCTCCGTTCACTTGTCTTAAGAAAACACAACAGGTTAGTACATAAAACTTATATCACAGAGCAGTCGCTGGGTGGGCTGGATTGTTCCTGCCACCTACCCTACAGAAAGTACCTTCATGGTGAGTACCCAATGTAACATTCTGGACACCACTTTACAGTGACACAATGGACATCTAAACACCACAATATGTCGCAAACCTACTGACTACTAATGTACTTGCATGCCTCCACACTACCAAATTCACAGTTTACAACCAAGCCCTTCATTTCAATTGCAGCTACTCAAGATACACACGAGAGGGACACCAAACTCATGGAATTACAACAAGCATTCCTCAAGCTAAAGTATCTACTATATGAAGTAAAAAAAAGAATCAACAAGGGAAGGCTTGTACCCAGAACTAATATATTACAGAATAAACTGGAGACAGGAAATGACAAGAGTCCCACTAGCGGCCACATACAACTCCCAATCGAGACCACTCACTAGTATCATCAATGAACTACAACCAAAGGGCAATAACACTGCCCTTTGAAAGGCTCTTGGTGTCAGGCCAATCTCAAAACAGTTACCCGCAGGAGGACACACAACACAAATGGGGAGACAGGTACAAGATGCTGCCACAAACCCAGATGCCAAGTCTGCCCACACATCTACTTGGGAAGTGTCATCACTGGACCTAATCACATCACCCACAATATTAATGGTACTTAAACTGCTCATACTTTAGGGTTCCACAAGAGGTTGCTAGGGGTTCTACGAGATATCGAGACTGGGGGGAAAAAACTTTTTTTTTTTTTTTTTGAGCTGTAGATACAAAAAAATTAGGCAGGGACCTAAATTTGATCCTGAGACCAGAAATTTTTTTCAAGGGTTCCATCAAGGTAAAAAAGTTGGGAAAAGCTGCTCTAATGTGATATATGCCAGCCTCTGTCAGCAATTGCCTTCACCTCTCTACATTGGTCAAACAGGCCGGAGGAAAAATGGGTATAAATCAGACATTAGGAATGGAAATACACAAAAACCAGTTGCAGAACACTTCAGTCTTCCTGGGAGTTCCACCTCTGACCTCAGAACAGCTGTCATTGAGGGGGGGAAATCTACAAAGGAAGATTGGAAAGCGAAACAGTAGAACTGGAATATATCTACAAATCCCAATCCATCAACAGTAGCTTGAATAGAGACAGTGGTTTCCTGGCACACTACACATATTATATTGTACTGTACACATATTGTACTGTCTATTCTCCCTTATGGGTCTGAAACATGGGTCACCTATCGCCACCACTTACGACTCCTCGAACGCTTTCATCAGCGCTGTATACGCACAATCCTAAATATACACTGGACTGACTATGTGACGAATGTTGCTGTCCTTGAGCAAGCAGGGATCACCAGCATTGAGGCCATGATATTGAGAACACAGCTGCGCTGGGCAGGGCATGTTTCTAGGATGGAGGACCATCACCTCCCCAAAATACTACTCTACGGTGAACTCGCCACGGGTCAGCGTAAGAGGGGCGCTCCAAAAAAGCGATACAAGGACTCCCTGAAACAACATCTCAGGCTCGGCCAAACTGATCACCAACAATGGTCCACTCTGGCCTCACATCGGGAGGCATGGAGATGCACTATCCACAATGCTGCAGCCTTATTTGAGAACTCACGCCGAACAAGTCTTGAAGAGAAACGACAATGCAGAAAAAGCACAACACAGAAACATCACCCAAGGAGACCCTCTGCTGTGCTTTCTGCAACTGGACTTGTTTATCTCGGATTGGCCTTTTTAATCATCAGCGCACTTGCAGAAAGCGCGGGATGAGTCCTTCCTGAATCTTAGTTTGCGAAGAAAAGCCAGAGAGACACATAACACTAGTTAATATCCCAGCCTCATGAGGGTGCTCTTTACCAGTTTATCATTTCTCCTTTCTGTTTCCCAGCCAGCATCATGGTACATTCCAAACTCCTTCCACTGTTCATATGGTTTTCTACTCATCTTGGCTGTAGACAACACCTTTCCTCCTGCCTTTGTCCCTCAATGACCATCACCAAAGCTGAACTTGTCACCTCATCACCATACCCACAAGTTTTGCATTTCTATGGCAATTCACACATACAGCCTGCTTGTAAAGGTTGGTTCCTAGGCACTTCACTCCATGTATCTGAGGAAATAGACTTAGTCTATAAAAGTTATGCTACAATTTATTTCTCTCAATCTCAAAGGTGCTCTCAGATCCCTTTGCATAAGGACCTTCTTTATTGGAGGCTTTGTTAACTGAGGTAATAATAATAATAATAAAATTTATTTATACCCCGCCCCTCTGTTAAAACAATCGGGGCGGCTTACAAAATTTAAAATACAATACAAATAAAATCCCTAAACACCCCCACTCCCACCCTCCCCCATAAAAAAACATTAAACAAATATAAATTAAAACAACTAATCTAAAATCACTTTTAAAACTATAAATACAATAAATATAATAAATGGCCAGCAGCCTAGAAGAGGCCAGGATCCCCTGAGGCCGGGATCTAATTAGGAAAGGCCTGCCGAAAGAGATCCGTCTTTAGTGCTTTTTTAAAGCCACTCAGGCTTGTTATCTGACGGATCTCATTCGGCAGGTCATTCCACAATTTGGGGGCGATTACCGAAAAGGCCCTCTGGGAGGTTGCAGACAGCCTAGATTTTTGTGGCTGAAGCAAATTCCTCCCAGAGGACCGGAGTGCGCGGGGAGGATTGTATGGGAGGAGGCGGTTCCGGAGATAAGTTGGACCCAAGCCATTTAGGGCTTTAAAGGTAATAACCAACACCTTATACTGGGCCCGGAAACTGATTGGCAGCCAGTGGAGAGATTTTAATACTGGAGTTATATGGTCTCTCCGAGATGTTCCCGAGACCACTCTGGCTGCCATATTTTGTACCAACTGAAGTTTCCGGACCAAGCATGAGGGCAGCCCCATGTAGAGCGCATTGCAGAAATCTAGACGGGAGGTTACCAGCGCGTGCACCACAGTCTCAAGGTCCCTTACTTCCAGGAAAGGGCACAGCTGGCGTATCAGCCGAAGCTGATAACAGGCGCTCCTGACTGTCGCATTCACCTGACTCGTCATCTGAAGCGATGAATCAAGGAGCACCCCCAGACTGCGAACACAGTCCTTAACGGAGAGCGTGACCCCGTCCAGGACTGGAGGTTGCAACCCAACTCCTGGTTTGGGGGCCGCTACCATGAGCACCTCCGTTTTATCTGGATTTAATCTCAATCTGTTTTTCCTCATCCAGCCCATTACTGCCTTAAGACAATCATTAAGAGCAGAGACGCCATCGGAATTCGAGGCCGATGATCGGGGCAGTTAGGTCCAGAAATTATTGGACACTGACTCAAGTTTTGTTATTTTGACTGTTTAAAATAAATTCAAGTTGCAGTTAAATAATTAATATGGGCTTAAAGTGCAGTCTCTCAGCTATAATTTGAGGGTATTCGCATCCAAATTGGAGGAAGGGTTTAGGAATTACAGCTGTATAATATGGAGTCCCCTCTTTTTCAAGGGACCAAAAGTAATTGGACAAATGAATGCAATCATAAATAAAATTTTCATTTTAATTATTTTGTCAAGAATCCTTTGCAGGCAATGACTGCTTGAAGTCTGGATCACATGGACATCACCAAATGCTGGGTTTCCTCCTTCGTGATGCTTTGCTAGGCCTTTACTGCAGCTATCTTTAGCTGTTGTTTGTTTGTGGGTCTTTCTGCCTTAAGTTTTGTCTTCAGCAAGCTCGAGCAGGTTGAGACCAGGTGATTGACTCGGCCGTTGCAGAATACAGTTGTCCTTCCACATTCACAGATTTGGCATTCACGGTTTTAAGTATTCATGGCTTGAAAATATTCTTGAAAAAATAATAATCCAAAAAGCAAACATTTGATTTTGCCATCTTATTTAAGGGACACCATTTTGCTATGCCATTGCATATAATGGGACTTGCATATAATGGGACAGATTTTCGGTATTCACGGCGGGTCCTGGAACCAAACCCCAGCAAATGTGAAGAGACAACTGTATTCCACTTCTTTGCCTTAAAAAGCTCCTGGGTTGCTTTCACAGTCTGTTTTGGGTCATTGTCCATCTGTAAAGTGAAGGACCGTCCAATCAATTTTGTTGGATTTGGCTGAATCTGAGCAGACAATATATCCCTATACACTTCAGAATTCATCCGGCTGCTTCTGTCTTCTGTCACATCATCAATAAACACTAGTGACCCAATGCCATTGGAAGCCATGCATGCCCATGCGATCACACTGCCTCCACTGTGTTTTACAGATGATGTGGTATGCTTCAGATCATGAGCCGTTCCAACCCTTCTCCATACTTTTTTCTTCCCATCAAGCTGGTACAAGTTAATCTTAGTTTCATCAGTCCAAAGAATGCTGTTCCAGAACTGGGCTGGCTTTTTAAAGATATTTTTTGGCAAAGTCTAATCTGGCCTTTCTATTCTTGAGGCTTATGAATGGTTTGCACTTTGTGGTGAAATGTCTGTATTTGCTCTCGTGAAGTCTTCTCTTTTATGGTTGGCTTAGATAATGATATGCCTACCTTCTGGAGAGTGTTCTCCACTTGGCTGGATGCTGTGAAGGGTTTTTTTTCCTTTCCATGGAAAGGATCTTACAGTCATCCATCACTGTTGTCTTCTGTGGACATCCAAGCTTTTTGGTGTTGCAGAGCTCACCAGTGCATTATTTTTTTCCTCAGAATGTACCAAACTGTTGATTTGGCCACTCCTAATGTTCCCACTATCTCTCTGATGGATATATATATATATATATATATATATATAGCCTAAGAATGGCCTGCTTAAATTGAGAGTTCCTTTGACTGTATGTTGTGGGTTCACAGCAACAGCTTCCAAATGTGAATGCCACACCTGGAATCAACTTCAGACCTTTTACCTGCTTAATTGATGAAGAAATACTGAAGGGATAGCCCACACCTCTCCATGAAGCAGCTTTTGAGTCAATTGTCCAATTACGTTTGGTCCCTTGAAAAAGAGAGGGCTCTTTTAAAAAATATTTTTAAAATAATGTTGTGCATGAAACAATGTTTATGTACATTGAACCATCAAAAAGCAAAGGTGTCACTATCTCAGCCACTCAGATGGACAATTTTGGGTTTTGGTATATTTCAGAATTCCAGATAAGGGAGACTTAAACTGTAGTAGGTTTATTCAGAATATTGTTACACATTCAACTTATTTTTTAAAAATGTACTTTTTGTTGCCATTTTAAAAGGGACTGCAGAGGAAAACAGGTATTTTGGACTAGCTTTGGAGGGGGTTGCTCATGGTGGGGAATTGCGAGGGGGAATTGCCCCCTACCTCCTGGACCACCATGTACTTGCTGTTTCAGAAGGACCTTGGCCAACGCACGAACATAGGAAGCTGCCTTGTACTTCATCGGATTATTGGTGTGTCCAGCCCAGTATTGGCAACTTTGATTGACAGCAATGGCTTTCCAGGGTTTCAAGCCAGATTTTTCCCTAGCCCTATGTGGAGAACACCCCTGGCGTCCTCCTATCCAAGTCCTAACCAGACTGAACTCTGCTTAGCTTCCAAAATCAGATGAGATCTGGTACATTCATGATGGCGTTGTGGAGATTGTGACAGACACATCCAGCTTTTCTATCTTTTTTTTCTTGCTTGCTTTCCAGGTGCAGCCTGACATTTGTGTTAACGCAGGAACCAGCCCGGCTTGGCCAGAGTTGGCCTTCCTCCTGAAATTATCCCCATACAGGATTACCCGCAGTGAGACATTTTCTAAAAAAGGGAGTTCTACCACAGCATAGGAACCAGCTGTACAGCCTTGCCTGTGTCAGCAGTTTTATCTTGGAAGTCAAACGTGATCATGATTCATGCATTTTTCCAACCATGACTTTCCTTCTCTTTTTCTCCCTCCCTCGCTACAAACACAGGTCTGTTTGTTCAGGATTCTCCCCTCCAGGGAAGTTCATAATCGTACATGTGTGACAGTAACTCTTGAGTTATGGGCTTTCGCCAAAGCCAACTTTCATCTTGAACAAGCTTTGGCCCCTTTCTCTCCCTCTAGCGGCTTCCTCCTGTACTACTTGAAACACATTTTCTTTGTGCAGGATTCAGGCACAATGTTGTTTCCAAAACGGCTGCAAAAAATGAATAGGCCTCAAAGCAAATTTGAGGGGCAAACCCCCAACTAGTAGTTAAATTCAAGAAACAGTCTGCAGATAGGTACTGCATTGCCTTTAGTCCTATTCCTACTACTGTTAGTAAACTTGGACAGTAAAAGGTTTAATGGAGTCCTTTAGCATCTTTGGGAGTAACTGCGAAAATGACATTTCTAGCATCAGGTTTTGTGGATTCCAGTCCACTTTATCACATGTATCCATGAAAGTTTATACAGTGGTCCCTCCACATTCACGGATTTGGCATTCACGGATTTAAGTATTCATGTTTTGAAAATATTCTTTAAAAAATAATAATCCAAAAAGCAAACCTTGATTTTGCCATCTTTTATAAGGGACACCATTTTGCTGTGCCATTGCATATCATGGGACTTGAGTATTCATGGCTTTGGGTATTCACGGGGGGGTCCTGGAACCAAACCCCAGCGAATGTGAAGGGACAACTATATTAGAAATTTATTTTCTCCATCTCAAAGGTGCTACAGGATTCCTTTATGTCTTTTTATGCTGAAACAGACTAGCATGGCTGTGTCTTTGAATGGAACTTGGATGGTAAATGATAAATTGGAATTTGTATGCGGGAGAAGGGAAGAGAGCAGCAACTACCTTGTGGTGTGGGCAAGGGCTCCAGCCAGGCAAAGGGGCAGAATGAAGCATTTGAGAGAAAGAGATTGCCAGAAGGTTTGGAAGTGAAAGAGAAGGAGTTATATTTTAAAATACCCAGAAACATGCTGATACAGCCGTGGAATGCTTTAAAGAAATCTATGCTACCTGTAGATCAGGGCTGAGCATTGGGTAGTCCCTGCAGATGTTGGATTGCATCTTCCAGCAGCTTTAGCCAGCATAGCATAGTTGACAGCAAACAAAAGTTAAAATACAATTACGTAAATTAGAAATACAGTTGTCACTTCATATTTGCTGGGGGTTTGGTTCCAGGACCCCCCGTGGATACCAAAAAGCCATGAATGCTCAAGTCCCCTTATATGCAATGGCATAGCAAAAAGGGATCCCTTATATAAGATGGCAAAATCAAGGTTTGCTTTTTGGATTATGATTTTTAAAGAATATTTTCAAGCTGTGAATACTTAAATCCGTGGATACCAAATCCGTGGATACGGAGGCACAACTATACTGTAGAATTAAGATCACACCCATTAAAATAAAGAAAATATGGTGACAATATATAGACAGGACATTATTAAAGGCCATTTCTCCATGAGCAATCCATTCTCAAAGGCCACCTGTACCAAAAAGGTCTTCCCCTTCCTATAGAAGGATACCAAGGAGGGTGGCAATCTAACTTCTCTAGGAAGGGAGCAACCACCAGTAAGGATCCTGCTTTTTCTGTTTTGGCTGATATTTTTGTATCTTCACACAGCTGACAAGCAAAAAAACAATAGGTCTTTGGAATGACTTAAATGTTTTATATCTAATCTGTTTCTTCCTGGTGTCCTTCCTTATTTCCCCCACTTTGTAAAAAATATTTTTCTTTCTCCCAGGCAAGAGGCCTGAGGAGGGGAAAAAATAATAAAACAGGGTTCCATGTTTCTTTTGCTCTTTGCTAACCAAGGCTGAACAGCCAGTAGCTAAACCACAAACTAAAGATAGCCAGAAGTGAACTGAGTCTCATAGATGCAAAGGTCTGGTTTGAGGCTTCCCTCAATTCCGCTTAGTTAAAATAACACACAACACAACGCTGCCAGACAACTTGGTTAAAATGATGGGAAATTCAGACAACACCCTCCCGAGTGCCATCCTGAGACAGTCTGTGTTGCTCTCTGGAACAAGCTGAGGATAAAGATTAGATAAACTGGATAGTCGAAAAGGTAAGGTGCACACTAGATTCAAGCCTGTGGCTTTGGAGTTTTGACCAAATACCAATACAAGGCCCGACACCTATTGGTTAGTCGTGACTAGAGTAAACCCATTAAAGCAATTGTTAAATGTTGAGTCAACATATAGGTACATCCAGTTAATTAAATGGTTCTACTCTAGTTGAGACTGACAGAAGAGTAAGGCCCAAAATGTACAAACCGGGTGAGTTATACGCCTGTCATGGGCCTCATCCAGACTTGATTGTTCTTGTGTAACCTGAAGCAACCTGAACAATACAGGATGATCCTGTGTAGGCAAAAGCAGGCTCCACTGTTTAAGGGGGCTTATTCCCAAGTAAGTGTGCATAAAGCTGCAGCCTTAAGAGTCACATTACACCATATATTTCAAACCAAGGAAAGCATTTCCTAATTAGATCCAAGCCTCAGGAGCTCCTGGCCTCTTTTAGACTGCTGGCTATCTATTATTTTTTAATGTGATTTTAGATTAGTTGTTTTTAATTTATACTGGTTTAATAACTTTTTATGAGGGAGGGTGGTGGTGGTGGTGTTTAGGGATTTTAATCTGTATTTGTGTTTTAATTTTTGTAAGCCGCCCTGATTGTTTTTAACAGAGGGGTGGGGTAAAAATAAATAATTGTTGTTGTTATTATTATTATTATGATTGGAAATTTTGAATTGGGGTACCAGATATATCATTAAATAACAAGGATCGTGCATGCCATTGTATTTCCCATGTCGTTTCTAGGATGGAGGACCATCGTCTCCCAAAAATAGTACTCTACAGTGAACTCGCCATGGGTCAGCGTAAGAGGGGCGCTCCAAAAAAAGCGATACAAGGACTCCCTGAAACAACATCTCAGGCTTGGTCAAATTGATCACCAACAGCGGTCCGCCCTGGCCTCACATCGGGAGGCATGGAGACGCACTATCCACAATGCTGCAGCCTTATTTGAGAACTCACGCCGAACAAGTCTTGAAGAGAAACGACAACGCAGAAAGAATCACAACCCAAAAACATCACCCAAGGAGACCTTCTGCTGTGCTTTCTGCAACCAGACTTGTTTATCTCGGTTTGGCCTTTTCAGTCATCAGCGCACTTGCACAAAGCGCGGGAGGAGTCCTTCCTAAATCTTCGTTTGCGAAGAAAAGCCAGAGCGAGCGAGAGAGAGAGTATGGTTGTCAAAGTTCCAGTTCAGAAAGGTGATAGGAAGAAAATAAACTCATTTGAAATGTAGTGCTGGGAGAGAGTTCTATGGGCTGCCCCAAAGACCAACCAACGGGTCCTAAAGCAAATCAAGCTTGAACTCCCTAGAAGTCAAGGTGACTAAACTGAGGTATTTTTCTTTGGGTATGTCATGAGAATATAGTTAGTTAGTTATACCCCGCTCTTCAGCCACAAGGCTATCAGAGCGGCTTACAAATTGTTTTAAGCAATAGCTATTTACACATCTACACTGCGTTAAACAGTTTCCAATGTGTGTTAGCTAATTGCCCCCACAAGCTGGGTACTCATTTTACCGACCTACAAAAGGATGGAAGGCTGAGTGAACCTTGGAGCCCGCTGGAATCGAACTTGCAACGTGGTGGCTTGCAGTACTGGCATTTAACCACTCTCAGAACGTGAATCAGAAAAGAGTACAGTAGTGAAATGATCCTTGGAGTATTCCATCCAGTGCTGGATTGCCTAATTTAAGAAGGATGTAGTCTAGGTAGTCAACAGTGAAGACGAGGAGAGCTTTGGAAATAAAGTCAGATGAAAAAGAGTTGAGCAATCGGGTATAGTAAGACTGGAGAAGAGGAGACTGTGGAGAGACAAGGTAGTACTCTCCATTATGTGGAATATGGCCTTGCAGAAGAGGGAACATACTGTGTTCCTCAAAAGAGCAGGACAAGAACCAGCTGGTAGATATTGCAGGCATGCAGATTTCTGCTAAATTTGAGGGCTGCAATTCTCAGCATTTGGTCCTCTAGGTCAGTCGCTCTTAAGTTAACCTTTTCTTTACCAGGTACCCCTTTTAAATATATTTTGTTGCCGCAGACCCCAAGACTTAACTCAAGATGTAAAATAATAATAATAACAACAACAACAATACAGTACAATTACACCATCCATTAAACCTTCCCTCAGAGGCACTGGATGGGGAGGGAAGACTTTTCTCCTCCTTCTTCCTGCAAATTTGTGGCTGGAGCAGATTGAATGGCAATGCGCAGGCCAAGCCAGCCAGCCAGCTTTTGCCTTGGCTTTTGTCATGTGGTTGCTCCATTGCAGAGAGGAGGTGGGCCCAAAAGTCTTCAAGCCTTCTTGGACGCCCTATGAGGAGGACACTGTGGACCCCTCAGGGGTCCCTGGACCACAGGTTAAGAACCACTGCTCTAGGTGTTTGGGCCTTTTGCTCCCAGAATCCCTGAGCATTGGCCAAGCTGCCTGGGCCTTCTGGGAGTTGAAGTCTGCAACCCCACAGCATGGAGAGGCGAAAGTTCACCCCCTTCATTTTCTCTTGTCCCACCCATGGAAGCTCGGCTGGTGCCAACAGGCAAAGGCCTTTGGGTTTGAAGCAGGTTTGAAGCAGCGTTGGTGAGGAGCTGGTGGTGCAGAGCGGTCCCTTCATGGATGCATATGTGTGTGTGTGTGCATATTAATTGCTAACTAGCATCCTCATGTCTGCATTTCCACATATTTTGCTTTCATTTCCCCCCTCTATGTTCTGTAGCAAACTGTAAAAAAAGTTTATTCTCCATGTTACCTTTTTAAAATTCTCATTGCTTTTTTTATTCTCATTGTTACCTTTTAAAAATTTCATTGTTACTTTTCCCCCCTAGTGCTGGCGATACAGTTTTTCAATAAGTGAGGTTTTAGGAAGATAGATTATTTACATTTTTAAAAAACATTGTTAATTATCAGGTGTTTGTAAAAATGTGGATTGCTCCAGAATAATGGCAATTCACAGCAGCTGCTACTTGTCTTAATGTTTTTTTGGGCAGACCGAAGGCATGCAAAGCTATCTGCGCCTGCTATGCAAATGGGCATGCCTGTGAATCAAGATGGCAGCCGCGAGTGAATTACTTGTTTTTTTACTTACCTCAGTTTGCTGCCCGACAGTGTTTTTTTTTTTTGAAAACCACATCCAAGGTGCAAAAGAGTGGTCTTTCACTTTAACAAAAAAAGGAATTTTATTGTCTTAGCGTTCAGTTGCTAAGGAGAAAAATCCAACATGGCAGCTCTGGCGCTTTCTTTGTTAGCAAGCTCCACCCCCTGTGCAGGTCTGACCAATCAGCTTTCAACTTCTGCTTGTATAGGGAAAGTGAATTAAATCGAATCCCTTGTCCTGATGAGCAGGAATGTAACCCCCTCCCATTTAAAAACAATTGGGAAAAGCCACAAAGGCTTCCCAATACATCGAAATGATGCGAGACGCCATTTAGACTGATCATATTCTCTTCACATTCTGCAAGGAGTATTTTCACCGTTTAGACAACTGCTCAGCTTTATACAAACGGATAAGATGGTAGGAACAAGTCACCTGTGTGTCCCTCCTCTTCTGAGGTGGGTGTCCCATCAGTAAGGGGGTTGATACCAGAAAGACCACCTCCCCAACTCTCACCTACTATGCCCAAATAAAGGGCATTTTACAGCAGATCTTAAAAAGAAGGCAGAGTTCTCTGGGGAATGAGATAATCCCATCTTGTACTCAGGGCCAGTTTAAGGCACCAGCAGTATCAGCATCCGCAGGGGGCCCCATCGTTGTGGGAGCCCCCATAGTAGTAACCCTCCTCCTGCAAAAACATTATTAGTAATAATCTGAATATCCTGTCCTGTGAATAGCTTAGGTTGAGTTAGGTTACATTGACCTGAGATAAACATATGGGCCCCCCAAAATAAAGCATTGCAGGGCCCCCCAAAATCCCTTAAACCCGACTTGCTTGTACTGTGAAAGTGGGGGAGAACTTCTTCTGTCTGAGAGGAACTTAGAGATGTGGAAACTTTCTGCTAGTTTTGCTTTTTCTCCACCCTCTTGGGTGCAGGTCAAAAGTTTAGCCACTTTAGAAAAAGCACACAAAAGCATACACAACATAGTATTTTTGGCTTTGCTACAGACTCTGCTGTCTCCAGAGGGTTGCATTCATAATAAATATAGATTTCTATGGGCCCACAGCCGGTACAGATGCCAAGAATGGTCAGGTCTACAATACAGAGGCATTAGAGCCCCAAACAATGAATGCAAAACCTCCCCTAGGGAAAATAAGATCCAACAATGAACTTAATGAAACTAATTATCATATCAAGAACTCAGAATTCATATAGGACTTTGATATTTTCTGACTCATGACCCCACTTGGAAATACAGATAGAGTCATGGCACCTTGAAAGAGATTTTGTAGATGTAATAGTTGTAAAAAAAAAAGAAAAAAAAAGACCCTCCTCATCACAACACATAAGACTTTGAGGCTTAGAACAGGGGTGGGAATCAGGCAGCCCTCCAGATGTTGTTGGACTGCAACTCCCAGCATTTCAAACCATTGGCTATGCTGTCTAAGGCTGCTGGGAGTTGCAGTCCAGGAGCATGGTCAGGGCACATGATTCCCACTTCTGGCCTAAATCCAAATAGGTTGTTCCAAGTAGAGGAGGCCCACTCAACCAATTGCTGGATGTTAAGTCAACACTTCTGTAAATCCAGTTCATTCAACAGGTCTCCTCTATCTGGGAGCAATACAGTTTTCCCTTCATAGTCGCTGGGCTTTGGTTCCAGGACCCCCCCGTGAATACCCAAATCCGTGAATACTCAAGTCCCATTATATGCAATGGCATAGCAAAATGGTGTCCCTTATATAAGATGGCAAAATCAAGGTTTGCTTTTTGGATTATTATTTTTTTAAGAATATTTTCAAGCTGTGAATTCTTAAAACTATGAATGCCAAATCTGTGAATGTGGAGGGACAACTGTAATTGAGTTTAGATCAAGAAACAGCAGCAGTTGACTGGAAGTGCTTTTAGGGCTTGTCACTTGAATGAACTAACCCTTGGTTTTTAATTGTGTGCATTTTAAACAAGCAACTGAATTATGTGCAAATAGGATAACACAGAATCAAAGAGCTTGTGTGTGTGCTGCTTTTATTGATGTATTTTTAATGATTTAATGATTTTAATTCATGTGTTTAATTATATTTTAACAATGATAATTTAATTTAATTGTTTTTAACTTTTGTACTTGTGATGTTTTAGCTGTATTTTTTAATGATTGTAAGGTGCCTTGGATTCCATCTTGGGAGAAAGGCGGGATATAAATCAAATAAATAAATAAATATGAATGAACGAATCAAGTCCACTCATTGCAGGAACTCCAACTAGAGTCTCCCCAACAGGCAGCAGTCCAGATGTAGATGTCTATACAAGGAACTAAAAGTGGACTTGAACAACAAACATGTATGGCTCCGCATGCCTGTGATCTTGAAAAAAAAAACCCTTTTATTGCCTCGTATAGATGAGCCCACTGCAATCAGAGCTTCAGTGTGCTGACTTTTGTATTTCCAGAATTTCTGTTGGTAACCACCTTCCATTTTTTATATAAAGCTTCTTGTTTGGGATGGGGAGAAAGATGGGAGTACAAATTGAACAAGCAAGTAAAAAGATTTCAATAAATAAAGTATCAAAGCTTCCAACATTCATTTATCATCAGATTATGTCTTAAGCAACTTTCCAAAGAACTCTGAATCATCAGGATATAATGTACTCCAGAAGGAGCAGCAATTAAAAGCAAGCAAAAGGAGGGAGATTTTTTTCCCCCAATTGTCTTTTGCAAATTACACCTCTCTGCATGAAGGCCAACAAAATTGTTGAAGTGGAGAGATCTAAAAGTTAATTTAGATTTCTTCTCTCTTTTTAAACAATCACTACTCTGTAAATGAGCAGGAAATGCATGAGAGTGGGTGGGTGTTAAATGGGAATCCTGTGGAAAACATTGCAAAGTTAGAGAGGCATACCTCAAGCAGGCTAAGGATGCACACACACACACACAAGCCTGCACAGATAATTGTACCATTGCAAAAAAAAAAAAAAAAAAAAAAAAAAGGGAAAAAAGAGAAAGAAAGCATGTTCTCATTATAAGGGGTGGTGGAGGGAGATCAGGTGAAATTGTGCAGAAACTTCCTTTCATCTTAATTCATGCTAATCCCCGTGAGGCAAAATTTGAATTCTTCCAAAACAGAGAGAGATGGTCCACTTAGACGCTAAGAGGAAGCAGCCCCCTTGTTCAATTGCGCACTTTGCTATGCCGTGGCTGCTACTTCTCCTTTTCTCCTTCTAGTTCTTCATGTAAGAAGATACCCTCAATGCACCATATTGAAGAGGAAAATGGAAAAAAACCCCAAAGCCTCTCCAAACTAATCCAGTTGGCTATCTGGATGGCAGACCACATTTTTGTTTAAAAGCAAGGGTGATGGGGAACGTGAAGTTGAAGGCTTTCATGGCCGGCATCCATAGATTTTCCTTGGATTTTTTCCGGGCTGTGAGGCCGTGTTCTGGAAGAGTTTATTCCTGACGTTTCTCCTGCATCTGTGGCTGGCATCTTCAGAGAATGGTTCGGTAGGTTTTATATATGTGAGCCCCTGTAGCCTCCACCTGTAGCTCACAGTATATAAACCCTACACACACTCGACTTAGGTAAAGTCCATGATCCCAAGCAGTTCTGGACAGGAAGCCATCATGGTTCCTGAACATATGTAGTTGAGAGCCAAGGGGGACAGAGCCAAAATGGAGCCAGGGGAAGACTAGGAGGCCTCAGCAGGCTAGAGTAGACTCTGACAACTCCCTTGGCTCAGTACATGTAGTGCCACTTTTCTTAAAATTATATTTATTTGTATTAAAGTTTGACACGGAACAATAGTAAATGATTCCCTCCCTGCCTCTCCCTCCAGCTTCGGCATGCAATGGCCAACATTCTGTTCGGGTCTTATACACACATTTCCCTTACATGTGGGAATGTCTTATTGGCTAAAAAACTCCTCAAGGAATGCGAGGAGAGTCTTACCTGTCTAAATGGCAAGCTGCGTCATTTTGCCATTTTGTGAAGGAGGAGAGGCTCAAAATGTAAAAAACTACGTACGAAAAGCCTTCATGGCTTTTCCAGAGTTTTTTAAAAACTGCAGGGGGGGAAATGTGCTGTTCTTCTTGGGTTGACTTCTACATTTGAGATGAGCAAGACAGACAGAACTAGGGTGAGGATAATTGTAGGAGAGAAACTGGGTAAAAGATTGCATTGAGGAATAATGCCTAGGTCGTCTCCTAGAAAGAGCCATGGTTAAGGACACTCAAGTTTCACCTATAGGCAAAATGACTCCTTCATCCCTGAAGAGTAAAGGAACCAAATTACTCTCTTTCCACTCATCTGGGCAGTTCCAATGAGAATCGGGGCAAATATCCCTTAAATGGAGTGGACATGCAGTAAAAAAAAAAATTATAGATTTTCCATGGTTTTGTAATTGAATTTCTGGGTATAGAAATGCAAGGCTTGTTAGTGTCTGTTTGGGTAATGGTTGCGCCTTGCATTTCTATAACCAGAAACTAACCTTTCAATTACACAAATTTACATATACTCCCCAGTAGGGGATCACAGCATATATAAGTCCACACACACTCCTAACCAACCATTCTCTGAAGATGCCAGCCACAGATGCAGGCGAAACATCAGAAAGAAACTCTTCCAGAACACAGCCTCACAGCCCGGAAAAAAACCCAGGAAAATCTATGGATGCTGGCCGTGAAAGCCTTCAACTTCACAAAAAACTTATTGTTTGCTCCAGAAAAAATAGTGAGTTTCATTACCACAACAGAAGGGGTGTCCGCACACATGGCCTGCATAGTGTCTGTGCAGCCATTCCCTGGCCAGGTCACACCGGTCTTGTCTGCCGAGTGCCTCATTCCTGGCCTTGGAAGACAGGACCAGTGCAGGGAAGAGAAGCGTTGGTCCATTCGTAGGCTGCTGGTGTGAGAACATCCCTCCATTGCCGCAACAGAAAGGCAGGTAATTGGGTGTGGATGCCATGGGGACCAGGGCTGGAATGCTCCGTCCAGAATGTGGATTATTCTGGCAAGTGTAGACAAGCCCTTAGTCTTCTGATTTCTTAACTACAGTCTTTCTTTTGAGGGATGACTGTGCCAAGGTATAGAAAACTATTTTGACATTTTCATCACCCGCTTTAAAGTTATGTAAATCATCTGTGGTCACCGTCTTTGTTTTCTTAATATTAAACTGTAACCCAGCTAGTGTAGACACATTGAATCAACTGTTAAGTGGTGAGTCAACACATTCCAACTCCTTGATTCTATGGTAAACCCAACTGATTCCATGGGTTTGCTCTAATGGAACTAACAATAGGAAGCAAGCCAATGAGTTACTATTTGTTTTTACAACAGTTGACAAATTGAGGAGCAGCTTTGCAAAATGTTACACAACAGTTACTTTTTAAAAAGTAACTTTCCAAACTCTGACCTCTCCAAAATTTTGTTTATTTTTGGAAGGTTACTTTTTTTTTAAAAAAAAAAATTAATTTTATTTTGGCACACGCGTCCACAACACAGAGAGTTTCTCACTCACTCACTCACTGCTGGTCCTGATAGCCAAAGCAAAGACAGAGGAGTGGAAAGAGAGCAATTTGGCTCCTTTACTCTTCAGGGATGCAGGAGTCATTTTGCATATATGTATGTGTATGAAAGATCAAACTTGAGTGTCCTTAACCATGGCCCTCCCTTTCTAGGAGATGATCTAGGTATTATTCTTCAATGCAATCTTTTACCCACTTTCTCTCCTAAAATTATCCTCACCCTAGTTCTGTCTGTCTTGCTCATCTCATATGACATATGTAGAAGTCAAACCAAGAAGAACAGCACAGAAGAGAGGTCAGCGGTGGAAGGAGGGACATCACACTACACTGTTATATTATAGTGCTATTATTCCACTTTAGGCCACAGCAGACGGACCTTTGGTTTAAAGGGTGAGGCCAGTTCTGTGCATGTTGCACTCCACCAGGAAAATCCATTGCACAGGCTCAAAGGACAAATTCATTATTCCACTTTAACTGCTAAGATTGCCTCCTGTGGATTTCTGGGATTTGTAGTTTAGTGAGGCCTAAGGGCTCTCCAGCTGAGAGTTCTAAATGCCCCTCCCTAAACTGCAAATCCCAGGATTCCACAGCATAGCAGTTAAAGTGGAATAATAGCGCTATAACAGGGTAGTGTGATAATTGCAGTTTCTTTGCATTTCTCCCTTCTCTCAGCTAAAGGACACTTCCCACCCAACAACCAACACAAAATGTAACATTTTTTAAAAAGTGTTATGCGATTTATACAACTCCTAAAAGTCTCGCCCTCAAGAAGTAACAAAGAAAAATAATCTCACAAGTTTCTTTAAAAAAAAACTGTACTGTGTAATGATTTTGAATTGTTTCTTAAACATTATAATGAATAAGAGGAACAATGTAATTTCTAAAAGTTCTGCAGAAGCAGCGATTAACTTCCCACCTGTCTTTATGTACTGGCATGCATTTTCTCAAATTATCTATAATATCCAAAGAGATGTCACTCTCCAAACATCCAAAGTTTTGAGGACTAATGTGACCTTCTTGCTCCTTCAGTTACCAGCCTTTCTCCTTCACTTGGTGCAATCGCTACCCCCACGATCTGTCTTGCTTTGCAGAGGCTTGGTCATAAAACATAACCCAACCTTGGCAAACACTTCAGCTGGGCTCCAGCCAACCTGCTTTTTTCATGGATTCCTCACGCGGCTTTGTAGTCATGATATGGATGGTGCAACCAGCTGAAGGAACGAATGCCCAGCCGCCTCCCAAGACACTGTGACGACTGCAACACTGGCATTTATATTGGATGCTGCCATGGGGCCCCTCTCTCCCTGTACCCAGGAATCTATTTAAAAATAAAATAAAAAACAACATTGTTGGATTTTTTAAAAATACAATTTCATAGAAAAGAAGGCAGAAAAAGAGAGGAAGGAAGACGAGGAAGTACAAGAAATCTGATGTATAATGATCCTCTCCTACCCAGGGTGTTCCTGGCAAGATTTATTCAGAGGGGGTTTCCCATTGCTTTCCTCTGCTGAGGCAGAGAGAGAGTAACTTGTCCAAGGTCACTCACTGGGTTTCCATGGCTGAGTGGGAATTTGAACCCTGGTCTCTTACAATTCTAGTCAAATGCTCAAACCACTACATCACACTGCCTCTTGTTGTTATGTGCTTTGAATGTGATGCAAACTTATGGAGACCCTTTCTAAGGGGTTGGCTATACATTGAAAATACTCCTCATACAATTCAAGGAGAATATGATTTGTCTAAGTGGCATGCTGCATCAATCCACAGTATTTGGAAGGAGGGGGCCAAATCCACCAAAATCTCCGAAGGAAAAACCTTTGCAGCTTTCCAGTTTTTAAAAAGCTCTGCAGGGAATGTGCTTTCCCACTCATTGGGACAACTGATTCATTCATTTGCATTCCCCATAAGAGCGGAAGTAGAAAACCAATTGGTTATATGTGCGCAGGGGGCGAAGCTTGCTGACAAGGCAATCCCCTGGAACCGCCATCTTGGATTTTCGCCTTAGCAATCATGTGCTGAGGCAACCAAACAGCCCTTTTTTCTTTTTAAATTTTATTTAGGTGGAATATTGCACTTGCGCACTGTAGATATGAGAGAAAGAAGTAGGTAGCATATATTTTCATAGACTTAAGTCTACTGAACTTCATCAGGATTTGCATGTAAAATTTCTTTAATGGGCGGCAACATGATAGAGCAGTATTATAAAACCCACTGGCTATGTGAGATATGCCTCCTTCCTGCTCCTTTCTTTCTTTCCTTTTTTTTGGGGGGGGGGAACCTAACCAAGGATAATAATTATTCATTACCATTACTAACTTTCCACAAGGTCTTAAGAGAGGCTACTCTTAAAAGAAGCCATGGGTCAGTTCCACCGCTACAGAAAAATAAGATGTGTGTTCAGCATCCTCACCACACCCTGCTAAAACCAGAACAACAAAGGAAGACTATAAATGCATTGTTTTCAGTTCCTGTAATTTTAAAGACAATTGAGAGAGATTTAGACCCCAGGGACAGAGCCACAAACAGGATTCATGTGATTTCTCAGGTGGGGGATCTTTTAGGGCTAGCAAGGGATATAGGGGAGGGGAGGATAAGAGGACCCACTTTCATGCCCAAAACCCCCTTTGCCCAGATCCACTACCACCACCCCACAAACTAGAAGGAATGGATACTACAGTACTTTCATTTGGAAGACATTCTGGCCCTCAAAAGTTTGGGGTGACCCAAACCATCCTCCATTTTGGTTCTGAATTTGTATCAGTAATGCAGAGGTTCGGGGCACCCACAGCACCGGCCTTGGGAGATGGAGGCCTAGAGGCACACAATCTGAACCCACACTTTACATAAAGCACATGCAAGCATCAATAGGTGTATAGTGTTTAGATTGAGGAAAGGGATAGTGCCACTCTGTTCTGCTTTGGTCAGACCTCACCTGGAATACTGTGTCCAGTTCTGGGCACCACAATCGAGGAAGGATATTGAGAAGCTGGAACATGTCCAGAGGAAGGTGACCAAAATGGTGGGAGATCTGGAAGCCATGCCTATAAGGAATGGATTAGGGAGCCTTGAGAAGAGAAGGTGAAGAGGGGACATGATAGCCATGTATAAATATTTGAAGGTATGTCATTCTGAAGATGGAGTAAGCTTGTTTTCTGCTGCTCCAGAGACAAGGACATGGAGCAATCAACTCAGACTACAGGAAAAGAAAATCCATCTAAACATTAGGAAGAACTTCCTGACAGTAAGAGCTGTTCGATAGTGGAATCTGTTGCTGCCTGGGAGTGTGGTGGAATCTCCTTCTTTGGAGGTTTTTAAACAGAGGCTGGATGGCCATTTGTTGGGTGTGCTTTGATTGTGTATTCCTGTATGGCAGAATGGGGTTGGACTAGATGGCACTTGTGGTCTCTTCCAATTCTAGGATTCTAAGCTTGTCGCTACCACAACAGAACATATTATTCCCATATATTTAATACATCAAAGATACACAGTGGATCATTCTTCAGTTCTGTCCTGAAAATGGACTTCAAATTTAAGGGGACTCTGTGTAATCATTCAGTCAGTCAATCAATCATTTTATTTATATCCCACCTTTTCCCAAAGGTGGGATTCAGGTCAGTTTAATGCTCAACTTGCTATATCAGAGCACCAAAGTGTACAAAACAGGGTCTAAATTTAAGCAGGGACTAAATAAGGACTACTTCGTTGTTTTTCAAATGTAAAGGATTTTTCCACAGGGAGGTTCAGAGAGCACTGGATTTGGGACAGCTGTTTCCAGACCTCACCTTTGCTGCTCTGGAATAACAGAGATTTGTATTCCAGTCTTTTCTTTTCAGCCTCAGGTTCGTATCCAATCACTTGTCCTAACAAACAGGAATGCGCATTCCCCTCACTGTTTTTAAAAAACTCGAGGAAAAGCCACAAAAGCTTTTCCTGTGGTGTTTTTGCCGTTTTGGACCCCCCTCCTTGCGAATACAGTGGACTGATATGGGGATCCCACTAAGACAGGTAGGATTCCCAGTGAATTCCATGAGGTTTTCTTTGATTTTTTTCCGGGCTGTGAGGCCGTGTTCTGGAATAGTTTATTCCTGACGTTTCGCCTGCATCTGTGGCTGGCATTCTCAGAGAATGGTTGTGTAGGTGTGTATGTGGAGTTTATACATTGTGAACCCCTGTTGGGGAGTATAAGTAAATTTGTGTATTTGAATGTTTAGTTTCTGGGTATAGAAATGCAAGACTCGTTAGTGTCTGTTTGGCTAATGGTTGGTTGATGGACCATTATCTGCTGGGAATCCTCCTGTCCCTGGGTGGAATTCCTTTGTAAGTGTTGAGTTTTGATTCTACTGTTTTTCAAAACGTCAGAAAGAAACTCTTCCAGAACATGGCCTCACAGCCCAGAAAAAGCCCAAAGAAAATCTATGGATGCTGGCCGTTAAAGCCTTCGGCTTCACAATTCCATGAGGGTTTCCTCACACACACACTATTTAGACAACCCCTGGGGGGAAAAACCCTGGATGAAACAGCACAATTTTCAGCCAAGAAAAAACACTTCTAGGGGTCAGTTTTGCCATAAAGCAGGGTCCCCCGTTCACTCAATTCAAATGAGCCAAAAATGTAAGAATAATAGTAATACAGCAATGGAAAAGTGACTGTAAGTGACTGCAACATCACTTCTGGGTTTTGGAAATGGCAGGCTTGAGGCCAGCAGCAGGGACTTAGGAGACACCCCAAATGGCTCTATGAATCCTCTTTACCTGCCTATACCTAGTGTTCATCCTATGAAGCAGTGGTGGCTTGTAGACCGAATGAGAGGAGGTGGGATGCCTAACCACTTCATCTATCAGCTGCTGGTGATATTTGCCAACTGAATGTCCAGTCAGGCACATGTCGCTCCAATTCCGCTCTCCAGATCTGGCCACACGGCTGTGCAGCTGCTTCCGTACGTCCCAAACAGTAGCAGCAATAACAATAAGAATATGCACATGCAATTAAAATTAACAGTCAAGCACACAAACGACTTCATTGTTTTGCCCCCATGGCAAACCTGCTCAGCACAATTAAATATATAGTAGCTGTACTTTTGCTTCACTCCACCAGGGGGCACTTCAACATGTGCACAACACTGGTTCACACATTGAGGACTCTCAAAATGAATGTGTGAACCGTCCCTGTTGCAAAACCCTGAGTTTGAGCAGACCTCAAGGGAAACATAGAAATTGTGGCAACAGCTATAAATCATGATTCTCATGCACAAGTTGAAGTTATCACCAATGAGCGACCAAGGCTCACCCAAGCGCAGGGGACCTTCATGCCCCTCACATCACGCCTTGCTTTCCCCACCCAGGTCACTCCAAATGAAAAGCAACCTACAGAAGAGCTTGGAAAAGTAACTCTCCCAAACAGAGTCCTCCAGAGAGCTTGGCAAAATAGCTCCCCACCTTCTCTCCTACAGACCCATTCTTCTCTGCATTTCCATTCTTTCCATGGCAATAAAAATAAAACAAGGGCCAAACCCACACTGTACACACAATCCAGTTTGAAACTGGATTATTTTCCATAGCTCCTCCCTATGGAATCCTGGGATTTGTAGTTTGGTGAGGCACCAGCACACTTTGGCAGAGAAGGCTAAAAGGACCTTGCAAAACTACAAATCCCAGGATTCCATAGGAAAGAGCCATGGCAAATAATCCAGTTTCAAACTGGATTATTTGTGTAGTGTGGATTTGGCCAAGGTTAAACAACATGAATTCAGAATATACCCACTACCCTATCTGAACTCCTCCCATCTTCTAGAAGACACCCGAACACAGTACAAAATTGATTTAATCAGCCTTTACCCCCAATCCCTGAACCTGTTCTTCATTTTGCTCTCAAGGCAACAACTATCTTTGTGGGGTACAAAATAATATTTTTTTAAAATGTGGAGTGTCCACTAGCTACTCTTCTGCACTACAATATCATTATTGGTGCTAGTAGTATAATATTAAAGTGCAATTAAACTAAACACAAAATATAAAAATGTTTTAGATCTACACTTACTAAAAATACAATTAAAAAGATTTTAAAATCTATTGAGTTTACAATACAGCACCCCTCAGCCTATCTTAAAATAAAAAAAACTTTCGGTATTAAAAGACTGTTGAAATAAAGAGATCTTTGCCTGCTGATGGACAGGCTTGGGAGATGGTGCTTTTGGGGACCGAACCTCCGGAGGTTGTCAGGGGACCCAGAAAGCCAGTGGGCCAAATGAGGAAGAGGAAGGAGTCTGGTTCCCCGGCTACGAGTTTTTGGAAAGTGCCCTGGTCCACGGTGCACCTGGTCAACGTCTATGTGATGTTGGGATTATTTTTCCAAAGACAAAGGGAGGTAAAGAGTCAAAATCTGCAGGATGTAAAAAGCACTGCTTAGTATGTTAAGAACATAATTGAAAATTTAGCTTTGAGAGAAAAAGAGAAATTGCCAAACCATTGTTGGAGAAAATTTTGGCCATGGTTTAATGAGACAACCCCAGTAATAACTTAAGGGATATTTTTAAATAAATGTTTTATTATTATTATTGTATTATTATTTCTATTATTTTTTTTCTTTTCCAAATATGTATACAGTTGTCCCTCCATATTCACGGATTTGACATTCATGGATTTAAGTATTCATGGCTTGAAAATATTCTTAAAAAATTAATAATCCAAAAAGCAAACCTTGGTTTTGCCATCTTATATAAGGGATACCATTTTGCTATGCCATTGCATATAATGGGACTTGAATATTCATGGATTTGGGTATTCATGGGGGGTCCTGGAACCAAACCCTAGTGAATGTGAAGGGACAAGTGTAATTGTAATGTGTAACTTCTAATTTTAGTATAAAGGTGTAAATATAATGTTCATTGGAAAAGAAAAGAGTGATTATAGCGTGTTTAGATTAAGAGGAAAAATGTATCAGTGTTAGGATAGTTTTATTTTTGTATTAGTAAGAAAAGAGAAAAACTTTTTTTTTTTTTTGCGTTATTGTTACGGCCTTTTGTGGTCGGGTGTATTTTTCAGTAGAATGGTCTTATTTCAATAAAAAAATTCCTAATTCCCCCCCCCACACACAAAAAAATTCCAGAATCTGGGGGCAGCCACCGAAAAGGTCCACAGTGGGAGTGAGAGAAACCACATATAATTTACGAACGACCACGTAATGCAATCCACTGCAAGACAAACTCTGCCTTTTGAACATCTTCCACCCCTTATTCAACACATACTCAGTCTGCTGTTTATAACGAAACAGAAAATCCACCCACACTTTAGCCTTCCTCCCATTTCCAAAACTGAAGGTGAATGCAGTTAACTTTATATATGGTTGGCGAGGAAAAGATTATTCAAAAACAAACAAGCAGCGCTTCTGACAAGTCTGTTCTGCATCCCTGAAGGATGCTGTTCATGTCTTACAACAGATATTTATTAGAGTGATGAACCAACAGGGCCAAGTAACTAAATGAGGCAGATGTGGAAATGTTTTCCTACAACTTTGAAATTGCTCTATGGGTTAATTCTCTCTTTCTCTCGCTATGCATAGCTAAAATATTCAAATAGTTACAGTGAATTACAGTACTCCCATATATATGCTACAAAATTGAAATAGTTCTGTTGGTTAATTACTCTAATATATATGTCACAAAATTTAAATAGTTCCGATAGTCAAATATTATATATACAGTACTTCTCATTGTTGTGTGACTTCAAGTTGTTTTTTGACTTATGGTGACCCTAAGTGGGGGGTTTCTTGGCAAGATTTCTTGAGAAGGAGTTTGCCATTGTTTTCCTCTGAGGCTGAGAAAGTGTGACTTGCCCAAGGTCACCCAGTGGGGTTCCATGGCCAAGTAAGGACTCGAACCCTGGTCTCCCAGTGTCCTAGCCTAAAATATAAACCACTACACCTGTCTCTCTTTCGTTAACTAAATACATCTATCTTGCTATAGCATTCAAAAAGTTCAGTTTATTAATAATTCTAATATGTGTATATCTATGCACACCCATTCAACTACACATATCTTGCCACGACTTTTTAAAAGTTCTGTTGGTTAATCTTTCTAATATATACTCACCTACCCCTTGCTACGTTTTAAAAGTGTTAATAATTTATACACACACACCATGTACTTGCTATATTTACAAAGTTCTGTTTATTAATCATTTAAATACACACATGTATCTCCTGCTACATTTAAAAAGTTCTGTTTATTAATTATTCTAATGCATACGCACATACTGTACATCTTGCAAAAACACTTACAGAGTTCTAATGGCTACAGCTGCAACATTTAAATAAGTTGTGTTGGTGAATTACACACACACACACACACATACACCTTGCTAGAGAATTCAAAAAGTTTTGTCAGTTAATCACTCTAATACGCACACACACACACACACACACACATACACATTTGTAGAGGGGTGGGGTAATACTAATACTAATACTAATACTAATAATAAATGGAAGAAAAATATTCAATGGTAGTCACATTGGCCATGCAGCAAAATATAACAAAATCCACAAGCAGCAATATTTTATTTCAATTTATTTTATGCTTTGGCACTGGCCCCCAAAAAGATATCACTGCTTGTGAATTTTGTGCAGTTATTTTGTTCTAATACAATGGTTCTTAACCTGTGGTCCAGGGACCCCCCCAGGGGTCTGCGATGTCCTCACAGGGCATCTGCAAAGGCTTGAAGGCTGCTCGGCCCAACTCCCTTCTGCAGTGGAGCAGCCACGTAACAAGAACCAAGGCAAAGACTGGCTGGCTTGGCCTGTGCATTGCCATTCAATCCACTCCAGCCACAAATTTGCAGGACGAAGCAGGAGAAAAGTCTTCCCTCCCCATCCAGTGCCTGGGATGACATGATTGCCATATTTAAGTATTTCAAGGGATGTCATACTGAGGATGGAGCAAGCTTGTTTTCTGCTGCTCCAGAGACTAGGGCACGGAGCAATGGGTTCAAACTACAGGAAAAGAGATTCCACCTAAACATTAAGGAAGAAATTCCTGGCAGTAAGAGCTGTTTGACGGTGGAATGCACTGCCTGGGAGCGTAGTGGAGTCTCCTTCTTTGGAGGTTTTTAAACAGAGGCTGGATGGCCATCTGTCGGAAATGATTTCATTGTGTATTCCTGCATGATGGGGGGTTGGACTGGGTGGCCCTTGTGGTCTCTTCCAAATCTATGATTCTATCTCATTCCCCAGAGAACTCTGCCCACTCTTTAAGATCTGCAGTAAAATGCCATTTATTTGGGTTTAGTAGGTGAGAGTTGGGGAGGTGGTCTTTCTGGTATCAACCCCCTTACTGATGGGACACACACCTCAGAAGAGGAGGGACATACAGGTGACTTGTTCCTGCTATCTTATCAATTTGTATAAAGCTGAGCAGTTGTCTAAACGGTGAAAATACTCCTTAAAGAATGTGAAGAGAATATGATCAGTCTCAATGGCGTCTCACATCATTTCGATGTATTGGGAAGCCTTTGTGGCTTTTCCCAATTTTTTTAAAATGGGAGGGGGTTACATTCCTGCTCGTCGGGACAAGGGATTCGATTTAATTCACTTTCCCTATACAAGCAGAAGTTGAAAGCTGATTGGTCAGACCTGCACAGGGGGTGGAGCTTGCTAACAAGGAAAGCGCCTGAGCTGCCATGTTGGATTTTTCTCCTTAGCGAGTGAACACTAAGGCAATAAAACGGCTTTTTTTTTCTTTTTTGCTAAAACGAAAAATGGCTCTTTTGCACCTTGGATATGGTTTTTAAAAACATACTGTCCAGCAGCAAACTGAGGTCAATAAAAATACAAGTAATTCGCTCATGGCTGCCATCTTGATTCACTGGCATGCCCGTTTGCATATCAAGCGCAGATAACTTTGCATGTCTTCGATCTGCCCAAAAAAACATTAAGACAAGTAGCAGCTGCTTTAAATTGCCATTATGGAGCAATCCACATTTTTTTTTGGCCTCCTATAGACAAGTCTGGATAAGGGGTGTCAAAGCTCATTCCCAGGCAGATATTTATTGAATTAATCTCTTGGGACCCAAGGAAGCTTACAGCTAGATTAAAACAAACACCTGATAATTAACAATGTTTTCTAAAAATGTAAATAATCAATCTACAGTATCTTCCTAAAACCTCACTTATTGAAAAACAGTATCACCAGCACTAGGGGGGAAAAAAGTAACAATGAAAATTTTAAAAAGGTAACAATGAGAATAATAAAAAAAGATAGCAATGAGAATTTTAAAAAGGTAACAAGGAGAATAAAAGTTTGCTACAGAACATAGAGGGGGGAAATGAAAGCAAAATATGTCACAGGAAATGCAGGCATGAGGATGCTAGTTAGCAATTAATACAGTTGTCCCTCCACATTCATGGATTTGGCATTCACGGATTTAAGTATTCACGGCTTGAAAATATTCTTTAAAAAATAATAATTAAAAAACCAAGTCTTGATTTTGCCATCTTATATAAGGGACACCCTTTTGCTATGCCACTGCATATCATGGGACTTGAGTATTCACGGATTTGGGTATTCACGGAGGGTCCTGGAACGAAACCCCAGCGAATGTGAAGGGATAACTGTATACACACACACACACACACACACACACGTGCATCCATGAAGGGACCGCTCTGCACCACCAGCTCCTCACCAACGCTGCTTCAAACCCAAAGGCTTTTGCCTGTTGGCACCAGCCGAGCTTCCATGGGTGGGACAAGAGAAAATGAAGGGGGTGAACTTTCGCCTCTCCATGCTGTGGGGTTGCAGACTTCAATCCCAGAAGGCCCAGGCAGCTTGGCCAATGCTCAGGGATTCTGGGAGCAAAAGGCCCAAACACCTAGAGCAGTGGCTCTTAACCTGTGGTCCAGGGACCCCTGAGGGGTCCACAGTGTCCTCCTCATAGTGGGTCCGTGAAGGCTTGAAGGCTTTTGGGCCCACCTCCTCTCTGCAATGGAGCAACCACATGACAAAAGCCAAGGCAAAAGCTGGCTGGCTGGCTTGGCCTGCGCATTGCCATTCAATCTGTTCCAGCCATAAATTTGCAGGAAGAAGGAGGAGAAAAGTCTTCCCTCCCCTTCCAGTGCCTCTGAGGGAAGGCTTAATGGATATTATTATTATTATTATTATTATTATTATTATTGTTTTAAATCGTGAGTTAAGTCTTGGGGGTCCACAGTAACAGAAAATATTTAAAAGTGATCCCTGGTAAAGAAAAGGTTAAGAGCCACTGATCTATAGAGTTAAACCCATTTCAAATTCATTAAAGGACAGATTTTAAAATCAACAAAGTCCTAATAATAATAAAACCTGCTGGATGGTGTAATTGTATCATCATCATCATGTATTATTATTATGGTTTTAAATCTTGAGTTAAGTCTTGGGGGGTCCACAGTAACAGAAAATATTTAAAAGGGATCCCTGGTAAAAAAAAAGGTTAAGAGCCACTGTTCAAGTACATATACTGTAGCTTAAAAAAAGTACCCATAGTTTTAAAAAAAGAAGTTTTCAACGGCTTTTTCTGTGGGGGGCGCTCTCTCCACTTCGTCCTACCATCTCCCCCCCCTCCAGGCAACCCAACTGGGTGTCGCAACTTCGCAAACCCACCCACCCCCCACAACACACACACAACACACTCCGGGCAGGCGCGCAAAAACCTCTGGACAAGATCCTCCACCCCAAGCCGTTGGAAAACACGGCCTGCCTTCTTGCATACACCCCCCCGGCCTCCCCAGCGAAGTCGCCACCCGCGCAAGAAGAATCCTAGAGTTGGAAGAGAGACCCCCAAGGGTCATCTAGTCAAACCCCATTCTGGCCCATCCAGCCTCTCTTGACAAACCTCCAAAGAAGGAGATTCCATCACGCTCGGAACAGCTCTTACCCTCAGGAAGGTCTTCAAGAAGAAGAGACCCCAAGGGTCATCTAGCCCAATCCCCTTCTGCCCTGCAGCAAGACCCAATCCAAGCACTCCTGACAGATGGCCATCCAGCCTCTGTTTAAAAACCTGCAAAGTAGGAGACTCCACCACGCTGCGAAGAACTCTTACCCTCAGGAAGGTCTTCCAAGAATCCTAGAGACCCCCAAGGGCCATCTAGCCCAACCCCATTCTGGCCCTTCCAGCCTCTGTTGAAAAACTTCCAAAGAAGGAGACTTCTCCAGCCTCCCAGGAAGCTCAAAAGAAAAAGAGGCAGATTAAAAAAATTAAATTAAATTAAATAATCAATGAAGTCAAATTCCATGGACCACCCCATCGTCACGACCTCCTTCTCTCGGAGACCCCCTGCGCCCCTTCCCACTCTTCTTTCCTCGCAAAGAAAGTTGAGGGGGCCAAACCAAAAAAAAAAAAAAAAACAGAAAAGAGAGGAGGCGTTGTAATTTGGAGGGGAAAAAAATAAATGGCAAGGCGCAAATTGGACGGAAGGAGGAAGGAAGGAGGGAGGAGAGATATAGTTTGGCCTGGCCTGGCGGGGGGGCACCCCGTCCTCCTCAGCCCTTGTGAAGAGAGGGAAGAGACTTCACCTCCCCACCATACATGCCAAAATGGGGGGGGGGGTGGAAGGGGGCAAGGGAGGGGACCCCCAGCCTAGCCTCCCCCCTCCTATGAGGGGTGAAGTCTCTTCCCTCTCTTCAGAACGGCTGAGGAGAAGGGGGTGCCCCACCAGGCCATGCCAAAATGTGGGGGGCTGGAAGAGGGGAGGGAGGGGGACCCCCAGCCTGGCCTCTCCTCTCTTCACAAGGGATGGGGAGAAGGGGGTGCCCCCCAGGCCATGCCAAAATGTGGGGGGCTGGAAGGGGGGAGGGAGGGGGACCCCCAGCCTGGCCTCTCCTCTCTTCACAGGGGCTGAGGGAAGGGGGTGTCCCCCAGACCATGCCAAAATGTGTCTGTGTGTAAGGGGGTGAGAGAGGGGGACCCCCACCCTGGCCTCCCCCCTCCTATGGGGGACGAAGTCTCTTCCCTCTCTTCACAGGGGCTGAGGGAAGGGGGCGCCCCCAGCCCATGCCAAAATGTGGGGGGCTGGAAGGGGGTGAGGGAGGGGGACCCCCACCCTGGCCTCCCCTCTCTTCACAAGGGCTGAGAAGGGGGTGCCCCGCAGCATATGCCAAAATGTGGGTTTGTGTGGAAGGGGGACCCCCAGCCTGGCCTCCCCTCTCTTCACAGGGGCTGAGGAGAAGGGGTGCCCACCAAGCCATGCCAAAACGTGGGGGGCTGGAAGGGGGTGAGGGAGGGGGACCCCCAGCCTGGCCTCCTCCTCTTCCTCCTGGGGCTCCTCCGCCCCCCCCTCCGTGGTTTTTGGGCCCTGGGCGGTGCCTGCCCCCCTCCCCTCTCCCTCCCCCCCCCGTCCCAGCAGCCTTTGCACTCGCGACAATGAAATTTGCAAAGTTTTTTCGGTTTCGGCGCCATTTTCGAGTGGACTCGGAGGTGAGGAGGGAGGGCGGGGAAAAGGAGGGCGCCCCGGGCCGGGGGAGGGGGCGGCGGGGGGCGCCCCGAAAAATCCTTAAAAAATCCCTAAAAATCCCTTCTGGCCGGGGGGGGCCGGGGAGGGGTCGGGGGGACCCCCAAAAAAGGGGGCGAGGAGGGGAAAAGGCGCCAAGGCGGGAGGAAGAGGAGGAGGAGGAAGGGCAAAGCAAAGGGGGGACCCCTCCACAGGCACCCCCTCCCTCAAAAAAAGTATATATATATTATTATTATTATTTTCCTCAAGGGAACTTTTCCTCCCTTGTTCTTTCTTTTTTTTTCGCAACACTCCCTGAGGTTGTTTTCCATCCATAAATAAATAAATAAATAAAGAATGTCTCTGAGGCAATATTCAAATTTTTTCCTACCAATATGTGGGGTGAAGAGAAACTTTTAAGGGGGTCAATATGTGAGGGTGCCAAAAAAAAAAAATAAATAAAGGAAAAAATATATAGGGGGGAATAGGAAAAGTCTGGGTTGCTTCCCTCACTATTTTTATTTTTTATTTTTGGTAGTGTGAGGAGGGAGAGAGAGAGAGAAAAGTTTGGAAGGAGGGGTTTTTTTTTGGTCCCCAAAATGAAAAGGGAAAAAATGAGGAGAGGAAGGGGATGAATTAAAAAAAAAAACACTTAAGCTTCCCCAAATTGTTAAGAGTTTGGAAATGAGAGGTTTGGAAACACCCCCCCCTCCAAAAAAAAAATACATTTAAAAATAAAACATCCTGAAGGGTAATTTTGTTTCAAAAGGAGGAAAGGAAGAAAAGAGGGGGGGTATTTTTAAAAAAATTGTTTAAATGTGGCTTATTTTTTTCTTCTTCTTTTTCACCCCTCTTTTTTTTCCTTTCCTTTTTTTTTTAAAAAAATATATTTTCTTTCTTTCCTTCTTGTTACTTTTTAGCTAAATATGGATACAGGGAATGAAACTGCAAAAAATATTTATAGATAAGGGAATGGGTTGTGGGGGAGAGATTGTCACAGGGGGTTTATTTTTGACAAGGGGGGGTTGCCAATAATTTTATTAATATATATTTTTTTCAAATTGGGAGGGTGGCAGGCTCATTTCTTGAGTGGCTTGCTCTGCCCCTCTCCTCCTCTTTAGCTCATTTTGATAGCAATTTTTAAAAATATATTTTAAAAATAAACTAAAATAGCGCCCCCCTACATTTTTGGGGTATTTTCTCTTCTTTTTTTCTTTCCTCCTTATAGACCAGTGTTTCTCAACTAGGGTTTCCCAAGGGGGTTCCTCAAGATATTAGGATTGTGGGGGGAAAGCAATTGCAGTGTATAGAATAATCTTTATGCAGGGTTTCCCTGGGACCTGAAAATGATTTTTTTAAGGATTGCTCCAGGATAAAAAGGTTGAGAAAAGATGTTATAGACAATCCAGGCTGTGAGTTATAAACAGGGGAGGGGAGTCATACAATTTCTGTCCAGGCCATCCCTTCCATTTCACCCCATTAAAATTCTGCAATTCCCCCATCCACCACCCCCAGAAAAGTTTATTTCTGGGTGTGCAAATTGAGTGATGTCCTAAAGGAGATGTTTTGGGCCATGGAGAGAAAACCTAAAACACCCCCTTCTCTGCCTACTAACTATACTTTTTGGATTCCCAGATCTCTTATTTCCTTTCCACCATGAAAGGATGCCAAGGTTACTGACCGTTACAAGGCTGGCCAGTGCTGCAAGAGTTAAACAGATGCTTGATTAAATTGGTTCCCAAGAGAAATGGAATTGCAGAAAAAAATTATATTATGTATATGTATATGCATATATATAAAATTTCACCTCCACCCCTCAAAATAAGACCCCCAAACTCAAAAGTGAATTGCTATACGAATTAGGGAGGGGGAAGATTTGAATTGAACTGGGGACACTTGTCAGGCTGAATGATGTGTCATATTGGGAGTGAAATTTAGGCAGAAAACTACCTAGTAATCATGGACAGAAGAGAGAAGGGGGGGGAAATAAATTTTTGACTTTACTCCCTGTGTATTTTTGAATATTTTAAAATATGAAAAATAAAGTGTTCAAATACTGATAATATTTAATATTGGAATATTATGTATAATTTTTTTTTGCCCTGTTTTTAATGAATTTAGCCAACAGTTCTTTGAATGAAAAAAAAAGCTACTTTTAAAGACAGCATTTTGTTTTAGATTTTTTTTCAGTGTCAGGAAGTGCAGGGAAAGTTGTGAAAGCATCATGCATGAGCAAAAAAAGTTACTGTACTGTCATCCTAATTTTTTTTTACATTAAAAATTCCAGTATTTTCCCATTTCTGATTTTTTTTAAAAAAGATACAGATTTCCCCCCCCCCAAAAAAAAAATTATAAATATTTTCTGTACAGGTGTTGTCAGCTTTTTTTAAAAAAAAATTCACTATATTTTAAGAATACAAGTTTACTGTCTTTCAGTGGAGTATTAATATTAATTATTTATATTATGTAAAAACATGGCTACAGTTATTGCTGCAACCAATTTCTGCATGATGAGAGGTTTTTTTAAGCTCTGAAATTAATTTTAATTTTTTCCCTACTTATAGTCAATTATTAACCATTATATTTTGTAGGGTTTTTTTTCTGGACCATGTACATAATTAAAAAAAAAATTTTTTTTAATGCTGCTTAGATTTGCCATGACTCTGATTTTTGCATTTTGAAGACAACTCCCATATTCATACTTTAAAAAATAAATAAATTTATAATAGCACTGCCAATATTTTAAAAAAACCATTATGGGAAGGTTTGTGAAACATGAAAAAACTCAGCAAACTCTACTAAAAATTTCTAAGTTTCTAGACTTTGTGTAGGGGAAGTAGAAATCGATCTATATATGTAGATATTTTCATACATTTTTATTGACCTGTTTTGCATAGGAAATATGAGCATCCTGACTGACATGTGTAATATTTTGAATATTTTTTTTAAATACTGCTAGGAATATCATCTGTACATTGAACTGTTTTTACCTTGTGTGAGCAGCAGTTACAACCATTTTCAAAGGTTGCCTACGAATACATGGTGTTTTTTTCTTTTTTCTTTTCTTCTGTCTGTCTCCTGCCCAGGGCTTAGAAAATGCTATTAAGTTTGCAAAGGGGTGTGTATTGAGCATTTCTGTGTCTGTGACGGTGGGTGGGTTAGATTCCTATATGTCAGCGTTTCTCTCATTCTGCTGCATGGGGCGAAGGGTTATGTGTGTCAAGAATCAAGAGAATTGATTTCTTGTAACTTTCTGCAAAGAGACCGTGTGGGGTTTTTAAAATTATTTTGTAAGCAACAGGATTTCTGATAGCTTTCAGAAATTTTCGTTGCAGAACATCTACCATTCTATGTGTAGCTAGCACTGAATAAATGCAGATCCTTTCTCTTCCCCCATCTCTTGTTCTTCACAAATATATGGTGGGGCACTATATATATATATATATATATATATATATATATGTCAGGTTTCTAGATCTGCAGTGTAGCTTTTAAATCTAGAGGAGGCGACACCACCAATTCAGAAAGCCCCCTCCTCACCCCACACAGAGTCAGATACTGTTCTTTGTCAGCAGTTTTGAAGGAAAAGTTTTACTGGTATTCTAACGTAAATGTAGGTTTTGTGTTCTTGCTTTATCTTTCTCCCTCCACTTTTTTAAAAATAAATAAAGCATCTTAACATGGACTAGCACAACACAAGTCTTTTCTCTGTTCAAAAGTTAGGACTGTAACAGAGGCACTACATTACAGCTTTGATATCAGCTCATTTATATGTTAATCTGGTTTGGCTTTTAAATTAACTTTTGTGCATCAAATTGGGGGTAAAGTTGTGTGTGTGATTTAAGCTGAAAAACATTTGCCAGTCAGTTATCAAGTAGTGTATTCTTGGTGATAAACATATATATATATATATATATAGTCTTGTGGTATTGTGCTTCCAGTGCAGAGATGATGCTGTGGTGAAAATAATTGTTTATTTATTTTTAAAATTATACCTTGGCTTTGTCTAAATTGAAACAAGGTTATTTTAAGATTAGATTTGGGATGATGTTGTCCACATCAAGTAGGTTTCAGCTTCTTGGTCGTATATTTTCCAACTATAAATGTGGAAGATGGTTTCAACTGTTTTTTTTTTTTTTTAAATGGTGGCATTTGTAACTTTTCTCAAAATGAATAATAGTGTGCTTTAATGTACCAGTACATCCACCCCCTGAAAAAATAACTTCCATTGCCTTTTATGCTCTCTGCATTACAGAGATAGTGTTGTCTCATGAATTACTAATTACATTAATGACCCATTGTGTTACTTGTTATATTGCTCAGAGCTTGGGAAAGCTACTTTAAAAAAATAAACTACATTTCCTAAAATCCCCTGAATAGCATGGCCACTTCGCATGCTGGCTGGTAGTTTCTGGGAGTTGTAGTCCAAAAAAAGTAACTTTTCCAAAGTCTGCTCAAAATGTGTCTTCTGTGGACACATATGGGTAGGGAATATTAAGTTATTAAGTGTAGTGTTGAGCTATCCAGTGGGAAGTTTCATGATAGAGGATTATTTATTTAAATTTATATCCTGCCTTCCTCTCTAATATGGGATCCAAGGCATTTCACAACACAGGTCCCTATTGATTTCATTGGGATCTGTTCTAGAGCATCAGGGTGGGTCTTTCACACTTGCTGTTCATTTTCAGTGAGGCTTCCATAGGAAATTTTCTTAACTGGATTTTTCTTTCACTTTTACAATCCTGTTGATATACCTTAAATCTTTGATGTGGGTGTTTGTGTACACGACTTTTCTTTATGTAACATATTGCTTAGCTTGTGTTAGCCTGCAGAATTGTGTATTTATATATAAGAAATGAGCAGATCTACAAAAATGTTGCAATGTATGGCTTGTCATTGGGGAAGCTAAATCCTTAACATTCATTTTTCATCAACTGCAATCAAATGTTTGCTGCCCCTTTTTTGTTGTTTTGGAGGTCTAGTCTGTATGGACGGACAACTCAGTGCCAGTTTGTAAACCAAATTCTGTGGACTTAGTTAGTTACCAAAGTCTTGGTTACTCCTGCATCTTGAACCCAGGTTAAACACTGCCTGAATCATTCACAAGACCTGCTGTCCCCACCCTAAGTTAAAAGGATGACAACATTGTAAACCACCCGGACACATCTTGTAATCTAGCCAGAAATCTATAACAAATGTCAAAAGTGCTGTGTTGTCCCTGCTGAAACTCAGGCTTTGTTGATTCCAATTTACTATAGATCATTGTGTTACATTTCTGGGTTTATGGCAGGAGTTAAAACACAAGCAAAGAAAAAGCACAAAGTCATAGGTAAGCCACAAACTGCAAAATGCAAGTTTCACTCTTGATATTATAAAGATATTATTAAAATGCTGAGAGGACATTGGTCGTGAGTTTTTTGTGATTTTTTAAAAAAAGTCCTTTGTGCCTCCTGAAGCAAGTGAAAGGAGGCCTCTGAAGACACAGGGAAATTTCTCTTCTCTTTCCATATGATTATGGCGTATTTTGTGCTGCAAAGTTGCGGAGGAGGGAGAGTCGAAAGATGCCACAAACACAAGCCTTTGTTTGTTTGCCAGCCAGAGCATATAACCAACAGCTATACTCTTCTCTGCCCTTTTCCCTGGCTGAAGGGCTGAATCTAGGTAATAGACCTGTTCCATATCTGCAAAGGCAATCCATACTTAACCCTGTTTTATGTGTCTTCAACAGTTAAGTCTTACTTTTTATTTATAAACTTTCTTTAAAATTTGAAACACTGGTTGGCTCAGCTGCGCCTCCATTGCAATACAAAAAATATCACACAGAATTTTAACACAAAATGTCAGCATTTATCTGTTTGGGTGGGTGGGTGGGTGTGTTTTTGCTGCTGTTTCCTCCCTGACAGGGTGAGGTGGATGTCTTGGCTCCTCTTTATTTCTTATTATTTTTCTCGTCAGGGTGCTTCATCCATGCTTGCCTGTCATTTGATGACCACACCATCAGGAGATTGCCAGTGTCTAACTACAGTTTACTGCTAAAGGTAAAACTATTCATGTCTTTTCAAGTCTCTCTCCAGCTCACACACATTTGGCAACCAGATTATTGGATGTAACCAAAACGAAATAATGCCCCTGTTTCTTAAGTCACTGGTGGGAGCTAGACATCCCCAAATCTGCCTCTTGGTGAATATTCATCAGAGGTCAATATGTACGTCTCTAGGACATGAGCAAGATGTATAACTCTTCCTTTCACACTGATTGGGTGTGCAACTATGATGTGGTGAGCAAAGAGATGGCTGCATACGTCTCTGTATATTTTACTTTTTGTACTGCTCTCTTGTCTGGGGGTGGTAGGGTTTTCCCCTGTGTAAAAAACTTAGCGGGCACAGCTTCCTCCAACCGCCTTTGTTGTTAATAATACAAATAGGCCTAAAGACTTAGGAGTACTGTTTAGGAGCACTGCACCCACCATTTTTATATAAAATATAGTATAGTTGGGCCCCTGGATCTGCTGGGGATTGGTTCTAGGGGGGCTTGGATACCAAAAACCATGGATAATAACGAACACCATAGAAAATAATGGGACATCCAGTTTAAAGTACCATAGAGTTGCCTTAGAGGACCTAGAAAATGGCTAGAGAGGACAAATTTTCTAGGAAGACTCTATGGTAGGTGTGCTGTTTTGTGTCCCATGGATAATTAATGAATTAGTGGATAATGAATCAGTGGATACGGGGGTCCTAGTGTAAGAACTTTTCTGTGGTCTGTTTTTCTGTTTTAGTTCCTGTTGCAGCTGAAGATCAATAAGAGCCAAGGTTAACAGGTGAGTTTGGCAAAGGTGAGTCAAGGGAACTGGGATATAAAGGGAACCAGATTACTTTGAACTGGGGCAGAATGGTCACAGCAAGCTTATTAAAAATACTACTAACTCAGGGAAGCCTTTAAAGGTTGTTGTCGGCTGTTATTCCAGGACGATCCTGGAATGGTCCCCAAAACATCAACTGAGTTTTGAGGCTACCTCACTCAAAAATAAATGTCTTTCTGACTCACAGCTGTAAGTGTCTCTGTGGGGCACACAAAATATATGCTAAAGGTTTGTATAAACTGTAAAATACCACTCATATGAACCGCATGATTATCCAGATAGTCCGAGGCTTTGTTGATAGGCATCTCCCCTGGAGTAATTTAAGTTTTGTCTGCCATCATCTCATGGTAGAATTTGCTCTACGGGCTGCTTCTTATACGCCTCCGTTTACATACTTCCAGAGCTGGGTGCAGAATTGCTACTTGGTATAGAACCAAATGGTACAGTATGACATGCACACACGCCCTTGTAGCCTAGCCCTGTGTAAACAGTGATTCCATTTTTCTGAGCCACAATTATCCAAATTATTCAGATTCTCCTCGCTTATTCAGATGCGTACGTTCTCTTGAGTATGCTTCATGGGACATTGATTTAAACTTCTGTAGTCATTTGCTATAACTAACACATTCTGATTATAGGTTTGGCCCTTCCCCTATAGATTGAGGGGAAATCTCTAATAACTAATAATGTCTCTTAGGTCTAAGTCTATTTTTTGCCTTGGTTTGCAAAGTGTTCTCCATTCGGGATTGTCACTCAGACCTTGAGGTGATGTAGCAGCACGACATGGTTTGTAGGGACAAGAAGATACAGACCGTTCTGGGCTGCCTCATTACTTTAGGGATTAAGACGACAAAGGTGATAATCTGGCTATCAGAATTGTTACAAGCTGAGACTCAGGTTTTAAACTGCATGATCAGGTATGTTCTTTAACATTTTATTGTTTGAGGTTGCTTCTTTTTTCACAGTGTGAAAGTGAATGCAGAAAAGGTGGGGAAAGTGTCACTGCCTTTCTTCTTTATCTTTATCTTTTAAAAGTATTTTTAGCTTTCAGGGTAGTTGGAAAAACTGCAAGAAAGTTATTTATTCCCTAAACCACTAGGCGGTGCACATGTGGACGCCAAGCCTTCTTCTTCCAGAAGTCCAAAGAGGGGCTTACAGTGTCCAGTTTGTGGACCAATAGAACCACTTTGGAACTGACAAGAGTCCCTTCAAAACTACCTTATTCTTTCACGGTAATCAGCAAGGAGTTTGAACACTGACATAGTTTGAAGATTGAATACTTGCAGTTCAATACTATTAATGGTGCTGGATTTTGAGGGTGGGGATGGGAGTTGAGAGTAGGGGAACTAATTCCTATTGAGTTCAGTGGAGCATTACTCCCAAGCAAAGATGCATTGGATTTGCACATTGAGAGTCCTCAGAAATTCATCCTAAAAGCCTTGAAATGGCTTGCGGTAAGAGAAGTGGGGTTTTTTTTGTCTTGCCATGAGAGTTCCTGTTGCCTCACTTGTGTGAGTATCTGCTCAGATGGGTTTGGGGATTAGCGGAGAGCATGTTGCTGTTTTGATGCCTCCCAGAACTGGCTCTAGAAGACACATGTCTGTCTGCCAGGCTCTAGCAGCACGTAAATACTGGAGTATAGGATTTTATGGTTGCCCTCCAGTATTGCTTTGCTGCTTTAGTCAGGCTGGACATTGGCACAAACTCCATGGGAAGTCTCTGTGGAGTCTCTTAAATGAGGGTAAAGAGGATGTTTATAGTCGCCTGTTTGTAGATAAAGAAAACAGCTCCCCTGGGATGCTCAGTGAAAGCTTTGAAGATTATGCATCTTTCTCCTAAAACCACTGGCGGGGAAGGGGAAGGGGCAGCCCTAAACAGGTCTTTTTGTTTGACGGGTTGATCACTCTTTTAAATCATCCTCTAACCCAAGTTCTCTGGGTAACGTAAAATTTCTTTAAAATATAAAATCCTAAACTAATGCAATCCTCTAACCACAGACTAAAGAAGCAGTGTGAAACCCCAAAATAAAACTGGTTGTAGGGAATTAAACATTTTCAGTATATAAAGCCAAATCAAAACCATTTGTAGTTTTAAAGAGTGTAAAGGTGTAAAAGGATTAAAGCCATTCTTAATATGACTGGGAGATTTAAAAAAAAAAAAAAAGGTCTTCACCTGGTGCTGAAAAGATTGTAATGTCTTGAATGTAACTCTTCTAGCTAGCAAACTGTATTGTTAAAAAGAATATGCGTATTTGTATAAATGCTTTGTCTTGGTGGCCAGGACTCCTAGAAGTGCATGTGGCATAGTGGTTTGAGCATTGGACTAGGTCTCAGTGTTTGAGCTCAGCCCTGGAAACTCATTTGGTGACCGTGGGGAATTCACACTCTCATCCTCAGGAGAAGGCAATGGGAAGCCTCCTCTGAGTAGTTCTTGACCCCAAAAAAGCCTTTTTAAAGAGCCAGCGTGAGGAGTGGTTTCCATTTTGGACTAAAATTTAGAGACCAGGGTTCAAATCCCCACTCAGACATGGAAACCCACTGGCTGATTTTAGGTAAGTCACATTCTTTTCAGCCTCAAAGGAAGGCTATGGCAAACCTCTGAATAAATCTTGTCAAGTAAACTGCAAGAGCGTGGTGGTAAGTCAGAGTCAACTTGAACGCACATAACAACAAAGTAATCATTATAATACACTTCAGCGATAAGGAAACAGAAGTTAACAGACAAAGGAGTAAAGATTTAGTAGGACAGAAGTAAAAAACTGTTCAAACTCCATAAAGAACATAGGTAAGATCAAAATGAGGCACCAATAAACATCACGTAATAATACAACAGTCTTTTGCAGTGCTAATCTCTATAAGATAATATCCTACAAACCTATACATGTTCTGTGCACTGTTATTTATTATGCCAAAAGATAATGTCCTAAAAAAACATCCACAGCTTCCACACAATAATTACAATAATCTGAAGTAGACCAACACTAGTACATGTCAGTGAAAAATCTTAGGGGCAAAGATTTAAGGGCCACAGTCTGCCCAAGACTAAACAGTAAAGTTATGACTAACTTTGAATGGGCTCGGGGTGTTAAATCCCCGGGAGTAATTGGTGCAATGTTCCTCTGAAGCTATTGCTGTCTTGCTTCGGATGCCAAGGTGGTAATCATTGGAGTTCCTTGGAAATGCAGAGGCAGTGGGAAAGCCATCTTCTCTTTTAGGGATTATATACAGGAAGAGGGTAAATTTGAAGGGTCATGGCATCCTAATCTTCATGCCGTACATCTCTGTGTTTTGGGCAGATGCAGAGCACGTCAAGAGTTCTGGATTGCTTCCATGTCAAAGAATGTCATAACATTGACATAGAAAAAGGAGGGCAAGCAAGGAAAAGAGCAACTGACACAGTGTAGTAATGTGTGTTTACTCAGACTTGAAGCCTGTGTGGTGGCTATGGGTGATGTCTAACCGTTACTAGAATCATAAGAGTTGGAGGGCACTGCAAGGACTTCTAGTCCAAACCACTGCCATGCAACTAAAACACTTCCAAAAGATGGTCATCCAAGCTTTGTTTAAAGACTTCCAGAGAAGAAAAGTCCACCCTTCTCTGAGGTAGTTCATAACATTTACACTGAATCTCTTTTCTTGTAATTTGAGTCCATTGGTTCATGTCCTACTCTCTGGAGCAACATAAAACAGAAAGCTTGCACTGTTTTCTACATAAGATCATCTTCATGTTGTGTTCCTTCAAGTCATTTCTGACATATGGTAACCCTAAAGCAAACCTTTCACAGGGTTTTTGTGGAAAATTTGTTCAGAGCGGGGGTTACCTTTGCCTTATTCTGAGGCTGAGAAAGTGCCCAAGGTCACCCAGTAGGTTTCAATGGCTGAGCAAAGATTTGAACTCTGGTCTCCGAGGTCCTAATCCAGCACTCAAACCGGTCCACCATGCTGGTTTTCATCTCAATCAATTACTAATATTGTTTTTGAAATTAAAATAGAATTAAACTAATAAAAAGTCAGAATAAAAAGTCTTTCCTGCTGATGGAAGGAGAGCAAGGAAGACACCCCACCCCCCGGCCAGCCCACCTAAGAAGAGAGTTCTGGAGCCTATGGCCAGCCTTTGCAAAGACCCATTGCCCAAGGGTTATTCAAATTTATTTTCAGCCATCAATTGTGTGACTTTGGGTCACTTACTATTTCTCAGCCAAACCTGCCTCACAGGGTGGTTGTGAAGATGAATTCGAGGCAGAAGCGAATCATGCAGTTGAAGCTAGGAATGTATGTCTTGAGTTCACTGGAGAAAAGTGTAGGATATAATTATAATAAGAGATAAGTATGATTGAAGACCAAAATTGCAATATTCAAGTTCTGTGCATGTGGATTGATCTGATGGCCAATCACCCTGCCCTCCCCAACACCCGTAAATATGAAATTAGACAAAATCAGGTTAAATGCAACTGTTACAAACAGATAGAGCTTAAAGCAACGAAGGCTAAAAGTGCATTCTTATATATGTCTGTGGAGAAGTAAGCCTGGAACATGCAGCCATATAAGTATGTGAACAGCTTATATCAAAAAATAACAAATGATTAAAAAAATCAAAAAAGATCTTTGAATATTTTTTATTTTTTAAATAACAGCTCAAAAAAATACAACTTATACCAGAGCTGTAAAGTGTATCTTGGGCTCCAGTACATGGGAAATAAAGGGGAACTGAACTGAAGAATAATCCCCACAAGGCAGATCTTCTTGTCCTCAGAGAACATTCCAGAATTGCAAGACCACCACTGAAAAGGCATACTCATACATTTCTCCTTTATGGCACAGAGTGGGGTTGCCCAATTAAATAAATCTAGTTAGGCGCAGGGTGGAGTAACATTTCACTCAATGCATTTATATCCTGCCTTGCCTAAAATGAGCTTAAGGTTGCATACGGTGTTCTTCAGTATCCCATTTTATCCTCATAGCAACAGCCCTATGAGGTAGGTCAAGTTGAGAGAGGCCTAAATCCTGCTGTTAATTCTGACTAGAGTAGACCCATTCAATTAGTGGGGTTTACCTATGAATTGACTCGCTATTAGAGAATGACTTGACTGTTTTGGACCAATCAATAAGATGCCAGCCAGAGAGGTTCACCCAGTGAGTTTCATAATCCAGAACTCACCTCTCCCAATTCCCAGTCCACCACACTACACCACACTGGCTCTCCTACCCAATAAATAACTGATTAGTCCATGAAGGCATTAACGATAGCCGTTGGGGTGGGTAAACCGGTTTCATGGGGGGTGGATATTTATCTACAGTTAATCTTGCGCTGATATCCGCAGAGAGCCTCCATATTGAGAGGCAATGTGCTGCTGTGTAGCAGCTGCTGTTGGGCAAGCAGTAGCAGAAAGTAGCGGCCCGTCTGAACAGTGAAAATACCCCTCATGGAATTTGCTGGAAATCCTACCTATCTAAACAGGATCCAGCGCCAATCCACACTATTTCGGAAGGAGCAGGGCCCAAAACGGCAAAAACAAAGGGGTAAAAGCCTTCACAGATTTCCCCATACTTTTCCGCAAGTTGCGAGGCTGGTGCACATTTTGGCTCTTTTAGACTATTGAACAAAAAAAACTGCGAAGGGGAGCACAAAGCTGATTGGTCAGGCGAGAGTGGGGATAGGACTTGCTCCTCCTAGGGCAAATGCCCGCTGCTGCCATGTTGGATTTTCACATTAGCAATCACTCGCTAAAGTGATTTTGAAAAGGATCAATATTTTTAGTTTTGCTTTGTAGAATCACTCTATTGCACCAACACACCTTGGGACAATTAAAAAAAAATAGCGGCAGTGAAGAACTTACATGAGTAAATCACTCGCAGCTGCCATCAGGAATACAGGGCTTATGGGGGGCTTCCGAGACCAGAGAAACCATTTGGTCTGGTCGCTACTGCTGTGAGATACCAATAGTACAAGGTATTTGGGAATTTTTTCCCCTCACGTAGATGGGCCCTTGATGTCTTCACCAAGGGCCATGTAGAAGGCCACTGTTGGATGAAATGGGACTTGGTCTGAGCCAGAAGACCTCTTTTTAACATTGTAGGCTGGAATCCTCTATCCTCTTCTACATTATGTAACTTTATATACCCCAGGTATGTAGCAGAGGCACCAAGAAACCCTGTTGGTAGATTGCAAAGATGTATAACAGGACATGGGCAGGAGTGTCCTATACGCAATGGCACTCCCTAGCTGGTGTCCCAAAGCGCATTGTGCATCATTTTCCTGGTTCCCCTACATAGTAAAGTAACAATAGCCCTTTGGATACAGACATTACAGAACTGCCCTGGGTTAATTCCCACAGACGTCAATTCACTTACAAAAACCTAAGTCCCCAACAGGATTTTGGACTTAATCTAAAAATATGAGGCTTTTAAAAAAAGACACATTTTGATTGTAGGCTAAAATATGGAAATTGGCAGCTTTGGGTTACATTCTCACCCCACTCTCCCCCCTCCACCTCATCCTACTTTGTAATTCCATCTTCTCTTCATTATTAGTCCACTCTTTTTGCATATATTTGTAAATGTAATGAAGTCATACCAAATTAAGTATGTACTGAAACAGAGAGATTGTTGTAGTATTGAGTGCTGCTGAGAAGTACAACATTAAGTAATGTTTTTAAAACAGTCTTTATTTGGTGTATATTTTATAATATCTATGTCTGTTATCTCAAAAAACCAATTAAACCCAAATGGAAACTATGGATGTTTTAGAGTTTGCTGAATTTCGAGGATATTTGCTTGAAACACAACACAGCACAAGGTCCACCCAGTTCCTTGGTTGTCTTTAGTGCAAAATTATTGGAAGCTCCCATCCTGGGATAAAAACCAATAAATACATACATATTTTTTTTGGGGGGGGGTTGAAAAGCAACAACTCCCAGAATCCAGCACATGGGCTGTGGCGTTTCTCCATCTCTGGTTCGGGAATCTAGGACACTTGTGTCCAGGGAAAAAAATCAGATAGCACAATATCCAGAGATGTAGTCCTTCCTGTAAGCCTTGCTGCAAGTTTGAAAACTCGCTTAACTTAGGATGGGGTATGATTTTGTGGGTAGCGCCCTAAAATTCTTCCTTGCTTGAGACACGCGGTATTTTCAGGTTGCCATGAAGGTGGATTGAGTCCCCGAGCCTTGCAGCAAAGCAAAGGAACTGTAAGCTGCAACATGGCATGAAATGCCTCTCCCTGGAGAGCGAGCAAAGAAAAAAACACCCTGCCCAGAGTAACTGGTGCTGCTCCACCAGTAGGGTCAGCCTCCACCGCTGGGCACGGAGCTTTTCTTGGTACCTCCCCCCCAAAAGCTGTGCAAGCTTTAGAGTTTTGCAGAGCTCTTCAGCGGGGCGGGGGGGCCCGCTCTGCCTTTGCCCTCCTTGCCTGTTCTGGTCCCACATGGGCCAGAAAGAGGGCAAAAGGAAGGTCGGGAGCAGCGACTTCCCCGGGGGTGCAAATCTCCTTTCGGCGCGCCCGCTCTCTGCCTTCCAGCCCCGGGTGGCCTGGGGCTGGCCTTGGCCGAGGAAGCACCTGCTCCGCCGGCGGCGCTTGGTCCTTGCGCGCTCCCCGCGGAGGCAGCGTCTCCCCGGCTTGCAGCCCCTTCCTCCCCAAAGCCCAGCCTCGGGCTAAAGGTCGGGGCTGTCCGCAGGGGCGGTGGGCGCCCTCTTGCCCGGGATGGGCTGGGAAGGGGAGCCGCCCGTCCTCTGGACCCCGGAGAGATGGAGAGGGGGGTCTCCCGGCGCACCATTTGGTGCGCAGCGTTTGGCCGCCCTTGGCTCCTGGCTGGTCCCCACCCGAGGAAGAGCCACGCGGAGCCCTTGGAAAGAGGGGCCTCGGCCACTTGGGGGGCGGAGGAAGGCAGATCCGGAGCAAGGGCGCAGCGTGTCCCTGGCGAAGGGCGCCTCCTCCTCTTTATCCCTCTTTTCCTGGATGGAAGGCTGGAGAGCCCCCGGAGACACACAAGGGATGGATGGATGGCCTCTGGGTATCTCGCGGAGGATCCCCGGAGAGCGTTTAGGGCCGGGCGTCTTTGGGGAAACCCTGTCTTTCCAAGGGCGCAGAGAGAGCAAGAGAGGCGCCGCGCGCAACGGCGAGCTCTTCTCCATCCTCCGAGCCCTTTCTTTCCAGGGTGCGCTCGAGGGGTGCCATGTGCCGAGTGAGGGGACGGTGCTCCCGAGGGGGACCCTGAGCCGGAGGAGGGTGGGAAGGAGAAGCGCTTTCCGGCCCCCCGTCTCCAGCATGCCCCGCCTTGCCTGGTCCGGTCCCCGCAGGTCGGGAAGAGAGGCAGATCGCAATGATGGGACCCAGCGGGTGGGCTGATTCTGGAAGAGGGTCGGGCCCTTGCCCCCAGACTCGCACGGTGGGAGAGAAAGAGAGAGAGAGAATCCCACCCACCCACCTCCAGCATGCTGGCTGGAGGATTGCTAAAGCTATCCTCTACAAAAATGTCACTAGTCCGAGCTCTGCCTAAGCTTGGCCCTGATGGGTTCCTTCTTGGTAGACTTCCAAAGGCAGGCAAAGACTTTGGTTTGGGCAGGTCTTTAGGAATTCAGCTGCTCCTGGGGAAAGAGCTTTCAATAATGTGCTCTAGTTTCTGCATTTTAAAAAAAATGGTACGTTTGTTTTAACTTTTATATGTTTTAATGATGTGGACTTTTACCTGTGCCTGTTTTATCTTGGTCAGCCACCTTGAGTCCCCGGGATGGGAAACAGAGGGAAATAAATATAATACTCATACTAATGATGGGGGATCTCTCTCCATAGATGCCAGGAAAAAAGGGAGATGCTTCTTGACTTTAAGGCTCTGGGCCTTAAAGGGAGGATGAAGGTGATCAAGCCTGTGGATGGTGCTGGGATGCCAAGGACTGATTCACTCCGACTTCCAACATTCTGCCCAAAGAAAGTAACAAGAATTGCTGCTCACTTTGTTGCTCACTCTAAAAACCACATAGGACCCCAGTCCTACCCCCCACTGGGTTCCTAAAGAGTGACCAAAACAAAACATGGAAACATTCCATGGGGGAAGTACCAATCCCAGAATTATGAGAGTTTCTGGGATTTGTAGTCCAGAAAGGTAACTTTTCCAAGCCACAGAAGATGGGTGAGCTGTTGCTCAACTTCTGGTGGAAGAGTAGAAGCAGCAGCCAAAAAAGGGGGGGAGGTGGTCTTCACAAGTCAGTGTGGTGTAATGGCTTGAGTGCTGGATTGGTATTCCAGGAGACCAGATCTGAATAAGCCACAGAAACTGCCTGAGTGACCTCAGGCAAGTCACACTCTCTCGGCCTCAGAGGAAGATGATGGCAAACCTCCTCTGAAGAAATCTTGCCAAGAAAACCCTCTGATAGGGTTACCATAATGAACCCAGGATGTTATTATGGTTTTAGTACTGGAAAAGGACTCAAGGAGACCAGATCCCTGCTCCACTATGGAAACCCAGTTTGTGACCTTGGGCAAGTCACACTCTCTCAGTCTCAGAGGAAGGCAATGGCAAACCTCCACCAAAGACATCTTGCCCAGAAAATCCTAGGAGAGGGAAGCAGAAGTCAATGTTGACACAGAATCATAATCATAGAGCTGGAAGAGACCACAAGAGCCATCTAGTCCAACCCCATTCTGCCAAGCAGAAATACCCAATCAAATCATTCCTGACAGGTGGCCATCCAGCCTCTGTTTAAAAACCTTCAAAGAAGGAGACTCCACCACACTATGAGGCAGCGTATTCCACTTCTGAACAGCTCTTACTATCAGGAAGTTCTTCCTAATGTTTAGGTGGAATCTCTTTTCCTGTAGTTTGAGTCCATTGCTCCATGTTGTAGTCTCTGGAGCAGCAGAAGACATGCTTGCTCCACCCTCCATTGTTATGTGAAGGCACAAGTAACAGCAACCACCTAGTGTGACAACTCATCTTCTTGCAGCTGCATGGTCAGGGTGGTTGTGGCGAGGTATCTTTGCAGAGTGGTGATGAGGGAGGAAGGTGACACCCGCCTAGCCAGCCAGATCAGCCAAATCAACCCTGGCGATCAATGGGGTGACAGATGTTGCAGCCAGATCGCCCTCACAGCTCACTTTTCTTTTACAGGATTTGAATAGGCGTATTACTATCAGAGTGGCCAAATTATAGATAGTGCTGGTCAACTGAGGAAACGTTTTATGGAAGAAATTGGGTTGTCTGTAAAGGTGATGAATATATTTAAGTTCAAACTTAACCCAATTCTAAATTCATGGAGTGTTTGCCCCCCTGTACTTTAATTTTACTTAATAATGTTATTTAGGATTGTGTTGTTATTATTATTTTATATAATTTATTCTTATTTCATTAAAGTTTTATCTATATGATAGATGGTATGCAGATGCATGTACTTCTATATGTACATATATGTGTGTGTGCATGCAAGTGTGTGTGTGTGTGTGTGTGCACATGTGTGGGTATATGAGCACATGTGTGTATGTATGTGTGAACATATATGTGTGTGTGTGTGTGTATAAAATATATATGAAATTTTACAGCACTAATGGATATGATGCCTTTTAAAGATTTTAGTAGTGTATTTCTGCTCGTTTGTCTTTACGATTTTATATAATGTCGGAACTTACTAACTTTGACATAGTCTAGTGACTAATCAATAAACTATGTTGTTGTTGTTGTTGTTGCAAAATGGCAGCAGCTCACCTCTCTCTCCCGCTGTCCCTGAGTTCCCTGTGCCCTGCTACTTTTCTCTGGAAAGACTGAATCCCATGGGGGACGTTCAGAATGAGGAGGAGCGGATGAGTACCACTGGGTTCTGCTCCACCTCTTTCTCGACAGACAGCAGAGTAGGGAGAACCGGGCTCAGTACTCCCAAAGCCAGTGAAATAAAAAAATCACGGACGGTGACTTCTTAGACTTCCCTAGTCCATGCCATGCTCTCTTTCTGGTGTGTCCTGCAGTGCCCCAAAGAGAGGGCTGAGTGGGGAGAGCCAGAAGCCGCCTGTGGCTCATTTTGCTTTGTCCAGTCAGCCTGGGATCCGCAATCTTTGCTGGTGCTAAAGAGAGCAGGGGTACTAGCTTATCTCAGCAGCTGGCTTGTAGCATTGTCCTTCCAATGCTCAGAGGGCATTGCAAGCAACTGCGGTGAAGCTGGGTTATAGTAATGGAGTGCCCAATTCTACATGCAAACAAGGCAACTCACATGTAGGCTGTTCAAAATGAAAGAGGCCCGGGATGTTTAGAGTGCTTTTATCTCTGGCCTGCAGCTGTGTGTGTTCCATGCCTCATGGGGCTTTCTGCTGGAGTAGGGTGGCTGACCAATTTTTCTCTTGCTATCTCGAAGTGCCACTGGAAATTAACCCCTGCCTTCTGTTGGGCCATATAGGTGCACCTAGTTCCATGGCTGCAGCTCGCCACTGGACATACTTTTACATTTCTCTCTTTCCAGGGTATCCCAGGGAAAGGAGTCCTTGCAGGTTTGACTGCAGGTAAATCTGCAGGAAAGCATAACTGAAAGGATTGAGGAGAAATCCAGGTTGTATTTCCCTGAACACCAGCAGATTAGTAAACTACAGTTGGCCCTTGGTATCAGTTGGGGTTTGGTTCCAGAATCCCCCATGGATACCAAAATCCATGGACGCTCAAGCCCCATTATATACAATGTTGTAGTAAAATGGTGTCCCTTATATAAAATGGCAAAATCAAGGTTTGCTTCTTATTTATTTTTAAAAATATTTTCAAGATATGGATTGTGGAACCTGTGGATACCAAATCTGTGGATATAGAGGGCTAACTGTATTAATTTTAGATATAGTATTGTCCTTTTTAACAGTGAAGAAACATAGGGACGCTCAAATTTTATGTTGTTACATCTACATAGCAAGAAAACTAGACAAAGAGGTGGTTATTGGAATCACAGTGTACATACAGATGGTGAAAGCCAGTGTGGTGTAGTGGTTTGAGTGCTGGACTAGAATTCCAGGATACCAGGGTTCAAATTCCCATTCAGCCATGGAAAACCCCTGCTCCACTATGGGTGACCTTGGGCATGTCACACACCCTCAGCCTTAAAAAAGGAAGCCTCTGAATATGCCAGGAAAACCCTAGGACAGGGTCAAGCTGACTTGAACAATACACATAACAATACAGATGGTAGGGCAGTGGTGTATATCCAAGGAACAAAATGGGGACAAGCAGGGAATAGCATTCTGGATATAGGCAACTTAACCTGTTCCCTCCCTCCCCCATGCAATTATCCTCAAAGATGGAAATTTAACTTGTGAGGATGGGCCCATCTAAAGATGAGGCCACCACTACAGGTTGAATCTCCCTTATCTCGAATTCTGAACTCGACTATTCCAAAATTGTCCATGAGTGGCTGAGATAATATCTTTGCTTTCTGATGGTTGAATGGATGCAAACTGTTTCATGCACATAATTATTTAAAATATTGTGTATAAAATTACCTTCAGGCTATGCATATACGGTGTATATGAAACATAAATGAATTCCATGTTTAAACTTCGGTCCCTTCTCCAAGATATCTCATTACGTATATGCTAGTATTCCAAAATCCAAAGTACCTCTGGTCCCAAGCATTTTGGATAAGGGAGACTCAACCTGTATCTATCTGCCACAGTCTAGAATGTGTCACAAAATAAGAACCAGAAGGTGTGCAAGCCAGTAATTCAAGAATGCAATCTCATTCACAGGACACACATCAATTCCTATAACATACAGAATGCATGTTACAGTATAGAGCATACTATCTGTAATTTTCTCCATACTGAGAACCCATGCTATTAACTGCAAAGTAAATAGGAAAACACTACCCTATGAATTCTATCAGATTACACACAAAAGGCTCTTCATTCACATCCACTTCTGTTTCCTTGGAGAAATGAGGAAAAGAGGAGAGTGCTGGATTTGACAAGGTTATTCTAAGCATTTCTTCTACTTCAGGAAGACAGAAGCAGCTATCCTAAATCTCACTTGCTTTTGCAGCACTAATCTGTATATCCAGAACTAGCTCTCCCATTAGGCAAAATTAGGGAGTGGCCTCTCAGACACCAGTGGGTGAACAGCAAAGATTAGGTGTCAAAGGCCTAATCTAGATATGGCCTGCCCCATATCCCTTCAGCTAGCGTCAGGTGAAGCAAAGAAATCTTGTCTCAGACAAAACTAGTGAAGATTCAAAATTGGAACCATGAACCATGGTGTATTTTTATGTTGGTCAACAAATCGTCTTAGCCAACCCCATATATGGTATTGCACTTTATAAACGAAGTATCTTGACATCAATTGGCTGAACATCTGATAGCACAGATTGTCCAACACCTTGCTCAGGGAAAAGTCATGGCCACAACCTTGCCAGCCATCTTGTTATTAAAAGGGACATGTGTCAATTGGCTGGGACTTAACATTGATAAAGGTTTTGTGGGCAAGTTCTGATTTCCCCAATGAAAAGGAAACCCAAAGAGAAGGTACAGACTAGGTAGTGGTGTGAGGAAGAAAGGAGAGATGATACTGGGGGAAGCTGTAGTCTACCCTATGCTACGTTTTTACAGAGAACATTGCCGTCTGCTGACCAAGCAGCTTGTCACAAAAGCAGGCTTGACTTGTGTTAGTATGTTGAGGTTTTCAGTCTCTTGCTTCATTTCAAGCAGTTTCAAATGGAACATGAGTACTAACAAGCCTCGATATACAATTCATTTTATATCCTATTGAAGCCATATTTGTATTAAGCATGCCAGAAACAGTAGTGATTGGTACCCAAAAATTAGTTGGTTGGTACAAAGCAAAACACAAGTCAAGCCTGCTTTTGTGACAAGCTGCTTGGTCAGCAGAGGGCAATGTTCTCTGTAAAAATGTAGCATAGGGTAGACTACAGCTTCCCCCAGTATCATCTCTCCTGACTTGAAGCGCTGTGAGGCATGCGGCACTTAAAATCTTCAGTGCACACACCTGCAGCTGAAAACCTGGGTACTGTTGTAACTTACACAACCACCTTCATGCAACCATGGATTGTGTTTGTTCCTCTCAAGAACAGGCAAATTAGCTGTGATGTCACAGCATTGTCTGTCTTTCTGATGTGGCTCAGTGGGGATGCCTGCTCATAAAAATGCATGAGGGAACCAACATACTAATTTCAAAAAAGCCCACACAAACAAGTGAAGTGAAAGAACAACAGGACAACTTGCATGGTATCATTTGCTCATCCACACATGGGTGTTTAATGAACTGTTCATCTTTGCTATTTACTTGGCCAGAGCAGAACAAACAGTGTTTTTCCCAGCAGACTGAAACCTCATCTGACCAAAAACACTGCACTGGCATGGCTGCTGGGCCCACAGAGCTCCTTGCTTCCTTGAGTGTGTGAAAGGAAGGAGAGGTGGAAAAGAGGATACCACTGGTGAGGTGCATGCATTACAAATGTTACGTGTACGGACGAGGCCAGAGCAGCTGTCATATGCAACCTTTGGAGAGACAGCCTTTATTTTAAAGTGTGTTGGTTCTGTGCACTTCATACAACATTACAATCATATTTTTCACTGAAGGCTTCACATAGAGGTTGTTGTTAGATCTGAAAGGCAACTCTGCTAAGCTGATGGAGACAGGAAAGGAAAAATTAGACACAATCCACCTGGAACTTCTTGTGTGCGAGCCTTTTGGAAATAAATGCCCATTTTCTTCTACAGGAATTGTGTGAGAGGAGCTCCCAGTGGACTGTGCCGTTTATTCCTACAGGAGACAGAAAGCTTGGTAGCTGCTTAAACATTCGATTTTGTCACTTGCTCTTTTTGTGTGTGTATAACTCGGAGGCAAGTAAGGCAACTCCTGGAAAAGCAGTTTAGCAGAATATAGTCCAGACTCCTTCAAGACCACAGCATCATCAACAGCTGCCCCTCCCACCTCTTTTGAAGGGTACAGCACTCCCATCCCTAAGAGCAGCTATCAAATAATCACCCCAGTTTTTGCATTCATTACAATATAAAACTTAAATTACTTATTTTTCTTAAAAAAATATTACTAATATAGATTTCCCATCTTAAAATGCCTTATACATTTACAGTACTTATAACTATTTCAGTTCTGAGCTGATGAGGTTTAAAGAAGGGGGAAAGTCATATGATGTGTTGAAGAGCTAAACTTGGGTTCCACATGGAGCAAATTCCCAATGGGGAGGAGCTAGAATCAGTAGCTTCATAGTGCAAATTTTTAAAAAATAAGGGGTGAGAGAGAATAAAGAGAGGAAGGAAGGGTGAACAATTGCACTCTCTGTTAGTTTCTCGAAGGTACATGAACAAGACATGGTTCTCATACTGTACATGCAATAAGTTATAGCAAGCAAATGACAAGAAGGTGGGAGCACTCCAAAATTTTAAGCTGGTGACCAGAGCCTAAGGCAATGGAAAATGAATGCTGTGGATGTTGGCTTCAAAATCCTACAGCTGCTGTGCTGAAACCAGCACTTGTCATGCCTTGTATTTCTCTTTCCCAGTCTCGCTTATCACGCAAATGTGCTGAAACAGAGAAAATAAAAAGGTGTATGCATTAGAAACGTTAGCTGTTAGAAAGTCAACTTTCCACAGAGGTTTATCCCAAGTCATTGCTATTGCCTACAAGGGAATGCAGCATGTTGTGAGGTAGCTGGGGTCTCATGAAAGGCTTTGAGGACAAATGAACTGGATGTTGTCAGAGGAAGAGCCAAAGATGACTTAAACATTACTCTAAGCCACACACTAGGCTTCCTGGGCCAGTTCCATCCCATCATTGACCATGCTCCTTTCCCTTCTCCCATATAAGCAAGTGGGGGCACAGTTGAAAAAAAGAAGGGGAAAAAATCATTCCACACATTAACACTGGGTGCCACAGTTCTCACCCAACACTGTGCACAGAGTGCTCAAGCATGCTCCAATATAAAGACTATCATTCTATCCACTATAAACCACAAAGAGACATTTTTTCTAGTTATATACCACTTTCAATATGCAATGGGCTTTACAATTCTTGTTTTGTTTTCTCATATATCCACTGTTTTGCAGGCAATGGCAACTCCCAGATTAAACAATTCTACTCTCAAGGTAGAGAAAGGACTGAGGTCTCCACACCCTTGAGAATGAAGCATGAGGCTTTCTGGTCTACCAGCAGGATCTGCTGAAGTGTGGGAGGGCCCAGTTTTAAATTCCAGACAAGCCCATGCAGCAGGAGTGAAAAGGGATGTACCTTAAAAACAGAAGCACTCTGAATATTTCTAGTGTAGAAAAAATAGATGACTGGGGAGGTGTAGTGGGGGGGGGGTTGCAGAAAAAAGACAGGATACACCACCATCACAGAGGTCTACACAATGAATGCATATTTTAAAGAAATGCCTTGTCTTTCCTCATCCATAATATTAAGCTTCAGGGGTCACCAAATGAAACTGATTGGCAGTGCATTCAGAAAAGCAATGCTTTTGCACAAATTACCTTGTGGAATTCACTGCCACAAGATTCGGTGATACCTTGAAAAGCCACCAGCTTAGATGGCTTTACAAGGGGAACAGACATAATTCATGGCAAATACGTATCAATGGCTTTTAGACAGAACCTCTAGGTTCGGAGGCAGCATACCTCTGAATACCAGTGGCAGGAAAAGGTTGCCTTGGTGCCCTTCAGGTGCACTTCCCAGAAGACTAGAGATCACTGAGAGAAACAGGATGCTGAGCTTGACAGACCTTCACTTTGATTTAACTGGACTTAACAGAGTTATTATCTACATCGGGGTGACTACTGTCATCACTGGTTATGGTGTCAAGGGTTGTTGGGAGCTGCAGGTCAACAGCATCTGGGGGACCATGCAATTCCCACCCAGCCCTTCAACCTGCATAAAAGGAAAAGAGCTGCGTTTACAGCTAGAATTTATATCTACAGTAACAGAGAACCAGAACCGTCCCTTTGCCTTTGTTACTAGCAAGCAGAGTGGCCAGTCTGGGTGTGGATGAATGCCACTAAGTCACCTGAGTGTGCCACGTTTGGATAGCTGCTTATTTCCATCACAAATCAAGACATAAGGACTTTAAGACCAAGGCTGTTTGGGGATTTTTATCCCCCTTCCACCACTCTTTTACTTTATTTAATTGTATCTGCTCTTTCCCCATCTCCTCCCACACTCTGGCTTTTGCAACACCTGTCTTGATGAAGAAATCTAGTTACTTTGAAAGCTTGCACACGTTTTTGTGCAATTTTTGGTTGGCCTAATATGGATTTTGCATAAAGGGAACCTGGGTGTGTAATTTAAAGACTGAGGATGAATGCATTAGATGAACGACTTTGGAGCACAAGAGTGCAGAATGCAAATTTAAACCAGGCGAGTCTACAATGGCTCCACCCCTCCCCATACCCTCTAACTGGAAAAAAGGTTGTGGTTTCTCAAATGGTCTTCCTTTCCCTGAGAAATCACTTTGCATCAGGCTCTGAAGAGAGGAAAGGTCACTTTAGCAGACATGGCCTGGCAACAGGCAATCTTGGACTGGACAGGCGCCTAGACTGGTGTCCAACTAATAAGAATATGTGCGAGTCAAAGGAGGACTGACGGGAAAGAAAGAGTATCTTTGGCCAATGGGATTTCTCTCCAATGAGAGTGGACCAAAAGGAGGGCCCCCTTCTGCTGAAACCCTTATTAGGTCATTTTCCTTCCTATCACTGAAAAGGGGCAGGAAGCAGGACCTAGAAATATAACTCAAGAAGTGGAATGGGTGTTGGAGTGGCAATGGCAATGGCTGTGTTTGCTTCAGCATTCAATCCATGTTAATTAGATAATGTGGGAGAGGGCCTTTTCTGCTGTAACACCCCAGTTATGGCACACCCTCCCCTCAGAGTCATCATTGGTGCCAACACTGCTGTCATTCCAGCGCCAAGTGAAAACAGGCTTGTTTGCCAAAGCTTTTGGAGCCAAATTCGTTTTACACAAATCTGTGCATATGCATGGACTTAAGTAATTTTAAACTATTTTAACTGGTTTTAATCTGTCTTCTTTTAACTTGTTAAATTGTTTAAGACATTTTAGCCTTTTAAAATCATTTTTATGGTTTACATTGTTTTAAGGTGGTCAAGTTAATTTGACTGGATGCTGACCTGAGATCTGTAGATACAGGAAGGAGTATAAATATTGAAAGTAAGTAAGTAAGTAAATACTTACATTTAAATCTCGGAAGTATTCATTGTAATCTAGAGCATATCCCACCACAAACTTGTCTGGCACTTCAAATCCAACAACTGGGGGGAAAAAACAGGAATTCAAAGTGTTAAAGGAGTCTGAACAACGGTGGTCAATTATTCTAGCTATTTAATGAACTGTTTTAAACTCTTCTCTGTTAATACTGCATCAAATTCCTATTGGCATGGCTTCAAAATATAACAAACTTTATTTAGTATTACAAATCCAGTACCTACAACAGACAGTGCATTTTAATATAGGAAAATGTTACATCATGCCTAGAAGAGCAGGAGAGGCGTTGGAATGGAAGATGTGGGAATACACATCACTGAAAGCATGCAGAATACTGTAAAAGGGTTGATTAAGGCTGTACTGTAATGCTTAAGCACATTTATTAAGAAGCAAGTCCCACTGAACACAAGGAAACCTATGCCTAGGTAAACAGAATCACACACTGTTGGGTCACTCTGCTGTTTAAGTCCTTCTGGCTATCACCATGTAAACACACAACTATTAGATTTTACAAGTGTACAAGAAAGAGTGACACAAATTAGGTGACATGGGCCCTCCTCTGTACCCGTTTCATAGCCTTCTCTGTCTTATGTGACTGCCTTCTCTCTCTTCCTTCATCCCTCTCATCCCACCCCCACATTTCAGAAACTTGTGTGACTGCTCTACAGGCAAATCCCCCCTTTTGATTTCTAAGATATGTATAGGATCCTTAAAATACTTTCAGGATACTGTTTCAAGTGGATTAAATCCTTACATAAAATTCACTTACAGTCAGGCCGGTATCCTACACTTCGAGGTGTTCGTTTGACCAGCAAGCTGTTAAAAAGATCCCAAGCAAACCAAGTGAATTGTGGGTAGAATTCAGCTTATTAAATACACAGCACAGTAGCCACATGATCAACCAGTAAGTATACAAAGCGGCATACACATCAAATCATGAAGAACCCCTCTAACTGTCTTTCTAAATGGCAAGTGAGGATACTCCGGAGCCAAGCTTGTGCTGAAAGGGCTCTCCTGCCTCAGGCCAGGGTGCCAGAGGGGAGGGGGGCACACGACAGCTCCAGCTCCTGTCCTATAGCCCTTTTCCTCCTCCAGCCAGGCCTTTGCACTGCCCTGAAACTTGTGTAGGAGGAAAAGTATGACCTTATCTATGCTCCTTGCCAACCTCCCGGCTAGATTATCCTCCCACAAACATGCAGTGGGCAGGGCTCTCCTCCCCACATTAGCCTGCTTTCAGGCATGGCCAGGCTGTTATCCACTTCATTCTCTCAAGGCCACACCTATATGGCCAAACGCAAGCAGTGCCCCAGTCACCTCTAACAGAAATACCCAGCTGATGTTATGGCAACAGAGAAGAGCAAGAAGCTTCTTCGTTCTGTAACTTTCTTACTCTTGGTTACACCTTGACTGTGAAATGTACATGCAATTAACAAAATCAAGATCACTGACTTGTTAGTTCACATGGGCAAATGTACAAGAAATTCTTTCACTTTTGATGCATTTGCCCATGTCGAAAAGGAACACAGCCCACTCAAGAGGCTGTTTCTTCAGAAACCACTGTAAGTAGCAAAGCACCATCTACACCCTGGCCTCTGTGCCCTGAAATACGTTTGCACAAATCTCACTTGCTCTTCAACTGGACAAGCTCAAAAATAATTATTTCAGAGCCCAAAGAGCCAAGCAGCTCCTGTATAAATGCACATTATTTGTCCCCCTCCTGCCCTGCCCAAGTGTCCTGTGACTTTCTTCAAGTCACAGATACTTGAGATTTCCCCAGAAATATGTAGGATTCTCTGGCTCTGAAAAGTCAGCAGCCCACAAGGCAAACAGTGCCTGAAAGCCAATTACAGCCAAACCAACACAAACACTTGTTCAGGAAGGCAGAACTATCCTGATAAGGCAAGTGAGAAGTTATATTTTATTTTATTTTCCATGCACTTTAGGAAAAGTGCTTAAGCTCTTCTTAACATAAATATAAATATAAAACACAGGAATGTTATATTATGACGAAGACTGGCATTCGATTTTTTAGATTAATAGCTAAAACTCAAATTGTTAGTACCTCTTTAAAAATGCTTCCCTCCAAATTAGTTCTCTTTTTGCTGCTAAATACTGTTCAGTTCAGTCATAAAACAGAGAGCCCATGGCTTCTGAATGTGTTTATTTTTCACAAAATAAAAAATTTTGTGCCCAAGGGTGCTCCCAGTCACAGTGCTATCAGTCAAAAGACAATAGGCAGCTATTCTATCTTTCCCACCTTTGCTCAGGGGAGAAAAAGAGTGAAGTGGTGAGAAAACAAAGGAGGGCTACAAATGGAAAACAAGATCTTCAGAAGATTCTGTACGATTCTCTGAATGAGGCTGGGTAACTGCACAATCCAATGTTCCTTTTAAAGCACCTAAGACTTGAAATTAGGAATGGAACAAGTTATGGGGCAAAATCCACACCCTGGATTAATTAACCTTCCAATGCACAACTGATTCCAAAGTGGTCCAAAACCATTTCTGCACTAGTTCTTGAAAAAGCAAAATGTAGAAAAACTGAGAGCAGCCCAAACCTACCTGGCCACCTTTACCATCTTTGGATTGTACTGCTTCAGCAGAGAGAGTAGGGTCTTCATTGTCTTGCCAGTGTCAATGATATCCTGACAGTTAAAGAAAAGAAACAAACACAAATCAAACAGGATTGTAAGTTATGACAAAGTAACACTTTTAGACTGAGAGTTGACCAAAATTCAAGGGTTTTGCATGTTTGTGTTTGCCAGTAATTGTAAATAACGAAAGGAACATATCTGCAAATGGATACAGGCTCAAGGTCTGAAATGCATACCAAAACTCAATCCTCTCTTAGTGTTGCCTTCACAAGAACAGAAGGACTTTCTTGGAAAATATTATCAGGCTTCAGTTGAAATTAATGAAATTAAGCAGAATCCATTCAACAACAAATTTCTGTCTATCCTTTAAGAAGGAAATCAGTGTTAAAGAGGGTCCACTCTGGTGACCACTAGTCACAACTAAGAGATGGTCATAGAGATGGTCTTGAGTAAAACCATGTGACCTTGCAAGGAAAGAATAAGGATCAATACACAGTGTTATTACTCCAAATCATGCCCATTAAAGAAGCAAAAGCGAACTGTTATACTTACTTCTACAATCAAGACATTCTAAAAAAGAAGAAAAAGAAAATTACCTATGAGGTTTTTAAAGTCAAACTTGGCTTTCTATTTGTATTTGTCCAACCTTTTTCAGGATGACTGTTTTTCATTTCACATTTCCCTAATTTAACCCCCCGCAGAAATACAGGCGGATACCTCATCTATGAAACAAACCAGCAAAAAATGGCCACAAATTGTGCCTTGTGGTTAAATTGTTCAAAGTTCTAATGCTCATTAGTACATTCTTTTGGACTCAGAACAAAACATTTATTATAGTTAAAAAATAAACTACTAATGCCAGTGTAAGGAACAATGCAAATTTCAGAACTCACAGAGAGAAAGCAGGAAAGAAAAAAAGGAAGGAAGGTGTTAAGACCAAACCAAATACATTACACTCAGCACGCGGCTGTTTCTAATTAGTTGATATTTTTTAAACAGTTTAAGCACTTTCTTCTGGACAACAAGTAAGTCTGTGAGTCTCTTCATGAGGAAGTCGGGGAAGCAGGAAAACAAGGGCAGGAGGTTGTAAGGTCTGAGTTTACCTTCCTCGTTGAAAAGAGGCCTCTTCCTGAACCTAAAATGGCCCAAAGAGGGCCAAAAACATGATAAAATTGCCCCTAGGGGAGATGTGGGGAAATGTTATTGATTTTCTAAATTGATTTTTAAAGGTTAAAAAAAATGAGGAGTGGGGGCCAATACAACCCTCAAACTCTAGCAGTTACTCTGTAATTAGAATGGGAAAACCTCATACATTATAACAAACAAAAGTTGTGTGTGTAGAGTTGGCTTTGTTTACGTGGCAAAATCAATGAGAAATTGTTCACAATACAGTAGGATCCCTGTATTCACTTATTCATTATCCACTGATTCAATTTTCCATGGGATACAATACAGCACACCTACCATAGAGTCTTCCTAGAAAATGTGTCCTCTCTAGCCACTTTCTAGGTCCTCCAAGGCACCTCTATGGTATTTTAAACTGGAATTCCCATTATTTTCAGTGGTGTTTCATTATCCACGGGGGCCCCCCATAACCAATCCCCAGCAGATACGGGGGTCCTACTGTAATAGACACAGTATAAATAAATTAAAAAACAGATAAAGAACTATTCCTGTTCTTGCTGTGTGCCTTCCAGTCATTTGCGACTTATGGCAACCATAAGGTGACCCTAACATGGGGTTTTCTTGGCAAGATATGTTCGGGGGGGGGGTTGCCATTGCCGCACACTGAGGCTGAGAGAGTGTGACTTACCTAAGGTGACCCAGTGTGCTTCCGTGGCTGAGCAGGGATTCAAACCCTGTTCTTCAGAGTCGTAGTCTGCCGCTCAAACCACTACACCACACGGGCTCTCAAAAGAACTGCTACTACAGCATTAAGAACTACTACTATACTACTACTACTACAGCTTAAAAGAGGGTGTAGCCTGCTCCTGTGCTTGTTCCAAGTAATCATTTCAGAGATACACTGTTTCTATAGGTATAAATTCCATTTATGTCCTGTAGTTTAGAAGTTGATGGATGTAACACCAGTGTTTTGGTCTAATACTCATTCAACAGCCTTGAGGGCGGATACCATCACCACTTATGGAGTTGCAAATGGTTTCTTTTTAACAGGACAAACGTAACCCACACACCAAGACTGTGCTGATGCAGAATACAGCAAGACTTTCTGACAAAGTCAGGAAGAAGGAAATCTTGCAATATGGTGTACTCTGCTTCATTTTAAATGGTTGTCTTGTGTCTTCAAATCATTTCCAACTTATGGAGACCCTAAGGCAACCCTATCATAGGGTTTTCTTGGCAAGATTTGTTCAGAGGAGGTTTGCCATTGCCTTTTCCTCTGGCTGTGTGTGATTTAGCCAACATTGCACAGTGGGATTTCCCTGCTAAGTGGGGATTCAAACCCTGGTCTGGAGACCTGCTCCAACACTAAAACCACGATAGCATGCTGGCTATAAAAAGATAAGGTTTTCTTGGCAAAAATTATTTAAAAGAGGTTTTCCATGGCCTTCCTCTGAGGTTGAGAGAGTGGGACTTGTGCAAAGTCAGCCAGTGGGGTACTGTAGTTGAGCAGAGATTCAAACCCCGGTCGGTCTCCTGGTGCATTAGGCCAACACTCAAACCTCTACACCACATTAACTCTTATTCTATACTGTTTTTAACCTAATTACATTTCACAAACTGCCATTCATTTGCTTCTTTTAAAACAACTAAGTTAATTCATGCTAGAAAATGCAGTTTGCTTACATAATGCTTCACAGCAACTTCTACAATAAATGTATATGCACCTTCATTTAGGACATACCTTTCCAGTCAAGGTTGAGAGGTCATCCCCTCCAATTACTTTTATTTCACCAGTTGACTGATCATTCTAAGTTTTAATCAGAGAAGAAAAACAAATGTTAAAATAATAAGTTCGAACTCTCCAGTAAACTGAAAAGAAGCAAAGAAGTTTTCTGAAAATTTACATTGTCAAATATTTGTAAGGCCAGGCTGGCATAATCTACCACACTACTGGCATAATCTACCACAAAGAAGCATCCACACTACTAGGAAAAGTTGTATTTTCCTAACTGTGAGCCAAAGCAACATAGGGACTCATTCAGCACCCAGTAAGATGTAATAGGATGCCTCCTGTGCAGTGTGGACCCAAGAGGGCATATAGGTCCCATTCCCTATAGCCACTCATGTGTGCAGCTATATCAGCACCTGCAGGGCACAAAGTTCCAAGAAACAGGAGCGTGTCATACAAAAATTCTTAGGGCTGCCTCAAAAACCTGATGCCTACTTGCGTGTGTTCAAAACATTCAAAAGAAACAATATTAATCACTCATGAAACATCAGTACCCAATTCTCCTAAAGCCAACCCACTAAACTCTGTAAACAATTTAATTGCTAATTTCACAGTCAACTCAACCAAATTATGAAATTATGTTTCCAATTTAGCTGTCTCCACATGTCTTCCCCCTTGCTGAATACTCTAATCAGGCCCATAGGTAAGAGAGGAACAAATCATAGAGGTACAATACCCAAATTGAAGAAATAATACATTCCAGATGCTGAGATGCTGCCTTGCAACTTCTTTGATTTAGGTTTTTCTTACATGAATGGTAAAGTTTAAGGTTTGAGTACAGTACCTACTTGTTTTTAACTCAGTGGTAAAATGTTGCCCTGAGATCTACTGCTATAAGGCAAGTACGGGTGTAACATCCTATTCTCTTATTAAAGCAAACAAAAATATTCTGTGTCTGAAATAAAACCTTAAAAGCAGAAAGTAAAACTGAGTCCATAATTCTCAAAAGCAAAGACAAGCATACTCCTTAGAATAAAGCTTCAGCTATGCCTCACATCTATGGGCAGTCTTCTACAGCTCTGGTTGTTATCTAAATTTTAAAAGAAGACTGAGCTGACAGCAAATGCTTCTGAGCAGCACTGGTGTGTGCTTTTTTGCAGCACTCACAATGGTAAGCTGCAGCTCATCATGTCTTCTTATTGTTTGTGTTCATATTTTGTCGCAGTGTGTTCATATTCTGTTGCAATGTGTATATGTCATTGTTTGAGTAGTGCTGGCATGAAAACTATCCTCTGTGGAATGACCCTAAGAAGTAGCTTCCAGAAAATCAGCTTTTTGCTTTAAAATCCTAAATCTGGACATTCACGCGCTTTAAGGCAGGTGTCCACAGATCCCTTTGTCTGCTGCAGTCTAATTTTATTTGTTCTTCTCTTAGATTTAGGCATGACTTTCTTTTTAATATTACAGCTTCCAAGAGACTATTTGGGTAGCCTTTTACCAAAGAAGCATCCTCTTTCTGAGTTATTGGTACAGCTTTTATGGCAATACTAGCAAGTTAGATAAAAACCAACTTTTCCAACCTTGGGGGTGTTACACCATATTAAGTGACAAAAGAATCCACAAATACACTTGCTGCAGGAAGGATGCCAGTAGAAGAGTGCTTAGCCCTCTAGTGGGAGCTCCTGCCCAGCACATAAACAACGTCCATCTCCTCATCATGCAAAATGTGTTGAAACATACAATTTGTGGCGGAGGCTCTGGCCCTTCTGGCTACCTGATCCAAGGGACTGAGGGTTCTCTAAACCAGGAGTGGGAAACTGCCCAGGGACCAATTCTCCCATTCTCCCACCACCCCACCACTGGCTGCATTCCCACAATAAGCTTAAATACCTGTTTTCCTCTGCAATCATGCACAAAAAGGTGACAGAAAGTGGTATCATAAAATGTCACAATTTTGAGAAGGACTACAGAGAAAAACAGAGGTACTGAGGAGTAATATGGTGTTTTAGGATGCTTGTGCAGGTGGGATGAGGCATTTTTGTGTTTTCATGCCTTTGGGGAACTTTCTGAGTGATTTTGGGGCAAAATGCCTGAAAACCATGTCATTTTTTTAAAACAACCACTGGGGGTTGGGGTTCAGGGGCCACAAAAGTGGTATCCAAGCCCCATGCACCCTGTGGGCTCCACTTTGCCCACCACTGCACTAAACCACAAAACCGGCAGAAACAGCTGAAGTTGCTCCAAAGCTCAGCATAATATAAGACCTCACTCCCCCCTGCTCTCAAGTTTTCTGGCATGTGCGCACAATGGGCAAAAGATAGGAGAGCAATCAGTGGCCACAAATTATGGCTGCTGAGAAGCTACACCAAAACTTGTGAGCTTCTGCAGATATACTTACACAGTAGCTCTTCAACCTGATGAAGTCGACAGTCATAGGAATAGACTTGTCACTGTTCCGGTTCAGGGCTTTGATATAATCCAGCAAGTCAGCAAAAAACTTATAACCCCCCTTAAGTACACAGAGAGCCACAATGTGATGCCCTCCCATGCCCTTCATAATTTCTCGTGCCAATCTTTCCGTCCTGTGGAGGAAAAAAAGGGATAACCTAATTTACTGTGCAGAGCCTCATTCTGAGACACTCTGGCCAAAATCCTTTTTGTTTGTCCAAAGTAGAATAGACCTTCTCATCAAATGTCAAATGGTGAGTGAAGATGTAGATAAACTAAAGTGATTCTATTCTAGTTGGGACTAATATTAGGATTCAGGCTGTGTAAACTTCAATCATATATCACTTTCTATAGATCACTTTCTTTATAATACATGACTAATACTGAGGCCTGCACCCAATCATAGGAAATGAACACACCAAGATAAACAGTGTCTCTTCATTCATGTATTTGGTGCCCATCTGACAGTGAATAGGACTATTTACTGGTCAATGACATTTCTGGTTTTTCTCACTTGTCAAGGTTAATCTAACAGCAGCTCTGCCAAACTCCCTTGATTTTATAGGGTAGTCTGTGCCAAAGCAAATCCAAGTCTTTGCTTAGTTACTGGACAACTTGCAAAAGATATGAAACGTACAGATTTTCAGATGGTGAATTTAATTCAGTTTCTAAGGCACACTATAGCCTGAGCTTGATTACTGAAGCACCAATAAACATTCCAGTCAATCAGAAACAAGGCAGCATGGAGAACAGGCAACTCATATTTGGAACGTTTGGCTTTCAAGATGTTACAGACTGATTTGCCAAAGGGGTGGACATTCCATATATATGTTACATTACACACAAGCATGTGAGCAAATTAAATTTACACTCCATGCTTACATTCATTTTCTCAATTTAGAATGAATCACCCCAGGTCTCAAGATTTGGTGTGCTTATTTTGTAATTGCCAGACTCACATTTTAAAAAACAATTTCTGATTACTTTATTAGGAAGATGACTGCACAGCTGCAGATGTTGTGTTATGATCTTCAACTGCTATGCAGTTGCCTAGAAACTACCATTGGGGGGGGGGGCACAAGTTAAAACAACCTAAATCTAGTTGTTAATCCTGACTAGAAAAAATTTAGTGAAACAATGGACTTTACACAACTGCTGACGATATCAAATTTCCACTGATTCTACAGATCTGTTTAAATGGATGAAGGCTGTTATTATTCCTGACACAATTCATGTAATTTGTATCAGAAAGGACACCTGTTTATCATAGGTCCAAAATTGGTTGTTATTGTTAATTGCCATCAAATTGACCCTATGAATGACAGACCTCCAAGGCACCCTGTTATCAACAGCCTCGCTCAGGTCTTGCAAACTCAGGGCTGTGGCTTCCTTGATTGAGTCTATTCACCAATATGAAGTTCCTACTAGACTGTGCCCTAAGCCACTGGAGTTATATAAAGTCAATATTAACAACAACAACAAAATGTTAATACTGACTTCATATCACTCCAGTGACTTAGGGCACAGCCTAGTAGGAATTTCATGAAAACAATCATTTTCGAACATTGCTTTAAATCCAACTAACCTGTCCATAATAAGACCATGAGGAATGTAGACTTTTTCCAGATCTTCTGCATAATGTTTCGGTATGCAGAATAAGTCTAGATCATAACCCTGTTCATCATCTCCAATCTGAAAGACAAAAAACAAAAGGTAAGATCCTAGAGACTGCATTACACACCCCTGCAGATAGCAAGATACATATGGGGGAAAATCAGCACCATAATGCAAGATTATTCCCAAGATCAAAACTATACCCTATCGGCAGAGTTTATACTTGACAAACCTGATGCCCTGGGGGGTTTCATTCTTGGTATTTCCTGTTAAAAGAGTGAGTGTGGTGTTTATGCTTAAACTGATCAATGTAATTAGGGACAAATGAATAGATACTTTGTTGCATATAGTTTATGCCATTCTGGGAGGGGAGGATAATCTCAGGCCTGCAGCTTGGGTGTTTTCCTGGACTCAACTCTGAGCCTGGATGCCCAGGCTTCAACAGTGGCCAGGAGTGCATTTGCACAGCTAAATCTAGTGCACCAGCTGCACCCGTTCCTTGAGACATCAGATCTGGTCACGATGATACATGCCTTGATTACATCCCGTTTGAACTACTGTAACACACTCTACAAGGGGCTGCCTTTGGAAACTGTTCAGAGAGCTCAGTGGCTCCAAAATGCTGTGGCCAGAATGCTGACCAGGGCCAGTTACAGGGAGCATATACCATAACTCCCTTGTTAAAACACCTTCACTGGCTGCCGGTTTGTTTCCAGGAATAATTCAGAGGGCTGGTCATGACCTATAAAGCCCTATATGGCTTGGATCCAAACTATCTGAAAGATCACATCTCCCAATATGAACCTGCAAGAGTTTTAAGATCTACAGGAGGCTTTCTTTTGTTCCTGCCACCCTCACAGGTTCACTTGGTGAGGACAGCCTTTTTGGTGGCTGCTCCCCTTGTCTGGAACTCCCTCCTTTGGGAAGCCAGGCTGGTCCCCACCCTGCTTTCCTTTTGCCAGCAGGCAAAAAATATTTTTGTTTAAGCAAGCTTTTAATATGTAACCCAGGGAGGCTTCTTAGTGGGGTGGGTGTATTTCTTTCTTAACTTCTGTATGTTTAAAAATATTTTCTACTGTTTTAATTCTGATTATTTTAATTGTTTTCAAAATTGTATTGGTATGTTTTTAATGGACTTTTATCTGTGAGCTGCCTTGGGTAGCACTCCAGGAGAAAAGAGGCATATAAATGAAATCAGCTACACAGAAATAACATTTTTAAAAACCCTCTCATGCAAAGCTGTAGACAGTCAAGGGGGTTCAGTGAAGAGCTTGCTGGGCCGCAATTCCTGACTTACTATGAAATGGCGCCTTATATCCCCCCATAAACAGTATGGAAGGAAAGCTTCATATACACGGCATGCATCTGAACAGTAAATTGGCCACATTCACTGGAGAAAAGCTTAAGTGCTTGGTGTCTCCTCTCCACCTTCTCCCCACCCCTTTGCTTGGTATGAGAGGAGCAGCTGGAACTCTCCTAAAAATGCAAGCAGAACAATTTACAAGTTTTACTGACACTTCCAGTAATTCCCTACAGCTTCCACATCCTACTTTTTCTTAGTCCAAGACTCAAGTCACTTGTAGAGAAATCCATCGGCTAAAGACAAGTACAGACTGTATCTGCTTGTTGGCTGGAGTTTGAATCTATTAAATCCATATTAAACCCACGGTGTGGCAACAAGTGCACTAGATACTGCATAGAATACTGTATAACAACATGTATCTATTCTTGTAGAGCAGGCAGGGGAAACAGGACTGGTAAAGGTGAGGAAGGGTTGAGAAGATCCAGGTGACTAAGGAGGGTTGAGAGAGGCACTGATGATCACTGAAGGGGTTCTGAGAGAGAAGAAAGTGGCTTGATGGACAGTGGGGCAGGGGAGGAGATGGCTCTTCTGGATATGGAAAGCAATATGATAAGAATCATGGGAAAAGGGCGGGGAGGCAACTAAATAGCAGATTTTTTTCATTACAGCAAGGCTTGAGACTGTCTGGTCAAGTGAGATATGACGTGATTAATTAAATCTTTGCAAATGGAAATGGCATCTTTGTTGGATGGGCAGAAGGAGATTACAATTTGTGAGCAATGGCAATACATTGCAAAAGCCAAAAGTGAAAATACTAAAGAGAACCTGCAACACACATATCTTCCAATCAAACAAACCCACTGGAAAATCAAAATATTGCCTCCCCTATGTGCTGGTGTCTATATACAAAGAACTCACTGGGAGGGAAATAAACTCTCATGTAAAGGCCCGGTTGTGAGAATAACACTCTTAATTCCATTTGGCTACAATCCTGTGCATGAAACCCCTCCAAAAAGAACATACAATACTTGCACATTAGGGTCTATACAGAGCTATTCAGTTTCTTCATTTTGACAAATTCTAGTCATTTTTAAGATTTCTAAGCCAAGATTTACTCCTCCAAGCAGCATCTGAAAAGATACCCCCCACACACACACACACAAACCCTCTCAGGAATGAAACACTGATTGATATTATTTAAGAAATGACAGACAGTCCCTTCCCAAAAAAGTAAGAATGATCTACTTCTTTTTCATTTTGATTTCATGGTGCTTATATGGTACTGAACACCAATTTGGATGCAGGTAGAGTCATGATTTCTCAGTGTGTGAAAAAGTCTCTTGAGAAGCATTTTGTTCAGTTTAAACAGGCAATTTGACTGTAAAGGCAAGTCAGTATCACTTCTGTGAAAGAATTAAAAGCCAGGCTTCCACCATTGCCACTTCGTATGAAGCTACTTCATTCAAGCCCACAAAGAAGCTGAACCCAACCCCTGGTAACTAGATACCAAAAACAGTTTTTGATATCCCATGGAGACCTTAGCACAACAGCACAAATACCACTGTGGATTCATAAACAGCAACATTTCAGGTTTCTCAGGAGATCTGTGCACACAACATTCGTTATTATGTTCATTATTAGGTTAATTTTCTGGCCTTTCTACTCTACAGAGTGGAAAAGATAAGAGCAGAAAGATGAAATATAAGATATTATTCTAGTGGAGACTGTGTTTCTTGACTTTCACTGCCTTCATGATGGGGGGGGGTGTCTGACCTTGGGTTCACAACAAATATTCATGAAAGGAAAGGTAGGATCAGCTATACCAGGGGAATCACCCAAATTCATCCCATCATATAGAAAAATATATTGAAATATAAGTAAAAGTTGGCTCTCCAAATCCATTGTTATTTCCTGGATTTTGAAAGGAACTAAAGTGAGGCATTTTACTAATTTAATGAAAAAATGTCAAGGTTATGGAGTTGCCTTTTCCAGTTTTTGGTGGTTTTCAGGATTTTAGATTTAACAAGCTGTCTGAGTCATAGTAGCTTAAGTCTAACAAAGGCAAGCACGTGCCAGAAAGGTCCTTCAAACTTTGAGCAGGAAGTTACCCATCTCAACATGTGCTGGCTGAATGCAAATCTACCCACGTTTACTTGGAAGAAGGTCCCATTGATTTTTAATATATTAAGGTGCACAGGCTTGCAGACCGTATACATGTATTTCACTCTTTTTTAAAAAAAATTGGAGCACAGGTGTCCTTTCTGTGTTTGTGTACTGTGTAGCAAAGTGTGTACAACTGTGTTTACAAAGCATTCACTCAAACACCAGTTCATAAAATGTTATACAGTATTTACAGTGCTTCAGATTTTCCTTTTCAAACAGACTGAAGATTATTTCAGACTGAAACATTCATACCAAAGTGGCTGCTTACACCTTTGTTCCACCCATTCACATTCAACACCAGACCTCATGGTTATGTGTAAGAAAACACACAAAGGCCTTTAAGACAACACTCAAAGCCTGATCATATTATAAACACCTCGACATCCCACAGGGATTTTCCATTCCAAGAGATGCAATTTACAAGACTCAGTGATTTCCCCTAAGGAAACTAATACTCATCCACATTCAAATACGGTATATCAAAATCCTGGAAGATGATCTCCTTTCCTTTTACATGTTTTGTTTAAAAATCTATCAAATCATAACCCACTCCCACCCCTACTCAAAACAGAACTCCATGCGTCACCATCAGCAGTCCAGTAAAATATTCCCAGATTTTTGTCCCAGCAAATGGGGAAACACCTTTCTTTAACCTGAAACGCCTCACACCAAACATGCCAAACGTAACATCTTTCTTTATAAGGCCAACCTAATCAAACCCCTCAATGCTCCAAACCAAATCTACAGGCTCCTTCCTCTCAGAAAGTAATTTCTAATTTTTCTTGGTGCATTTTCCTTTTGTTGTATTTACTGTTGGGTTTTTTTTTTTTATTACTAGCCCCCACCCCACCCCACCCTTTTGTTCTGTATGGTTTCTTTCACCTCTCTGTACAAGTTCTCTTGGGAGAGGAAAACACACATATTTATTTTACACAATTAACTATAGAAGTTTAGTCTAGTCTATCCCACCCTTGAGCCATAAGCATGCAAGGAGGTCAGGCTAGGACAGAATAAGGGAAATGAAGGCACTCTGCATATGCTCAAAGGCCTCTATCATCATCTTTATCATTATTCTTTCCTGTCTCCTCTGAATCAGCCCTGGAATACAGGAAATACTGTATATTCTGGCTCCAGAAGTCTTGTACAGATGACAAACAGTAAGGAAAAGTGGGTGAGCTTCCCTTGGGTTCCAATGGAACTTTTCCTCAGCTTTAAGAATAAACCAATTTCGATTCAGTTTCATTTTCCATGTTTTTAAAATCATGGTGGGGCCATTTCTTTATTTAAACCAATAGCTGCCTTTACACCCACCAGAGCCCTCATGGTGAGGTACACAACAGGATACATAAACAGCATCCTTTTAGAACAGGTTTTAAAAATACAATTTTAAAAGCCAATTTAACAAACATTTTAAAAAGAAAGCTAATTTTAGCCATTGGGCTTTATAAAACTACCAACAACCCTTCTTCTAAAAAGGATGGTGAAGTGGGCTTCAAATCCACACCTCCCACACACTTATTTTCAAAGTGGTCCAACAAAACTGGTACCCAATTGTGACCTTCATCCCTTCTCTTTTTTGGGGGGGATGTCTCCCCCTTCCCTAACCCCCTTTGTAATTTGGGGAGGGGAGCCTAAAGCTCAAATTTTAGGTTGTCAAGAGCCAGACCTCCCACCCCAAACTTCCCTGATTCACCTCCAACCCCCCCCAGCCCTACTTTTATGGGTTGGGGGTGCCCCACTTTGCCCCTCAATCCTGAGGAGGGGGGAAACTGAGGTCCAACCCAAGGTTCCCCTCCTCACCCTTTAAACTCCCCATAGCATGCCCATAATCTCCCCCTCCTCACCCTTTACTCTCCGCATAGCATGCCCATAATCTCCCCCTCCTCACCCTTTAATCTCCCCATAGCATGCCCATAATCTCCCCCTCCTCACCCTTTAATCTCCTCATAGCATGCCCATAATCTCCCCCTCCTCACCCTTTAATCTCCCCATAGCATGCCCATAATCTCCCCCTCCTCACCCTTTAATCTCCCCATAGCATGCCCATAATCTCCCCCTCCTCACCCTTTAATCTCCCCATAGCATGCCCATAATCTCCCCCTCCTCACCCTTTAATCTCCCCATAGCATGCCCATAATCTCCCCCTCCTCATCCTTTAAACTCCCCATAGCATGCCCATAATCTCCCCCTCCTCATCCTTTAAACTCCCCATAGCATGCCCATAATCTCCCCCTCCTCACCCTTTAATCTCCCTATAGCATGCCCATAATCTCCCCCTCCTCACCCTATAATCTCCCCATAGCATGCCCATAATCTCCCCCTCCTCACCCTTTAATCTCCCCATAGCATGCCCATAATCTCCCCCTCCTCACCCTTTAATCTCCCCATAGAAAACCCCCAAATCCCCCTTCCTCACCCTTTAATCTCCCCATAGCATGCCCATAATCTCCCCCTCCTCACCCTTTACTCTCCCCATAGAAAACCCCCAAATCCCCCTTCCTCACCCTTTAATCTCCCCATAGCATACCCATAATCTTCCCCTCCTCGCCCTTTAATCTCCCCATAGCAAACCCCAACCCCCCCCGACCCCCTCATCCCAACCCTTCTTCTGGAGGGGGTCTCTGTGGGGTTCCCCTCCAGCGGGGGGGGCACACTGACCCTCCTGCCCTCACTATCCCCCCCCCAAAAAAGGAGCCCCCCGAGGCCTGTCCCGGGGGAGCGCGCCCTTCCTCCCTCCTGGGGGGATCCCCCCTCAGCGCCCCCTCACCACAATGCAGGAGCTGCGCCCGGGGTAACTGCCGCCGCCTCCGTTGCTGCTGCTGCTGCTGCCGCCGTGTCCGGCCATGGCGCCGGGCTGCTCCTCCTCCTCGGAGGGCCCCGGGCGGCAGCGGGAAAGCGGCTCCTGCCTGCCGGCTGCGGCGACTGGCCGCCCGCTCGGAGCAGGGAGGAGGACGAGGAGGAGGAGGAGAGGCGGCGGCAGCAGGCCCGGCCAGCGCCGCCCCCAGCCGCTTCTAGGCCGGCTCTGGGCTCCCTCGCTGGCTCGGCCTCCGCCTCCTCCGTCTCCGCAACATGGCCGCGGCTTCTCCCCCTCAGAGAAGAAAGCGCGGGCCCAGGAAGGCCTCGCGTAGCCGCCTCCTCAAGGGCCCCGCAGCACCTCCAGCCTCGGGGGGGGGGCATCATTGTGGGGGGGCCATCGTAACTCTCCTCATGAAAAAAACATTATTAGTAATAATCTCAATATCCTCTACTGGGAATAGGGTAGGGTAGGGTACACTGACCTGAGAGAAACATTTGGGGCCCCCAAAATAAAAAGTTGCAGGGTGGGGGGCCCGGTCGTAAACCTCCTCATGAAAAAAACATTATTAGTAATAATCTGAATATCACATACTGTGAATAGGTTAGGCTAGGTTAGGTTAGGGTACACTGACCTGAGAGAAACATATGTGCCCCCAAAATAAAAAGTTGCAGGGTGGGGGACCCGGTCATAACCCTCCTCATGAAAAAAACATTATTAGTAATAATATCAATATCTTATACTGTGAATAGGTTAGGTTAGGTTAGGGTACACTGACCTGAGAGAAACATGGGGCCCCCAAAATAAAGCATTGCAGGTCCCCCCCAAAATTCTTTAAACCGGTCCTGGATTAAGGGATTTGGGGGGGGCCTGCAACACTTTTATTTTGGGGAAAGCATCTCTTTATCTCAGGTCAATGTAACCTAACCTAACCTATTCACAGTACAGTTGTCCCTTCGTATCCACAGATTTGGTATCCACGGGTTGAAGCAAACACGGCTTAGAAAATATTCTTTAAAAAAAGAATAACTCAAACAGCAAACCTTGATTTTGCCATCTTATATCAGGGACACCATTTTGTTATCCCATTGCATATCATGGGACTTGTCCTTCGAGCCCGTGCAATGGATTTTTCTGGTGGAGCGCAGCGTGCACAGAACTGGCCTCACCCTTTAAACCAGAGATTCATCTGCCGTGGCCTTGCAAGCATGGACGTGGCAGCGAGGTCCTCGGGCCGTAGGTTTGATTAGAGTTTCCTTCTCTTAGATGGTTGACCTTACAGGGTTGGACGAGCACCATCTGCCCGGGTTTGGGATTAGAGTTTTCCTTCTCCTAGGACGGTTGCCACAAGGCTAGAGAGCCCATCCTGCCCTTTGACGCTCTTTGTCAGACCCTTCGGTTTTGACCTGTCTGGCATGGGAGACCCTACCGGTGGCTATTATGCCACCGCCAGCATAGCTCAAAACGTCATTAGGGTACGCAAGCCTCTCTCCCACGACAAGGGGGCGTCAATGGGACTTGAGTATTCACGGATTTGGGTATCCACGGGAGGTGGGTGGGTCCTGGAACCAAACCCCACCAAATATGAAGGGACAACTGTATTTGCATGTGTCTATATTATAGACTGATTCATCTATCATTACAGATGCAATTCTTACAGATCCATTGTAGCAGAGGAAGAGGCCGTTTATAAATACTGTAAACTGAGTAAACAAAAAGTCATTTGAAACTTCACTTCACGGTCTGAGGTTGCTCTTTTGCTCACATGTTGTTACACAAACCATGATGTCTAGGTGAATACAATGTACAAGTCGTGATAAGTAAATACAATTGTCCCTTCACATTCGCTGGGGTTTGGTTCCAGGACCCCCCGTGGATACCAAAATCCGTGAATACTCAAGTCCCATGATATGCAATGGCAGAGCAAAATGGTGTCCCTTATATAAGATGGCAAAATCAAGGTTTGCTTTTGGGATTATTATTTTTTAAAGAGTATTTTCAAGCTGTGAATACTTAAATCCATGGATCCCAAATCCGTGGATACGGAGAGACAACTGTAACAACATCCATTTCCAGAGGTGGTAGTGGCGGTGAGGACCGTTTCTTCTCTCCACACACACACACACACACCTGCCCACAATGTAATTTTTTTTAAGGCTGAATCCACACTTCACCATGCATGAATCCACAAATAATCCATCTTGAAACTGGATTATTTGCATGGCTCCTTCCTAGGGAATCCTGAAAGTTGTAGTTTTGGCAAGATACCAGCACCAGCACAAGGTACCAGAGGAGGCTAAAAGGACCTTGCAAAACTACAAATCCCAGGATTCCAAAAGGAAAGGGCCATGACCAAAACAAAACAAACCCCCCCCCCAAAAAAACCACCAGTTTCAAACTGGACTATTTGTGTAGTATGGATTCAGCCAAGGGGGCATCCTCTCTGGCTTTTCTTCGCAAACGAAGATTCAAGAAGGACTCATCCCGCGCTTTCTGCAAGCGTGCTGATGACTAAAAAGGCCAATCGAGATAAGTCCGGTTGCAGAAAGCACAGCAGAAGGTCTCCTTGGGTGATGTTTTTGGGTTGTGATCCTTTCTGCGTTGTCGTTTCTCTTCAAGACTTGTTCGGCGTGAGTTCTCGGGGCATTCACACTATACACAAATAATCCATCTTGAAACAGGATTGAAAAGCCTCTGAAAAGAAACTTTTTACAAAGTCTTTTTGCACCCACCCGGAACTTTTCCCTTCCTCATCCTCCAAGTGGAAGTTTTTTAGCAGCATCAAACCTGAAGCTGTGGCCTGTTGAGTCTGTAGAGGAGAGCTCATGACACAGGGTCCAACCTGTGGTGGCACAATAAACTGTAAACTGAATTAGACTGCAAACCGAGGAACTAGCCATCCAAATACACAAAGGTGAGTATCTTCTCCAACAGGGACTCACAGTATATAAACCCCACACACACCCTATGCCACCATTCTCTGAAGATGCCAGCCACAGATGCAGGCGAAATGTCAGGAATAAAGTCTTCCAGAACACAGCCTCACAGCGCGGAAAAAAAACCACGAAAAACCTATTGATGCCAGCCATGAAAGCCTTCGACTTCACACAGATGACCAGACTTTGCCTTGGCTTCTGTCGCATGGGCTGAGCAGCCTTCAAGCCTTTGTCCAGCTTTGTCCAGCAAACCAAAGATTAAGAACCACTGAGCTAGAGCGTTCCCAGCAGGTAGGTGTCCAGCCTCTTTTTCAAAATATCCAGAGAAGGAGACCTCACTACCTTTCTAGGCAATGGGTTCCATTGCTGAACCACTCTCACTGTTAAGAAGTTCCTTCTAATGTTCATTCAAAATCTACCTTCCTGTAACTTCTGTAACATGTGTTGCACAATGTTGTTATTCTGCATGAGGGTTGCATAGTGCTGGTGCAGCGTATCTCACCATGCAGATATTTATGCTATACTCAGAGGATGTTGGACTGCAGCCAAATAGTTGAGAACAACAGAAATACCAGGCGATTCAGGAAACGGGGCTTGAGGGGGTGGGAAAGCAGGCTGCACCTCTTCTCCTTCCACACTGGGCTCCTAACTAATGAGGGGCTTGGTGATCCAGCCGTGATGATCAGAGTTTGATTTATAAAATAATCTTAGCCACCTACTACCCTTGAGCATGGCCCCCACATCCTGAAGTGCGGCCCTAGGCCAGGATCTTTGGAGGTACTGCTAAGGTTAAGGGCAGCAAGATGCTCTACAGGGTTTAGGATAAAAATTAAAATAAGTCAGTTTAAATGATGACACCAAAGTCATATTTATATTTATTTTTTTAAACTAAATGGATTTATAGGGTTTTTGTGGTTTTTTTCCAGGCTGTGAGGCTGTGTTCTAGAAGAGTTTATTCTTTATGTTTTGCCTGCATCTGTGGCTGGCATCTTCAGAGAATGGTGGTGTGTGGGGTTTATATACACAAATGTACATACTAATCCTCTTCAGCAGGGAGGCACAGTATGTAAACCCCACACACCCACACACCACCATTCTTCTGGGGAAAAAAAAACCTCAAAAAACCTATGGATGCTGACTGAAAGCCTTCGACTTCACATTAAATGGATTTATATAATAAAAACTTACAATAATATCACACAGCCCCCCCCCTAATCCCAGGCCCCGGGCTAAAGCGTTTCACCTCCTCCTCCATGTGAGGGCCATAGCCTTGATAGCCAGTGTGGTACAGTGCTTTGAGTGTTAAACTAGGACTCTTGGAGACCAGGGTTCGAATCCCCATTCAGCCATGGAAACCCACTGGGTGATCTTGGGCAGGTCACACTCTCTGAGCCTTACAAGAAGAAGGCAATGATAAACTGCCTCTCAATAAATCTGGCCAAGAAAACCCTAAGAGAGGATCCCCATAAGCTGGAGTCTACTTGAAGCTACATAACAACAAACCTTTGCAAAACAAAGCAACAACAAAAAGAGTCCCGAGGAATTTAAACCAACCAGTTCCCAACACCCCACTAGATAACCTGGTTTTATATATGCAGATTTTTAAAAACTGCCTCTTTACTGACATTCCACATAGGGGGCCAGAGTGAAAAATGGAGAGGGCTCTTATACCTTTAATGATTGTATAGAAGAGGAAATTTCATCTGCTGTTGCTTGGTACGCAATCATGCAACCATTAACCGTACAGGAGCTGTCTCCAGTGTTCACTGTGGCAACTGTAATTCCACAGAAGCAAAGATTTCTATTAGAAATAAATTATACCATTAGCCAGGTGCTGGTGGCAGATGATGGCATGGTGGTCCCTGTAAGCAAAAAGAAAATATTGGCTCCACTACCCCACCATTCCTAATGAATTTCTCTTTCTTGGGAAGCCCTATTTCAGTTTACTTTCATCTTTGCTTCAGCCTTTGTGCCTAATCCTGATAGGACTTACCTTGAACGGCTGTCAGATGTCCACTTTGCTTTGGCTTCAGCTTCTGGACCTTACTTTGGTCTCCAGCTGGACTCCAGGAGAAGACACTGAACTCAGGCATGCTGGTTTGGCTGGATACGGCCCAGCGCTCTGGAATTACACTTGGAGAAATACGTTTGTTATTAGTGCCACTTGGGGAGGGGATCACCAGGGGTGGGAGACTGCCTTGGCCACCCACTGGACTCTGGAGAGCCCTGACCCCCATTTCTACATCTCCCTCTCATATTTGGGGGTCTGGCCACTTCTTTTTGGGTTCAGAACCCTGGGGGGCACAGAGAAGTTGTACTTTGCCCACCCTTGGGATAGATAATGACAAAGAAAGGTGTAGCCTTATACTGACTCAGCCCATTGGTCCATCTAGTCCAGAGTCTGAAATGTCATATTAAAGTAATTTGTTACTCATTAATTGCCTTTTTTTTAAAATTCAAAAGGCAATGTTACTCATTGCTTATTGTTTAAAGAGTGTTACTTTAAAAAAATAAACTGCACTGGAAAATACAAAAAGTCTCCTTCCCAGCAGCAAATAAATGTTCTTGAACTAAAAAGTATTAGCAATCTTTATGTAATTTTTAAAAATAAATAACATTGACACATCCTCCTAATCCCCCCACCCCATTTTATGTTTCAGGTAATTTTCTTCATAGTAACCTTATTCCCACACCCTGGTCTAGGTCTTTTATTTACAGTGTGATGCAGTGGTTAGTGTCTGGCTATGAGTTTTGGGTTCAGATCCTATATCAGTCATAAAGCGCATTCAATGATCTTGCATTGATCACTATCATTTCTTCACCAGGTTTTTGGGAGGATGAAATGGCATGCATATATATGGTGCATCTGCGCTGTGGAAATAATGCAGTTTGACATCAGTTTAACTGCCATGGCTCCATCCTACAGAATCCTGGGATTTGTAGTTTTGTGAGGCACCAGCACTCTTTGGCAGAGAAGGCTAAAAACTTTGTCAAACTACAAATCCCAGGATTCCATAGGATGGAGCTACAGCACTTAAAGTAGCATTAAACTGCATTATTTCTACAGTGTAGATGCACCCGTAGTCTGACTGGTAGTGGTTCTCCAGAATCTGGAGAAGGAAGAGGTCCCTTTGAGTTAGAAACGTGTGGCTGGAAGGGGCCTCATGGGCCATCTAGTCCAACCCTCTGCTCATTGCAGTATCTTCGGCTAAGGCATCCTCAGCAAGTAGCTGTCCAGCCTTTTTGACAACTTAAAACCATTAGACCTGATCCTGTCTTCTGGGGCAGCAGAGAACAAATCTACACCCCTCTTTGGAACAGCCCTTGAGGTATTTAAAGAGAGCGATCACCTCTCAGTCTTCTCTTCACCAAGCCAAACAAGCTCAACTCCTTCAACCTTTCCTCGTACGTTTTTTTTCTCCACGCCTCTTATCCTTCTTGATATCTGAGACTTCCATCAGTGGTTGCACATACAATTGGATTTGCAGTATTTTTGCTATTTTTAATGTTTATGATTACACTGATTACACAGATCTTGAACACAAGCCCTCCCAGCGCCCTTTCTTGATTAATTCAAATTTGTAGGAGATATATTTATGCGCTGTTTATATCTAAATCCAATGCCATCACACAACAGTTTCAATCAGTTCTTGATTGTGGTAGAATGAGAGGAAAAAAAGTAGAAGAGCTCTATAAAAGCATAAATAATTGCTGAAGTTACAGGAAGGTCATTTAGTTGATTAAAAAGCATGAGATTTAGATTAATCTATATTAATGCAATAATCACTGGGATTTCAGACGGAATGTAGGACATAGCTGCAGAAAGGAAGAAAAAAACAACAACACCAGACACTAACTAAGGCTTTTTTAAAAATTCAGAAGGGCACAGTTGAAAGTGTAATGGATTTAAATGTATAATTGCTGCAGTTTACAGTTAGTTAAAAACCTGTGGCCATTAATTTAATATGACGCTGTACATACTTTGCCAGAATAGAGACATCTTTCTTTAAACAACCACCAGTAGCTTCACTTGGCCAGAAACCTAACTACAGCTGTCCACAAAACTAAGGGATTGTCTATACGAAGCAATAAAATGTGGATTGGTGCACAGTAATGCCAATTCGTAGCAGCTTCTATTTGTCTCAATGTTGTTTTTTTAAGATCACAGGCATGCGAAGCTATCCGCTTTGACATTGGGACATTTTAAAAGCAGCTCAGGATGTGGGATGTCAGAGGATTAACTGGGACTATCCCTGACATCAGGACAGTTAAAAAGTATGTAGGAAGACTCAGGTGTATTTGGCGTTGTTTAAGTGGTTAAAATACTTTCCAATGGGCATGCCTGCAAATCAAGAAGGAGGGTGCAAGAGAATTACTTCCATTTTTATTTACCTCAAGTTGCCACTGCCAAACGATTTTTAAAAAACTAAATCCAAACTGCAGAAATGTGATCTTCCACTTTAACAAAGAAGCAAAAAAGAAAAAGAAAAAAAAAGGCTATTTTTTTCTCTCGCCATAACACACAATCGCTAAGGCAAAAATCCAAAATGGGGTTCCAGGTGCTTGCCTTACCAGCAAGCTCCACCTCCTGCCCATGTATGACCGATCGTTTTCCCACTCCGCTCGTATTGGGAAAGTACATCAATTCATGTTGCTTGTCCCAACAAGCAGGTATGGGCATTTCATGTGCTGTTTTCTGAAAACCTCGGGGATCCCCTCCTTTCGAATATGGCAAAATGATGCAGGCTTCCATTGGGACAATAGGTATTCTCCTGAAATTCTATAAGGAGTATTTTCACCGCTTAAACAACCCCTAAAATAATCCTGAGTCTTCCTACATACTTTTTAACTGTCCTGATTTGTCAGGGGTAGTCCCAATTAATCCTCTGACATCCCACATCCTGAGCTGCTTTTAAAATGTCCCAATTTCTCTCTCCTCCCACTTTGCCCCTTTATCCTCAGCTTACTTCAGTTGCTGCAAAACGAGTTCTAGGTGCAAAAGTATTTTGCATTTAGTTAACCCAGCAAGGGGGAGGGAAGAGACGAGGGTGGAGTGTTGCCCTTCCCAAAAGGCCCGGGCAAAATCCAAATGCTGCAGCCTCTCATAGCTTGCCTGTTCTTCCTCATTAACAAGATTTGCCATCTTGACCACACTTTCATGTTTCTTGGCCACATATGGTCCAGTTTTCATCCGTGAAATGTTGGAGGATTTATTGTTATGGCACTTAAGCTTTTCTCCAGACCTGGCAAAAATGGGTATTTCTGGGAAAATCATTGAACTCTGACAAAATCGTGGCTTTTTTTGGCTTTACTGGGCAGAATCAAAACAGATCTCTAAGGACAATGGCTTTATGACTGCAATGGAGAAATGAAATTTTATGGCCCTCTTTTACAGCCCTTGTCTCTATTGTTCCTCCAGCTCTCTTTTTTAGGTGGGCAAGGAGGAAGAGACCCCTTTCAGACTACACAATTTTAGCACTGTGATTCTACTTTAACTACCATGGTCCCATCCTATGGAATCCTGGGATTTGTAGTTCGTGGAGGGAAATGGAGAATTCTCAGCCAGAGAGCTCCTATAGTGCCTCACCAAACTACATACCCTAGGATGCCCCAGAATGCAGCCATAGTGGTTGAAGTGGAATCAAAGTGCTATAATTGCATAGTGTGAAAGGGCCCTGATCTTACTGCCTGCATGAACACATGTTCTCCCTATAACATCCAAAACTACAAAGCTCAGATTTGGGATTTTGAGTCCTCCTGGACTCTCTGTTGTTAACTTCCCTCAAGTCGACTTTGACTTATGGCGACTCCATGAATGAGAGACCTCCAAGTCAACTTCTCCTCAACAGCCTGCTCAGGTTTTGCAAACTCAGGACTGTGGTTTTCTTGCTTTAATCAATCCACCTGGAATACAGTCTTCTTCTTTTCCTACTTCTCTCCATCTTACCAAGCATTATCGTCTTTTCTCGTGGGTCATGTCTTATGATTATTCAATATGCATTATGATGGTTCAATTGTTTTTTAATGTTTTATGCTATTAATTTTTTTTATTTTAACTATGTTTGTTTTAACTGTTGTAAGTGTCAAACTGGGGAAAAGGCAGGAGATCAATAACAACAACAATACATCTGCAAATAGATTCATCTAAATTTGTTGACAGAAAAATATTTGGGATATTCTGTTAGGCCCTGAGGATGTGAGCGCACTGCAATCTTTTAGTCCAGGGATAAAGAACCATTGGTAATCTGGGTTTTCTCTTTGACTCTAACTCCTATCAGCCCCACCTGGCATGGGCAATTGCAAGGGTTTTTTGGAGCTGTAGGGCAAAACATATGGCACATCAAATATTCTCCATTTCTGGATTACAAACTAGGCAATGCAATTTTTATTTACTCAAGGAGAATCAGAAATCACACTATGAGCAAAGCTCACGCTGCTTTTAAGATCTGATCAGCTTTTGCCATGGTTTTTGTGTTTTACTGAATCCAGATGATTCAGTAAACCCTATGATGAAATAGTAAGATAAAAGACAAGATACTGATGTTAAAATAAATGATTAAGTACAACAATGGTTCTCCCTTGACCTATCCTACTATGGTTTGCAAGTGGCCACGCCTTGGCATTGTTTCCAGCTATCTGAGCACAGAAATGTTGTTACTTGATTTGCCAAATACCTAGTGCTTCATAGCATCAAGACAGAGAAACTGCCCTTGGCTATTCTGGAGATCAAATGGCTGAATTTCTAGACACCAATTCCTGGACGATACCTTGAGTTTTCTCTTGTGGGTGACGTATGACCTTCCAGATGTTGTTCAACTCCAACTCCTATCATTCCTCATCATTAGCCTGATGGAAGCTCAGCATTCAACAGTGTCTGGAGAGCCATATGTTCCCAACCTTCATATTTCCTCCCCCAAAAAATTTAACTGCAAAGTGAAAGCAAAAAGGATTCCACAAGGTTATTAATACAAGTGAACCCTTGCATGCCACAGGACAGCTGTTAATGTTTGCCCGGGATGCTAACAAGGACTACAAAATCCATCTGCCTGGAGGCAGAGGGCCCAGCTTGGCCCACATGCCAAATATCTGCCTTTCTCACCTAGCTTGATCCAAGCAGAGTAAATGGTCAATTAAAAGAGATTTTTTTAAAAAATTCCTTCTGTCTGCAGTACTGCACACCCAATGACAGACACTGCGTAGCATTATGCTATTTTTAAAAGCAGAAACTTCACCCGTTCATGAAAGAAATTTGCCTTCCTGCCAGTAAAGCTTCCTGCTGCCTTAGTCCAATGGGAACTGGTTGTGTGAGTTGTACACGATGCCAGTTCTCTTTGTGTGCACTCATTTGGACACACTTTGGCAAAGGAAAAGGAGATCATAAAGCAGCCTTCGCCCAGGACGGCATGTAATTTCTATGCTCTGTACAGAAGATGGCTGAAGTATTTCCTGTTAAATATTAGCCTGAGTGGGTAGCATTGGTGATGGCCAAGATCCATGATGGTTAGAAGGGTGGAAATTATTTTTTCTGACACTGAAATTATTCAGTGCCAGCTTGACTTGAGCCCATGGAGGGGTAACTCCTGATTACAGGCCCCTTCACGCTAACTAGTTATAGCACTATGATTCTATTTTAACTTTCATGATTTTGTCGTATTGAATCCTGGGATCTGAAGTTCAGGGAGAGGTGCTGAGAATTCTCTGCCACAAAGCTCTAGGGCTTTGGCAAACTACAAGCCCCAGAATGCCATAGGATGCTATCATGGTCTCTAAAGTGGAATCTTTGTTATAGGCTCTGACGCCCCCTGCCACTTTCCATATTTCACTAATTGGCAATAATTCATAATTTGGCTTATATCGACACTTCACGTGGTTAGCAGTAGACCCAGACTGCCCAAATAGACGGGACTGGTAAAGCTTTGCTCAAAATCTAAGAAGAGATCTTGGAAATTTCCAAAAACAGACATGCCTGGGAAGTAATTATGCAGATCCCTCTCAAAGGGTAGTTAGGGTGGAATGTGCTAATTCTCCTGGATGCACATGGCAGTGAGTCACATGCTAAAACAATCAAGTGGCCGAAACACCCAAGATTATGCAAATGGTTTGTCTTCATACCTCTCATAGTAGGTTGCTTGAAAACCCATCAGTCTTAATGTTTCAACCATTAATGACAATCAACGAAGCCAGAGCTTCCATTGTCTAACAGAGGGAAACTCAATCAAACATTGTTTTCCACTCATAACACCCCATAAGGGTAAATATCAAGTATAAATATTACCACGAAACACAGCCAAAGCATGTACAGCCTTCATACCTCCCATCACTCTTTCAGTTTGCTGTGTGACTCTCAGAACTCTCTTCTGCTACACAAATCCCTGCTTGTCAGACAGGTACAGTATAGCCCATCATCCCAAATTCTATTTCTCTATCCCAATTCTTCCTCCTATCTTTCGTTAGCCTTGTGTGGCTGCTTGAAGCTTAAGTGTATGTGTGAGTGGTTCCATGATTATTTTTCAATAAAAACCATTTTATTTCACTTCCTGGCTTGGAGTACCATGAGTACTGATCAAAAGGTCCCATAGTTACCTAGCCTCTTCCTGCCATATATTGAGCTAATTAAAATTCCCCATAGTAATATCCTGACATGAGTGGGTTCTTCACAGATTGCACACAATTCGGGTAACATCATAGTACTCTACTTGTGTAGGGTGAATGGGCTTTGTTATTCATGGTTGATACAAGGATGTAGAGAAGCTACTACTTTGCCATCTCTGATGGCAGGCACTCACCTCTGAGCTTAGTTTAAAGTATTGGATTTAAGCTTGAAAGCCTTACTAGTGATAGGAATTGCTGGGTCTTCCAGATATTGTTGAACTGTAGCTCCCAACACACCTCACTGTCTAGGACTGATGGGAGTTGCAGTTCAACAACACATGGCGGGCCACACACTTCCCTGCCGTAATCCTTGCAAAAAAATTTTAAGTGAATTGTAATAAAATCAGTAATTGGAAATACAAACTGAAACACAGGGCATACCAATAGATTATTACATGAAAAAGACTTTCCCCAAATACAGCAATATTAGTGGCTTATGAAATGTGAATGGCTTATAAAAATCAAAATGAACATTTGCAGAATTTAAAGTGGGCTCAAGGATGTGCAGAATCATCTGCACATATAAACACAACAAAAAAACACAACAGGTTACCAACAAATTTATTTGTACTTATTAAGACTTTGGAGACTCTGATATGAAAGTTTCTCCGCAAGTGCTTTCTCCAGGCTCTGCCAATCCAGCCATTAAATAAGAGTCTTTCAAGGTTGTTCCAGTGTTTAGCAAATTCTGTTCTTGCAGCTGTTGCCCTAATCCTTAACACAACACAGCACAAACCAAGAGGCAATTGGATCACAGGTCCTTCTAGCAGCATGGGCTGTGCCCCTGCATCTGGTCCACCTGGCAGCTCCCATAAATTCATTTCTTCACTCCGTCAACAAGCCCCCTCCCATTAATATTCAGAATAATTAGCCCAGATATGTCTCCTTGGAGGACGGGCGGGGCGGGAAGTGAAAGAACACAACTCACTGGCAGTGCATTTCTGTGGTTGAGGTCACTGCTTTGCAACACATTTTATACCGGAGGTCCTCTGAATGTTTTGGCCTACAATTCCCATTAGTCTCATGAAGCAGGGTCAATGGTAAGGGAGCATGGGAATTGTTGTACAATGTCTAGAGGGCTAAAGGTCACCCACCCATTTCATGCCCCCTCCCCCTTCTTACCAGTGGTTAAAGCATTACTGTTATTTCAAACTTCAGAGGGTGGAAAGTTACTGCAGGTTGAAATGAGACTGGCTAGAGAATTTCCTACTGAAACTGCACATATAACATCACCCTATTTATAGTTTGCACTACTGTCAGCTTCTCTCATGCAGGAATACAAATTAAACAGGAAGTTAAATTAAAGTGACGATTTATGGTCCTTAAAAAAAAAAAAATCAGCAGGAGGTGGAAAGTTCCGTTGTCTATGAACTTGCAACTAGTCCTTCTGAACAAGAAAGGTGAATAAAAATTAGAGCTGACCTGATCACCACCATTTGGTGAATATTGTGCTTTCCACAATGGGAGTGCTTTGCGTTTTGTTTTGTGATATACAGATGCTAAGTGAATCATGTCTGCGAAATCAATATACAAGGAAATTAATATTAATATTAAAAGAAGAAAACCTGCTTCAGGGTGAAGATATCTGTGTGCCCACCCTCTTTGCCTTTACTGCAATCAGCATTAACATAAGTTTTTAAAAACAGCAAGTTGGCATGACCTTGGCAGTTCTCAACTGTTCTTTTTTTAAAATCAGGACTGCTTGACCTGAGTTTAGGTTGCTCTTCTATTGGGCTCTCCCCAAATAAATCTTACACCAGGGATTTTCAGGTGTTATATTGAGCTGCCCTGCATCGGGAACAGTTTCAGAGCAAGGCAGGGCATGTTTTCCTCAGGCAAGGCAAGACAAGACGTGACAGGTGCCCAGCTGCAGTCATTTCTGTGCCCAGGCGCATTGATCAAAAGGGAGACAAGAACGGCCCACAGAACTTGAAGGTGCTTGGGAAATGGAACAGGGAGCTCACAAAAGCCTAAATCAACCGTTAATCTCAATACCACATCTGAAGATGTGGACTAGAGTCCATGAAAGTTTATGCTAGAAATTTTTTTCTCTCCATACAGATGGAAGACATGCTGTTCCCTCCTTCTGGAGTGGATCAAAAAGCAGAAGGGTGTCAACATGCATGGCCAAGAAAAGCTGCAGGTCAAGAGAAGGGCTGTTTTGCTGGGTTTATAGCCCAGTCTCTCAGCTGGCACCTACATTCTTTCCCTCTAGAGGATAGCTGGGGAAAGTGTGGTTTAGAAATCCCACAGGGGCTGCTTTTTGGGTCCAATGCCCTCTAAGGGGCACGAGGTACAGTTGTTATGTACTCCTGAGTCATTTTAGGTCTAGCGGAAGCCTATTTTCTAGTAAGTGAACCAGAGCGAGCCAGTGTGCTGTAGTGGTTTTGAGTGCTAGACTGGGAGACCCCTACTGGGTCATGGAAACCATTGGGTGACGTTGAGCAAGTCACACTCTCTCTCAGCCTCTGAGGATGGCAAAGGCAACCTTGCCCCTGAAGAAATCTTGCCAATAAAAACCCAAGATAGGTTTGCTGCAAGGTTATCATAAGTCAGAAATGACTTGAAGGCACACAACAACAGACAAGTGAACCAGACATTGACTTCTGACTCACTTCCTGTTGTGAATAAAGGCGTCATCTGGGCCTAAAATGCTTCAGGGATCTCCGTGACACAGGTTGAAATTGGTCCAGGACCCCTGGAGGACATTTGGGGGGACTTTTTTTTTTTTTTTTGCCAAAGGAAGCAGAAGTGGTTATCCATGGTCTCCTGCAGAGCCAATGGGCCCTCCTAACAGTTGCCCACCATGTTCAACAAGTCATTGGAGTGCAACTTTCAGCCTAAGCCATGATGCGGGATGACCAGAACTGCAGTCTAACATCAGGGTGGTCCCACATTCCCACCCCTATTCCACAGTAAAAGGTTTGGGTAATACCACCAGGCAGCAGATGCCCGAAGAGACTACCCTCCACCTGCCTAAATGAGTCTACTAATCTCGCACACTTATGCACATTTTTTGTACAAGCTGCTTTGAGAGCCAAGGCTGGGAAAGAAGTACAAGATAGATGCATTGATGCTGCCAACAAAAAATATCCTTAAGTTGAAAAGTCAAAGTTGCAGAACCTCCAAGAACCTGAGTATTCCAGTTTTCCCTTTTTCCATGGTCTAGGATCACGACTAGCCATTCCAATACATTTCTGGATTACAAATCCAAGAATCTTCCAACTAGCATGATCAGTGACCATGATGACTGGGGAATTCTGTGAGCTGCAGTTTAGAAAAGTTAATCTTTCAAGCTGACGTTGCTGTTGGCTCTGAATTTTAGCATCTTCAAAAAGCTTTGTCCTAGAGAGCTATTCAACAGGTGAACAGCAAGGATTCTTTCACTGCTTGGAACATCAAGACGATTCCAAACATGGTGTAACCTGTCCTACCATTTCAGAGTAGTGCCTGACAGAAATAAAGAACCCTAACATTGATCTAACATAACATTTTTTGTATTTTGAAACAATCCCAGGAAATTTAAAAAACCACACAGAATCCAACCTTTCAAAAGAGTGTACAGCTTGGTAAAAATCTATTTCAATTCATTGCGCCTTTAATCTTGAAAGTTACAATACAAAATAAAAAAAAATTGGTCAATGGCATAAGAGCAGTTAACAGATTTATTTTTTTATACACAACGTTCTACTAAAACGGCATTCTTCCAGGAAGTTCTCAAACCCAAATGGATTGAATTCCAACTTGAGAGTCTTTTGAAGATCTTATACACAATATTTGAGTCCCTTGATACAACAAAATGCATTTTAAAAGAGAGACAAACGGTTAAAAAAAAATAAAATAAACAAGGCTTCAGAAATATAGAGCATATCATGAAAAGTTTTTTTTCTTTGCAGTATTCAACTGCTAGCTAATCTTCTGTTTCTCACCCAATTGTCAGCATCCTTCCATTGCTGCTTGGCCTCAAATTCAAGAGATAAGGATGAAGTCTAGAGAAAACTTGCTAGTTTGCTAACAAGCATTACATATTTTGGTTGTGTTTAGAATAGGCTGGACTAAACCAATGGAAGCAATTACTAGGAGATACCAGGCTTCTATGACATCATGACTGGGGTATTAAGACTTGGCATAATTTCAAGCTAATTAGGCTCCTGTAGAGCACTGTGTAGATTTAACAGCATTTGACTTGTTGATTTGCGAGAAAACCTTAATCAAATTCTCCTATAGTGGTCACAAGACTCAAAATAAATACTGACCTCTTTAAAAAAACACACACAAAAATTCCAGAGTCTTATTCTGCATTCTTCTTACAGCATACAGGATCTATATATATATTTTTGGACAAAACATGATGTGTTCCACGCAGCACAGAGCACTTGAGGTATGATGTCCAATAAAGGTGGCTAATTTCCATAGTGAGAGTTAAGCAGTAATTCTGAAATCTAATGGGAGGTGGGTGGGGAAAGGGGGGGGGCTGCAGTTTCCAGAAGTGACCATGTTCTTCAGATGCAACGAGCCACAGGTTGTTGGTATAGCAGGGAGAAGAAAGTAGGAGTGGCTGGCCAGGTAGGGATGTGTACATACGAGTGTGTTTTATGTAGAAAAAGAATGAACTACAGCCCTTTGGCATGAGTACTGAAGCTCACAGCTTATAGTCAATGGCAGCTTGAGGTCTCTGGTAAGGAATGCTAAGCAGTAGGAACCATCATAGCAGGAATAACCCAAATGGTCTGAAAGCGGACTTCTGGAGCTGCTGGATTCTTTCTCTCCCGCCTGCCCCCTATCCAAACCTCTACAGTGTGTGCTTTCACAAAGGAGGAGTCAAGCAGTTTCCTTCCTGTTTTACCGCCATAGTTTGTACATGAAGGTAAATGCAAAAATCCCTCATTTGCAGCCTCGATCACATCACACAAATATCCACTTTGCGAGTTAAACTCCAGACCTTCTCAGGGGTGCACCAATCTGTTGAGGCGAATGTATCTCAAATCTGAGAAATGTTATTCAGTCCAGAAACAGAGCTTACTGTCTCAATGCCTGCCTTAGTTCCGACACTGTACACATTACTTTTCATTCCTATAGTGTTTCGGGGTGTATGATTTTCTCTCTCTTTCTCTCCAGACACTGCAGACTAACTACATAATATCGACATGTTTAATTAAAAAAAAAAGCCTCTGCTGCTTATTGAAGGCTCACACACATGAACATTTCAGGCAGTTCAATGACATTTCTAACAGTCAGGTAGTAAAAAAAGTTACTAACCCTTTTCTGACTTTATAAAGCATTTTGTTTTTTAAAAAACACAAAGGTTAGTAATTATGGGTGTCTTATTCATTCCCAGTTTAAGTGTGTCACTTGAACCTGTATGAAAGATGATGAGGGAAAAAAGGATAAGATTTTAAAATAGTTGAGAATAAAAGAGGAAAGCATATTACCAAATTGAACATGATAGCTATGTTTATTGGCAGAAGTGCAGGGTCTTCCTTAGCTGAATTTTGAGAAATATTCCTAGGTCTTTGCAACACGACTCCAGTTTAAAACAAACCAACCCCCCTCCCATGTTTATTGGCATATGCCCAGCTTAAAATATCTTACCACTAACAACTAGATCAATTGTACAGTGGTGTCTCAAAAGGAGGGCTGGAAGGTCAGGGCAGCCATACCTAGTTTCCATTAAGCTGCTGCTGGGGAACTCCACTATGGTCAACTACTGATTTCTCACGGCTTTTGCTTTCTCGCTCTTCATCCTCTTCATCCCGTTCATCATTCCCACTATGGTTTTTACAGTAAAGCCTACAGACAATGGGAAGCCACCAAAAAAATTATTACATATACTTACATACGTATGTGTGTGTGTACAAGGGGTGCAAGGATTGTGGAAGAAACCCAGACAAAAACCCAACACCTGTAATAGAATGTGTCCTTTTCCCCCCACCTATTATCATCAAAAGAATAATGTTAAGTTCAGCATATGGGAGATAATTAAGTTCTATGTTTACAACAGATGAGAACAGGTGTACCTGAATGGCAAAGCTTTTAGCTAAATGGACATATTATGAAGAGGAAATGAAATTATTCTTGTTGAAAATATTCAAGTTCCAGCTCTTCATTTAACATCTATCTACTAAGAAACCACTTAACACACACAAAGACAGCTACATTGAGGAATGCCAATTCCATTTAGACACTAGTACGTTTTCCCCAAATTCACAGGCATTTCTACTTCCAAAGCAGTGATGTAGTCCCCTGCCCCAACATTATGGATTTTTCTCTCTTTCTGGAAAGCTATCAAATGACCTAGATCAATGGAATCAGGCTTACCAAATTATATTTAGTCAACCAAACTAAAAATGTATAGCACATTAACTTTATGTACTGTAGAAATCTCTTAACATTTCCCAAGAGTCAGAAATACTTGAAGTGTGTGTGTGTGTGTGTGTAATTAATAAATGTTTCCTTGCAAGTAAGAGCAGCCTGGAGAAGGAATTAAAGTGATGGATGTGAAAACTCACGGACTAAGTGGCACTCAGTCCAAGAAACAAACAAGCCAGTGCTCAGACACTTAAAACCACTTCCTAGGTAAGTACTAATGTAAGCTTATTATTAGTAAATCAAACTAACATGGTCAAACAAGGAAAGACAAATAAAGGCACTTTATGCAGCAAAACTACCCAAGTCATCTATACTTGCTAGAAGTAGACCATATTTTTTTTTTAGTGAATGCCCCCTTGTGGCCAGCAATTAGGGTCAGGAACAACACCAGTATGTCTAAGTGCTGGGCAAACTGGATAGGCACACCAATCATGGTGAAAGAAGCAGATATATCCCTTTTCAAACACTTTACAGCTAGTGCAGTGACCTGCCAGCCTCTGACAGAGTCTAGCCCTTGCGTTCGCCTTCTTTCTCTCACACATACTCTCACACATAGACAATGAAGGGCACTTACTTGTAAATTCCTCGTGACATATTCTCAATGTATTTTGCTTTGTCTTGAACGCCACAGTGGTAATGGTAAGTCTTGATGCATGCTTTAATTTCACATCCAATTGTAGCACCAGATTGACTACAAAGTGTACACTTCTGTCATAAAACGGGAGAGGGAGGGAGAGAAAAACAAGAGTCAGCTTATGTGAACTGTATTCTGATCCACATCTACCCACTTCACATTCAATTTCGAATTCCCAACGTTACACTCCTGATATCTCTTCCTGACAGACTGCAAACTGTTCATCTATATGAGGACTGAATTACTGCAAGGAAAATACAGAGGAGCCAGTCCTCACAATGTTGTGAAAGAGGCCAAAATGTTTTGCTTTTTTGTCACTTCTGCTCATAAAGCAACAATTTCCAGGGTACCCTCAGTAGGAAAGCAACATTGTTAAAACAGTTTTAAAAGCAAATACCTGCCACTCAGACTTCCAGTTTTGTGCTCTGCATGGTACTTAAAACCAGGGAAAACTAAGTTTAAATTTCTCCTTCACACCACAAAGCTTGTTATGTCAATTTGGTCAGTCACTCTCTCAATCTAGTGGCTGGTGTTTAGAAAAAGACTGAGGAATTGTAGGCAGCCCTCAGCACTTTAGAGGAAAGTCAGGATAAAAATATGAAAGCTTAGGCTCAGACCAGAAGGCCATACCATTCTTTTCCCGCGTTTGATTTCTTGAAGTACAGTTTTAATATCAAAATCACCAAATTCTGCCCTTGACGTTGTTGTCAGTTGTACAGTGCCAGAAGAGAACAACTAGGAAGACAGAAAACACAGAACGTTAGGAGTGTTGAAAACTCCATCTCCATCCACGTGATGTACATGCAATAGGAAGGTGATGGTAAGACACTGAGACAGAACTATGGAGCTCTAGAAAGCCTGACATGATGGCCACTTGCCTGGATGGCTTTAAAAGACGATCAGAAAAATTAACGGAAGGTGGATGAATCCATCAATAGCTACAAAGCATGGTGGCCAGACTAAACCTTGAGGTTCAGAGGCAGGATGCTAATGACTACTTGTTGCTATGAATCAGCAATGGGAAAGCAACTGCTGACTTCCAGGCCTTCTTACACGCTTGGCTAGCCACCATAAAGAACCAGAAGTTAGACTGAGTGAGCCCTGGTCTGATCTAGAAAACTCTTTCTGGTCTAGAGCCTTAGACAAAGGCCTGAATCCTACCGTTAGTCACAATTAAGTGCTAATCTGAAGTCTGAAAGAGAATGCATCTTTTCCCTGCATCATGGGGGACATGACAGTGATGTCAAGCTCAGAATGAGCACTGACTGGGCAAACAGTGTATTGGAAAGCCACTTTTTGAGTTCTACTTGAGGTGGAAGCCCTGTTCACCGATACGAAATTACGAGGTATTAGCTGGCAAAGACACTACATGAGCCTGTTTAATCAAATGTGGGCAGAACCACAGAGCGAGGACAAAACTCTCTTTCTCACCATACACTTGTAATGTGCAGCTGCCTTTTTGGCATTGAATATATGAAGCTTCCCTCTAGCTTCATTTTCTTCTTCACCTGCATGACAGAATCCACATTTAGGTTTTGTATCATTGGGACTGCTTCTGTGAGGTGATCTGTCTCTCTGAAAGAAAAACACTCTTCTAAAATAATAGGCCAAAAACAACATATATGGTTTAATCAGAAGACAACTAAGCATGGCCACTTAGAAACAGAGAATGATGTGCTTATGTGAATTTTTTAAACATACAAACTGCTTACATAAGAACTGCTTTCTACATCGTCTGTGCCATGTGAAGATGTTGACCGAGCATCTTCCGACGGCCCTTTGAGAGTCATTTTTCTGGGCCTTCCTTTACGTCCCCTCTTTTTAGGAGGAGACGCTTCCAACTCGTGTTCGTTTAGACCTTCTTCTAGATCTGCTGGAAGAAAAATTGGAGGAGGGGAAAGAAGCCTGTTCAGAACATTTTTGCCAGGCAGACTCTTGTAAAGTACACAAGTATTGGCACCTCAGAAATGCTGGAGAAAAAGTGAATTCTTCTCACGGTCAGCTTACTGGGCTGTTTCCAGGCACCTTTTTCATCAGCAGAAAAACCTGGCTGAGAGTCAAAGGTGTCCCCCCTGCAACATGTTGCCATACAGAGAGGAAGTTAAACGACTTACGTAAACTCACTTTCCTGTCATGAGGAGGGAAGGGCTGTTATTGCCAACATTCCCCCAAGATCACTTCTCACATTACATCAGAACAAACATGAGATTCCCAAAGCAAACACCCAAGTACTGAAAATAAGTATTTTCCTGCAATACTTAAAAACAGAATAGGGCAGCCTAGCCTACCCAAGTCACCTACCCTGAAACATCAATTCAAAAAGGCAAAGATCTTTTCAATTGGGTGGCCTTTTGGCAAAGGAATGGTTACTGAGGAAGGCACTTTTAATGGGTGGGTGGAACAGAAGAGTGATAGCATCTCTGGGCGCCAGCCTGATCAACCTGAGTCTCTTGCCCCATCCTTTCAGTCTAAACTAATCCTGCAAAGCAGAGCTGTTGCAACCTCCAAACACTCACTCAGCATAAGCTGGGGGAGCTCAGACCTATACAGGACTGAGGAGGCTGAGAGCTGAGGGGCTCAGTTAGCACTTTCTGGTCTAGAGTCTTAGACTAGGGCCTGAATCCTACTGTTAGTCACAAACAGAGCAGAGCCACTGAATCAATGGTATCTACATACATGCTGATTTGTCATTCAACCACTGATTCCATAAGTCTACCCCAGTTAGGACTAAGAAACAGGACTCAAGCAAAATGCTTTATATAGTCCCGTCACCACTGTGATTCTATGATTCTACTTCTTTACAGCTAGTTTACGGAATCTGCAGCCACACGAAGGGGTGATGTCTACTAGCTCTGAAAGAGGATTAGACAAATTCATGACGGGGAGGTGATCTATCAGTGGTGATTCAGTGTATGGCACTGAACAATACATACTGTGGAGTAAAGAACTGAGCAGAGCTATTGCCTTCAAGCCCTACTTAGGGGCTTCCCAAAGGCATCTGGCTGAAAGCTGCAAGAAGGATGGACCTTTGGCCTAACCCAGCAGGGTTTGCTTTTCACGTCCAAGAAAAGCTGACTCAACGAATTATGTGTTTTCTTTTCTTCACCCCCCCCCTTCAGTACCATTATTATATTATGATTCACAATGGAAAGCAAAAGTGTTTGATGTAGAGCTATTTAAAACAGCAAGTGCTGAATAATTATTACCTTCAGAGTTGTGCGGCGCTTTCTTATGTTTTCGACATAATATCCTAGGGACAGATCATTGGAAAGTGAAAAGTCAGCCATGACACAGAATTTTTTCATCTGTTTACAATTTATTCTAATGCATTTGCCACAATTTAAAATGCCATTGTTTGCAATGAACAAAAGTTACATTTTAAAATAAATACTGTATCCTTTCAAAATATTTTTTTAAAGGAGAACTAAAGATGGTAGTTACATGTAAATGCCTTGGGAAGGTTTCTCTCGGATATGAGCTTTATCATGCAATGCACAGTAATAGTGATATGTCTTATGGCAGGTTTTTACATCACAACCAATGGTTGCACCGGGACAATGGCATAACGAGCATTTCTGAAAGAAAGAGGAAAAGAAGACAACACATTAGGGCTTCTGGCTCATTAACAAAGGCAATTAAAAATGAGAGAGATGATCTAACTAATAGAAAGGCAACCCACTGCATTTCAGTGTACTCCATTTTCCTTTTTTTTTGTTTTTGTTTTGTTAGAGTTACATGCCTTGAAGCCATATACAACTTATGGTGACCTTATCCTAGGGTTTCTTGGCAAGATTTCTTCTGGGGAGGCTTGCCGTTGCTTTTCTCAGAAGCTGAGAGAGTGTAACTTGCCCAAGATCACCCAGTGGGTTTACAAGACTGAGCAGGTAGTCCAACGCAGGTCTTCCAGAGACCTACTGCAACACTCAAACCACTACACAATTTTGACTTTCCTCTTCAAGTTGACTCTGATTTAAGGCAACTGCATCCCTTCAGGTTTTCTTGGCAAGACTGCTTCAGAGGAGGCTTGTTATGGCCTTCCTCTGAGGCTGAAAAGATGTGACCTGCCCCAAATCACCCAGTGGGCTTCCTGGTTTCTGGGAGTCCTAGCCCAACACTGAAACTATGACACCATGCTGGCTCCTTTAATTTCTTTTACTGCTGCTTTAAAATCTGAAAAATCAGCTATACTGCATCTAATTCAAGACAGAGAAAAAGCATCTTCAGCCTAAGAGGAGTGAGTATGGACCATGGCTAATCTTTCATCCAGCAGATCGGCAGCTGTACTTGAACCCAATTTAACATTCTGTGTGCCTAAAGACCTGACATAGCATCAGGGTTACAAAACAAGAACTGTGAGCTTATTTCATTTCAGTTCAGCCATGAGTTCACTAGCAAGCTGTATTAGTTTAGGCCAGACATTTCTGACACAGTGCTCCTCAGATGTGTTGGGCTACAGTTTCCATCAAGCACAGGCAGGACAGCCTTTGGTTACTATAATCAAACATATTTGAATGGCACCAGATAAGTCTGGTTCAGATGAACGGTTATCTCCCACCTCTATAAATATGGAAATATCACCTATTGCAAACATTGGTTAGCTAATGCAAGGTATTGTAGATTTTAGTATTTAAGGAAAGGATTTCATTAATACAGAACAACAGCAGCTACATTAAGAGAGCCAAGAAATGGTGAAACAAGAACTTCAAAGGCAGAAATCTTGAGGGATGAATAATTGCCAGAGCACAGCTGAAGCCCATTAAATATATTAATTTATAAACCCAAATAAAACTCTTATTTTTAATGCTGTTTTAAATTCCGACAGCATGTTTAGCTGTCGAATCTCTTTGAACCTGTCTTTTTAATCATCATGAAAAGTATCTGTAGAAGCTCTACTGAAATCAACAGGAATTAACATATCTGATTAAAGTGAAACAAAACAAAACAGATTTGTATACTGCAAAATTAACCCGACTTTCAACATAAACTGATTTATTGAGGAAAAATATTTGGATGCAAAGCTTCTATTTTAAGACGCACGCAAGATACAGGAACTTCACAATACAAAGAATCCTGCAATTAAAGATAGCTGAAAAATTATCACTGATCACAAAAGCAGTATAAAAGGAATAACGCCTCTCTCGTCTGTGTGGCTGCTCTCTACTCATTTGTCCTATTGTTTAATACTGAAGAAAGAAAAGATGTTTTCAAGAAGCACGCAGTTCAGTTAAAGTTATGCCAAATCTTCCTATTTCAGAAACGAGTGTCTTCAGAAACGGGTATAATGACCATTATTCAGGGTACTACAGTAGTACTGCATACAAGCAGGGAAGTTGCAAGACATCCCAAGGGTGAGAGATTAAGAGTGAATATGCTTAAGAAATTCCATTTTCTAAAGTTCAATATTCCACTTTAGTGAGCTGGAAATGCCTACTTACCAGTTTTGTACCTCTTTTTATCTCCTTTTGCACGTCTTCAATGGAAAAGCCCCCAAGACTCTCGTTATCAGAGTGTGAAGATACCAAGGCAGATGAGAAAAGCTAGACATACAAAAGGAACAATGTAGGACTTTACTAAGATAAGGACAGAACCTGAGCTTCTATACTTGACAGTGCATTCTTAGTGCTTACCACTAAATGGAAATATTGAGTAAAAGCAACATGGAATCTTGTCATTCCTTAAAGTCTAGGAAATTTATTATGACATAAGCTTTCATGGGCCAGAATCTAGAATCCACATAATACACGTGTTAGTCACTGAGGCACCACAAGACTCTGGGTTTTGTGGGTTTTTCTTGCTTCATCAAATTAACAAGGGCAGCCCTCTGAAATGATGTATACATTTCACATTCCACTTTAAACTGTGTAATGTGGAGCCCCATCTTATGCATATGTTCACTGAGAAATCAATTCCATAAGTTCAACAGGGTTTTGTTAGAAGTCAGTCTGAACAGGATGAAGTCCAGCTAGAGAAAACACAGGATTAAAAACAGCCAGTAGACATTTGTTCCAAATAAATAATGACTATGTTAATAACCCCTTTGCTGAAGGATGTATGTTTCCTTTCAACATTTCCACAATCTACCTTACTGTGGGGACCAGACTGTTTTACAGTGGTGATTTGGTCATTATTCTATGCATTGCGCTAAGCCCAACAAGATTAAATAAACGTTAAATATAAAGCTAAAAAAAAAGCCATTGCGGAAGGGGCAATTATTAGCACAGAAAAAGTATTAAACATACCTTTCCACCTATCAGTTCCCCACAATTCCCCCCTCCTCTCTGCATTAGTGTTCCATCAAAAAGAAAGTGTTCCACCCATCAGACCAGCTTCCAGCATCCGATGGGGGCACTTACCATACATTTATGATGTGCTGCCACCTTCTGGTTTTCAGAGAGCAAGAGCTGTCCGCACTCGTTATCTTTGTTGGACCTGCAGAACCCACATTTGCGCTGCCTTCCAGGTCCCTTTTTCTGTCCAACTGAGGTTGACATGATTTTTAAGATGGCTTGAAGAATGCCACTTCAGTCCTTGCCAACGCTGCAGAGAACAAAATAGTACAAACAACAGCACTGAGTCTCCTCTCCATTTTGGCAGTGATTTTGCATGCTATATCAAAAGACGACTTTTGAGATTAAGAGATTAAGCATCCAGAGGTGGAATTTGGTGTGTGCATGTCAGGTGAGAGAAAGAGTGTACCATCTCCTTAATAAAACTGCATGCTTCTAAAAGAAGAATTCTAAGAGAAAGGAAGAATCCTCAAAGAACTGAAGATGGAAAAATAAAGACTAAAATACAGACACTGGGACATTGGGGGAACAACTATGTTCCCTACCATCAGTTTTTTTTAAAAAAAGTTGCCTTGAGAATGTCAAAGGCATTGGAAGGTGGGGATGCATTTAAATAATAATAATAAATAAATAAAAGACTCTGAGCAGTAGACTTTTGAACAAAAAGAAAGCCACTTATTTTACATTCGTTTTCAGCATTCAGCTCCCAAGGCAGCTATGCACAATTATTCCAGCAATTACTTTAATGTATAATATACACTAATAACTCATTAACTGAATATAAATGTTTATATAGCCTAAAACAGCACCATCCAATGCACAAGAAAGCTCAGGCCCTGCTGGATCAGACCAAAGATCTATTTTATCCAGGTTCATCCTGTCTCTCATAGTAGCCAATCAGGTGGCTCGAAAAAGGTTTGCAGAAGTATAGAAACATCTAAAAAAAAATCCTTCTTCCTCAAAAATATATGAGTGAGGACTGAGCATGTTCACCAACTGTCAGATGCAGGGACAGGAACAGAAGAAAGCATACTGCCTGGTACCTGATCAAGAGCACTGCAAACTGCAACATTTTGTTGCAGCTCCCACTTGTGAATAGATTCAAGATTAAAATCTACCCAACTGTGAACAACAGATGACTTAATTTGCTCCACAATGTGCACCCGCAGGACAGCCTCAGAATACCAAACCACATCTGAACATGTCCAATGCCAATGTTGCCCTGACAAGTTCAAATGTGACTATCTAGGATCAAGTAGCTCTCCCATTCTTTTCAAATAGGTTATAGGCACAGCAGAACTCCCCAAGTGACCACTGCATTCATCATTGCTATTCTGAGGAAACTCCATATGCAGCAATGATACCACCACAATTTTGCATAAGAGACAGAAGCCACAACATGACATGCAAGAGCCCTTCCATTTATACTTCAAGAGCAGCAGCTGTTTGGACCAGACAACAGAATTAGCCATAAGAGCAAAAAGTATAGTTCCAGGCCATGAAATGCCACAGCAAGGCTATGGAGGCTGAGCCAGTGACCTGCTCTGGGTATCCCACCATTTTGATCATGTGAAAAATGTTGCCTGGAAAACATTCTTCACAACTTCATCCCTAAGTGTGTTCTCTCAAAGAAAAAAAATCCCTACTGGATCACACCAAAGGCCTGTCTTGTCAAGGGTCATCCTGGAGCCAATCAGGTGGCTCCAGGAAGTCTACAAGGAAGGCATGGAAGGAACAACCCTCTCCCCACTGTTGCTCCCCAGCACCTGGTACATGGAGGCTTCTTGTAGCCACCGTGACTAACAGCCTTTGGTATACCCCCCAGGAACTTGTCTAAACAATTTTTGAAAAGTGTGAAGAACTTTTTTGTCTGTCCTCAATCCTTTGCCAATTTCATTAGATGCCCTGAGTCATAGCATTATGACAGATGGAGGGAAACCTCTCCCTCCACAGCCATGTACAGAGGTGGAAACCCTCATGTCTCCTCAGTCATCTTTTTCCAAACGAAAAAAAACTTCCAAACATTATTGTTTCTTTGTAGGGGAGCTACTCCATTAACCCAACCATTTTAGTCGTTTCTAATTCACATTTTCAGCTGAGATGAACTCACCTAGTATATGCACACATCCAAAACCTTCTGCTTCTGGGGTAGTTGGATGGGGAAAATAATGTCTAGGCATCAATATTCAAGTTTTCAACAAGTGAATTGTGAGGCACTTGGGGAGTTTTTCAGTCCTGCTGAACACCACATTTCTCTCACTACAGTATTTTTATTTCACCGTAATATACGTGGTAATTTCTATAAACATTTGTTGGTGTAGCAACAGGATAATTCAACTCAATACCCAAGAATTTGGGTCAGCAGGAGAAATCACAAAGGATTTTTCACTTTGAACAACAAAATGCAAAGTGAAGCAAGAAAAGAATTACAATACCTAGCTTCAAACATTAATATTCCCAGAATGTTTTTTATGAAACTGGTAGCACTTTTTTAAATGTTAAATTTGGTTGACTTGGTTCTTTATTTGACTTCAAAGTGTTAAAATACTAAATCTGCTGGATATCCACAGAAAATATTTTGGTACAGTAGAGGTAAGACAGAGCTTTCTAGAGCTAGGCATCTGACCACTCTTACTTAAAATGTAACTTATTAATAGTTTTTAAAAGTGGGGGAAAGAATCGGTCTTACATAGTGCACTTAGCCATAAAGTATAAGCAACATGGATGATAAGGATCACAAGTTACAATCTTGACAAGTCACTTTGGAAACTAATGTTCCATTCAAGAACCACGTTTCCAATGCATACCAGTCTATAGTCAGAGTATAATGCAGAATGCATTTATTCCTGGGTAGGGGAAGACTTTCAGCAAATCAAATGCCAATGAATTTTTGGCTATGCAAGTATTATTCTTGACATGAATTCATATCACTAGTGTTACAATATGCAGTGAATATAGCTGTCTGTGTGCGCGTATCAATATAAAATCAACCAGGTTTATTGGCAAAAGGACAATAAGAAGAGGTAGACAGGGAACCCAGTCTGTTTCAAACATAATGCCTCTCTGGAACACTTTAGAATCATTCTGTTATTGTTGCTGTTGTTGTTCTGTGCCTTCAAGTCATTTCTGACTTAGGGTAACCCTAAGACAAACCTATCATGGGCTTTCCCTGGCAAGATTTGTTCAGAGGGGGGTTGTCTTTGCCTTCCTCTGAGGCCGAGAGTGTGGCTTGCCTAAAGTCACCCAGTGGGTTTCCATGGCTGAGTGAGGATTTGAACTCTGGTCTCCAGAGTCATAGTGTAATGCTCAAACCATTACACCATGCTGCCTATCTTATCATTTATCAACCCACATTTTTTCTAGCATAAATTTACAACAAAACAAACACTTGCCCAAGGCCAGGATGGCATTTCTTGACCCTCCTCTATATAAAAGGAACAGTTGTCATTCACTCCTGTTGTAGAAAGTGAAGAGCTGCACTTATTTATTTCTGCTGCCTGAAGTGGGATTCTGCCCTCCAGGTCGTTGTGATGTGCAAGGCCTACCTATCACAACAGGCTTTACTGTTGAACATATGCAGATAACTACAAACATTAGTCTATCACTTTATAAGGAAGTGCTGCAACTCAGCAGCAGAACTTTGGATACAAAAGACCCCAGGTTCAGTCTTCAGATAACACCAGGAAAGATTCATATCTGAAACCTTAGAGAGATACAACTGATTAGCAGACAATATTAAACTGGATTGACCAATGGTCTGATTCAGCATAAGGCTACTTCATATGTTCACACACATGGACCTTAACATGGCTGTTCCTGATAAAGAAACTTCAAAAGGATACTGCAGTATGGTCTTTCACCTGTACCTCGATTTGGGAAAAGTTCTTTTTAATCACAGCAGGTGTGTTATTAGCTTACCAAAGTAAGGATGTGCACTATCAACTGTTTGTAGATGGCCATTGCTAGTAACATACTCGCCATTGTCTATACATTTTGCATCTCACTTTCCTGTTACTTCACTGTGTGTAATCCCACCTGCGATGTGTATTTATATCTCTAACACTTCATTTCTCTGAAACACGTTCAGGGGTAGCTGTGTTGGCCATGTAGCAAAACAATTCCAGAATCCACAAAAGAGTGATACTTTATTGGCCAAGCAAACTGCAAAAGACATGATGCAAGCTTTTGAAGCTCTGCTAGTTTCCTCATCAGGTAAAAGATGCTTTTTAAAAAGTGACGGTGCTAGAAGTCACAGGCCTACATGTTGTCTCAGATGTTGCTTTTGCTGATGTTCAGATGAGGGATATCATGCAGACTGTCCCCAGTCTGTACCCAGCTTGTGGGGGCAATTAGCTAACACACATTGGAAGCTGCTTATTGCAGTGGAGATGTGTAAACTGCTATTGCTTAAAACAATTTGTAAGCCCCTCTGATAGCCTTGTGGCTGAAGAGCAGGATATAAATAAATAAATAAATACAAACAAAAACTGAATTCACAAAAAAATGTGTGTTTGTCTTTAAAAGTGTCACAAGACTGATTTTACTGCAACAGATTAATATCAGCACACCTCTATACATGGGAACAGCTTAGTGTAAAAAGTAAAACAAAAACCATCTTTTAAAAATTATTTCATCACTTCAAACATATCTGCTATAAACCAATTTTTTTAAAAAAATACACTGTAAAAACTTCAATACACATACATTTTTGTATAAAAGGCCTCTGACGAGGCTAAAGACAGAAGAAATTCCATGCCACTTTGCAAACTGTAAGAAAAATTTCTCCCAGATAAACTAACTGCAGCAGCACCAAAGATCACAGAATAAAGATTGCAAACCCAGGTTCTCAACTTTGCTCTTGCAGGACTACTCAAGAATCAAGGTAAATATGCATATTTACCAGATCAGGGCCTTGAACATCAGCACATGATCTCTATAAAGGGCTTTTTTCTGATGATCTGATAATCACAAGAATTTCAGCAGAATAAAATGGGTTAAGGAAACCACACCTCCTTTGGTAATAATATTCTAGCTTTCATTTCTCTGTAGCATGGCATTCTTGGTGCAAACAAAGATAAAAATGGGGCCGTTTCTCTGTCATGAATGCCTATTGTGCCTTAAGCCCTGCTTGTGGCCCCTCTGCACTCCACTAAATGGATGATTCCTAAAGGGAGAGGGAGAAGATGAACTCTAAAAAAACCCACACTCAAGGAGCAGACCAGACCTTATTCAGCACCGAAGGAGGCAAAATAGCAGTGATGTCACCTAAGCCAAGGGTAAGGAGGGAAATTCAAGAGCTTGTAGTCATGCTTCATTTAGCTGCTAGAGTCAAGCCACAGCATTGCCATTCTCTACCGAGGATGAGAACTTTTACATTTCATAAAGTCTTAGCATTTTAACGTATTTCATTTCTATACAACAAATGATCCATGTGACAACTATTTTTTTAAAAGGTTAGGTTCAATTTATTTGAAAGAGACCTTTGTGTAACAACACTGACAGGAGTGTTTTACCATTCAAATGGAGGTGCTTTAGGTCTGAAAAAATTGTAAAAACAACTCTACGTGTACTTCTAAACATTTTACTTTGAACAGGAAATATTAAGCTGGTTCTCAGAAATGCAAAACAAATGAAAGAAAATAATTATTCATTATCAAAATAATCAAACAAGCATTTAAAATCTCTTTTCTGAAAAGGCTGGGATTCAAAGTACACAATCTCAATACTATAGTTTTAAAATCCTGTAACAAAATATTATGGATAGAACCCAAACAAAACTTCAGCACTTTGACGTTCCATTTATCAAAGGCCTATTTATTCTGAAACTGCCTTTCTGGATAAAGTCCCCTGCCAAGATGGTTTACAGTAGGCAGTAGCAAGATAAAACCACAAAGAACATGAAAATATCAACACCTGGTCAGCTAAAAATAATAGCAAACAAAACCATTAAAACAGCAAAAGGAGATGAAATAGTTACATAATTACAAACCACTCAAAAGACTAAAGCAGTCTTTAGAAATTGCCTGAAGGCTGACAAAAAGGGGTCCAAATGTACCTCCCATGGGGCCACCACAGGCCCTACCTCTAGCACTTCCATACTAATAGCTCCTGCTAGTGAACCAGAAAGCAAAGCCTTTCTCAGCTGCCAATCTTACACCCCAGGGGTAAGGGGACAACATTACCAACTGGTACTACTCATCATACCAATCGGTTTTCTCCAGGATCAGAAGCAGCATGTCTCTGAATACTGGTTTCCTGGGAAATACTGCTTTCATGACCACTTGGCCCCTACAAAGGTCTATGATCTGATCCAACAAGGCTCCAAGTCCTTATATTACATAATGTTGGAAACCAAATGCCCAGAATGAAAGTGGTCCTATAGCAAGACCACCTCCCTAAATTTCTTGCCCTGTCCTTTTTACAGATTAGATGCACAGCCTCTTAATGGACTACAATTGAAACTAGAAGTGGACGGGAGAATGGGGCCATAGGTATGGGGAGGTGTCCCTCCTTCCGCAGTGACAACTGGCATAGGGTAGAAGTTGGAAGTCCCAGGTGCATGTAATCTAGGCACACTTAGTAGGAAGTAAGCCACACTGATGCCTGTGCTACAGGCAGGCTAAAGCAAAACCCTTTTCTCTCACCCTCAGATCTGCAAGAGAGAGAGAAAATAAAAGCCTACCTTAGAGATCTGTTGCATGGATTACCACGTTACACACATATCTCTGGACATTTCAGAATGTGCTGTATCACTGCATTGAGCTATTACTATATACTGTTAACCAAGATGCCTGTTTTTGTAAAGCCTTATGAAGGCTGCAATCCCATACACACTACAAAGGGATAAACCTCAGTAAGGAGCACTGAGGGCCTTCCTTTGAAAGCAAGCATGTCTAAACCAACTCCGAATACCTTATTTTTCAACTATGCTGGTGCATCTGTGTAATTCAGTATAGCCAGCCCTCTGTATCCACAGACTGTATATCCATGCATTCCATTATCCACAGCTTGAAAATATTCCCCCAAAAATATATTGCAAAAAGCAAACCATGATTATGCCATTTTATATAAGGAGCAACATTTTACTACACCATTGTATATAATGGTACTTGAGCATCCATGGATTTTGGTATCCAAGAGGGGGTCCTGGAACCAAATCCCAGTGGATACCAAGGAGCCACTGCACATCCTTGCTTGGAAAAGAGTCCCCACCAAGCTCAATGTAGATTTCTCTCTCCTATTCTTCCCCTTTCTGTCTCTCTCTCTCTCTCACACACACACACACACGTCTAGCATGTTCTAGTCTGGAGTGTCAGACTAAAGCCAGGGAGACCTCTGTGCAGCCATAATACTCAGCAGCCAGCACTGGACCAGTTACATAAACATGCACACTTACTTTCTCTCTCTCTCTCTCTCTTTTTATCCAACCTACCTCACAAGATTGCTGTAAGGATGAAATTGTGAAGGCAGGAAGGAACGCGCACACTTCACCTTGAGCTCCCTGGAAGCCAGATACCGAATGGGGAAAAAAAGAGAGAAAGAAAAGGCAATTAATCATTATATCTAATTTGTTTGCAGGCCTTAACATATGAGGATTCTGAGATGGAGCACTTGCTGGGAAAAAAAGGATTTCAGGGGCGGGCAGTGGGTAGTAGATGCTTTGTTTGGCAGGCTATCCAGATGACTATAAATCATGAATTTTAAACTGTGTACTGATTGTTTTAAAATGTCTTAGTCTTACTTGTTTCTTTTTAAATTAAGGTTTTTAACTGATTATTATTATTAATATTATGTCAATGTGTTGTTCCCTGCCTTGATCCACAGGGAGAGGCAGGTAAGAAATAAATATATCATTATTATTATTATTCCCCATCTTCCACCCAACCATTAAACTCTATTTTTAACTAATATTATGTGGATCCCTGCGTCAACCTATAGGGAGACACAGGTAAGAAATTTATTATTATTATTATTATTATTATTATTATCATTATTGTTACTACTACTACTGCTGTTATTCCTGTCTCCCACCCCTCCATAAAATCCTAGCATCCAAAGGATGTTCCAGCACACTGGAGGAGGAGGAACCCCTGGAAGGCAAGAAGAAGGGACCAACCTCTAACCTTCACCCCTTCCTTTGAGTGGAAAGGGGGCACCCCTAAAGATACTGAGAGGTGGGCGGGCCTGCCCCCCCTGGACAAAGGGGTACCCCCATAGGTAAGGGGGTGCCCCCAAATCTCTTACCTCTCTTTTACCAGGAGTTCCTCTGCTCTCCATGGAAGGGGGGGTGGGAGAGGAAGGGATTATTATTATTAATATTATTCCACAAAATCCTAACATCCAAAGGATGTCCCAGCACACTGGAGGAGGGGGAACCCCTGGAAGGCAAAGAGAGAAGGGACCGACCTCTAACCTTCACCCCTTCCTTTGAGTGGAAAGGGGACTCCCCTAAAGATACTGGGAGGTGGGTGGTCCTGCCCCCCATGGATAAAGGGGTGCCCCCATAGATAAGGGGGTGCCCCCAAACCTCTTACCTCCCAGTTACCAGGGGTTCCTCCTGCTCTCCATGGAAGGGGGTGGAGGGGGGAAAGGGAAGGAATTATTATCATTATTATTATTATTCCATAAAATCCTAACATCCAAAGGATGTCCCAGCACACTGGAGGAGGAGGAACCCCTGGAAGGCAAAGAGAGAAGAAGGGACCGACCTCTAACCTTCGCCCTCTTCTTTTGAGGGGAAAGGGGGCACTCCTAAAGCTACTGGGAGGTGGCTGGGCCTGCCCCCCATGGATAAAGGGGGTGCCCCCATAGGTAAGAGGGTGTCCCTAAGGGGTGCCCCACAGATAAAGGGGTGCCCCCATGGGTAAGGGGGTGCCCCAGCCTCTTGCCTCCCTGTTTCCAGGGGTTCCTCTGCTCTTCATGGAGGGGGGAGAGGAAGGGAAGGAAGGAGTGGTTTCTATAGCAACCGTGGGTCTTGCCTGAGGGGAGAGAGGCGCGGCGTCGGACTCACCGAGGCGGCTCAGGGCCGGTGAGGGCGGAACGCGCTCCCCTCAGAGATGGACCACGACGGCCGCCGTCGCCTCTCGCTTCAAAAACCCTCCTCACCCGCTCGCTGGGACCTTCCCTTTCATTCGAGGGGCAGGAGAGGGCGGGAGGGAAGGAGAGGACGCTGCGCCGCCGAGCCTGACGTAAGCACGTCCGACGCGCAAAGCGGCGTCCCTACGTCACGCCTCCGGTCGCCCACGCGCCTGGGTTCCCTCCCTCCTTCCCTCCGGCCGTCGACAGCGCATGCGCCAAAACAACCCTCTCTTGTTCAACCGACGAGGCGATAGGCAGAGAGGGAGGGGTGGAACAGAGAGTGCGCACGCGCGCAGAAACAAACACAACGACCGTTGGGGAGAGGAAGCTTTACACGCCCGTCTGCGCCTGCGTGAAAAAGAACGCGAAGAAAAGAAGAAAGGCGGCGCGAGGAAACCCGCGCAGGCGCATTAAAGAAGAAGAAGAAAGAAGGGGGGAGTAGTTTGAAAGGTTCTTAAGGCTACGGAGCATGCGCAGAAGCGGTTTTTTCTATTGTTCGAAGGGGTGGGGCTTACTTCATCCCTAACGGTCGTCGATTTTTAAACTTTTTTTTAAACAGAAATTTCGCTCCTTTGTCTCTTTTTTTGAAAGGTTTACACTTTAGGGTCTTTTTCTAAACGCATTTTAATATGAGAATCATAGATACAGTATTTAATTATTGCAACCAATAGGTCATTTATCATTTAAAGTACAGAATTATGATTTGTAGAAGGAAGTTTACAGAATGTAAGGTTTAGGAAGATAAATACTGTAAAAAGGATGTTGTTAAGCCATTTGTATACAAATGGTCACAAACTCAGTCTAAATTTACTGGTAATATGGATAAGCCAGTATAAGTTAGGTAACTAATTGGAAGTGAAAATACATAAATGTCATAGTTTTAGAGTAAAGGAAGAATAGAGAAAAGTGGTTAATATTCCTAATAATAAAAAATGTAATATTTAAGGTCCGTACAGTACATGAAACGGAAACTGTAACCTTCTTGCAAATATTTAGATTTCCTCTTCTTTTGTTATAACAGAAAACGAAACTGCAATGTTTAATTTCTTTTTTATTTATTTAATATGAAACTATAATTTTTAAAATATAAATAAATAAATAAATAAAGGCATCTGGTTGCAAATGAGGCCTGCAAATGTTTAGATGTTCGTCTCCTGAAAGCCTTGCATTCTTTTTTATTTTATTTATTTATTTATTTATACCCTGCTCTTCAACCACAAGGCTATCAGAGCGGCTTACAAATTGTTTTAAGCAATAGCTATTTACACATCTACACTGCATTAAACAGTTTCCAATGTGTGTTGAACAAAGGATGAATAAAATTGGACCGAACGAACCCCATTAGTATCAGCGAGGAGAGGAGAAATGTCGGAGCCCCATATAGTTATGAAACAATACAGTAGGAACCCCCCCATATCCACTGGGGTTTGGTTCCTGGACTTACCGTGGATAATAGCAAACATCATTGAAAATAATGGGATTTCTGGTTTAAAATGCCATAGTGTTGCCTTGGAGGACCTAGAAAATTATTAGAGAGGGTGCCTCTCTAGGCATTTTCCAGGAAGACTGTGGTATGTGCTCTGTTTTGTGTCCCGAGGGTAGAGAGCCCTGGTGGCTCAGTTGTTTAAATGTCGGTACCGTAGCCATAACGTTGAAAGTTTGATCCCAATCTGGTAACTTCATCCTGAAAAGCAGAAATTCTGCAGACTTTGCTGGCCTGAAGAAGTGCCGATAGGGAAACTGCTTACAGACTTAACCACTTCATTTTTACCCAGCACTTTCTCCAAGAAACTCAAGGCGACAATCGGGCCAATAACCTTGCAGGATAGGTTAGGCTAAGAAACAGGGATTGGTTTCAAAGGGATTTGAACCTGGATTTCCAAGACTCACACTCTTATCTGCAACATCTTACTGGTTACATGAAGTGGTTCTTAACCTTGGGTCCGGGGACCCCCATGGGTCTGCAGTGTCCCCACAGGAGGTCCGCAAAGGCTTGAAAGTTGCTTGGCCTACCTCCATGTGACAGGAGCAAGACAAAGGCTGGCTGGTTTGGCCTGCACATTGCCATTCAATCTGCTACAGCTGCAGACTTGCAGGAAGAGGCAGGAGAAAAGTCTTCCCTCCCCCTCCAGTGCCTCTGAAGGAAGGTTTCATGGATGGTGTAATTGTATTATTATTATTATCAGGCGTTGTTGTTGTTGTTGTTGTAAATCTTGAGTTAAATCTTGGGGGTTTGCAGCAACAGAGGATATTGAAAGGGGGTCCCTGGTAAAGAAAAGGTTAGGAACCACTGGGTTACATGTAAAGTAGACAAAGTCAGCTAACCAGCATTTAACAAGTGGCCAAGAGTTCTGGAAGTTGTAGTCTAACAACATGTGGAGGACCAGTGCTTTAGCTATTGGAAGGGGACTAAAGGAGAACTTTGCCCCACCAATAAGAATTCTGCCTCCACAAAATGAAATTTTCCCTGTCCCCAAATTGCTAAGATATTAAATAACATCCACACCTAGAACTCTTCTATTTGCTGTGTTCTCATTCCCTTGGGAACCTTCTCTGCCCCTTTTCTTTGAAAGCCTAAACTTTATAACTAAACGCTCAACTGAAATTCAAAGTTACTGCAATGCTAGAAATCTAGTGACTGAAGGAAAATTTCATGGGGGAGGAGATTCTTATTGGGGGCAATGCTCTCATTTTGCGCACACACACACCCATGGAAAACCATACTTTGTCCACCCTGATTTCAAAACCACCAGAGCCCTGTTACAGATAGATTTATAAATTAAGAATTAAATAAAAACAGTATCAATAGATCTGGGTTGTCCACCTGTTAACGTTCTTGAGAAGTACAGTCTCAAATGTTGAATTCTTGCAGTTTTCCAGATGTTTGACAAAAACATCCACTATTCTTCTCCATTGGTTATGCTGGCTTGGGGCTGCTGGGACTTGCAATCTAACCAGGGCTGCGGGATTCCCACCCAGACTGTAGACCACAAGTGGGGAGTCTTGGATCCTCCAAATTTTGATGAATGATTGTTCCCACCACGCCTAACTGAGCTGATGGCAAAGGAATTCAACATCTGGAAGGCCAACATCTGCCCTCCACCATCCTTCCGTTCACAGTTTTCTTAGAACCTGTTGCAAATGGTGTAATTGCTGGTAGCTTAAGTGGCTTTTTAAAAAAAGGCTTACATTCGTGGAGGATAGTACGCCCAAATTCAACCTCTATGTGAACAGGCAGTGTCACCCCAGTTCCCTTTTAATACCAGACTAGTGAATGTCAACATAAAAGGCTACTGAAACAAAAGGCTGCTGAAAAGTTCTGTGTAAATCCAAAGTCTGCACATGCTCAAAGCAGCAAAAACTGATGCAATCCATAGAAGCGACTTTTCCCCTTTATATTTCTGTCCTAAAGAGCTAGGCAAGGACTACCCCCTACTGGTTAAGGCTTACAATTACATCTGCTATTGAAAAAATGCACAGTCAATGGACCGTATTGTGAAAAAAGTCCCCCAAACTGTGAAAGAAATCAGATTAGAGAAAGAATGGCAGGTGCTATATTGTTTTCCCCAATAAGAAATATTACTTTTTTTTCTAGTAAGAGTATTTTAATAATATGGTAAAAAGGTGGGGTTTTAAACAAAATTGCTTTGGTGATGTCTCTGATTTTATTTATATGCAAATCCTAGCATGTTAATAATAACTGGTTTGGCCAAAGCTTTATCAATTCACACAATAAACAGTGAGGGATATAAAATGGTGCTTTCAAACTCAGCATCCCATACATGATTCTCTCAATAAGAACTAGATGTCCTTGGCAAAGTGGTTCTCATGTGGAAAATCACTGCCTAGTATTGCAAGCAGATGACATAATAGAGGCCTAAAATGGCTTTAAGACTCACAAGGCTTCTTTGAGACAGATGAAAACCAGAATGTCCCCAAAAGGAAGGCTCTGTCTATGAAGAAAAGAGAAGCCGTTTTGTCATTACAGATGACTGCATTTTTAAAATTTCCTCCCACCTAGACAACAAAGAGAGAAAAGGAGAGGAAGAGAGAATATGCCAAATCATGAAACTGGGATTCACAAACATCTTTTTGAATTCTGTATTTGCATTAAATAAAACAGATTCTCAAAGGCTGACCTAGATCAGATGATGCCTGGCTTGAAAAATGTTTCTTAAGCATTTCTAGAGCTTTAGTGTTGTTAGCATTCATGGCTTTCTCTGTCTCCTGCTCCCTTTTAGTATCCACCAATTCCTTTTCTAGTTTTCTGACTATCATATCATAATACAGTTTCACCTTTTCAACTGCGAACTTATTTTCAAAATCCTGCTGGTTTTTGAGCTTCTTTAACTCTACTTGCAGGCCCTTCTTGTCAAGATCTAAATGCAAGATTTCTTCTCTGGCTTGCTGCAGCTCCTCCTTTAAACTTCTGATTATTTCTGATTTTTCATGTAAATCTTGTTTAAGAGCTTCAATCTTGGAATCCTTTTTGATGTTTTGCCTTTGAATCTGCTCTAGCTGGGCATCCTTACACAGACCTTCTTTCCTGGAATAGCTCAGCTCTTGTTTCACTTGTTCAACTTCTGTCACTTGTTTTTTGCATTTTGCTTTAAGTTCTACCAGTTCTGCCTTTAGAAAGGACAGCTGAAACTTTAAAGAGATGTTTCCTAAATGCTCCTTAGACATCTCTTGCCTTAAAGCTGCAAATTCCTCAGCATTCCAGAGACAATGGCCTTCCACTTCTGCCATGCTTTCTCCAGATTCAGCATCAACATTAGCAGATCTCCAGAAGGCAGAAATTATTTCTGTTTCTTCCTTTAATTCTTTAATTTTTCTTCCTTCTAAATTTGGCTTATCCTCATTTATAATTTGTATGGAAGGGGATCTTTCTCTTTGCATCCCTTGGTCTTCCTGAAGCTTGGCCTTTGCTATATGATACAGTTCTTCTGTTCTCCTTGCTCTCTCCAAATCCATCTTTTCACAAATCAGTGGTTCAGGCTGATGGATTTGACTGAAGAAGTCTTCGTCACTGAAACGAGGGGGAAACAACCTTTCTAGCCAATGCTCATTTGAGTTCTCCATTGTAAATCCTTCCTTTTCTGAAATTAAAAAACAAAATAAAAGTTAACAGCCATGTGTATGTGTATACTAACTGTATATGTATGTATATATGTACAGTATATCTGTTAGTAAGTTTTTAAAAACAATTAAATTCCTACACATCTTCACTTGGATGTAAAACCCTCTGGTTTTATTTTGTAAAAACATTTATAAACCACCTTTCATCGACCAGGGATCCTAAGTACATAAAACGATAGAAGATGGAAAAGTTGATTTTTTTTTGGACTACAACATGGACTCTCTCAGACACAGCTGGGAGATTCTGTGAATTAATGTACAAAAATGTAATATCTCTAAAAATACTGTACATGCTGGCCACAATGCCTGGGGGATTCTGGGAGTTATAGTATGAAGTTTAAAGGCAGCCCCACATAGACTGCATGACAGTAATCCAAATGGAATGCAACAAAAGCATGTGTCACCATGGCCAGATCAGGTGTCTTCAAGAATGGGCACAGGTGGTACACTAGCTTTACATGTACAACAGCAGTCCTGACCACTGGAAAAACCAGGGGTCAATTCACACTACAGAATTATAGCATTATTATTCCACTTTAACTGCTATGGCTCCATCCCATGGAATTCTGGGATTTGCATGGTTGGGAAAAGCATTTAGAATTCTCTGCTATAGAGAGCTCTAGCGCCTCTGGCCAAACTACAAACCCCAAGGATGGAACCATGGCAATGAAAGTAGAATAATAATTCTATAATTCTGTAGTGTGAATGGGTCCCGGGGACTACCGACTTCAAGGCTAAGTCTGTGAGTACATACAAACTTCAAAGCCATGTCTTCAGAAGGTGTCTGACCCCATCCAGCAGAGGCTGGATCCCTGTTCCCAGATTTGCTTTTCGACTGACCAGGAGCACCTCTGTCTTGTCTTGACTAGGGACTTTATCAGCTGAGGCTAAAATTGCACGATCCAGTAGCCTGGATGAGTTCCTGCTATCACACGACGTTGTCATCCTCTAGTGGTCACTATATGCTCCAGCCACCAATAATGTGTCCCTTTTAATTGGTAGGACAAGCCATCAATAGCTATCAATATTGCTGTTTTCACAGTATTGAAAAGCATGCAAAATCACATCCCACTGTAATCACGAGATTATAGCGTGAGTGGGTGGTCCTCTTTCCCCCTCCCCATTCCCAGAGAGAAAACTTCCGGGTGAGAATGTGGAAATGATCTACAGGACACTCTTTTAATGAACGGTCCCATTTTGTTTGCACGTTTTTAGGTTTGTTTAAGTGTTTGTGTTAATTTAGTTTGTTAATTAAGGTTTTTTTTAGAATTTTTAAGTGAACTTGCATCTTCTTGTGAGAACTGCTGAAATCTCGCCCATGCTAAATCACAGAAAATCTTGTTCTTAAAGTACGAGTGGTGGTCATGCAATAATTCTGTGGTGGCAGAATCACGAAATTACAGGAATGTATGATACTTGGTGTAATAATGCTACTATGCTTCTGCTTTCCTCAATAGTATAATTACAGCATTTTTAGATACTAGTCTGATAAAGTCCTAAGCTGCCATTTGCTTACCTTCATGCAATCCATTACTGATCCTAGATACCAGATTGCTATAAGAGGAAGCCAGCTTGGTAGTACATAAGAACATCTACTCTTCCCTGCCCCTTTTTAAAAAAGAAAATGTAAATAAAAATATTTGGTTGGGGTTCTCTATTGTCTTATTGAGTCTTTAACAGTAGAGGAATGCAAGGAAGATGGGTACTGAATCCTCACCCCAGCTGGAACGGATCAGGGACTGGATTGATGGGGCTGAGGTCAGATTAAAAGGCAATGGGGGAGAACTGGCCCAATGTGGTGAAGTGGTTTGAGTGTTGGACTGGTATTCCTGGAGACCAGGGTTTGAATCTCCACTCAGCTATGGAAACCCATTGGATGACCTTGGACAAATCACACTCTCTCAGCCTCAGAGGAAGGCAGTGGCATGCCCCCCCCCAAAAACAAATCTTGCCAAGAAAACCCTGTGATAGGGCTCCTTAGGGTCATTCTAAGCTGGAAACAACATGAAGGCGCACCGCCACAACCCTCTGCATAAGCTTTTATGATTAAAAGTACATTTTAACCATCCTGCTAAATACATGAACATGGGAGGTGTGTGAGGAAAAAATCCACTACTGTTATAACTACATAAGCAACAGTCCTGATGCCATCCATTTAAAGATCCAAAGGAATTTAGTTTTAAAGGAGTCACCCAACTCTGCAACAGACTTAAACACAACTACATCTTCGATAAAGATCACACCGTTCTAGTTGGGTTGTGATTTCTTTCTTTCTTTTGCATACATAGATTCTCATGCATTTCTGTCCTCTAAGGAATTAAAAATAATGTATAGTTCAGAATTCAGTAAAAGACAATGCTAACGGTTGTATTATGCCATCAAGAGGAAAGAAGATAGAGAGAGGGGGGTGGGAGAAAAAACAATTAAAGCCAGCTTAAAGAATCCATACATAGGAATACTGTATAGATATAAATCCAGTTCACATGAAGTTATAGAGAAAATATAAGGCTGAAGAGCGTATGACAATCTAGATCAGTGAATTTCAAGCTACCTGACTGGGGGCCAGATTTTTTTTTCTCCTAGGAATCAGTGCCATATTTATGTGCACTGGTTACAATTGTGTCTTTTCCCCTCTTTCCTGAAAATTTGGCTCTTGGACCGGCACTGGTCCATGGACCATCATTTTGAGAAGCACTGATCTAGAGGGTCTGCTCTAATGCAACCTCAAGGAAGTGCACCTCCCTAGACTTACCTGCTATCCCAGGAGCCTGGCTTTCCTTCCCCAGTTGTTACATCCTAGCTGCAAGAAGAGGATGAGGAGGTGGTGGTACACTAAGGGAGGTGGAGCAGCGGTTGCTAGGGCTTCCATAGCAACCTTGAGGCCTAGGAAAAAAGCTGTGGCCTCCACCTCCTGAGCAGTTGGGAGGGCTTTGCATTCCCGTCATTGTGAAGCCAGCAGCACACATGGGCAAAGCTGCCCAGCCTTCCCTCTGAACAGTGGCTTTGCAAAGCCCAGTTCAGACGGATGGTGTCAGGCCCTCCCAACTCTTCACACAAGGGATTTTGCTAAAGCACAAAATATGGTTCATCATGCTTCTGTATACCCCAAATGTCCCTATCGAGAAAGGATGCAGACCCTTTTGAGACTCCTTCCCACCACTAAAATAAAAACCGTTTCGTCTCCAAGGTGCTGCTACACTCCTTTTCCCACCTTCCCTTCTTTCTGTGCTTCCCACTGTTGTGTCAGATCATGGACCCAATTTATATGCAGTATTTGTTTGCCTTATTTGAGTGAGAAGAGAAGCCTTGTTTAAAGTTTTCCTGAAATTGCTGTTTGAAGGTGACTGTGTCAATCCATGGTTTAACGTTAGGTCTGAACCAGCCTACAGACTTGAAAAATAAAAGTGGTACCAGGGATGGTTGGAGGTCAAAGGCATAACATTGCTAAGCCTAGAAAGAGCTTGGAAATTATTCTATTTTTAAAATAATGTATTTCCAGTTACTTGTGACATTCAGCGGGCACTTCGTTGCTGTCACTGCTTGCAATGTCAGCATCACCCACTATTTTTCACGACTATTTGTTACTCTTATTTACAGTTGTCCCTCCATATTCACAGATTTGACATTCATGGATTTAAGTATTCACGCCTTGAAAATATTCTTTAAAAAAAAATCCTAAAAGCAAACCTTGATTTTGCCATTTTATATAAGGGGCACCATTTTGCTATGCCATTGCATATAATGGGACTTGAGTATTCACAAATTTGGGTATTCATGGGGGGTCCTGGAACCAAACCCCAGCGAATGTGAAGGGACAACTGTATTTTTAACTACTCTTAGGTGGCTAAAAGAATACCATCAGACTTGGAGAAAAAAATCCTTCAAATGACTCTTAACATAGTTTCAAAAGGCTCTTTAAAAGTATCTAGTGATTACTCATTATTATACTAATAATGTGTTGTCATTCCCACTTGTTACATTGCTTTTGAATAGTAACTTTGTCACAAAAAAGTAACTTGTTAGAGGGAACTGGGACTTGTAACCATTTGCTTTAAAACCCTAGGCCTAGAGCAGTTTTCACCCTGCGGATGTGTTGAATTATTATTTTCATCACCCGTAGCCAACTACAGTTGGACTTGGCGGAGGTTCAGTTCCCGGACTTACCACAGATGCCGGAAACCACGGATAATAGCAAACCCTGTTAAAATAAAGGACTTCCAGTAAAAATATACCATAGAGTTCTGTTGGAGGACATAGAAGATGCCTACAGAGGATGCCACTCTAGGCATTTTCCAGTGTGACTCTATGGTATGTATAGCTATTTCATGTCCTGCAGATATTGGTTCTGCAGATACGGGGGTCCAACTGTATGTTGGGATGGTGGGAGTAGGGGTCTGGGATGATGGGAGTGATGGTCCACCACATCTGGAAGGAATTGTGGCCTAGAGTCTAGGCCAGTGGTGAGACTCAAGTGGTCTAGAGCAGCTTTCCCCAATGTGACACCTTCCAGATATGTAGGGAAGGTCTGGAATCCCAGGCCATGGGTTTCACAGTTCTACAGGTGACCCCTGAACAGCGGGGAGAGGAATACCTAGTCTTTTCTTTGGCCAAAGTGTCCCTTCTCGGCTCCCAAGAAGTGCAGTCCAACCACCTTGTCAGAAGTTAAAAATGGAATCTTTTATTTGTCAAAAGTACTACAGTAGGACCCTCGTATCCACAGATTAATTACCCACTGATTCAGTTATCCATGGTTTCAGTTCAGCGCAGCTACCATAGAGTCTTACTCGAAAATGCATCCTCTCTAGCCACTTTCTAGGTCCTCCAAGGCAACTCTATGGCATTTTAAACCAGAAGTCCCATTATTTTCAATGGCGTTCACTATTACCCATGAACTTCACTATCCACATTGGGGCCCGGAACCAATCCCCAGTGGACACGGGTGTCCTACTGTATTTTAAAAGTTCGGACTACAATGGCAAAGTGATGATCAACAGTGCACAGGTTACATGATCTTTCTAAGTTTCATTTGAAAGATTACAAAGGTTCCAAGTTCAGTTCAGTGGTCAGTATTGTTAGAGTAGTTACAATGCAGATGGGAAAAAGAATGGAGGTCACTATGTTGCAGACCCCCTCTTGAGTAGTTATAAGATTCAGTTGGGAAAATAAGAGTATCTTTTGTACTTAATATCAGCACATACCAATTTCCCCACTGAAGTAGGGCAAAGCTGTGACTCACAGATGGTACAATTAATATGGAGAGAATTTAGTTCAATAGTAAATACAGAAGGTGGGTGATTACATTGGGGAGGGGGGTTTCTTAGGCTTGTTAACTCTTTGGATATACTGGAGTCAGTTCTTCTGTGTACACCATCACTCGCAACAAGCAACACATTTTGTTGCACTCTTAGAAGGTGAATAGAAAGTGAATCTGGTCTCTTTGGAGGACACACACAAAGACTTTTTATTAATTTTTAACAGGAACAATATAATCCACAGTGAAAGTAATAAACATTCAGAATTGGAAAAAGAAGAAAAAAGAGACAAAGCACTTTATCACATGTTAGGTTTGTTGCACGATTGCATTGGCTTGTTTGAACTTTCCTTATCACACCATGTCATGACTGTCTCATTGTTGCATTGCATTTCCATCATTATTGGATCACATTTTTTCACTGACAGGAAAATCCCGTTAAGGCCCAAATATTGCTGCTGTTCAACTATTGTTTCTGGTTCCATTAGCTGGGTCCATGTTGCAATATGTCCAAAGACTGGATGATGGCCAGGGTAAATCAAAAGACACTTTTCATCAGTCTCCAATTTTGCTAGTTCTTTATGTCAGAACTATTGCTATTACATTCAGTGATATATGGGAATTATGATTTACAAGTAACATTGGTACAAAAAAAATATTTCTAAGGATTCTGTATGGTCTGGTACAAGAAGAGGTCAATGGGGGTTACACCACACCCTAGTACAATTGTCCCTTCACATTCGCTGGGGTTTAGTTTCAGGACTCCCCGTGAATACCCAAATCTGTGAATGCTCAAGTCCCATTATATGCAATGGCATAGCAAAATGGTGTCCCTTATATAAGATGGCAAAATCAAGGTTTGCTTTTTTGGATTATTATTTTTTAAAGAATATTTTAAAGCCGTGAATGCCAAATCCGTGAATGTGGAGGGTCAACTGTAATGCCACCAGTGGGCAGATGGGGAAACAAGCCAGGGACAAGCCACAGTTTTGAGTTTGGTTTGTCACAACAAGCCAGAGTTTATAAGCCAACAACAAACCATGGCAGCCTGTGGTTAGTTAACAAATCATGGTTTATTAGTAGAAGCAGATTTGCATAACACAAAATTTCAACAAATTTTTAATTGTCGCAAACTACATTATGGCTTGTCATGATGTTTAGGACATGGTCAATGACTCACTTCAGACATAAAAACAAATCATGGTTTGTTGTTAGGAGAATTAACAGAAGTGAGTGTGAGGCTTATATAATTTTTCTCCCATCCTCTTCCCTTCATACATTATGGGAAAAATTGGAATGCTTCTATTTTCCGTTTGCCATCTCATCTAAGTAGTGGAAGCTCTGCAAATTGTAGTTGACTCCTACCCTGGTATCTCTACCTAGAGTGTGGTTTGTCTTTACATAATAATTATGTAAATTGAATCAAGATCTACCATATTATTTAACCATACTTTCCTACTCTCCAGCATTTAGTTTCATACTTTAATATCTCCAGCATTTCACAGACCAGGACATTTGTGACCAAGCAAGATCAGAACGTGGTCAAGATGGTAAAAGTTGTTAAGGAGGAAGAACAGACAAGCTGGGAGCAACTAATGCAATTTGCTTTTGTCTGAGCCTACTGGAAGGGGCAAGCTTCTGCCCCTTTGTCTCCTTCTGCCCTCTCTAAGTTTAGTGCAAACTACTTTTGGAATTTGAATTCTCTTTCTACTTTTGGAATTTGAACTCTGTTTCTAGTAAGCTGAGGAAGAAGGGGAGATATGGGCAGAAGAGAGAGAAACTGGGACATTATAAAAGCAGAAAAAAATAATCATCTTGGGGAGTCATCTGAGCTATTGTACTACAATCGGTTATGGCCTAAATACACTTGTATAGGATATAAAGTACTAGTTATTCTCCCAAGGAGACAAGAATTGACAAACCCTAGTGCTCAGAGGAACAGACTAACAAATGAATGCACTGCTAAGTTTGCTTCTATTTCTCAAAATCTCTTGCTTCTCCATCAGTTGCAAGTACACACATTCAAGATAAAATATAAGTTGCCTGTAACCACAGACTCACTTCCATGCATCCTTTACTAAATTAAAAAGTCAGCTAGTTGTAATGAATCAGATTTTTCTCAAGTTTAAGTTGAACAGATAAGCAGTGCAGAGAGTGTGTGAGTGAAGCTGAAGGTACTACAGTTCTACCTGAGCAAAAAAAGATTAAGTTGTTGATGTAAGATATCAGGTGCATTTCTCTAGGTACATGACTAAGAAACAGAGCTTTTTCAGGTGTAGTTATTTTTTATAAAACAGAAGAGAAGCATATATTATTTTCTTTACATTATTGCAAATATGGCAATAAAATAATTTTCACATAAAGCTTTGGGTGTGTTTAAACATAGTATTTAACCAAAGATGCTAATATCAGATAATATTATTTAGAACATTGGACCAATTCCACAAAATTTTCCAATTCTGCTTTTTTTTCCCTGGAAAACTCATGTCAGCTTAAAAAGACCCTGGATACTTATTCCCAATTGTGGAATAGATCTGCATCCAGTTAATCTTCCCCCGTGCTTTAAACTGATATAAAATTAATGTTTGATTTCTGACACACATTTAAAAAAATGAACCAGTTCTTCTCTCCCTACAAACTTTTGCAAAACAAAATAGTATCTGTTTCTGACCCACCTTTGAGGTCTTTTTTTTTTTTTTAGCGTAGGCCCTTTTCTATATAGAATGTTTTAGGGTGGAAACAAAAGCTTGCACTCTGCCTGACCTTGGAACTCTGGGACCACTGGGGGACCAAAAGACCAGTGACACGAAGGAAAGCTATTGTCCAGTCAAATGAGGCTCCTCAAGAGGCACCAGAAGCTCACAATAAAATGCAGCGGCCTTTGTGTAACCGTCCTGGTGCACCCTTCCCCCACCCTGCCAAAAAAAAAGGACCTCCAAGAAAATCCTTCTTTTCATAGCCATCAGCTCAAGGGAGTATAATGTTCACAGGTACCATTGGAACTGGAGGAATTAAACAGACAGGCCATGACAAATAAGGGCCTTCTAAACTAGTGTGTGAATTTTAATGCTGAATATTTTTCATCTTTGAGAGCCAGCCAGCATGGTGTAATGGTTTGAGTTCTGGACAACAGCTCTGGAGACCAGGGTCTGAATTCCCACTCAGCCACGGAAACCGATTGGGTGACCTTCTGCAAGTCACACTCTTGTGTCCTCAAAGGGAGGGAAAGGTAGAACCCCCACTGAACAAATTGTGCCAAGAAAACCCTGTGATAGGGTCACCATAAGTCAGAAACAACTTGAAGGCATGCAAAAACAAGAAACCACCTTGAGTTCCAGACTAGGAGAAAGACAGGTGGTGGTGGTGATTGTTATTATGCATTCACTAAAGTATATAATTTAATACTAAAATCAGAATTGTCCATGTCCAGAATTGTCCATGCTGCAATAGTGGCTTGGAGCAAGGCAAACACTGCCAGGCACACCTCCAATGTGGACTCCATGTCAGTAATACACAAAGCAATGACTGTCCACGACAATGACCAGGCAGGGAAATGACAGTTGGGAAATTTACACGCGCTAACTTGAATTGCAATGTGCCTGCCCTGTAGTATAAGCCATCCAATGGGAATGCAGATGCACAGGACAAGAAGCGCTATTGGTTCCTGACAATACATGCAGAAATATGTACATTCGTATGCATGACAAGAAGAAAAAAAAGCAGAGTGAACATGGCTGTGTGGCCACAAATAATGTGAAGGTTTGATGAGGCGGACCACCCCCTTGCACCGCAGTGAGTTTGCCAGGAAAAATGTGGGCCTGGTTATGCCGATCTTACCTTGCTGTGCATAGTGTTAACAGGGTCCTCACTGTGGACCAGGAAAATGTGATACCAAGCTGTCTCTCCACCTTCCAGCAGTGTAGACAAGCCCCTCGCTGGGTCTTCTCAGTGGTGGCATAGCATTTTGAAAAGGCCATAGCTTTCCATGCATAAAAATCTACATTAGAGTTGACGCAGAAGACCCAGGAAAGCTCTGCCCTTCAAAGTAGACAATAGTGGACTTGATGCATAAATGATTCACTCAGGACATTATCAGACGAGCGTCTAAAAATGCTGTAATTCTGTGAATGAGGACAGCAGAAACATTGTGGCCTTATTATCACATGTTGCTGTAATCATGTGAAAGGATCACCATGGAATTATTGCATGATGACCACTAGTGCTTTAACAATGGGAGTTTACTTCCGTGATTTAACAAGGGCGAGATTTCGGTGGTTCTCACTAGAAGATGTGAGCACACTTAACACTCCAAAAACATCTTAATTAACAAAGTAAATGAACACACAAGCACCAAAACAAATATTAAAATGTTGAAATTAAATGGGACAGTTCATAAAAAGAGCATCCTGTGCTTTGTTTTCACGTTCTCACACTAAAGTTTTCTCGCTGAGGACAACCCATTCATACTGTAATCTCACAATTACAATGGGACATGGTGTTGCATGCCATCAATAGTGCAAAAAAAATTATTGATGATCTATTGACGGCTTGTCCTGTGAATTAGAAATAACACCTTTTTTTTTTGGCTGGAACACAGGGTAACCATACAAGGACAATGACGTTGTGCAATAGTAGGGCCCATTTGTGCTAGCATGACATCGTAATCCTGTGATTTTTGCTGCTTCTGACAATGTCCTCAGCATCATCTTCTTCCTCTTCTCTTCTTCACTTTATATATAACCTGTATTTTCTCCAAGAATGAGACTCAAGGCAGCTTACAAATTAAAATTATTACAATATAGTTTAAAACATATAAAAAGTCACATTAAAAGACAATATTTTTATGAAATGCTCTCCAAGGAAAGCACACATGGCAACATCTTTTGCTGAGTGTTCATTGGCAAATAAAGATATTTTGCTAGGCTTTTGATTTGATTTTAATGCTTAGATAGTTTTGCAAATGATGTCCTTATTCAGCTTTATTATAATTTGGGGGCATGCATTTCTTTCTACTTCACATTTCATGACTTCTACAATGGCTTCCCTGAGAACCCCTATAAGTCCATCTTTTTCATTTCCTCCAAAATTCCTAGACCCAGCTTTTCTGTGAAGCCTTTGGTGCAATTCAAGTTAGTCCCCTAACAAAGTAAGTGAAATTCCAACAACAACATACTATTTCCCTGATTACTGTTGCCTCTGTTTCCCTTCTTTTCCTCTGTTGCCTACACCAGTACTTTGTAAGCTATCAGATGTGGAGGACCAGAAATTCCACTGCACCTTCCCATGTGCCAGGAACCAGTACCATATCTGTGCCCATTGACTACAATTGTTTCATCCTTTCCTAGAAGTTCTCCAAGGACCAGCAGCTGGTGGCTCAAGGATCAACACCAGTCTATGGACCACCACTTTGAATAGCACTGGTCTGCGTTGTTACCAAGCTGAGCTGTAGAGAGCTTTCAGGTTCTGGAACTGACGGAAGAAGGCAATGTCAACGAACAAACCAAAGCCAGGAAGACACTGGCTCCTAGGTAAGGTTGCCATTGTTGTTGTTGTTGTTGTGTACCTTCAAGTCGTTTCTGACTTACGGTGACCCTAAGGAAAACCTATCATAGGGTTTTCTGAGGTTGAGAATGTGTGACTTGCCCAAGGTCACACAGTGGGTTTTTATGGTTGAATGGGGATTTAAACCCTGGTCTCCAGAGTCATCTAAGTGGATAGCTATATTTGAATAACTAATGTCTATTCGGTTCATCCTTCTTGGGGGCGTGCTATTTTTTACAATTTTGTGGATCTGCATAAGGGCTCTTCCAAAGTTGGGTTGGTTTTTTTTAACTGGTGCATGGAGTACATTTTCTCCTCTGAATTAAAAAAAAAATCTTATATTTAACTGGTGCACTATAGCACTATAACTCTAATCAAAAATAAGAATTAAAAAACAATAAAATAGAGAAAAGGATACTTATGGAAGTTTACCTGGTCTAATTGTTTCATTTCACATGGGCACATTATTAGTTTTGAATAAAATGGTTGGTGATATGTGCTGAACTGCTTGTCTTTTTTGCAGTGTAGGAACTTATCTCTATTCTTTCCATTATTTTGCACATTGTACCAAATTTTCTGTTAATGAAGTAAAGACCAAGAATAATACCACTTTGTTAACTGAGGTAGACCTCTAAAATAATGTAGAGTTTACCTATTAGCCATAGTACTATCCTGAATGCTGTGTTTGTGTCTGCATGTGTGTGTGTGTGCATGCATGTATATTTGGTCCCCTAACTCGCATAGACATGTTCTTTCCTCTCCAATCCCACCATCCAACATTCTTCATTCCTTACAACAAAAGGATGCACTCTGCATGACCTTTGGAGCCTGTGACCACTGGGGAATCAAAAGGGCGGTGACACAAAGGGAAACTATTGTCCGGTGAAATGAACTTCTCCAAGGGGCACCCTGATTCCACAATAAAATCCCTGTTTGCAAGAAAACCTTGGGCATTTCCATGAAAAAAGGAGCGCAAGATAAATAGAAGGTCTGATTCTTAAAGATGCAGAAATGCCTAAGTCCAGGGGTAAACAAAGAACTAAGGGAAGCGAACATTCAGTCTTCTCAAGACCTAGGTTGTGACCCCTCTGGCTTAGGCCTCTTCACAAGTTACCTACCTCAGAATTTCTTCAGGGATGCTTGAAGGAGATGCTCCTTGAGTCTGAAAGAGATTTTGGCTAAAAGTTCCTGGCTTGCACCCGTATCAGCAACTCCTACATTGCTGTTTGTTGGAATCGGTGAACACCTTCACTGATGCAATGCGACCTAAGAGCCACTTCTACTCCTCTTTGACAGCAGAAGGGAAACTACAAACTGGTGCCAAGCATCACGGTCACATGGAGGACCCTCACCTGTGGAGGCCCACCTGATGGCCACATGGGCTATTGATTTATTTTAAAATATTTGTATCCCACCCTTGTATCATGAGAGCACAGGGCAACAAACAGATAAAAGGGTACAGTTGGCCCTGCATATCCACAAGTTCTGCATGCATGGATTCAACCGATATTCAGGAAAAAATAATTGCAAAAAGTAAACTTACTGTTTACCATTTTATCTAAGGAATGCCATTTTACTACACCATTGTATATAACGGGACTGGGGCATCCACGGTATCCATGGAGGGTTCTGGAACCAATCCCCAGTGGATACCAAGAGCCCACTGTATAAACAATCTAGATCAGTGGCTCTTAACCTGGGGTCCAGGGACCTCCATGGGTCTGCAATATCCTCACAGGGGGTCCGCAAAGGCCTGAAGGCTGCATGGCCCACCTCCTCCTGCAATGGAATGGCCATGTGACAGAAGCCAAGGCAAAAGCTGGCTGGTCTGGCCTGCGCATTGCCATTCAATCTGCTCCAGCCACAAACTTGCAGGAACTCATTTGAAATATGGTGCTGGAGAAGAGATCTACAGATACCACAGACTGCTGAAATGACAAATAAATGGATCTTAGAGTAGTGGTTCTTAACCTTTTCTTTACTAGGGATACCCTTTAAATATCTTTTGTTGCCACGGACCCCCAAGACTTAACTCAAGATTTGAAACCATCATCATCATTGTCTACATATATAAGGCTTGAGTATGTACAACAGGCCTGGGTATGTTTCCTCTCCCAGTGTGCTGATTGGCTGCTCAAGAAACACACCGAACCAATCACCACCCACATGCAAATTTCCTCTCCACCTCACAATCCACTCCTGCCACTCCATCTGCATCTCCACCCCCAGCCTCACAAGGGCCCTTCCCTCTTCTCACTCCCTCAGCCATTCACCACCCACATGCAAATTTCCTCTCCACCTCACAATCCACTCCTGCCACTCCATCTGCATCTCCACTCCCAGCCTCACAAGGGCCCCTCCCTCCTCTTAATCCCTCAGCCACTCACCAGTCACGGGCTGCGACGGGAGTGCTGCTGCTGCGACAGGACAGGCCTCCAACCATCCAAAACCCTTCTCCTCAAGTGGCGCTTATTGAAAATGGGTGCTGTGGAACTATGATACAGAGTCACAAGCCACTTCCTTATTGGGAAGGCACAGTCCACTGACATAAGTGGCCCAATTTGCTTGACACACAAAGTGCTGGTTGGGTTCCCGGGGACAAAGATCCCTGCTTCCATGGCGGAGTTTCTAATCATCCTAGCATTGTGGTTTTTCCTGCTCCATCCTATCTCTGCGTCCACAAATCAGCCAGTGTGTCACATGTGCCCTGGAGGAAGATGGAGTAGCAGTTCCTCCTATTATGAAATCGCTGCCCTGGTGGACCGGGAAACGATTTCCACGTGGCAGCCATCCACAGCACCAACCATTTGTGGGAAGCCCAGCTCTGCAAAGCCATCCATAGTCTGAAAAAAGAGGAAAGGCAGGAGAATAACAGCAAATGAGAGTATATATATATATATATATATATATATATTAGCACCCTCACATCCATGAGGGATTGGTTCTGGGTGTGTCCGCTGATGGTGAATTCCGTAGATAATAGTGAACGCCATCCCAGGGGAGCATCCTGTGGGAAAGGGGGGCGAGCTCGCTCCTTCACCCCTTCCCCTTTTTGTCCCTGCCATGCCCTGCTTGGCGGTGAATACAGAGGCAAAGGGGGAAGGGGACAAGGCCAGTTTGCTCCTTCGCCCCCATGATCGCTGCGGCAGCGACAGAAGCCTTCCTGGGGAAGGGACGGGTGAGATAAGATCCCTCCCCCCAATCACCAACCATGGATAATTGAATCCACGATTGATGAATCAGCTGATATGGGGGCGCTACTCTCTCTCTCTCTCTCTCTCTGTGTATATATATATGAATCCATATTTAAAGACATATAGCCAAATGTACATATAAATACACACACATGCACACACAAGCAAACGTAACATACCCGCAGCAATCAGCATTACACAGGATACTGGCTACACATACTGACAACCAATGTGCACAGTTGGTGTGACGTTAAAGCTGTGCACCCAAATGGTAATTTCTAAACAATATTTTTTGGCAACAGATGTGCAGAACTGATATTGCGCGACCCCCCCCAAATCATATATACTTTCTGAGGATCTCCAACTTACTATTGCTTGGCTGAATGGAAGGGAAAAGAGGGTTTTGGGTCTTGTTTGAATCTTGCCAATTATAAGCTACTTTTTCAGAAATGTGGGGTACCCCACCTCCTCCAGTACTCCAACAGCGGTTTGTTGCCGCCTCCGATGCACAGACTACCCTTCTCCAGGGAGCTACCCTGAAGGAACTATAAAGCACAGCAACCTGAAACGGTAGCCGCAGCTCACATAAAACCAAAGTTACGAGGTTCTGCTTATTATGCCTTTTGTAGCCATAACTGGGGAGCTCTGATCCCTAACGCATGGTGTGTGTGTGTTCTTAGCACCTAAAGCTTAACTCTCAGATCCCACACCACAATAGACCCAGAGATAGGGAGAGATTCCCGGGGACAGTCAGTGCCAAGCCCTTGCTCTCTACAATGTAGGTGCGGCTGCCAGGCAAAGACCAAGAGAGAAAAGGGGAGAGGTTCCAACACCATGGTAGCCCTTATGGCTCCACTTGCTTAAATTCATATTCACAAGCACTGAAACAAACAAACAAACAGCCTGCTGGAATCTCTTGCAGTTTTCACTACGTCTGCCCTCCTTAAACTGCATGTGTCAACTCACAAGTCAGGTATACCTGGTGTTGTCCATGTTCTCCACCAATTTTGCTGCCCAAATAGATGGGGGTGCTTTAGAACCCCACTCATTATATTAATATTTTGGGGAATTATGCTTAGCTCAAATGGAATGCTGCAAGAGGTGTGTAACTTTGGGACCTTTTCACCTATGTATACCAGTACTAACTGCAGAGAACTCCAGTTTAAAATGAAATGAAATGGTTTTCATTGGAAAATAACACAGAAAGCAGTCACACACACCACACATGCTCACAAGAACCACAGAAGGCTAGTGAAGAATTTAATGCAGAAAGGTTGGCTAGAGGAATAGATTTGGGAGATAGGTCAATAGTTACCAGTCTGAAGAGGAGCAAAGTATTCAGAGGGTGGCACTGGAAGTCCGATCCAGGGATGTGCCAACAGAGAGAAGGACCGGGTGTTGTCCACAGTGGCACACTTTGCTATTGTTTAGGCTGTGATATTTATAACCCATTCCGTGTCATGGAGGTGCATTTTGGCTACTACAATGGCTAAATGACTCTCCTGCAGGAGTAACAAAGGAGAATGAAACTCCACTGATTGTCTTAGATAGCTGGGAGATTGGAATTGATGGGTTTATGACAACCTCGCATTGTAGGACAGGAGGGGGTTTTGAGGGATATTTCCTGGGAATATGTTGTGTAGGTCACTTGATTGTTTAGGATGTGTGACTCATCATCAAGGGGCCTGAGAAAGGATTAGCTCATACTTCCTTAATAGTGTTGTTTACTAGGAGCTCCACTTAATCCTGGCTTGGGTGTGTTTGCTAGAATATTCCCAAGAGACCTTCCCAGGTCCTTGTGACTTCCGTCTGACCTAGGTTGGATCACCCCAGTCTAACTGACCTCTTCTAAGTGTGCAATATTGCCAATTATGGGATATTATAGGGAAGGGGTAGTAGGGCATGGTAACACCCATCCAATCTGAGCGTAAAGATTTCCAGTGAAGCCAAGTACACTGCCCTCTGAGGTCATGTGATGCACCAATTAACAGCTGTCAACCATTAGCCTGAGGGCCCTTCCTCACTACGCCATTCTCTCTCTGGCTTTTCTTCGCAAACGAAGATTCAGGAAGGACTCATCCCGCGCTTTCTGCAAGTGCGCTGATGACTAAAAAGGCCAATCCGAGATAAACAAGTCCGGTTGCAGAAAGCACAGCAGAAGGTCTTTTTGGGTGATGTTTCCGGGTTGTGATTCTTTCTGCGTTGTCGTTTCTCTTCAAGACTTGTTTATAGCACTATGATCCCATTTCAGCTGCCTTGGTTCAACCCCAAATGGAATACTGGGATTTTCTGATTAGGAAAAGTGTTTAGAATTCTAAGCCAGGTACTAACCTTACCAAACTACAAACCCCAGGAATCCATAGGATGTAAACATTGCAGTTAACATGGAATAATGATGCTATAATTCTATTGCGTGAAAGGGCCGTCTCTGTTCTTCTCATGTACATTCCTTGTTTTGGTTCCTATTCTGCTCCATTTTCTATTAAAGCTCTTCAGGTATCTGGAGATTGCTATCATATCACCTCTCAGTCTTACCTTCTCCAAGAGAAACATACTCAGGGCTCTCAACTGTTCTTCCAAGGGCTTGGTTTCCAGATCTTTTGCCACCTTGCTTTCCTTCCCCTGGACACATCCCAGCTTGTCCATCTCCTTCTTGAACTGTGGTGCCCAGAACTGGACACAGGACTCCATGTGAGGAATGAGAAAAGCTGAACTGGACATTCCCAGCACCAGCTCTATAAATCCTTTCACACCAAAATCATCTCGTGATCATTGAATTTGGCAGGTTCTTTTACTCAGAAGTGATCCATAGGATGGACTATTAATTTCTAGAGCAGTGGTTCTCAACCTGTGGGTCCCCAGATGTTGTTGGACTACAGTTCCCAGGAGCCCTTTAGGTCTCACCTTGACAGCCAGGTGGTCCTCCCAGTCATTAGTGAGGCTATGAGTTCAATCCTACAGCCTCACTAATGACTGGGAGGACCACCTGGCTGTCAAGGTGAGACCTAAAGGGCTCCTAGGAACTGTAGTCTAACAACATCTGGGGACTCACAGGTTGAGAACCACTGTTCTACCACCCAGAGTTTGGAAGAAGTTTGCCTTTGGAGTACAATTCCTAGAACTCCTAGACAGTATGCCTAGTGTTGAGGGAGTTAAATGGCAAAGAATAGGACAAATTCACAGTAACCACATTTTAAGGCACACTACTACCAAGGCAAAAAGAGGGGGAAATTGGTTAAAGTAGTGTTCTAGGATTAATAGCAAAGGGTTGGGAGGGAACAATAAGGGGGTTGTGTTCCCAAATAAGAATCCTCACCCGTTAATAGATTTTCCTCCATACCCCAAATTTCTAGCATTACAGAGTGTGAGGCTGTGAATATTATTCATACCTAGAAGTCTAGTATTTGCTGCATTTGCATTTCCTTGGTAACTTTGCCTCCATACTTGGGATGCCTAAACTGTATCTCTAAATGCTCAATGGAGGTTTTAACTTTATTGCAAAGCTAGAAATTAGCGGCGGCGGGGGGGATTCTTCTTGGAGGGCAATGCCCTCTCTCCTGTAGTTGTATGCATAGAATAGAGATAACAAAAATGGGGTTGTTAAGTTAATAATCACAATTAGAGAACATGGTTTACCTAGGACAGAAGAGACTGTGTATTTGTGAAAGTAACAAGTGTGTGTGAGGGAGGGAGAACATGTGCAGTGGTGAGGTTGGAAGTTTTGCACATTGATTTTATTCACATCTGTGAATCTCTCTACTAGATTATATTGGTCAATTTAAATGTGCTAATCAGGTACATGTAACTTAACTTTTAAATCTCTCTACTAGGTTATATTGGTCAATTTAAATGTGCTAATCAGGTGCATGTAACTTAACTTTTAAATCTCTCTACTAGATTATATTGGTCAATTTAAATGTGCTAATCAGGTGCATGTAACTTAACTTTTAAAACTCAATATGTTAGGTTTTTTTAGTCATACTAAATATATTTCTTTATGCTCTCTTATGCTTTCTGTGCAAACTCTTGAGGAAGAGGCTTCTAAACCTAACCCTTTTCCAAGGAACCATTTTGTAGTTTGGGCTGAAAATGAATTTGGGGGGAGCAGGCAGGGGGGGAATCAATAATGAAATAAGAAAAAGAGAGAGTGAACAATAAAAATTAAAAATCATAGGATAAACTTTATATATATATATATATATATACAAAACAAATCTCTTTAAATATTGAAAGACTAGTTTAACAAAAGCAATTCATTACTAACTTAAAAATTCAGTGTATAAATATCATTTTTTTAATATATAAAAATTGACCCTAACTGTTTGCATCTGTAAATGTCACACAGATCATGCATGCCTCAGTGACATATAAGAATGCCATTCAGTCCTTGAAAGGAAGATGTTTAATCTGTTAACAATGAATTTCGTTTAAATTAATTCAGCAAAACTTTTTCCTTCAGTCAGCATTCAGGATTTATATAAGATATGTTGACCAGGAGTTCAATTTTTCTGGTTCTTTACCTTCTTCTCTCCCCTGAAATCATATGAGAAAGTTTGAAGACATAAAGCCACAACACCTCCTTTTTTTATTTTAAAATTACAAGGTACAATTCTGAATACTCTCAAGGGAAGGAAATAATAGCTAATTCCTCAAACATTGCCTTTATGTTTGAAACCTGTAAGTTTGATTTCTCTTTTAAAAACAACCCCACATTTTCCAGTAGTATTCTACAGCTTCCACTGGTCGTGTTTTACTGTCTTCTTTGACTATAAGATTTAACTGGAGTTGTTCTGAAATTTCCTTCTCCCAACAATGTTCTTATGCCTTTTTCTTTCTGTTTTTGATCTAGCATTTTGGGACCCTTTCCCTTTTAAAGATGCTCAGAAGCCCAGCCTGCATTTCATTCAGACTGATTCTCTTCACAACAACAACAAAGGGTTGAACTATTGGTCTCATTCTTAAAGGAAACAGAAGGGAAGAGCCAAAGGATAAGTTTGCAGGGTGTGTCTCAGAGACAAAAACTAAGCAGAAAAGTAGGAAAAAGATGAATATGGGCATAGGATTTCTTGTGAGCTTGTACAGAACCAACAAATTGATGTTTAATTTCAAAGGAAACTCAACACATTTTAAAAAAATTATTAATAATGTGTTGATGTTGTTATTTTTTTTTAATGCTACACTCACTCTAAATGATCAATTTAAAAATAAAAATTGAGAGAACCTTCTTAGCTTTTTTTCCCCCCTAGCTGCTTTGGGACATAGTGAAATTCACACAAGCAATTGCTTTTGTAGAACATTTTAAAAATGGATGCTCCATGGATGGTTAATTATTTCATCTCTCAGTCTGTAAATTTTCAATTTATGTGTCAAGATAGAGATCAGAAGATAATGGGGGGGGGAAATCCTACACCTTCCAAGCTGATTTTAAAAAATTGACAAATAAAACTTTTATTGATTTTCAAAGCATGATTGATAAATTGTTTAATATATTTATTATTTTCTTTGTGCAGGTCATGAAAGATACACAGAATTATTCCCAACTGCTGAAAGATCTGCATAAACATACTCCACATATAATATCTGTGTTTATACACGGCTGCTGACAAAAATGTATCTCTTTATGGATATTTTTGAAGAGCTAAGAGTTTAAATGTTTTAATTATTTGTTTATTGCAACTGAAGATTTTAAAAGTTGCTTTCTGCTTGCTGTTGAGCAAATCAAGGCAACACTATGATTGTTTGGGTCTTATTATTTGTTTTTTGAAGAAAACATTTTCTTAGCACCAAGCCTGACTTTCTTACAAAGGGAAGGACATGAATGACAAGGGCTTCTGAATGTCAGGTTTTAAATTTGCATTGGATAGATGTTTCCTAAATCTTCCCTAAACGTTTTTGGGTGTTTCGTAAACCTTTCTCATAAGGAAAACCAAAGAACCTGGGGGTGGTGAGCAGGCGTTTAATGCATGATGAAGCAAGAAGGTGATTAATTGATGGGATGTGCAAAATCTAACTCATTTATAGGGAGAGTTCTGAAGAACACAAAAGAGTGTTGCTGCTGGCTTTAGGGAATCAAATTGCTCTTGCAGATGTATCAAGTAACAAAATAGCATTGCTCTCCTTCCTCCCCACCATAGCCCCATAGAGAACCTCCCACCTTGTTCAAGGAATACCCTGCCTTTGGTTGCCTGTAGGCCTCTTTCTCTGACAAATGCACACACACACACACACACACACACTGGAAACACAACAACAGCAGAACTCTTAAACCCCCCCCACTCTTTGTTAAAATGTAGAATAAGTTGGCATTAGGATGTAAAAAAAAAAAAGGAAAAAAAAGAGAGAAATTCAACCATAGTAAATAACATCTGAACAAAAGCTCATTTCTACTGGTGCAAGAAACATAATACTTGTGGGTTTCTATGGGGACAGCAATAGTAACAGTTAAAGGAAGGACATCTTGCAAATGGAAGCTGTTCCTTATGGGAGCAGACTGTTCATTATTGATCAGTTTGGAAAAAAAAATAATTAAAATTATTTAAACATTTTTTATTTTAAAATTTACATTTATTTTTTAAACAAGGCAGCTGTTCTATCAAATTGTCCCTCCGTGCCTACCAAAGATCAACTGCAAACAGCATGCACAGAATGTGGTAAAAATTTCTCCACTATGTATTTATTTATTTGAGCTTGATACAACATAAGATTTCACAAAATTAACATTTGGGTTTAAAATTAATAAAGATAAAACTGTTATAATACCTAGAATTTGGTAAAAATTTGAATTTCATGTTGTTTTATCGAGTTGGCACTCTGCCTCTCGGCCACATGTGCTGAGTCAGGTTTACAAATTACCTCTGATGTGAAAGAGTGTGTGAGATTCTCTTAAATTTCCAACAGGCTTTTCTGTAGATAACATGGGTGTTGTGTTCTGCTTTTTTCCTCCCTTTTACTTGGGAATTTATACTGGTTCTTTCAGTAATTTCCTGACAAGATAATGGAAGTAAAATACTTTGGGACAATGGCCCTGCCGTAACTATTTCCTAAGTAGAATTCTTAATTGGAAGCAGAGGTTTAGATAAAAAAAATATATATGTAAGTGGAAGGAATATCAGGAAGATTCCCAAATACATTGTTTGCCACATGTTTAGGGACAGTGCCTCTGAAGAAATCTAAATTCTTCTGGCCTATTTCTTGTGCAGTGGGCGAATGTCTCAAAAGTTGTGTGTTGGATTCTAGCCATTCAAAAGTAGATTTTTCCCTCTCTTGTTTGGAAGATCAGGAGTGGAGGAGGAAGAGAAAAGGAAAGGTTGAGGGGTCACAAGCTCTTAGCTTTTAGCCCCAGCGTGACCACAATTTTTTTCCCCTAAAAAAGAGGCATGCAGAAATCACGTGTTTTTTGGCTGGGGCTCTGGCAATTCTGAATCCTTTATTATTTGGGGAGGGGGGAAGGGCAAGGGAAGAGAATGTGGGATGGGAAAATGGCTTTTGTTCTGTAGGATTTCTCCATTCCCTGAAATGCCCTAATCCTTTTTTTAAATGTTGATGTCTGAATACAAGGCAAGATTAAAAAATAAATAAATAATAATCTTGCTCTAACAAAAAATACAATAAAAATAATTGGAATGTTTGGAAAGTGTAGGAGTTGGAAGAAAGTAAAACCAGGGACATATTTTGTCTGTGTTGGATTTTGGAGAAACTCTACTGAAGAGATGATAGTCAAGAGTCAAGCTATGCAAATAAGTTGTCCCTCTGTATCCACGGATTTGGTATTCATAGATTTAAGAATTCACGGCTTGAAAATATTATTTAAATAATAATAATTTTTAAAAAATCCTTGATTTTGCCATCTTATATAAGGGACACCTTTTTGCTATGCCATTGCATATAATGGGACTTGAGTATTCATGGATTTTGGTATGCATGGGGGTCCTGGAACCAAACCCCAGCAAATATGAAGGCACAGCTGTAAGATGAAACTGGTATCACAGAATTAGAATTACATAACTAATTCTGGGTTAAACTCCAGTAAACAAAGTGGGACTTAATTTTGAGAAAAGAAGCCTATGCTTTTGGTGTGAGTCCCAAAGGATTGGGAGCTATCACCTTCCACATGAAGATGTGTTTTCTAAGAATTACCCTTTACATTCATCTTAGTTATTTTTTTAAGCATTCCCCCCTGCTCCAGAAGTGCTACAATGTTCAAGTTAGGATCATACTCTTATTGAACCAGTTTATTTTTTTCCCCCAAGGGTCCTCAATAAAGATCTCCTTTGGGACATTGGGAGATACATGAGATATAAATAAAATAAATAAATGAAAATGGCTATTCACATCAGCCTCTCCAATTTGTCTGTGTTTGGGATTGAGGTAGCAACATCTCTTTCAAGTACCTTTGGAAGGAAAGGAGAATTTCTGGATCCACTAGACTTCAGTCCTTAAAACTGCATGGACTCAACCTAGAGTAGGGTTTCTTAACCAACATTCCCACGTTCCTTGGTAAAATTAGTACCCAGCTTGTGGGGGCAATTAGCTAACACACATTGGAAACTGCTTAGCGCCTAGCGTGCTATAAAGCCGTGTAGATGTGTAAAGTGCTATTGCTTAACAATTTGTAAGCCGCTCTGAGAGCCTTTGTGGCTGAAGAGCGGGGTATAAATACTTTAATAAATTTAAAAAATGATTGGAAAAATAAAATAAACGTTTGGGAGGTTTTTTTTTTTTTTTGAGCTGTAAATGTAATTATTCTTATCTAGGATTTTTTTGGAGGGGGGATTAGGAATTTTTTATTGGAATAAGGCCATTCTACTGAAAAATACACCCAACCGAGGTTCCCTGAGACCTGAAAATTATTTCAAGGGTACCTCCAGGGTAAAGAAGTGGAGAAAGGCTGATCTAGATCATAATTACATCATCATTTACTGAAAAAAGTTGAGGATGAGGCTGTTTGAAAGGGCCAGCTTGGATGCTGCTTTGATTTTGAGCAACTGAAAAAGCCAGTAACGGAAACGTTTTGTGACTATTGATAAATGCATTATAATGTTGCATTTGATAATTGTATTTTAATGCCTTTGGGAACATGTGAGGCAAGACACCATTTAGTTCTTTAATATGTTTAAATTTTCATATTTTAATTTACATTGAAATTCTGTACCTTTGTTGTCTGAGGCATTATGTGTATGCTATGTAAATTTAACAAAAGTTAATAAAAAGTTTATAAATGTATATATACAAGTTTTGTGTCTTGAATCAGTCTCTTGGCACATAGCATCCAAATGCAACTTACTTGCCTCTCTAAATAACATTTGCAATAATAATAATAATAATAATAATAATTTTAAAAATAAAAGAAGTCTTGGGGCAATATAGCACCTTTTTTTGCACATTTGTGCAAAAGCTTTCACAGAGAGCTGAAAGACTGGGTAGGATGCTGATGCCAAACTAAAAGCTTAAGTTCCCATAAGAATTTGTTGGGGCCCAGTAACGACTTCCCGTTTGTTTCTCCCTGGAAAGTGAAAATTGCTGGGGAGAACCACCACTATAGAAGTAGGGAGATGTGGTCCAAAGTCATGCAGCGTGCCCTAAGCGATCGAGATGCTCGAGATGTTCATTTTATGCACAGAATTGGAACATCACACACACACACATGCATACCCCCACCAGAGCAATCTCTTCTGCAAAGAAGCCAAAAATGAATAAATACAGAAATCCATGTTCTTGCAAGAGATGCTCATTTCATGCACAGAATCGGAGCATCACACACACACGCACCCCCCCAACAATCTCTCATTTGCAAAGAAGCCAAAAATTAAATAAATACAGTAATCCATGTTCTTGTAAGAGATGCTTATTTCATGCACAGAATGGGAGCATCACACACACACACACACGTACAACCCTCCCCGAACAATCTATCTTCTGCAAAGAAGCCAAAAATGAATAAATACACTAATCCATGTTCTTGCAAGAGATGCTCATTTAATGCACAGAATCTGAGCATCACACACACATGCACTCCCCCGAGCAACCTCTCTTCTGCAAAGAGGCCAACAATGAATAAATACAATAATCCATGTTCTTGCAAGAGATTGCAAAACCCATGTTGTTGCAATCGAGGAGGATGGGTTATCCTGGGCTCCCATTGGCTAAATGAGTCGGGCTTTGCAGCTGCAGGACACAATTAATTATTCTAATTGCGGAGAGGGGGGGGAAGGAACGGATGTGTTCTCTCCTCCTCCTCCTCTTTTTTTGGGGGCTGGTTGGTAAAAGGGGGAGGCCCAGCTTTGGGGAATCACGTGACCCAGTCTTCGCGCCACTTTCGTAAATCTCATTTTTCTCCCCCCCTCTTTGCTCTCGAGTCCAGCCTTTCGCCCGGGACTTCAAAGGTAACACGTTTCTCTTCCTCTCCTTTTTTCTGCAAAAAAACCAAAACAAAAACCAAGAGGTGGGGGTGGAGGAGGAGAAAGAAGGGATGCTCTTTTAAATGTAAAACTTTACTTAAAACTCTCTCTCCCCCCCATCCCTTAACTTGGTTTCTTTCTACACTTTGTTTTCAGTTTGTTTGCAAGTGGCTTTTTTTTGTTGCTGCGCCAGCAAGGCGACCGGGCCCGCGTGCGTGATGCGTGCATGTGTGCAAGGATCCCTTTGTTGCCCGGGTGGATTTGGCCACGAGACTCCCATCGCCTGGAGGAAAAGGAGGAGGGGAGGGTCCTGCCTGGTGCAACTGCTCCTCTTTGTGTGCAAAGCCACCTGTAAGAGTGTGGGTCTTCTTGTGTGCAAAGGGAGGCATGCAACCAGGAGGATGAACCCCAAGCAAATTGGGGAGGGAGGATTTTAAGGGGATCTCTTGATTCTGCCTGGCAGGGGAAAAAACCCCACCTTTTTTTTTTTTTTAAAAAAAGGTTCCTGTTTCCAAACTCACAACGAGGTTGTATGCACCGCTTTGAACTGGTGGGGGGGGCTGGCTTGCAATAACCCACCCGAGATCTTCCCTAAAAACCTCCCACCCCATTGCAAAGACTGAGCAAAGCATAATGTGTTACTTTTTATTTTGCATGGCTCACTTTGCTGCTTTTCTTTTGTCTTGGAGGGGGGAGGGTGGTTGTGATGTTGTTTGCAATGTGGAGAGGGGAGGGAAGAGTTGCAATGGGGACGCCTGCATGTTTTTTTTTTTTTGGAGGTCCCCTTCTTTCTCGCGGTGGGTGCATTTTTCTTGGAGGGGGAAAATCTTTTCTTCTTCCTCCTCTCTGGCCTCTTCATTGCGGCCGCGCGTACACGCGGGGGTGGGTGGGTGGAGGGAAAGCATGCACGCCCCTCTTCGCTCGCTCCAATTTTGCTCGCCCGGAGTTTTGCAAACGAGGTTGCAAATGGAGAGGGAGGTTGGAGGAAAAGCAGCGGCAGGGCTGGCTCTCCAGTGCGCATGGGCGTGCGGGGCATGCTGGGCCTTGTAGTCCTTCTCTCTGCCCCCCTCCCACCCCCTGACCCACCCCCGAGGAGGAGGAGGCGCCCGGGACACGAGGAGCCGGGGCTGCAAGGAGGAGCCGCCGCCCGCGCGTACCCAGCCGGCTTTCCCCGGGCGCTGCTTGGCTTTTTCCCGCCCGGGAGGGGGCTAAGGCGAAGGTTTGCAAGGGGGGGCTTTTGCAAAGTTTTTCTTCCTTTGGAGGGAAGGGGTTGGGGGGAGGAAAGGAGGGGGAGAGGCCGGGCTGGGCCCAGGGGCGAGGGGGCCTCTCCGTTGCTTGCAACCCAGGCATGGAGGGAGACAAAGGGGCCCCTCGCGTGCGCCCTGGCTGGGCTTCTCTTCTCTTCCCTTCCCTTGGGGGGCTTTGGCCAGGGACAGGGCAGCTTTTTCCCCCTCCTCCTCTTGCAATGCAACGAGACTTTTAATTTTTTTTTTAAAAAAAATTTGAGGTTGGGGAAAAAAAAGACTTTTTTAAAGCTGGGAAGTTCCTTTCCTTTCGCCATTGCGCTCTTGCGCGCTGCAAAGTTTGAGCTGGGAGCTTTCTTTTGGTTTGCATTTTTTTTAAAGGGTGGTGGTGCTGGGGGGGGGTCTTTGTCGGTTTAGTGCAATTCATGCACACCCCCTTCGTTCCTTTCCTTTTTTAATTGTCTTTCTTTTTTCCCCCATCCCCAATTCTGGCTTTTCCGTGGGTTCTGAGCGAGTTTTAGGCGTGGGGAGTTGCGCCAGGGGGGTTTGGGAACCGGGAAGGGGGGGACCCCGTTGGAAAAAGGGAGGCAAAGGTGTGTGGGTGGGTCTCCTTTGGCCAGGCCACGCGTGTCCGGGGCTGCCACGAGGGATTGGCGTGGGTTGCGCGTGGGTGGGGAGGAGTGAAAACCTCGAGCTTGGGGGGGGTGGAGGAGAGGAGAGGCCGGGCTTGGCGCGTTTTTGGCACTTTGAATGGAGGACTCGTTTTCCCACAATGCCTTTTGGGCTGCCACCCCCCCCCTTTAAGGAAAAAAAAACCTTTAATCCGAACAGGGGAGGCGTGGACGCGCCTGTGCGCGCGCCCGGCCCTTCTTGCCGCTTCCACGTGGTGGTGGTTGGAAGAAAAAGAAGGGGTGCAAAAAGCCCTTTATTCCAATATCCACCCCCCTCCAGATCTTGCATTTCAATGAATGCACAATTTGAAAAGAAGTTGCCTTTTCTTTTCTTTTTCTCTTTTTTAACAAAAGCATGTTTCCAAAAAAAGTAGATTGGAGGATGGGAAAAGTGCAGGTTTTATTTAACTCATATTTTTCATTGTTTTTCCCTGGTCTGGACTTGTCTTAAAAAACAAACAAACGCAACAACCCAAGTCAGCCCCATCTTTGAAAAAGTGCACCTACTTTTGTCTTTTTTTGCTATTTTCTTTGTGCAGCGAATTATTTGTTTATGTTGATCTCAAATTAGTAATTGCATTAGTAATTTGTTTATGTTGATCTCAAAGTAGTAATTTATTGATGAGGGCGAGGAAGTGAGTTTTTTTTTCCTTTTTTGGTCTGGGGCAGCATAACTGTCTTGGGGTCCCCCCCTTGCTGTTCTTTCTTATTCAAATGTTGGAGGACCTGCATAGAGTTTAAGTGTGAAAACTGGGTATGTTTTGCCATACCCAGAAAAACCACTTTTTCTCATTTCCAGTAACTGGATATTTTTTTAAAAACTTGTTTTCAGAGATGGGGGATCTTTGTCCATAAAATGAGCATCCTGTGTAGACTTGGGTCTCTTGTATATATATTTTTTCCCAGTAGTAGCAGCTGCTATTTGTCCTTGTTGATAAAATAAAAGAGACACATGTAACAATGCTGTAGTAAAACTGGTATGGGATTAATTCTAGCCACCTCCCTTTTGGCCTCATCTTACAACCCCTCCACGCAACTTGAAAATAAAGCAGATGGTCCACTCTGGCTTAGGAAGAGACAAGGCACCCCCTGAGCCTTGAAAACAAGCCAGGGTGGCTTGCCCGGATTTGAATGATCACTCAGTATACTTTTGGGGTGCTTGTGAAATATTTTAAGTAAAAAGTTAAGTTGCTTTGTGAACAAACCTGTCCTCTTAAAATTGGGGAGGAGTGGCAGAAGGTTGGCACCCCCTGCCATTTGGCTCACTGGTGGGTGTGTTCTTCATTTTGGTGGTCTCTTGCATTATAAAACAAGATTGGAACAAGCCCTCCCCCTGCCGTTGTGGGGGTGCAAAGGTTAGGAGATAGACCCTGTTTTATGACTATCTCAGACTTATCTGGAAGGAACAGAGCAAAGCAGTTTGTAAACCTGATAAGTCATTTGTCAGTGTGGACAAGTTCATATATGAAGATGGGCTTTCTCTGATCATCTCAAAACGGCAGCGTATATCATCCAGTCCATACATTTAGATGGCTCTTTTGTTAGGTGTCAGTCCCTGTTCACCCCACGCCTTCAATCACACAAACTTTGGCACAGAATCAGCAACAGTGTTGTTGACCATTTGGTGATTCTTCCTGTAACAATGGACAGAAACAAGGAAGGAGACCATGGGACCAGAGTTGCAGAAAAACCCAAGACTTTGGGCAGGGGGAGGGAGCTGTGTGTGTTGTTTTAAAGTCCTTGGTTTAAGAGAGGGTGTGTTATAAGGTCCTCCTGATGTTTCTGGGGTACACTAGAAAGAGCTGGTGGGAAGGGTGCCCTTTAGAGATCTGCAGGTATACCCCCTGCTGTGAAATGCTTAGTTGTCACTTGGCACTGTACACACTTGGGAACCTGTTTGACCCCACAGCTGGGCACGGAAGCATATTTTAACAAATTGTAAGCAATTAAGATTTTAAGTAGTAAGATTTACTGAAGATTTTAAATCATAAGCCCCAACTGTGTGTAGTTTTCTTACTGTAATTGAGTTCTGATCTGTTACATTTTCTCTCTTCCCTTCCCCCCCCCCCCTTATTTCAGCAGGTACTTCATGAAGTAGAGCAGCCTCAGTCGAGTAAGCCACCTGCCCTGTTTACAGAAAGAAGTGAATGGACCGAGGCCTTCATTTGGCATTTCTGGGTAAAGCCATCAGTGGTGCAAAAGTGCTTATAGTGCAGGTAGTATGTTGGCATCTACTGCAGTGTTGGCACTTCAGTGCCACGATGGCGATGCGTGCGAGATACTGTCTTTCAGGTGAAGCCATGTCAGGGGAAAGCAACTTGGTGTTTGCTCTCTGTCCCCTGTCCCATCTTGTCTCCTGCAAAACAGCTTTCTGTGCTAAGGTGCATCTAGTGCAGTTAGTGAAGTAGCTTAGAATCTACTGCCCTGAATGCTCCTTCTGGCATATGAGGCTGGCGATGGATGAATCTTGGATAACAATGCATTGCCCTGGGGAGGAGGAGAACCAGAGAAAAGCTGTGGAGATCTTCTGTGCTTTGGTACTACTTTTTTTAAAAAAGGAAAACAAATTAAAAAGGAGCAGCTCTGTAGACCTGATGGACAATACTTGGACCTTGCAGGAAAGGTGGGAACAGGCAGAACTTGGAAAAGAACTGGTTTGCACTATAATTCCCAGAGTCCATGCTTGGTCAGGGGACTCTGGGAGATGAAGTAATATAAATAGTGAGTAAAACCAGTAAACATTGCTGACATCTTTTACACATCATACTTTTCCAGATCTATTCATATAACTCTATAGCCAGCGTATCTTGCTTTTCTAACAATATTTTCCTTTAACATGCTGTTCTTTATTGTTCTAATGGCATAGTTAAAATTCGACTTCCCCGTCGTCCAGAGTGGGTTCTGGATACCATTATGAAAGAATACAGACGTTTGTTAAAACTATCTTTCATACCATCACTCCACTTGGTAAAGAAGTTATCATGAGTCAAAATAAATATTAGCTGTCTGGTTTCTCTTCAGATTGTATAAATCCTTCATCGTTTAAAAATAGCTTTAAAAAAGCTAGCTTTCCCAAACTTTGGGAACCCTACCACATTCCTAGTACAGGTTCAGCACTCCTAAATCTGAAATCTGAACACCTCCAAAACTAGATTTTTTTCCCCTGTGAGCCGCCTGCTTCCGCTTTTGAGGCAAGGGCAGCAGCATTTCTGCTGGTTTGTCTCTCAGATCCTCATGAAAATACGGGTCTTCCAAAATCTGAATAAAATATCCACAACCTTTATTAGGCATCATACAACATATACATATAACAATAGGACTTCAAGGCTGAGTAAAATAATAAAAAATATATAACAGTTCTGGTCCTAAGCATTTTGGATAAGGGGTACTCAATGTGTCATCAGAATTTTTGAACAGGAAGATAGGGAATGAGGTTTATCTATACCAGGGGCTCAGTAGTTTTGGAGAACACCAACTCTAATACACGGTGTGTAATCCACACTGAATTCTTTGTTTGTAACTATAAATTGATGGAAATGTTCTGGTTGTATTTTTTTTTTACAGTTTCTTGATTTAAAAAAAAATGGGGATGGAGAATAGTGGGATTGCTATTCCTTACTCCCTCTCCGATCAAAAACCATGGTTGGTAGGATTCTTTTAAAAGATTGTCCTATTTTGTATATATATTAAAGCTAATAGGGTTTGTATGTTTAATGCTTATCAATTAATTGAGAACTTGGTACTGTATATTGAACCTTTTATATCATGGCTATTGTTAGTAATGTGGATGTTCTATAATATCTCTAGTTTTTCATAACCCAACTTGAATTCTGTATGTGTTTGTTCAGATCCAAAGTGCTTAGCTGAAATATACAAAAGGACATAATGTGTTTAGTAACAAATGCTACTAAAACAGAACCAATCAAAATCCTTCAGAAAGGATCACTGTTTCTCCATTCTGCCATTGAAATGGTTCAGGATCTTTTCCATTGCTTTTCAAATATATGGAAATAGAATAAGGATGAAAAATAGGAACAGTTTTTAGGCTGGCAGAACTTAAAACATCTCAGATGCAATTATGAAACAAGTATAGATCGGCCCCCTCCCCAATCCATTTGTGGACTTAATGTTTATAAGTGAAACCGCAGATACTAGCAAACCCTATTAAAATAAAGGACTCCTGGAGTACAAACATACCATAGAGCTGTGTTGGAGGACGTATGTCGAGCGTGACTATGGTATGTGTCCCTATTTTTTTCAGCTGTGGGTAACTGAAACTGCAGATCTTGGTTCTGTAGATACAGGAGGTGACCTGTAAGTGAGAGAAGTTAGTTTTGGGTGCTTGACAGAAATAATTCGGAGAGATTCTCCTTTAAATTCTTAAGGAAAAAGGGACAACTTGAGACCAGTGTTGCTGCCTCCTTTTTCACCCACACTTCTGGGAATTTCAGTTTCCTGGCCCAACTGAAGAACACCAAAGTGAGGATGCTAAGTACTAATACTCATGGATTAGGAAGGCTCAGCATTTAGGACAAGGTGTCCTGGGATCAGATCTTGCATTCTGGGCATAACCTGCTACGTTACACGGTTGTTTGTTGGTTACATAGTTTTTTCTGTTTTTACCCCATTCTAGAAGTCTGAAGTGCCTCTGCTAATGCTTAGTGACTGGCTGCAAGGGCTTGAAGGTAAAATAGGGTCCTGCCCTTTTGGCCTTTGTTCCAACCCACCACTGGCTGAGAACGTCTCTGAAACTGCATTTGCCTCCCATTCTTGGATTAGAACAGGTGTGGCCACATTTGAACCTTTCTTTTTATAGCCCTCTTGGCCTCCCCCCCCTCATTTTTTTGGCCAATTTTTTTTGCTAAATTGCATGAAAATACAAGCTGTTTTGCTCCTACCCAGAACAGAAAAATAGGCTGAAAATCAACTGGAACTCCCAAGTGAAAGCAACTTGTAAGTTGCCATTAATGTGGTGGTGGAGCCCTGCGGGTTGGGGAAAAAAAATAATGCCTCCCCGGATTTAGGATATGAATCTCTGAGTGGTAGTGCTATTCACAGCCTGGTGAGGAGGAGGTTTTCTCCCCTAGTATCTGGTTCTCTGTTGGTCTGGACTAGATGGTTCTATGTGATACCTGGAAAAAGGGCATAAAAAGACAGTCCTTAAAAGTACCAAGGCAGTTGGGTTACATTGCAGAGAGTTTACTACTTCTGGAAGATATCCATGGTTCAGAATGCTGCCTTATCCTATCACAAATGGTTTGTGTACTGTAGAGTTTTTATCCTAGCAGTGGCAAAGTGCTCATAGTGCAGGTAGTTCATGCACCCAAATCTACTGTAATGTGGGCACTTACAGTACTGCTGGATTCTGAGCGTCTTTTTATTAGGGGGTGCTGGTAGAGGGGTGTGTGTATTGCAGGGGGGAGAGATGGGTTCTGCAGGGTAGTGGCTGGGAAAGACTTTGTGCTGATCTACAGTCCGTTTTGCAGGTTTGCATCTCAGCTTGCTGTTGGTCGCTGTGCAAATCCATGCAAAACTGACTGTGGTAGTAGTTGTGAGCGGTAAAAGATCCCCCAAAGTGGCAGGAGGGAAGGGGTTGCTGTCGGGGTGGGGATGGAGATGGTGTGGGGAGAAAGATGTCCATTTCTGTCCCTTAATTTCATAGGCCGTTGAAAGAGAGCTGACTTCTCCCTGGGTTGGGATTTGTTGCATTACTTGTAGGTTCTCTCAACAGTATTGCACTTGTCCCGGCCTGTGGAGGAGAGGAGAGATTCTTCAGCAAGAATGAAAGATTGCTGGCATATAAGATCAGGGTGGTGGTGGTGGTGGGTTGCCCCGTTGGGAAGCTGTGTTTTGCTGTTGTCGGGTGGATCACGATGCAATTTTGATTAGAATAGCAAGACGAAAATTGCACGGTATCCATCTGTAAACCGCAGGACCTTCGTTGCTGACAAAGCACTTGTCAGTACTTTGGAGCTGTGGACAGAAGTGGGGGGAGGTTTCCTTTAGAAAGTACCTGCTTAGTGTTGGAGAGTAACTGAAATGTTAAAGGGGGGGCAGTAATTAATATGCATTGAAAATGGTAGTACTGTGCTTTCTTGTGGTGTTGCAATAAATAAAAATTAAAAATTAAAGCAGATGTGTTGATATTTGGGTGGAAATGTTTTCAGTGGATAACTTTATGTGGGGTTTTGAGGCCTTTCCTGGGAGCTTGTGTAAAGACTTGTGTAAGTGTAGCCCAAGTAACTTACAATTCACAAGAAGATGTACCGTAGGCTCTGTCCTGATACAAGCAGAGTCTACCAGCATTGCTGGCGATTGCTGCTGTACACAAATCACCAACACTATATCACACTGGCTCTAAAAATAAGGCAACCCTTCTTCTAGGGTTTTCTTGAAAAAAATTTTAAGGAATTTTTTCCACCGTTGTCTTCTAAGGCTGAGAGTGTGATTTGCTGAAAGTCATCCAGTGGGTTTCCGTGGCTGCGCTTGGTTTTGAATCCTGTTTTTCCAGAGTCCTTGTCCAGTACTCATTGTTACACCACACTGGCTGTTATTGAATACATAGGAATATTCTGTGACATGGTTGGGGAAGCTTGTGTCCCCCCATGAAGCTGGATCCCATTATTCCTCTGTTGGATGTGCTACCTAGGGCTGACTGCTTTAACAACGTGGTGAGCCTTGGGTGGTGTCAGAAGGAGGGGAAACTGAAATCCCACAATTGGGTAACATCGAGCTAAGGAAGAATTCAGGGAGGCCATCACAGGTTGCTTGATAATCTGTGTTGATTCTTTAGCTCCTTGTCCTGTAATGTCCTAGTAAAAGCATGGTGTGACTACATTCAAAAGGATGTTCTTCCCTTAATTATCACAGGTGGGCCACTGCAGCAGGTCTGGAGGCCAGGTGGCCCTTTTGGGGTCATCTTGGTCCACGTTCATGCTTGTCAAGGAGATTCTTCCTAATGTTTTGGTGCAATCTCTTGTAATTTAAACCCATGGGTTCATGTTATAGTTTATGGAGCAGCAGCAAACAAGCTGGTTCCATCTTCTACCTGACATCTCTTCAGATACTTGAAGATAATTATCATACATTAGTGTGATGTAGTGGTTTGAGTGTTCGGCCATGACTGTAGACCGGGGTTTGGATCCCTGCTTGGCCATGTAAACCTACTGGGTGACCTTGGGCAAGTCACAAACTCTCAGCCTCAGGAAACCCTCTGATAGGGTCACCTTAGGTCATCATAAGTTGGAAACAACTTGAAGGCACACAATGTCATCTCTCAGTCGTCAAACCTAGCCAGCTGCCTAAGTTGTTCCTCACAAGGCTTGTGGTTGCTCCAGGCAATGGTGTTCTTGAGGTGGGGAGCCCATTGTCTTAGATATCTACTCTTGATTAAAACAAAGCAAAATGTTTGGTTTAATCCCTCTTCCCATTACTGATATTCATCAGGGATCTTTACCGAATGTGCACACATGTTCATGCATAACCAGACCCAACACATCAGGGGCTGGGATTGATCCCAGTATGAACTGAACATTGTATACGTAAAGCAGGATTAGACTTGGAGGAAGGGACACCCAAGAATTAAAGATATGATGACACCATAGTGCTGGGCGAAAATAGCGAAGACTTGGAATGATAACGGAAGAAAGTCAAGCAAAGGTAAGCCTAGAGTTGAACATTGAAAACAAAAAATAGCGGCCACAGGTTTACAAAACATTAAAGCAGATGATGAAATGGAAATGGTTCAAGTTTGAACATACCTTGGCTCAGTCATTAATCAGAATGGAGACTGCAGTCAAGAAACCAGAAGAAGACTAGGACTTGCAAAGGCAGCTATGAAGGAAGTAGACAAGATCTTCAAGTGTAAAGATGCATCATTGAATAGAACAGTTAAGATTGTCCTTGCCATCATATTTCCCATTTCTGTGTATGGTTGTGAAAGCTGGACAATGAAAGAAGCTGACCGGAAGAAAATCCAACTCCTTTGAAATGTGCTGGGGGAGAGTTCTACAGATATACTGGACTGCTAAAAAGAAAGTACTGTAATGGATCCTAGAGCAAATCAAGCCTGAAGTCTTCCTAGAAGCCAAGATGACTAAACTGAGGCTGTCGTACTTTGGCCATATCGTGAGAAGATATGAGTCACTAGAAAAAATAGTAATGCTTGGTAAGGTAGAAATTAGGAAAAGAGGAAGACATCCTGGATGGGTGGATTCAATCAAGGAAGCCAGGTCCATGAGTCTGCAAGACCTGAACAGTGCTGTTGAGGATAGGGTGACTTGTAGTTCTTATGGAGTTGCCAGAAGTCAAATATGACTTAACAGCAATTGACAAATGAAGTGAAGCTTCCCAGCCCTGCTTTAGATAGTGGGAGCAGAGCTTTGTATTTGGACATGTGAAGCAGATGTGAGTGTGGTACATGAACTATATGGCCAACTATCTAGTTTACCAAGTAACCTGTTTGGCTGGAGGACTGCGTGCATGTGTTTAAAGCATTCAAAAGTATGTCATTGACCACGAAACCTCCCTATGGTTGTGTTTAGGTCAGTTCTGATATGGGAATGCTTCCGTCAGTGCTGTTTATGCACAATCCTAAATATACACTGGACTGACTATGTGAAGAATGTTGTTGTCCTTGAGCAAGCAGGGATAACCAGCATTGAGGCCATGATATTGAGAACACAGCTGCACTGGGCAGGGCACGTTTCTACGGACTTGTTTATCTCTGATTGGCCTTTTCAGTCATCAGTGCACTTGCAGGAAACGTGGGATGAATCCTTCCTGAATCTTTGTTTGCGAAGAAAAGCCAGAGAGACAGAGAGATGGAAGGTACAAACTATCACTTGCTCGGTTGCAAAGATGCTGGATGCTTCAGTTGTATAAGCTCTGCCTTCTCAATTTAAGGTCTTAAATTTTGTGTTACACTCTTGTGCCTTAAGAAAATTGGTTTAATTTTCCAACTATCATGAAGTTAGAATGTTGAGGAAGAAACAGTCACTCTATGATTGACAATTAGAAATGGGTGGTTTATTTTGTATCTTTGTTATTTAAATATCCTCAATGCTAGGTAAGACAGGTTCCTAGTTGAATACTCAAACCAGTATACAGTTGTCCCTTCATATTTACTGGGGTTTGGTTCCAGGATCCCCCGTGGAAACCAAGATCCGTGAATACTCAAGTCCCATTATATGCAATGGCATAGCAAAATGGTGTCCCTTATGTAAGGTGGCAATATTAAGGTTTGCTTTTTGGATTATTGTTTTTTAAAGAATATTTTCAAGCTGTGAATACTTAAATCCGTGAATGTCAAATCCATGAATCACAGAGGGACAACTGTATTGGCTTATGGCAGATAAAGCTAGTGAAGTCTTAAAAAACTGGCTAAGACACTACCTGTACATGTTTTTATTGCAACAGGCTAAGGTGGCTGCCATTCTCTGTCCAATTGTTGCAAAAAACAGTTGGCACAAAGCATGAAAAAGGCACAAGGAAATATTTCTTTTAAAGAAATTGCATCTCTATTTTTGAAAATTAAAACTTTGGGCATGGAACCTGAAGAAAGCACTCCAATTGAGGATTTGAACTCCTTGCTGTGAAAACCTTGGCCTGACTTTGTAAACAAAAGGTGTAATTGGGTACATTTTGCAAAGTTTAATGCTGAAGATGCTCTATGAATTGGCATTCAAGCATGCTTTTCTTCCTTTCTGCCACATGATGGCAGGCTGCATCTAAAGAACAAAATCACTTTCCCTTTGAACTAAGCTTAATGTTACAATGAAGTCCTCCAATGACTATTTCTTCTATATGTTCCAGGGTAGAAAACCAGATAAAATTAAACATGCTGTTTCCATTCTGTGATGAGAACGAGTGTGGTGAAGTTAGTTATAAAGCTGGACTGGGAACAGCAGCTAAATCCAGCACCAGGCCTAGAATTTATTTTCTGCACCAGGCTTAAGTAGTGGAACAGATGAATAGCAAAAACCTCGAGGCATGGGCAGAGCTCCATTTGCATCATGGAGTGGGTAAAAAAAGCTTCCCAAAAATCATTTAAAGAAGGAACCATCTTGATGTTTGCTTTCTTCATGCTGTAGTTGGTGTGTGTGTCTGTGCTTTCAAGTCATCTGTCGACTTAAGACAACCCCATGATGTTTCATAGGGTTTTGTTAGACAAGGAGTACTTGAAAGTGGTTTTGTCAGTTCCTTCCTCTGAAGTAAAGGCCACAGTGCCTGGTATCCATTGGTGATCTCCCATCCAAGTACTAACTAGAGCTCACCCGGCTTAGCTTCCAAGATCAGACAGAATCTGGTGCCTTTGGGGTATTGGTATAACCTAAATCCTTTGGGAGAAAAACCTCTTGTCATTCTAGGTATGCAAAATATATTCACAAATGTTCTTGTCCTCTATAAGAAAGGGATGCATTGAGACATCCCAAGCCTCAAAGAGTTTTTCTTTTAATGTGGTGCTAATATGGACAGCAGGAGTTGAAAATAATCTCTGCTGGATTTCTGTAATGTTTTTTTTAACACCCCCCCCCAATTGCAGAAATAAATCTCTATTCCACCATTTTCCTAAAAAGCTGCAGGTTCATTGCTAGGGGTACAAATGGTGGTTTCATTAGTCCTCGTGAAATAATTAGGACAGTTTAAACCTTTCTTATTCTCATTGCAGTGAGAAGAGGTAACTAAGTCAGGTTCATATTCTTCAGTTTCAGTGAGAAGTTGAATTCATGTTGTCCGTACTTTCCAACTGTACTGATTTGTCAGGGACCATTCTGATTAATCTTGTGTTATACCACTTTCTGGCTGTTTAAAAAAAAGTCCCCATTTCTCCTCCCACTTTGTCCTCAGCTTACTTCAATTACTGCAAACTGCATTCAAAATGCAAAAGTAGAATCATAGAGTTTGAAGAGACCACAAGGACCATCCAGTCCAACCCCATTCTGCCATGCAGGAATACGCAATCAAAGGATTCCTGACAGATGGTCATCCAGCCTCTGTTTAAACATCTCCAAGGAAGGAGACTCCACCACACTACCAGTCAGTGTATTCTACTGTTAAACAGGTCTTGCTTTCAGAAATTCTTCCTTATGTTTAGGTGGAATCTTTTCCTGTACTTTGCACTTCACCAACTCTGCAGGAGGAGATGAGAGGAGGGGGCAGAATCTTTTCCTTCCCAGCAGGCTGAGGCAACAGCAATCTGCAGCAGCTTCTCTTAGCTTGTCTATCCTTCCACATTAATAACTTTTACTACCTTGATCACATTGTTACTGGGTCACACGTATCCTGGGTTTCATCTGTGAAACGTTGGAGGGTATGTCTCAGGTGAAGAGTCAGTCTGGAGTTTAATGTCAGAGAGTAATGATCAAATGCCCTAAATAAAATCTTGCGTGTGTTTTAACCCTTTGTTCTTGTACTACAGTCCACAGTGTTGTTCCTCCAACCGTGTTATCAGTACACTAGGGTGAATCAACAGTTTTTATGACTACTTCTGCCATGTAGCCATAGAGTTATCCTTTGTGCCCAATGTGGCAGTTTGCAAAGTAAACCCACAATAGTTTCACAAGGGAAAGTCCCCATGACCTTGTCCTCCAAGAATGTGTCATTCCATTAATGAATCTTTGGTTAATTAAGTTATCTACTTCTTAGCTGCTTGATCAGCCACTTGTTTTGGTAGGTTATTTTTGGGTCATGATAGTGGCAGGGGACATATAGAATTCCCTTAGCTGGAAAACTTCCCAAAGCTCAGGTCTCAAAGACACTTGTATATTCAAATATGTACCATGAGGAATTGAGGAAACTGTCCAGATCCAAAGGAACGTGATTAAGGAAACTGCTTGGATTGTATTTGTTAGGGACTTGATTGTCAGTTGTGACTTATGTCAGCTGTCTTGAGTTCCAGGAGAAAAAAATGGGAAAGAATTAAATAGATAATGATTCATATTTTGGCTGGAGAGAGAAGTACAAATGCAGTCTCCCCAAGGCTGGCACCATTTTATCTGCTAGGACAGGGACGGGGCAGATAGCAGCAGGGGGCCTCCATTGACTGGAGATTAACTGGTAATGTCTCTTCCAGTCCAGCAGTAGCCATTGATCATAGAATCATAGAACTGTAGAGTTGGAAGAGACCACAAGGGCCATCCAGTCCAACCTCCTGCCATGCAGGAAATCACGATCAAAGCATCCCTGACAGATGGCCATCCTGTCTCTGTTTAAAGACCTCCAAGGAAGGAGACCCCACCACGCTCCGAGGGCATGTGTTCCACTGCCGAACAGTTCTTACTGTCAGAAGGTTCCTCCTAATGTTGAGGTAGAATCTTGTAAATTCATATTGTAAATTCATATTGTAAAAACAAGAAATATCACTTACTTCAAGTTATATTTGTACATTTTTTCTTACTCTCATGAAGTATTCTCCAAGCCACATGGAAGAAACCAAGGGACTTGTGTTGAGCTGTAAGAAGCCAACAAACCCCAAATCCACACAGGCTACACACAGTCTGTCTTTGCAAAACCTAGCCCTCTAGAGGTATAGAAAACTTTGCACAGCGACTCTCCCAAGTCTCTGCCTTTTCTAGCTCCCTGTATAAAAGCAGCAGCAGGTGTGTATTAATAACACATGATGAAGACAGACAGGCAGTAAACTAATGAGAAATTGGAGAGAAACCCAGTTCTGAAAGAATGAGTGACAACTTATAGCAGCGGTGAGGACTTGCTGAATATATCGAATTTTGAAAAGATGCCAGGAGCGATACAACAGTTGCAATAAAACAGAACTCTCTCGCCTCTATTACTACCATAGCAAAGGGGCTAACAGATAAATATGAGGTATCTGAAGCCCGCTGTGTGTGTGTGGGGAGGTAATAAATCTTTAACCTTTTACAGGTTCCAAACTCTGCTTTGAAAACAAGGCTGATGAAACCTTTATCCCTTTGCAAACTATGCATGGCAATTTCCCCTGGAGAGTCATCTCTCTTCTTTCATCAGGCAAATGGGAACTGACTCATATTTTTTTTCACTGTGGTGCCCTCCTGGGGGAAAGCTTTCACCCAGATGCTGATCTCTAGCTTCCCTAGAAATTCACAGACAGCCACATGGCTGCTGTGGGAAGAATTAACAGGAGCCACTCTGCTACTCTTGCAGTTTTATGAGTGTCCAGTTCTCCAGTGCCCGGGAAACAACTGGTTAGAATCCACACACTGCTGAGTAGTCCAGTCCCGGTCAGTCTCAGTGTCCAGTAGATTGAAGGGAGAAGCAAGAGGGTGGTTGTCAGCTGGTCCAGAAATCATTCAGCAATGCAGTCACTCAGATGAGCAAAGCCAGTCAGTAAATCAGAATCATAAATTGTGCCTATCCAAGGTGTTACCCGAATTGTGTGGGTCGTGGGGAGTCTGTTAGTGTCCAAATCTTAATATGGGGAATTCTAATTAGCTCAAGATGGCAGCCAGAGGCCAGGTAACGGCAGGACCTTTTGACCTGTGTCTGTCTGTCTCTGTGGCTTTTCTTCGCAAAGGAAGATTCAGGAAGGACTCATCCCGTGCTGATGACTAAAGGGGCCAATCCGAGATAAACAAGTCTGGTTGCAGAAAGCACAGCAGAAGGTCTCCTTGGGTGATGTTTCTGGGTTGTGATTCTTTCTGCGTTGTCGTTTCTCTTCTTGTTCAGCGTGAGTTCTCAAATAAGGCTGCAGCATTGTGGATAGTGCGTCTCCATGCCTCCCGATGTGAGGCCAGGGCAGACCACTGTTGGTGATCAATTTGGCCAAGCCTGAGATGTTGTTTCAGGGAGTCCTTGTATCGCTTTTTTGGAGCGCCCATCTTACACTGACCCGTGGCGAGTTCACTGCAGAATACTATTTTGGGGAGGCGATGGTCCTCCATCCTAGAAACATGCCCTGCCCAGCGCAGTGGTGTTCTCAATATCATGGCCTCAGTGCTGGTGATCCCTGCTTGCATACCAGTAGTAATGGGAGACTCCAAGCCAGGGGAGAAAATAAAAATGGGTTTATTAAAAAATAATCAAGGAAACACACACACTCAGGCTTCAAGCAGTCTCACAAGGATAACAAAGAAAGTAGGAAGTATTGGGATAGAGGAATAGAGTTCTGGATGATGGGCTACACTATGCCTGTCTGAGGAGCAGAGATTCATGTGGAAGCTGCAACCCTAGTGACACAGTGATGGAGTTGTGGGAGGAAGGAAATCTGTGCACACTTTGTCTGTCTTTTGGGGTGATATTTCTCTTTGATATTCTCCCTGAAGGGGTGAGTTTGAGTGGAATACAGTGTCTGCTGGAGTTTCCCAAGGTTAAACAATGGATTCTCTGGATGTGTTAATGATCACTAATGGTTGAAACATTAATGATCGCTAATGGTCTCAGGCAAACCTCTTGGTTTTGGGAGAGGTGAAGAAAGACCAGTTTTGCAAGCAAAGAGTGTCTAGCTACCTTGATTGGATTATTGAATGACTCATTTCTATGTACATCCAGGAGAATAAGTCATAGTTAGATTGTGACTCATCTGTGTGTTTCTGTGTGCAAGCACATGACTAAAATTTACTGATCCTCATCCCCATAGACTTATGGTTCTTAGATGCTTTCCCACCTGTAGCACTGATATACTATGCTTTAAGTCAGGGATGGGGAAAGAGTGGTTATTCATATATTGTGGGACCACAACTCCCATCATCCTTCACTATCCTATGTAGCACTGTGCTAGTTCTTCCAGTTAGGGCTGATGGGAGTTGCAGTCTGACAATATTTTTTGGACACACATTCCTCATTGTGGTCTGTTCTTGCCGTGTGCCTTCAAGTCATTTCTGACTTATGGTTCAATCACAGGGATATTTTGACAGGATTTGTTCAGATGGGTTTTGCCCTTGCCTTCCTTGGAGGCTGAGAGTGTATGACTTACACTTGGTCACCCAGTAAATTTCTATGGCCAAGTGGGGATTTGAACCCTAGTCTCCCAATGTTCTTTGCCAACATTTGAACCACTCCACCACAGTGGCTTTGCTCACCAGTGTTTTAAGTTGTGTGTGATCACTCATTGGAGTACCATACATCTATCAGCAATACCTTTATACTGGAGTATACAGGAGTATACTTCTACAGTGGGAAAGAAGAATGGAGAAGAAATGTGTTCAATTCGAATGCAAATCTTAAAGCAAACTTTTCTGATTCCATAGTTTCCAGTCACTATGTGATCTGAAAACTCCATCATGCTTTTGAAATGTGCACTTCTCCAAATTTTGCAATAATACTCAATCAAAAACTACAACTAAAAAAGGCATATATGCCAGGGTGGGAGGAGAACAATGAACACAAAAATGCATTGATTACTCAAGAAAAAAAAACATTTAAAATGTATTATCATAGGGAAACACCTTGTGAAGAATGTATATGTTATGCAAAATTGTATACATAATTACATGCATTAAGGGAAATGCACACCATGGCATATATGAATTTTCATGCAGGTTTTTTTTTTTAAAAAAACAACCAAATGTCTGCACTGTATTGAACTGATTGGAAAAACCTCTCAACATTTGTGACAAGCAAAACCTAAGATTACAAAAATGAGGAAGTGAAGCAAACTGAAATGACAGATTCCTTCATCTCCAAGCAGAGAAGGGTCTATATCTCAGTGCAAGCAGGAAACTTAAAGTGAAATCTCTCGTATCTCTTCAAGTTGGTGCAAACAGAGTTCAAATTGCACTGTGTAACTTGCATTCAATTAAATCAGTGGTGGGGGAGAGGGGGGTTGGAATCTTGTCCTTCCCAGTAGGCTCAGGCAAAAGCAAATTGCTGCAGCCTGTCCTGCCTCCTCTGTTCTTCGTCAATGATATCTCCTGCCATCTTGATCACACTCTGACATTGCTTGGCCATATGTGTCCCAGTTTTCATCTGTGATATGTTGGTGCATATGCTACTGAGGTACAGCCCTTTGTTACCTACCCTGATAGCCCCCATCTTGAAATGTCACATACTTGGCAATATTTAATAGTTTGGCTTGACATGGCCTTCCACATGGTTAGCAGGTAAACTAGGGACCCCTGGACACCAAGGTTGGAGTCATGCATAACCAAGGGAGGGGCCTTTGAAAATTCCCCAAATAAGTAATACTCAGGTCAGAGGATTATACTCAGGTCAGAGTAATACCTCAGAGTATTATGAGGATGAATCATCTACTAATCCCCTCAAAGATAGCAGAGTCCTTGATGCTTGTAAAATGGGTTCTCTCTCTCCCCTTCTCCTCCAACAATAGACCTTGCCTGCTATTCATTTCTAAATACATTACCCATTAACGATGGTTAGCTCTTCCGGAGCACCCTTTGTTCAGTCCTGGGAACCTCCGAGAAACATTGTATTCCACTCAAAATCCCATCCCTTTAGGGGAATTATCACATAAATGTCTCCCTAAAGCCCCAGCCAAGTGTGCACGAATTCTCTGCATTCCAACTCGACATCAGTTCATGTTACCATTGTGTCGTGTGGACCTCTTCAGTGTTGGTTTACTTCTCAGTCTCTGCTCTACAGGATCGGTAGAGTATAACCCATAATCCCATTACTCTATTCCTTTATCCAAATACTTCCTACTATGTTTGATAGCCTTGTGGAATTGCCTGAAGCCCAAGTGTTTGCATGAATGCTGTTAAGACTAATTTCCCATAAGGATAATTTAATTGTACTTTTCGGTGTGGAGCCTCATCAGTCTACATTGGTCAAAAGATCCTGCCATTACCCAGCTTCTTGCTCCCATTTTGAGCTAATTAAATATTCCCCATATTAATTTTGCACATAGTGGGATTCTCATGTACCCCATGCAATTCAGGTAATACCTTCATGTCAGCTGTTGGCCTTTAATATCTTTAATATTAGCTTCCTTTGTCTTCATTCTGTGGAATTAATGGCACAGCAATTCCATGTCTGCTAGCTCCATGTTCCCACCTGGCCTATGAGTTTCCCTAAACATCCAGTTTAGCAGCAGAGATATGCTGGAAAGAGCCAGTGGTAACCAAAGCATTAAAGATCCCCTCAACAACTTCCTACCCATTATAACTATTCTGAACTTCCTATACTACTAGTGCTGGCCAATCACTTTTCAGCCCTGTTCAATATCTGGGTTTCCTCCAAAGCACCATTAATGTTACCACCTGCTTACAAGTAACTTGTCTGGCAAAAGGTAGCCTGCAAATCAGTTGCAGTCACTGGTTTTCTTTCTTTCCTCCCCGCCCCCTCTGCCCTCAAAGGTACAAGTGGTATAATTTACATTTTTCCATAATCTCCTTGCTATTTCAGAGTCTAAATTTCCCAGCAAGAAGTCAAAATCTATAATCATCTACCAGTATGTTGCAAAACAATGACAACAAAAATTATTCCAGTTCGACGAGAGGGGAAGAAGTAAAACAATTTGTGATTAGCAGCTGTGTTCATAGCAATGGCTTCTTCCTGTGGATTCCTGCATAATAGCTACATTTATCCTTTCTCATATTAAAAAAGCCCAGTGTATTTTAGTTAATTGCTACAGTGCTGGAGCTGACACTAGCTTTGAACGATCTCAAGAGTGCAAAGCAGTTGAAACAGTGAAGCTGGGGTTTCCTGTTCAGATTTTGCAATAAGATTTTGGCCAAACTGCAGCAGCTCTCTTCACAGAGCTAAAAGCACCATCCCTGCATTTTATAGACCAAACTACAACACAAAACATGAGTGACAGACCCCAGCAGCCTCTTTCTTTAGAGGAAAATAAATGAAAGGCACTGATTCAAAGAGCCAGCATGGTTGAGTGTTGGAAAAGACTCCAGGGGTTGTAGCCAGCTGCTATGGCTTCATCCTATGGAATTGTGGGATATGTAGTTTGGGAGGAGGTAACACAGAGAGAATTCCAAGTCTCCCTCAACTACAGATCTCAAAATTCCATAGGATGGAACCATTGAATTTAAGCCAATGTAACTGTGCAGTATAGATACACCCCAGAAGACCAGAGTTCAAATTCCTGCTCTGCCCTGGAAACCTATTGGGTGGCTTTGGGCAAGCCACATTCTCTCAGCCTAAGAGGAAGGCAGTGTCAAATCCACCCTGAAGAAATTTGCCCCCCAAAACCCTGGAATAGGAGCATCATAAATCAGAGTCAACACATAATAACAACAACATAAAGGCACATAATAACAACAACTGAGAGGCATAGAGAGATGGTTACACCTCCTCTAAGCTGTTTTTTTTCTTTAAACAAAAGATATAGATGAGTTTTTTAAAATTACAGTCATTTGTATGTAGTTTGGCCCATGGCCACAAACTGGTTAAAAGCAGAGCTTGGAAATGTTTAAAAGCAGAGCTTGGAAATGTTACCTTTTTTAGGGCTGTGACTCCCCAAATCCCAGTGGCCATGTTGTTGTGGAGATTCAGGTAAGTTGCAGACTAAAAATATAACATTTCTAAGCTCTGTTTAAATATAATTGGACGTGGGAAGAAGTATTGTGCCCCCAGGGAAAACTGAACAGGAAATTATTTGCTCTGGTGGCAAGGTGCATATGATAGCTCTAACCAGTGTCATCCCATTTTTTTAAAAGGGTTTTTTTTTTTTTTAGAAAATTACATAGTGTGCCAACCCAATGTACTGCTTCAAAGCAGGAGAGCTCATCTATGCTTTTTACTTTCAAGGTAGCAAACAGCAAGGTTAATCCAATTTCTGCAACTCTGCATCAATGCCTTTCCATGTTCTGATTTTTAGTGCAGTTTTATTGATTTATATACCATGCACACCTCAGTGTACTGCTACAGTGTACGTACATCTGTTGTTGCTAAGGGTGGTAATGCATCCCTGTAATTATCATCATTAATTTCATTATTGGAGACTATAAAAAAAATCTAGGTGACTTATAGTTTCAATGTACAAATGTTAAAAGCAACAAATTGATATATAGTATAAAGCAATATCTTCTCCCAAGAACAAACCTCACTATGTGTAAGTGCTCTAAAAGGCATTGATGTATCTGGAGGTGATCTAGTTGGAGCATTGTTGGTTACCGCCTGAAACAATAAAGTCTGATTCAGTTGGGAAAGGCTGATTTATAGCAATTAGGACTCTTCCAGGCTGCCTAAAGATGGGTGAGTTCCTGCCATCTAGCTCCTTGGGTTTGTTGTTTCATTCTTTTGGGAGCAATTTTTTTGGAACTGCACCACAGTTGTTCCAAAGGCTCTGCTGTCCCAGTTTCTCAGCTACTTTTAAAATGTCCTGGCATCTTTCTTATCTTTCCACTTTCCTCCGTCGTCCTTGGCTTATTTCAGTTGCTGCAAACTGCTCAGCAGGAAAGAGAGAAGAGGAGTGTGCATGCTCTTGGCCTTCTTAAAATCAGTATATAAATACCAAGGTTTCTCTGCTTAAAGTAATTATTTTGTGTGTTCTTCCTCCTTAATGACATTTGCCCCCTTGTCACCTGGCCACACCCTTTTGACCACACTTTGATTTAGTTGGGCTACATGTATCCTGGTGTTAGTATGCCCTACTGCCCCCTCCCCATGGTATCCCATAACTGGAAATATGGGACACTTTTTGGGGTCAAGATTGGCTGAGCCACTGACCTGGGATGTGTCTAGAAATGTAATGGTAAGAAAGCCCAAGTTAGGTTTATGCGGAAAACCCCTTAGTAAACACAGTTGTTATGCGCTAATCCTTCCTTCAAGCCTTGGGAGTTTCATGCAATAATTCAATCAAGTCATTAAGTGACCATTCTTCAATCTATACCCAGCAGAAAGCTTTTCTATACCCCCTACCTGGCCAAACATTAAGAGGTTGCTGCAGAACTTTGGGGATCTTTTCACCTCTGTATACCAGTACTAACTGTAGAGAGCACTCCAGTTAAAGTGAAATAAAGTATTTTTATTTGAAATAACACAGGGGATGCGCTAGCATACAAAACATACATTTTTAATGTGAGAAATGGCTCTCAGTCTCACCTAAAGAAATACTCAGGACCAATCAGATGAAGCAGTCTAATGCAATTTATTTTTACGTGTCTGCAGAGTTGGGTGATTTCTTAAGAGAAAAACACACCCCAGCTAGGCACAGCTACCTTTTTTATATCCTTATTCCAGCTGAAAGTCTCCTTTTTTAATGCCCAGGCCATTGGAAAAGGCCATCAGAAGTTACAGCCTATCCCGAATGCCTAAGTTTTGTAAAGGAATCCCATCCCTGTTTACATGAGTCCATTTCGCCCCCCACCCTTTATTTACCATTTTCCATATAAGGCCTTTTAAAGCACTTCCATTCCCTATCGTGTCTGGCTTCAGCCTTTGAACATGCATAGCTAAGAGACTCAGATATCCTTGCATAGATAAAAATTGTCTGGTCTACTTGAGGATTAAAAGTAGCTATTGTCTAGCTACTTTATAAATGGAGTATTTTGTTTCTTTATCTGCTGAAGCTAAATTTTATTTATCTCTAACATTAAGAACCATATAAGGTTATTGCAAAAAAAAAAAAAAAAAAGGCAGAAAGACTGGAGAGAGAGAAATCTGGGAAATGGGTGAAATTTACCAGTCTTGGAGAAAGGGGTTTTTGTGCAGCGAAGAGACTCAGACCACGCAGAGGGTGGCACAGTGAATCCGGCAGGGTGTCAGTGTTGGTCTGTGGCACACTTAGCTGGGGTCTAGGCTGGGATATTTATACCCTATTTCATATCCTGAAGGGGTACTCCGGTCACGACAAAGTCAGGATGGCTTTCCCATTGGATAGACAAAAGGAATGAAACTGAACCGATAGTTTCAGTTCTGGAAAGACAAAACACTGATGGTTGCCCTCCTCTCGCAGGCTTCCGTTTGAGCTAATAATTTCCCCCATATAATAATAGAGATTTTGGCATCGCAGGTGGGGCTCTAAAGCACCCCCCCCACCTCTTAGGGTAACATTGGTTTCTGTGAAATATTGGAGGGTATGACACAGTAGTGCCAGAGTGACACCCTTGTAACAATTATGTCCTAGCATCAAAAGGGACATAGTCTGTCCATTCCAATTGACATAAATCTTGACTTTTAAAAGTCAGAAACCGGAACCCAACTGTCCAGTAGATTGCTGATATGCTGTTAGGTTAAAAGAGAGCCTGTTAACTTTCCTGGCTGTAATAATTATTCCATATTTCCCAAGCAGATGTTGACATTTTCCTTTGATGTCCTAGAATTAAATGTCAAGTTATTCCTGTTTAGAATGTAACATTTACATTTTTTTCCTCAAGCATTTTAATCTGTAGTTGGGGGTGGGGATTTGGTTAAAAAACATGCCCAGAGAGATGGGCTAGTGGTCACACATATGTATGAGCCCAGGGCCTCTAAGAGCTGGTACTGGGGTTGGAGTAAGCCACACAGTCAGGTCTCCCTCCTCAAATTTAGCAACAGGCACCAAAACCACGCTCTGGGCTGATAAGAAATCACATTTTCATTTGTGATGTCCTGTTTGCTTTTGAACTGTCTAGGCCTGCATTTTCCTCCCTTTCCCATAGTAATGTATGAGAGCAGGAAGGAATGACCAGCTCACATGGAGAGACTCTGAGAAGAATTTAGAGAAGTTCCTTTTTCTGGACCATAACTCCCAGACTTTCCCAGCAACCTTGACCATCCTGGTCACAAATTATTCATTAAAGATGAATATTTCACCTTATATAGGGTTGCTGACTAGGTGATGAATGTTGCTGTCCTTGAGCAACAGGGATCACCAGCATTGAGGCCATGATACTGAGAACACAGCTGCGCTGGGCAGGGCACGTTTCTAGGATGGAGGACCATCGCCTCCCAAAAATAGTACTCTACGGTGAACTCGCCACGGGTCAGCATAAGAGGGCCGCTCCAAAAAGGCGATACAAGGACTCCCTGAAAGAACATCTCAGGCTCGGCCAAATTGACCACCAACAATGGTCCGCCCTGGCCTCATATCAGGAGGCATGGAGATGCACTATCCACAATGCTGCAGCCTTATTTAAGAACTCACGCTGAACAAGTCTTGAAGAGAAACGACAACGCAGAAAGAATCACAAGCCAAAACCATCACCCAAGGAGACCTTCTGCTGTGCTTTCTGCAACCGGACTTGTTTATCTCAGATTGGCCTTTTTATTGCAGAAAGCACGGGATGAGTCCTTCCTGAATCTTCGTTTGCGAAGAAAAGCCAGAGAGAGATACAATTGAGGGCTGTCAGGACTGCTGGTAACACTCCTTTGGAGGTTTCCAGACAGAGATTCGATGGGCATTTGTCAGGGAGGCTTTAGCTATTGATTCCTGCATTGGCAGTGGGTTAGACTAGATGACTGCCAGAGTCCCTTCCAAGTGCACAGTGTTGTTATTCTGCAAAATATGCACTCTCTCCAGCATAGGCTGTCCTCCAAGCCTGGTCTGAATGCCATGCAAACAGGCATGGTGTACCATCTGGACCAAATGCTCTTTCATACTGATGTACCGGAGGAGAGTTGGAATGCTGTCCCAGATCTTTTGCCAACCCTACTCTGTCCATTCAGTTTGTAAATCCATTTTCCGGTTGTACATGTAGCTAATTTGGCAGTACTCCCCCATTGCCCCCCAGCAAGTTTTGGGATATATCTCTGGCAGCAGGTCTTTAGAACTAGCAGGAATCATAGAAATCCAACCCTTTGTTTTTGTAAGTGATCTCTTAATACTCTGGGAAGTAGTGTCCAGTTAAAAAAAAAATTACCCTCAGCTGGAAATAACCCAAAGCATTTGGGTTAGCAACAGCTCTTAGCATCGCATATGGTTGCTTCAAAAAAAGTATAAAAATGGGAAATGTTCATTAAGATGTTTTGTCTCTGCATACAAAGAAGGAAAACTACAGCAGAGAAATGGGAATCTTAAGTCTGCCTGCATCCATCAAATATGGAGGTGTGTTTTTAACATTTGGCCCTCCAGATGTGCCTGGACTGCAACTCCCAACACAGCTAGGCAGCTTAACCTTGATTTTAGCATTTTATATAAGGGTCACCATTTTACTACGCCATTGTATATAATGGGACTTGAGTATCCATGGATTTTGGTATCCACGGTGTGTGTGTGTCCTGGAACTGTATTTAATTTTTTCTGTTCACCAAGACATTAGCACACATATCTGGCCTGATGATGGATATACAATCATAGAATAATAGAGTTGGAAGAGACCACAAGGTCCATCTAGTCCAACCCCCTGGCTGTATCTGGCTGTGATATCACATCTAAGCAAAAAGGATAAAGAACTTCAAAAAGTGTGTGTGTGTGTGTAGTAAAAGGAGTAAAGGTATTGCACATCAATAGCTGGTGGCAGAAAAGTAACTTTTCTAAGCTCTGCTTTCACTCCTTCTTCAGCCTACTTGACAACCCTGCCAGCACAGCCTTGTCTTCTCATGGCCAGAGTTAATTTCAGAAGCATCACACGTGCATCCAAAAAGTTGAGATAGGACTTTTAACCTCTTGACAATTTTAACTGCTTTCCTTCTCAATGCATTTTACTCTTTTTAATCTGGTGGTCAAACTCCTCACTTTGTCATTCATAGCTGGCCGGTTTCTCTTGCGGAGGTACTTCCCTGAAGTTGCTGGGTTATGGCTTTGCAAAGGCCATCCGCTTAATGCTCTGATCTCACTTGACATATTCCTGAGGTGGGACTGGCTATAAATGACCCACTGCTAGACTGTATCTGCTTTATGGGGTAGAGAATCCCTTCCCGTCAAAACCGGCTTTGCAATATCCTTGTAACATTTAAAGAGAAGTGAAATATACACCTCAGGCATTAAAAAAAAAATACCGTAAGTACAAGCCAAAACAGGCCATGTTTACCCACAGCTGTAAATCAACCCATAAATTTGATGTGGAGTGTAGGCTTAATATATGAGACTGGGGGGGGGGAATATTCGCCCTTCAGTGTCTCTCCTTCCCCCCATTTCAAACCTAACACTTGGCACCCATTATTGGGGCATTTTAGTAATTTTTGATTCTGAATTTAATCATCTTGCAGGGCTCCATTTGAGACTTAATGGCTTAGGAGGGTACCACTTTTTTATATGGCAGTTTTCAGGCCTTGGAAATAACATACTGAAATGTAACATAGTTTAATGGTGGGTTTTTGTTTGGCTTCTTTGGGTGTCGAGGGTGTAATGAAGTTTCTTTTGAAAATAATAGAGTGAGTGGGAGCAAAAGCAACCTCTTTGGTCTAATGAGTAATGTTTTCTGATTAAAGTTACTGTACTTTCTGAAGGGCTTTACTAGAAGCACTTTGATGGAATTTTTTCAAGATTAATGGTGTTCTCGGATCAATCCTAAGCAGTTTAAAAACAAAAAGAAATGAAAAGCAAAGAGAAAGGAAGATGTAATTCAATTGCATTGGTCCCCAACAATGCCCCAAGTAATGACAAATTAATTACGTCTTGATTACAGTCAGCCCTCTGTATTCACAGATATGGTATCCATGGATTCCATCATCCACAGACCCCTGGTTAAGAACCATTGCCTTAGGATGCAGCCATGGCAGTTATAGTGGAATCATAGCACTACAGTTTTCCCTCCACATTCATGGATTTGGCATTCATGGTTTTAAGTATTCACGGCTTGAAAATATTTTTTAAAAAATAATAATCCAAAAAGCAAACCTTGGTTTTGCCATCTCAGATAAGGGACACCATTTTGCTATGCCATTGCATATAATGGGACTTGAGCATTCATGGATTTGGGTATCCACGGGGGGTCCTGGAACCAAACCCCAGCGAATATGAAGGGACAACTGTATATTGGTGTAGAGTGAAAGTGCTCTTGGTGTTCTTCAGATCACATCATTAATGGTAGCCAGCATTAGTCAAGGGCTCTGCACACTAGGATTGATGGGGGCTGAACTCCAACGTATATGGAGGGTGCTTGGTTGGGAGAGGCTGGAACACAGAAATGGGCTTCTTTGTTTCCTAGAATACTATCTCCTGGGGTCAAGTCAGAACTGAAAACACTTAGTGATGGAGATCATGCAATTTGTTTCTGCTAGAAGCTAATGGATAGGTACAGGATTGGCTGAAAGTGCAACACCTCCAGATGTTGTTGGGCTGCAACTCCCAGCAGTCCTACCCAACATAGCCAATTGTGAGGAATGCTGGGAATTGCAGTGCAACAACATCTGGAAGTTTTCGTTGTATTTTTTCCCGGGCTGTGAGGCTGTGTTCTGGAATAGTTTCTGATGTTTCACCTGCATCTGTGGCTGGCATCTTCAGAGAATGCTTGGGTAGGTGTGTGTGTGGAGTTTATATGCTGTGAACCCCTGTTGGGGAGAATATGTAAATTTGTGTATTTGAATGGCTAGTTTCTGGGTATAGAAATGCAAGGATCATTAGTGTCTGGCTAATGGTTGGTAGATGGGCCATTAACTGCTGCTGGAAATCCCCTTGTCCCTGGGTGGAATTCTTTTGTAAGTGTTGAGTTTTGATTCTATTGTTCTTCAAAACAGGGAGCCAGATTTTGTTTACTTTTAAGGTTTCTTCTTTCCTGGCTCCCAGTTTTGAAGAACAATAGAATCAAAACTCAACACTTACAAAAGAATTCCACCCAGGGACAAGGGGATTTCCAGCAGCAGTTAATGGCCCATCAACCAACCATTAGCCAAAAAGACACTAATGAGCCTTGCATTTATATATCCAGAAACTAGCCATTCAAATACACAAATGTACATATCCTCCCCAACAGCGGTTTCACAGTATATAAACCCTACACACACTCCTACCCAACCATTCTCTGAAGATGCCAGCCACAGATGCAGGCGAAACATCAGAAGGAAACTCTTCCAGAACAGGATCTCACAGTCTGGAAAAAAACATAAGGAAAATTTATAGATGCTGGCCGTGAAAGCCTTTGACTTCACACAAAATCTGGAAGCCCACATGTTGCCCTCTGAGCCACACAGCTGTACCACATGGTCTCCCTCCCTTGTGGTCCCTTCGCTCAGTCTTGTTTTTCACAGGAGCTCTTCCCTCTTTTGCATTCACAGGGGCTCTTATTTATGCAGACCCTGATTAAAATGAAGATGGAGACACACCTATACTTTCGTAAAATGTCAAAGAAAACAGCTCCTCTCTGTCTGCAACATTTGTCCCTTTTGCTTGAATGCAAACTGCAAATGCAGCATGGTGCAGGCAGAAAACTAAAAAGGTCGACTGCATCAAGGAAAATATGCTAAAACTAGCTGTACCTAGCATAACATACGCCAGCAACAGCAAATTGAGGTAAGTAAATGTGAGTAATTCCCTCGCAGCTGCCATCTTGATTCGCAGGAATGCTCATTTGCACAGCAAAAGCAGGCTTGTCTATATGAGGCAAAAAAAAAAGTGGATTGCTCCACAATAATGGCAATTTGCAGCAATTTTTGGCAGATCGCAGGCATGCAAAGATACCTGCTTTTGCTGTGCAAATGGACATTCCTGCGAATCAAGATGGCAGCTCCGAGGAAATTACTCACATTTTTACTTACCTCAATTTGCCGTTGCTGGGCAGTATTTTTTAAAAACCATATCAAAGGTGTGAAAGAGTGATCTTTCACTTTAACAAAAAAGCAAACAAAAAAAGGCATTTTATCACCTTAGTGCTTGCTTGCTAAGGTGGAAATCCAATATGGTTCTGGGTGCTAGCCTTGTTAGCAAGTTCCAACCCCTGTGCACGTCTGATCAATCAACTTTGCAACTTCCACTGATATAGGGAAAGCAAATCAAATTGAATTGCTTGTCTCAACAAGCAGGAATGTGCATCCCCCCTGTTTTATAAAAGCTTTTCCCACACAGTATATATATATGGTGGATTTGGTCCCCCTCATTCCCAATACTTCGAAATGATGCGGGATGCCATTTAGCCTGACTGTATTCTCCTGCCATTCTGTAAGTAGTATTTTCGCTGTTTAGACAACCCCACAGTTAATGGATACTTCCATCGAATCCCAGGGTGCTTTGGCACTGAGCACAGGCTGAGTGTGAACCCTCGTCCAAATTGAACCCTGAAGCAAAACCAACAGCAGTAACAGTTCTTCTGCCAGCAAGGAGAAGTCTCTTCAAACTGCAGCAGATGAAAGGCTACAGAAGTCAGCAAGCTGGCCTCACCTTCCACAACCTACAGTGTGAGAGGACTGAGGGGTGTGTGTGTGCATACAGGCTTGTGGAACTACTCAGGGACTACACCTTCACTTTAGTTTTTAATTAAAACATTTAAAATTATTTTTAATCCCCCCCCTGCATATTTTTAAAAGCTTGCAAATTTTCAGACCACACTGGAGACTTGAAGGGAAGGAAGTCTCTTTTTGCAAAAAAACCCCCTGGCAGATGAAGCTTTTAAAGCCAGGAAGCAAAACATGAAACACCTGCTAATCTTTGTAGAGGAAGCTGTTCTTAAATGGGGTTAAAGTGGGGAGTGAGGAAGGAAGAGCCGAAGGAAAGAAGCAGGCAGGTAGGTTCAAAAGCTCCAGTACTCTTGGGACAAAGATGGTTTAATCAAAAGCTGGCAGGCAATCAGCCTTCTTGGATGTGCAACATCCCTGGTAATTTATACTTCTGCATTTAGTAAGGAGCCTATCTCTTTATCTACCTGGGGTGTGGGGAACTTCAGGCTATTGTGGTGAATCAGGGCTTTATTTCCAGGGCTCCCCAGAAAGCTGTGCCCCTTCCCCATGGCACTGCCCTTGCGAGGGTGAGTTTCCATTACCCCCCCCCCCCAAATGTTGAAACACTTTTCCTAAAGCAAGGGTAGGATTTGCACAGCCCTCCAGATGCAGCTGGGCAGCCTCTTTCATCAGCATACCCTCCCATCATTGGATTAAGAATCAATCTGTAACAAATTTTAGAGAAATTTGGAAAGAATTTAATAGCTTTTGAAAATTGGAGTGGGGGGAAAACAGTTATATGGTTCACAGACTAAAAGTAGAAAAATGTATTAAATTACAGTTCTGATGAGTCTACAGTCAAGAATGTATCATTTTTGTGTAAAGAAAAGATTAAGAGTAAAGAAAAGGTTAAGAGTAACAAAATATCTGATTAATTTGGCAAGTCTGTAATCATGTAATAAGAAAGTTCCACAAGGCTGGAGAAGGAAGTTGTTTGCTATTTCTTTCCTCTTTTTATTTCTGTTTGTTTTTCTTTGTGATTCTTTTCTGACTATTGTATGTATTAGTGCGGTGGTTCTTAACCTGGGGTCTGCAGACCTCAGGGGTCCGCAATGTCCTCACAGGGGGGTCTGCAAAGGCTTGAAGGCTGCTCGGCCCACTTTCTCCCTGCAATGGAGTGGCCACGTGACAGGAGCCAAGTGGCTGGCTGGGCCTGCACATTGCCATTCAATCTATTTCAATCACAAACTTGCAGGAAGAAGCAGGAGAAAAGTCTTACCTTCCATTTCAGTGCCTCTGAGGGAAGGTTTAATGCAGGACTTTCTAAACTTTGGTCCTCCAGATGTTTTGGACATCAGCTCCTAGAATTCATGACTGTTGGCCAAGCTGGCTGGGGCTTCAGGGAGCGGAAGTCCAAAACACCTGGAGGACCAAAGTTTGGGCACCACTGGTTTAATGGATGGTGTAACTGCATTATTCTTCTTCTTCTTATTATTATTATTATTATGGCTTTAAAACTTGACTTAAGTCTTGGGGTCCCTGGTAAAGAAAAGGCTAAGAGCCACTGTGTTAAACTCATTGGAAATTCATTAAAGGGCAGAATATTTAAAAATTAGCAAAACCGTAACACCAACACCTGTTAGATGGTGTACTTGTATTATCATCATCATGTATTGTTATTAGTATTGTTAGTGTTAGTGTTTTAAATCTCAAATTAAGTCTTGGGGGTCCAGGGCAAAAAAATATATTTAAAGGGTGGGGCCCTGGTAAAGAAAAGGTGCAGAGCCACTGGTGTAATTGTGTTGTTATTATTATTATTATTATTATTATTACTATTAGGTATTATTATTATTATTAGGGTTTAAAATCTCCAGTTAAGCCTTGGGGGTTAACGGCTAGAAAAGATATTGAAGGGGGTCCTTGGTAAAGAAAAAGTGAAGAGTCACTGGTGTATTTGTTGTTGTTGTTGTTATTATTATTACTATTACTATTAGGTATTATTATTATTATTATTATTAGGGTTTAAAATCTCCAGTTAAGCCTTGGGGGTCCATGGCAACAAAAGATATTGAAAGGGGGTCCCTAGTAAAGAAAAGGTAAAGAGCCACTGGTGTAATTGTATTATTATTATTATTACTACTATTACTATTAGGTATTATTATTATTATTATTAGTAGTAGTATTAGGGTTTAAAATCTTGAGTGAAGCCTTGGGGGTCCATGGCAACAAAAGATATTGAAAGGGGGTCCCTAGTAAAGAAAAGGTAAAGAGCCACTGGTGTAATTGTATTATTATTATTATTATTATTATTATTAGGTATTATTATTAGGGTTTAAAATCTGGAGTGAAGCCTTGGGGGCCAGGGTAACAACAGATATTGATCAGGGTGGGGGGGTCCCTGGAAAAGAGAAGGCGAAGAGCCTCTGCCGGCGGGGCGCCTCTGCTCTTTCTTGGATGGGAATGCATTAATTTTGGAAAGAGGAGGGAGAGGCGGGGAGCTCCTTTCGGCTCCCACTCTTTGGCGGCGGCGGGGGGGGGTGCGGCCGTGGCAGCCAATGAGAATCGGGCAAAGTTTGGGGCAGCCACTCAGGGCCGGGCAGGGGGAGTGGGCGTGGCTGGGCTGGTTCTGCGCCGGCCTCCGCGGCGTCGTGCCGGGCTCTCCTCGGCCGCGCTTCTTCCCGGCGCCCGCCGCTCCCTCCGGGCCAGTTGGGATGCCGGTGTGGCCACCATGACCGCAGTGCTGCCCGGAGGGGCGGCGGCGGCCCCGGGCGCTGCTTCTCCCCCGGGATGCTCGGGCTCGCCTTCCTCGCCTTCCTCCTCTTTGCGCCTTTGCGCTCTCCTGGCCGCCGCGCTCCTCAGTGTCCGCGCCGAGCAGCAGTCCCAACCTCAACCCCCCCAGACGCCCACCTGCCAGCGGGTCCGCGCCGCTTTCCAAGCGCTCCAGCCCGGCGCCAAGTGGATCCCCGAAAGTCCCGGGCCAGGTAAGTGATCCTGGGGTGGGGTGGGGGGTGGCGAGCGGACTTTTGGGGTTGCATTGCACCCCCTCGGCTCCCTAAAGAAGGGCCCCCTCTCCGTTTTCTCTCCCCTGCCGCCCCCGGTGCTTTTTCCGCGGCTGACGAGGAACTCTGTGTGACGCGGAAGCCTCCGCAGTCCGAGACGAGGAAGCTTCCCATGCGCTCCCCTGGGCTCGGTGGTTCTTGCTTTGTCTCCCCCCATCTCTTCCCCACCCCATGGACTCGGAGTTTTACCCGGGAGTAAGTGGCTTTCCTCGCTGAGCAAAGATGCAAAGGGCTGCCCTTGGGAGGAAAGCGAGGAGGTGGCATGGATTTAAGGATTGCGGGTCCGGTGTCTTTGTGTGTGTGGATCCACACTATACAAACAATCCAGGTTGAAACTGGATCATTTGCCAGGGCTCCTTCTCTCTGGAATCCTGGGATTTGTAGTTTTGGTAAGGCCCCAGTGCTCTTTGGGTAGAGAAAGGCTAAAGACCTTGTGAAACTACAAATCCCAGGATTCTAGAGGAAGGAGCCCTGGCAAATGATCCAGTTTCAAACTGGACTATTTGCCTAGTGTGGAGTCAGCCAAAGGGGGTGTCCACACTAGAGAAATAATCCAGGTTGAAACTGGATCATTTGCCAGGGCTCCTTCCTCTAGAATCCTGGGATTTGTAGTTTTGGTGAGGCCCCAGCACTCTTTGGGCAGAGAAAGGCTAAAGACCTTGTGAAACTACAAATCCCAGGATTCCAGAGAAAGGAGCCAAGGCAAATGATCCAGTTTGAAACTGGATTATTTGTGTAGTGTGGATTGGGCCCAAGTGGTTCTGGCTTCATCTCCCTTCTCCCCTCTCCATGCACTCGGAGTTTTACCTGGGAGTAAGTGGCTTTCCTCACTGAGCGACGATGCAAAGGTCTTCCATCGGGAGGAAAGCAAGGAGGTGGTATGGATTTAAGAATTGTAGTAGGTTCAGGGTGTATAGCGTGCATCCTACACAAGTAATCCAGTTTGAAACTGGATCATTTGCCATGGCTCCTTCCTATGGCATTCTGGGATTTGTAGTTTGGTGAGGCACCAGAGAGGCAGAAAAGGCTAAAGACTTTGTGAAACTACTCTGGTGCCTGGCAAATGATCCACTTTCAAACCGGATTATTTGTGTAGTGTGGACTAGACCAAAGTGTGTGAACGGGGTTTCATGGGTGGCCCGAGGGAACAGAGTCCTTCTGTCCTCTCTTGGGGCGAGCTGGGATTTGCTTGTAGAAGGTCCTGGGTTCAGTTGTTGGCATCTCAAGGTGAAGGTTAAGAATAGGTTCTGGTCTGCCTAGTCTTTACATCCAGTTGCCAATTCAAAATTAAAGTAGACCCACTGAAGCAAGGGAATTTACACAAGTGTCAATTCCCCATTCAGTAGTTGGTTCTATGAGACAATGTTGGGAATAGCAATTATAAAACAACTGCTGCAGGTCATGGTAGGGCCATAGTGGGGCAAATACCGTTGTCCCTTCACATTCGCTGAGGTTTGGTTCCAGGACCCCCGTGAATACCCAAATCCGTGAATACTCAAGTCCCATTATATGCAATGGCATAGCAAAATGGTGTCCCTTATATAAGATGGCAAAATCAAGATTTGCTTTTTGGATTATTATTTTTTTAAGAGTATTTTCAAGCCGTGAATACCGTATATTCCGGCGTATAAGACGACTTTTGAGCACTCAAAAGTGCCCTCCAAAATTGACAGTCGTCTTATACGCCGGATACACTTTGCTTCACCTGCCTGCCTATCTCCTGCCTCTTCGCAAACGGAGCGAAGAGGCAGGAGATGGGGCAGGGGGGTGAAGCAAAGTGCTCCTCCCTGCCACCCGCCCCCCCCCCGCGCTTCCACCCTCCCTCCCGAAAGTCGCGGAACCGCGGCTTTGGGGGGGCGGCTAGGAAGCCCCCTCCTCCCTTCCCCTGCCCACTCCCCGTGCATCCAACCCCCTCCCTGAAAGCAGCGGCACCGCTGCTTTCAGGGAGTGGGGGGGCGGAGAATCCCCCTCCTCCCTTCCCCCGCCCACCCCCTGCTCATCCACCCCCCTCCCTGAAAGCAGCGGCACCGCTGCTTTCAGGGAGTGGGGGGGGCAGAGAATCCCCCTCCTCCCTTCCCCCGCCCACCCCCTGCTCATCCACCCCCCTCCCTGAAAGCAGCGGAACCGCTGCTTTCAGGGAGTGGGGGGGCGGAGAATCCCCCTCCTCCCTTCCCCCCGCCCACCCCCCCTTCATCCACCCCGTCCCTGAAAGCAGCGGAACCGCTGCTTTCAGGGAGTGGGGGGGGCAGAGAATCCCCCTCCTCCCTTCCCCCGCCCACCCCCTGCTCATCCACCCCCCTCCCTGAAAGCAGCGGAACCGCTGCTTTCAGGGAGTGGGGGGGGCGGAGAATCCCCCTCCTCCCTTCCCCCCGCCCACCCCCCCTTCATCCACCCCGTCCCTGAAAGCAGCGGAACCGCTGCTTTCAGGGAGTGGGGGGGGCAGAGAATCCCCCTCCTCCCTTCCCCTGCCCACCCCCTGCTCATCCACCCCCCTCCCTGAAAGCAGCGGAACCGCTGCTTTCAGGGAGTGGGGGGGCAGAGAATCCCCCTCCTCCCTTCCCCTGCCCACCCCCTGCTCATCCACCCCCCTCCCTGAAAGCAGCGGAACCGCTGCTTTCAGGGAGTGGGGGGGCAGAGAATCCCCCTCCTCCTTCCCCCGCCCACCCCCTGCTCATCCACCCCCCTCCCTGAAAGCAGCGGAACCGCTGCTTTCAGGGAGTGGGGGGGCGGAGAATCCCCCTCCTCCCTTCCCCCCGCCCACCCCCCTGCTCATCCACCCCCCTCCCTGAAAGCAGCGGAACCGCTGCTTTCAGGGAGTGGGGGGGCGGAGAAGCCCCCTCCTCCCTTCCCCCCGCCCACCCCCCGCTCATCCACCCCCGTCCCTGAAAGCAGCGGAACCGCTGCTTTCAGGGAGGGGGGGTGGCGGAGAAGCCCCCTCCTCCCTTCCCCCTGCCCACTCCCCATGCATCCACCCCCCTCCCTGAAAGCCGCAGAAACGCGCTTTCAGGGAGGGGGGGTGGCGGAGAAGCCCCCTCCTCTCTTCCAGCTGCCCACTCCCCATGCATCCACCCCCCTCCCTGAAAGCCGCAGAAACGCGCTTTCAGGGAGGGGGGTGGCGGAGAAGCCCCCTCCTCCCTTCCCCCCACCCATCCCCCGCGCATCCACCCCCCTCCCGAAAGGGAGGGGGGCTTGGAAGCCCCCTACTCCCTGCCACCCTCCCACCCTCCGCCCAGCCACCCCCCTTCCCCAAAGGCTCGCTTTGGAGAGGGGAGTGGCTGCAAAGCCCCTTCCCCCCTGCCACCCTCCGCCCAGCCTCCCCCCTTCCCCAAAGCCCCGTTTGGCGCACAGCCTGCGGATCCCCCTCCTGCGCTCCCTCCTGGAAGGGAGCGCAGGAGGGGCATGCGGAGGCTGCGTGGCCAAACCGCGATTCGCCCCTTCTTCCCACCTTCCTGGAAGGTGGGGAGAAGGGGCGAACGTGCCCCTTTTGGGCGCACAGCCTCCAGATCCTCCTCCTGCGCTCCCTCCTGGAAGTGAGCCCAGGAGGGGCATGCGGGGGCTATGCATTGGAAGAGGGGGGTCGTCTTATAGGGCGAATATATCACAAACTCTGCATTTTACTTTAAAAATTGGGGGGGTCGTCTTATACGCCGGGTCGTCTTATACGCCGGAATATACGGTACTTAAATCAGTGAATACCAAATCCGTGAACACGGAGGAACAACTGTAGTGTGTCTGATAGAAAGCTCATAGGTCTCTGACTCTCCTAGTGTAATAAATGTGCACTACATCAGGCCTTTGCAATTAGCTGACTACTTAAAGAACCTGTCATTACTACAGATATTTTTTCCTAAGGCCAGATGTAACATTTATTCTACTGAATTCCTTCGAGGCAGATTTGCTGGTGTCCATATCTGGAAAGATGATGCCCTTGCAGTCATATGGAAGTCGATGAAGCATATTCTTTTGTCTTGTAGCTTTTATAATTGGATCCGTTACTGTATAATTACTTCATTGTTGAGTAAATTTGCTGGAAATCCAGATCAATTTTATATCAGGTTCCTGTTGGAAGACAAGTCACCAAAAGGTGACCCTGGTTGTTGCTAAATTTCTTACAAAGGCAGCCAGGATTAGAGCTCCTTGTGTAGTAGATAAAAGTCTATTATAATTATAATTTAATTTAATTTTTAATTAGGTATTTATACCCCGCCCTTTAGCCACAAAGCGGCTTACAAATTGTTTTAAGCAATAGCAATTTACATGTCTACACTACATTTAGCAGTTTCCAATGTGTATTAGCTAATTATCTTCCTGTTCTGATCTTTTAAATATTTTGTCTGTTTTCTGTCTTATGCTTGAGTTCTTCTTTTGACAGATCTATCGATTGCAATAAATAAAATGATGATGGTGATGGTTGAAAGCCCTTTCCTATCTCAATTGCCCCGTTTTTACCCAGAACCATGAGGACTAGCCTCCTTTTATTTTTAGGGGAATGACATTGTACAGTAGTTAGACAGCAGCTGACCGGAGACTTGGGAAAAGCAAGTTTTTTGAAATGTACTGGGCAACTCTGTCTCTCTCTCTGTGTTTGTGCCTTCAAATTTGCTGCCTGACTTATGGCAATCCCATGAATTTCTTAGGTTTTCCTTAGGTAAGGAATACTCAGAGGTGGTTTTGCCAGTTCCTTCCTCTGAAATAGAGCCTGCAGCACTTGATATTCCTCGGCAGTCCTTCTGGGCTTGGGGAAGGTTTTTCTTTTTGGACTGTCACTCCCAGAATCCCCCAGCCAGCTATGCTGGCTGGGGGATTCTGGGAGTGACAGTCCAAAAAGGCACCTTTCCCCATGATTATGGAGATCCCATGAATTTCCAAGGGTTTCTTTAGGCAAGGAATACTCAGAGTTGGTTTTGCCAGTTCCTTCTGAAATAGAGCCTCCAGCACCTGGTATATCTTCTCTCTTCCAACCTGACTTTTATCTCACAGGGAGGTTGTGAAGATAAATTAAGGAGGATGTATATTATCTTGTGCTTGTAGGAATAAAGGCTGGATGTAACTAGGGTCTCACTTGGTTTCATGCATCTATCTCTGTTCCTAACTGCTGTTGCATGGAGACCTCTTCCTAACTGTTATTGCATGGATGTCAGGGAGTCGGATGAGTCACATTTATTCATTTGATCCAGGCACTACAATCTTTGCATGATGAGAAACAGGTCCAACTGCTTCCATATTCAACCAGAGCTTGGAAAAGTTGCTTTTTTTTTTTGAATGACAGTTCCTAGAGTTCCCCAGCCATAAGTGGGGCGTTGTTGTCCAAAAAGTAACTTTTTCAAGCTCTGCTTCAAGCAGCAGCTTCCACTGTGCCTCTGGAAACTCATAAGGCAGAAAGATGGAGCCATTTCTTGATTGTAATGCCTGGTGTTTTCCAGTACGTTGCATTTGTATACATAAAGCACTGTTTCATTCCTGTGAGTAATCTTAGGCATGCTTGCTCAGCTGTCAGCACTATTGTGTTTGATTATTTATCAGTTAAAATATTTATATTCTGCCCTGTATCAAAAGATCTCAGGGCACCATACAACTCAAGCCAAGTTAAAACAAATGAAAGCAACTTAAAAAAATAAATCAGCAAGAAATCACTTAAAAGCAAAACAGTCAAAAAACACCCTGATGTTATCGAGATGCGAAGGGAATACCTTTTGTCCAGATGAGCTCCCGCAGGGATTTGCCGTATTCAAAAGGAGGGCCTCCCCAAAACTCCAAGTACTTTGTGATAACAGCCTTTGCTGTATTGGGAAGTTTTTAAAAGAATATGCAGAAATACACATTCCAGCCCGTTAGAACAACCAATTCAAATTAGGGCGCATCCCGGAAGTCAAAATGTGATTGGTTGGACATGCACAGGAGTGAGCTTGCTGGTGATAAATTGGCAAGAGTCGCCATTGTTGATTTTCACGGAAGCAATACTGTATGATTTTCGAGCGGCAGAGCAAAAAATATTTTTTTTAAGCAGAAGATCACTCTTCTGCATCTCTGATTTAACAAGTGGGGGGAAAGGAAAGAAAGGGAGCTTTGCGGGAGTAATAATACACGTAATTCACTTATGGTCACCATCTTGACTTGCGGACATGCTCCATGCAAACTTCAAACACAGATAGCTTCCCATGCCAGTGATCTTGCGAATGTATCATGGAGACGAACGCTGCTATGATGGTGAGTTAATGCACTATTTTCTGCAATTAATTCTCCTGTCTAGCTGAGCCCCTTGTCTTCAGTAGGCCTTTGTTCCAAGTAAGTGTGGCATAGGATTGCAGGTTGTGGTGGCATCCTGTGTGCGTTGACATGGGAGTAAGCCTCACTGAATGCCATGGGGCTTAATGCTGAGTAAGTGTGTGCGGGATTGGGTTGTCCTTCTCTGCATCTGTTCCATTTTTAGCACTTTTAATGGGCTGTGCTGTGCTTTTACCTTTTAAATTATGTTTTAAACTGCTCTACCATTGTGTTTTTAACGGAATTATTTGTACTACTGTACAAATAGAGTTTTTTTTTTAAATGTTGGTTTTGTGTGCCTTCAAATCATTTCCAGTGTATGTCAACTCTAAGGCAAGCCTGTCATGCAGTTTTCTTGGCTAGATTTGTTCCAAGAGAGTTTGCTATGGCCTTCCTCTGAGCCTGAGAGAGTGTGACTTAGCTAAGGTCACCCAGTGAGTTTCGATGGCCACGAGGTTATTTGAACCCTGGACCTTCTGAGTTTTCATCCAGCACCCAAACAACTACATGACGCTGGCTTTCAAGATTTCTTCAGAGTGGGTTTGCATTAGTCTTCCTCTGAGGCTGAGAGAGTGTGATTTGCCAAGGTCAACCAGTGGATGAGCAGAGTTTTGAACCCTGGTCTCCTGTGTCCTAGTCCAACACTCAAACCACTATACCACACTGGCTCTTTTTCCCTTTTAATTTGTTTTGAGCTGCCTTGGTCATTTACTAAGTGAAAGGCAGAATATGAAATAAAAATATATGTCCCCCCCCCCACTGCAAATGACAGCAGCGATGGTGAAGCTTGCCTTCCCCAAACTGGCTTCTCTTCAGATGAATGGGATTACACCTCTCCTCATCCGACACAGTAGGCTTGGCTGTGGATGATGGGAGTTGTGGTCCAACCCTCAGGAGAGCTGTCTTATACCGAGAGAAGGGAAGCACAGGTAGCGTTAGCCCATGTGTGCCAGGAGAGTGGAGAAACCATTAGGAATGCCATCGTTGCTGTGCTAGATGGTTGGTGTCACAGTCACACGTGTGTGTGTGTGTGTGTGTGTGTGTGAGAGAGAGAGAGTTGGATTGTTTGTGTGACAGGCATGGGTACGTGTGTGAATTCTGGGGTGACCTATAGCTCCAGATTGGTGTTTGGAGAGGATTAATTGGGCTGTGGAAGAAGGGGTTCAGGTGTGGGGTATAAAACTGAAAGCAGAGGATTTTGTAGGAGTTCATTTGGTGGGTTAAAAAGGGCTCTTTCAGAGATGACAAATGTATTGGGATTTTGCAGTATTTTTTTTTCGCCTGTAGATCTCATTAAAAAATATATATAAAACATACTTCTATAGTCTCAGACTGACAATTTCTGGCGCCAACTGCAACATTGTATTCTCACCCTTGAATGGATGTCTTTTTAATTCCATGACCCAGCAGAGCAAAAAAAGTATCATTCTCTTTTCTATCTTTTTAAAAATAATGCATTAAAAAAAAAATTCAGTGCATTAGTGAACTAGCCCTTTTGCACTTTAGAACTACAGTAAAAGAATTAAAAAAAAATCAGCCTAGGAGAAAATGTGCCCTTCAGACCATAGGACCACCTCAGCAAAACCATGCCCTGGTTTTCAAAAACCCTTGGAACAGCCCTAGTGCAGGTCCAGGAAATTGCTACAAATACCGGTAGTCCCCAAAAAGACTGGAAAGACTTAGATCAAGAGGCATCTGACTGATCTTCATGTATGGTGTGATGTTGGCTCTAGTTCACAAAAGGTTTTGCCATAAGAAGTGTACCTGCTCTTTAAGGGACTACAAGCCTCGTTCGTTTGTATTTTTCCCTTTATCAGACAGGTGAGCAAAGTAAGGCTTTTGTAAGCCGCTTTTGGGGCCCTTGGCCCTCCAGACTCCCTGAATCACCAAGAAAAGAGTGAATGGTAATGCACCTTTTAAATAGATTTGCAAGAACTTTCTGCAATTTTTAACCTTACATTTAAAGAAAACCCAAACCTGGAAGTGGATGTTTGGCCATTTCTGGTTTGGGAGCTTTTGTGGGGCAGTCTGTGTGGTCCCTAGAGGATCCTTGGTGCAGAAAATTTTCCCACCCGTTTCCCCCCTACTTCAACAGGTAACAGGAAACAATGAAAGAGGATCAGAGCTAAGACAACAAGGTGTGAATTGCTTACCATTTGCTACTGCATCAAAGAAGTGGGTTTATATCCACAAAGGCTCATGCAGAAATAAATCAGTCTTAAAGGTACTGCCACATTTCTTTTTCTTTTTCCCTTCCTTCCTCCTTTGAGGGTGTGAAGTGGTATCTTTAAGATTAACAGATTTATTTCAGCAGGAGCATTTGTGAATCTGTGCATTTTTTCTGAGTGTTTTCTCAAGCTGTTTTAAAAGGTGGGCACTTTCCCTTTGGCGTCAGTGCTCCTGGTTTCACATTTTTAATAACACTGCTGCTGTTCTTAATAAGAAGAAATTTTTCCAGCCCTTTTCGGGATTGACTAAATTGGCTCAGTCCCTTCACCTGAATGTGTGGAGGATTTTCTGAGGCTGAAGTGGTTGGGGTGTGTGTAATGAGCTCAGGCACTCTTTACCAGCTCTCTCCTGGGATAAAACTTTTCTGGCATTTCGTGTTTGAAACACTGTTTTAACTGTTTTGAAACTGGATTCTAGGATTGTTTTTAGATTGCTCTTAGGGCTTTTTAAATAGTATTTTACAGTGGCCCCTTGGTATCCGCTGGGGTTTGGTTCCTAGACCTCTTGTGGATACCAAAATCTGTGGATGCTCGAGTCCCGTCATATACCATGGCATAGTAAAATGCTGTCCCTTATATAAAATGGCAAAATCAAGGTTTGCCTCTTTCTTTCTTTTTTTGAATATTTTCAAACCGTAGATGGTGGAAACTGTGGGTGAAAAATCCGTGGATACAGAGGGCCAACTGCATAGTCCAAAAGAGGAGTTTTACCTATCATTGTGGATTTTGGACTTTGTTTTGCTACCCCTGAATGGGTTTCCAGAATTCTCCAGTTACGCAGTCCAAGCAAGTAACGTTTGGAAGTTCTGGTTGGAAGTGAAACAATGCATTAGATAACCCAAGAAAAGATTATTAATTTGGCATGGATTGCAGGTCCTATCAGCACTTGCCAGGGTAAGGGATGATGGATGTCGCAGTCCAAGAGCATTGGGAAGACTGCAGGAGACTTCTCCCCCCACACTTCTTCAATAATAAGACTTTAAAAAAGTAAAATAGATTGCTGTCCCCAAAAGCCTATAGGGAAAAGTAAGACAATCTGTCTTCTACTCTTTCTTTGTTTGCTGATGATAGTTATTCTGGTGGCTGAAGTTATAGACTGGGAATCCTTTAATTCTCTGCCCCTCCCCACAAATAAGTCTGCTAGTTCCTTGGAGTGGGGGAGAAATAGTCCTGTGGATTTTATGCATTTTTTCCCTTGTAGGAGAACAAAGGTATTGTAACGGAGGTTTTGTTAGATCCCCCCCCCACCCCCGTTTGCAAACTCTGTAGGGGAAATGGCTTTTCACCAGCTTTCTGTGTCTGTACAATTGGCACAACATCAGCTTTGAAAAATGCAGAGAACTGCAGTGTGGGCGTGTGTTGGAATAGATAGCAAGTGATAAAACACTGTACAAAAGAGAAAGTTTATCCATATTTTAGAGCCCAGCAATTGGAAATGGAACTGCAGGGCACTGGAGCCAATAGGAGCACTGTAGCAGTAGTGACTGGTGGCTGTCATGTCGGGGGGGGGGGGCTACTGGTATCCCTCTGGGTTTTAGTCTGAACTTTAAAGGAAGTGGCCAAGGTTCTGAACCTATTTGAGAAGGGGATAGGGTTTAGTTCTTGGCTAGCTCCTTGAAAGTTACTACTACTACTACTACTAATAACAACTTTATTTTTGTACCCCGCCTTTTGCCTGTTAGGTAATCAAGGCAGCTCACAACAATTGGCTATAAAACAAACAGACTAAAACCTGGAACAGATTTGCTGGCACTGTGAACACCCGAATGAACGGGTCTTTCTTTGCTGCTTGAACTGAAATGAACATATCTGCTGTCGCTTTGGTTCCAGTGGACTATCCCGTTATTTCCCCCACTATCGTAGAATCCTTAGATCTGTCTGAAACGAGCTGACAATTTGAGAGTGCCTCCAGCCAGGAAAGTGACCACTTGACTCCTAATATTTTAAACATTTCTGCAGCTGGCGTAGGGAAGTAAAAAAAACAACAACACCAGACTCTGTAATTAGTTCTGAACTGGGTCAAAAATAAAAGCCTTTGTTAATGAGTCTAAAAAGTGCTCCTGGGTGAAAGCTGGCAATCTGTCGAAGGCAGAGTCCTTAAATGTAGGGGTGCAGAGTTGAAGCATCAGCTGAAAATTGCTTTGTCCTTGGGCATCTCCAACTCAGAGTGACAAAGACAGAGGCTCTTCTGTCTCTGTTTCTAGCACTTTGTTCTTGCTACGGTGGAGAAAGAGTTGGGTGGAAAAGAAGATCAAGGTGCTGTGTTCATGTGCATATCACACTTCCAGTATTCAAAAACCTTTCTTCTTTTGTTGTCGTTGTTGTTTTAATCTCTGTTGATCACCTGCCTTTCCTGCCAAATCCTGGATTCAAGGAGAGTTTGTTATATGTGCCTTCAAGTCAACTCTGAGGTTGTATAAACAGTGAAAATACATCTCATGAAATTTGCTGGGAATCCTAACTGTCTAAATGGGATCCTGCATCAATCCACAGTTTTCAGAAGGAGGGAGGCCCAAAACGGCAATAACAATGCTGGAAAAGCTTTTGTGGCTTTTCCTGTAGTCTTTTTTTTTAAACAGCGAGGGGATGCACATTCCTGCTTGTTAGGACAAGCGATTTGCTTTGAATTGCTTTCCCATACAAGTGGCAAAGCTGATTGGCCGGGTGAGCATGGAGGCAGAGCTTGCTAACAGGGCTCGCGCCTGGTGCTGCCATGTTGAATTTCCACCTTAGCCAGCGATTGCTAAAGTGATAAAATGGGGGGGGGTTGTGCGTTGTTGTTGTTGTTTTGGCTGTTTTTAACTTAGAAAATTGCTCTATCACTCCAGTGCACCTTAGACAACTTTTTTTTTTTTAATTGGCGGTGGCCAACTCTAGTAAATTACTCACAGCCACCACCGGGCATGCAAAGCTTCTGGGGACTTATGGGGCCAAAACCATTGTCAGGACAAGTTGCTGTTGCCACCAAATGCCATTATTATGATGTTCTCTGGTTCCCCCCCCACACACACTTGTATAGACAGGCCAAGACATACGGGGATCCTATACGGGCACATGTACACACACACATGCTAGGGATTTCTTCAGATGAGGTTTGCTCTTGCTTTCATCCGAGGCTGAGGGATTTGCCCAGTGCTACTTGGGGGTTTCCATGAGCAGGGATACGAACATAAGTCCCCTAGACTCCTAGTCTAGCACTGAAATCACTACACCATTCCGGTTCCAGAAAATAAGGTTTTCTTGACAAGATGTTTTCATCTTGTCATTGCCGTTGCCTTTGAATGAGGTTGAGAGAGTGTGACTTGACAAAGGCTAGGTGTCTGGACACTGCTCAGTTTCCTAGTTCTCAATGCTGTTGTGTTTCCCTATTTTGTTTCCTGTCTTTGTTTTGTATTGGGTTGTGAAACTTTGTGGAGTTTTTCACATGGAAGTGCATGCAGATTTTAATGCATTTTCTCTAAGGATGAAAATTTATTCATGCATTTGCTCTGTCTGTGCCTTTCCTCCCTTGGCTAAAGCCTATTTGTGTATATTTTTTCAATGATGTGCATTTTTAGCAGTTTGCGTTTTTATCTATTTGTTTTTCAAAATGTGCTCGTTGTTCTGTGCACACTTCATTTCTCTGAAGTACCTTTAAGCTTCACAGATGTGTAAACTGCCAAGACAAGATTCTGTCTTCTTGCAAAAAGTCTCAGAGGATGCAAAAATCATTAATCAACACTGCTGAATCCAAATCAGTTATTTTCCATTTCTATCAAAGGCTGACAGTCCTCATGGTTGTATGCAGCCATGGTATTCAGAGGGCAGTATATTGCTGAATGCCTATTCCTGGAGAGCAACCTTGAAAGAGTTCTGTTGCCATCCATTGCTTGTCTGTGGGCTTCTCAGAGGCAACGGATTGGCCATGATAGGAAAACAACATGGTTGACTGGGTGAACCTCTACTTTTAAAGAATTTGTAACTAGTGCTATCTATGTGCTCCCATGTTAGTGGAGTAGTGAATGTGCTCTGGGCTTTAGTCTGAACAATTATTATTATTTATTATCTGTGCAATGTATATGTGACATATATAATATATATATGTCATATACATCAAGACCCCGTTGAAAAAGTAGAACATGGTCTTTCTCCTCTTCAGGCCAGATATACAGTGGGCCCTCCATATCTGCGGGGGTTTGGATCCAGAACCCACCACAGATAGCAAAAACCATGGATGGTTGAGTCCTATATTAATGAATGGGTGCCACCATTTTAGGTATGCAGTGACAATCCATGGATGCTTGAATCTGTGGATACCGAACCTGTGGATAACAAGGGCCCACTGTACTCAGTAGTTCTTTGAATTCCTTGTAGGCACTTCTGTAGAGTTTTTACTGCCCCCCACACCATGGGGGGTGAGGGCAGTCTAGACATACCAATCAATTGTAAAAATGTGAAAAGGTACACGTATTATGAAACCTTTATGATCCAGAGCTGCAAATGAGTTCCTAATGCTCAGATGGTGACCTAATAGACCATTAGGCCAGACTTGGCCTGTTGTTTCTGCATTGCATTGCATGCATAAAACTCTGCATAAGATACACAGACATAAAATATGTATAATGTCAGGAATCCCCTGTATGTCTCTATGGAGGGCGGGCAGCTTCGGGTGTGTGTGCAGCATCAGATAGTGTATACAGACAGCACCAGTTTAGAATGCTAGAGGTTTATGTCTAAATTCCTGCTCATGGGAAGGTTTGCAGAAGAAGCTCTTGAAACATTTTGAAAAGTTTAGAGGGACTTGCACTTGAAGATGGTCTTATGCTAAGTGGAGCACCCTTGTTGTTGTTGTTTTTTTGCAACAGGCTGGCAACTGGTCCAGAAGAGTTGGCCACAAAGTAGGATATTGCGATATGGGGACTACTGGACACTCCTAACCAAGAAAGATGAGTGTTCAGCCATTTCTTGCATGGCTGCCTGCAGGTGACCCTAAGTCACCACAGGTGAGCAAGCTCATTATAAGCATGGGTAGCTCTTATCTATATTTCCAAGGCTAGTGGGCTGTTCTTTTAGCAACCCTGTGCCTCTCCTGTGAGTGACATAATTCTGATTCTCCAAACCTGGAGGAGCATTTCACCTTTTAGGATGGTGGAAACCTGTCCCAAAAGCTGGGAAAGAACAAAATGATGATGCCATGGGATGGGTGTGTGGTCTTCTGGGGATGCCCCGAGGTCTTGTTTTGAACCCTGAGTTACTGAAGTGAAGACAGAGGTGAAGAGTTAGGTGATGGAAGCCTTTCCCATCTTGGTGCAATCTCAATTGAGATCCCGATTTTTCCACCACTGTTAGCAGTTTTATTTATTTATTTATTTATTTATACCCCGCTCTTCAGCCACAAGGCTATCAGAGCGGCTTACAAATTGTTTTAAGCAATAGCTATTTACACATCTACACTGCATTAAACAGTTTCCAATGTGTGTTAGTTGGGATAGCAGCAATCCTGGTGAGTTCAGCAGAAGTGCAGTGGGAAATTGGTGGAATCTCTCCAGTTTCAGTGACCACACAAAGAGTCTCCAATGGCTATGTATTCATCGCCCCCCACCATTTTGATACTTATTGAAAGACTCCTTGGAATTTGCCAGTTGTCCATGTTACCAAAAATTCTGTGATGGGTTAAACTTTACATAGATCTCCTCCTCTCTCCCCAAATGCTTATTTCAGTGCTTATTTTGTAGAAACTCTTACCCTACTAATTTTTTTAAAAACGAAAAGCAGGTCTATCTATATGCACTAGGTGTAATCCATTTGGCACATGGGGATAGGTTTGCAAATCCAGTAAGTTCTTTTGAAGTAGGCTTAAGTGAGATCATTTTGAGAATAACAAATTGGCAGTGCAAAGGTATGTATGGAAAAGTGAGATCATTTTGAGAATAACAAATTGGCAGTGCAAAGGTATGTATGCCCCTATGTAGCTAGGGACAGGCAGTGTTCAGAATGAGCAAGGGGGTGAAGATTTGTTGATGCACAAAACTGAAGGTGATCTTTGCCAGACCTGTATGCCTGTCGTGAGTTGGACTGTAGTTAAATATGTCTCAATGAGACATATTTAATCCTCCATATTTGGACAATCAGTCAATGCTTGAGATTCTCCCTTGGGACTGCATAGTACAGTAGTTCTTAATCTGGGGTCCTTGGACCTCCAGGGGTCCGCGATGTCCTCACAGGGGGTCCACAAAGGCTTGAAAGATGCCAGGCAATCTCCAACAACACCTGGAGGGCAGTGCTGCATATTTATAGAACAGCAGCTAATGCAGCTACTGCTTAACTAATTGCTGCTTCCTATAAATATGCTGAGACCGCCTCAAGCCCTCCTTTTGTCTCTGTGCTGTGAAGGTAGGTACAGGTCAGCTGTCCTCTGTATCCGAATGGGCAGTAGGACCCTCTGCCAGAGCCGGTACTGATAAACCTGCACTGTTGTCTGTCCTAAGGCTTGTGGCTCTGGGACATCCTCCTGCTCTGGTTCTGCAGGTCGTGCCATGTCCACTGTTTCAGCCTCTGAGTCAGAGTCCATTTCCAAGTTCTGGAAGCAGGGCATGACAGGTAGGTAGTATGGTTTGGAAGGTGACTTGGCTTCCTTCCTTTGTGTGGTTGCCCACCCCATTTTACCATTAAAAAACCCACCACTTTAGCAAAACTGGAAGTGGTCTTGCAGCCAGTTGTGTTTTTTTGGTGTCCATTCAACCCCCTGCGATGGCCCCTGAGACAGAAAATTGGCCCCTGGACCTGGCACATTTGCCCACCCCTGATTTCTGTATTTCTTTTCTGCAGCACCCTTATGGCATGGAGATTGGCTGGGTTTTCTGTTTGATGAAGAATGTAATGATACGGAGCCATAAGGAGAGCCATGTGCGGCTGTCTGATCCATCTTGGAACAGCCCCATTCTGGAAATCACTGCAGAGTAATTACTCTTTAAGATGCTCATCTCCTTTCCAAAGCTGACTGCATAAATCTCTGTAATCAGGGAAGCATTGTTCTCAAAGGGTCGTCAGGCTTCCAGCCTGCTCTGCTCTCCACCATTTCCCCCATCTATCATTTTAGAGCAAGGGTGGGCAAAGTATGGCCCATGAGCCACATGTAGCTCCACTTTTGTGGATGCTGAGTCCTGCACTAGTCCCCCAACCCCCCATTTAAAAATAATATGTGTGATACTTGGGTAGTTTTGCCCCCCAAAGCATACAGAAATACCCCCTAGGTTCAAAAACACATGAAAATATTGCTTCCTCGCCCCCAGAATCAACCCTGTACTACCCTTAATACTTTCATTTTCCCCTGCAGTCCCTCTCAAAATGGCAGCAGGAAGACACTTCCTGTCACCATTTTGAGAGGAACTGCAGAGAAAAATGGAGGTATTTGGGCTTGCTATGAGGACATAGGGCCCATGGGAGGAATCTAGGGGTAGGGGAAATTGGTCCCTGACCTCCATGCAGTTGCCTACCCCTGTTTTAAAATAGTAGTCTGATCCCCCCCACCGCCTTGCTACTTAGATTGTCAACATTTTGTACTAGTAATGCATGCATCTGTTTCCAACTTAGACACGTTTGCTCTTAGGGCTTGGCAGAAACTGAATCTTTTTCTAATTGCCTGATGAAGAAGCCAGTAGAGCTTCAAAAGCTTGCATCATGTCTTTTGCATTTTGGCTGGCCAATAAAGGTATCACTTTTTTTTTGTGGGTTCTAGATTTCGTTTTGCCGCTTGGCCAACACAGCTACCCCTGAATGTGTTTCCTTGTTTGCTGTGTTTGCATTCCCTTGGTCATTTTGCCTGCCCCTTTTCTTTGGATGCCTCCATTTTATTTCTAAATACTCAGCAGAAGGTTTAAGTTTGGGGCTGAAGGAAAATTTCATTTGGGGTGGCAGAATTCCTCTTTGGAGGAGGGCCATGCCTTCATTTTGCCCCCTGTAGCTGTGCCCCTGGCTATATATGTAATATAATCTATATTTCCAAGTTAATGCTAATGGTTATTCTTCTGACTGCCCTCTTTCTTCCCTATTTAGCTCAGCACGGCAGTTTTCAGATCTTTTCGTTTGCTGGGTAATTGAGTTTTCTGCTCTTAATTATTTCGGGCCTGTAAGTTGCTCTCTTGATAGCAAAGCTTGCAGGAACAGACCCTCAAAACTCCCGCAACCTGCTTCAGGCGATCTGTTTTAAAGTCTTTTTCCTCCTTTGCCAAGGGATTAATTTTAACAACATCCTGAAGTGCTTTCTTGAGGTCTCTCTTCCCCTCTCTTTCTCCCCCTGATGGCTTCAGGAAGTGTGTTTATGTGTTGATGTGGGTAATTAAAATATATGGCAGGCTATAGACCCTACAAATTGGAAATGTTCTCTTTTATGGATGAATGTTTGCAAAATATGTCTGTTATGTTTACATGGCTGTCTTTATGATATCCGAGCATCTTACAGATTTGTTTTGTTTTAATATTGAACATATACAGCAAGTAATGCAAACAAACCAGGGAAGTCTACATTGGAATGGAAAATTTGTGGGCTGCTATTCATTTTCCAGCTGAAAAATGGATATCCTGACACTCTGGTCAGGAAAAAATAACACAGAGGGTGAGACTTTTTTGTACAGATTTTACCCAGTATTTGCACATTTCAAAATACTTTTGCACAGAAATACACATGGATTTTTTTTTTTTTTTGCAGGGGGATACTAAAGTTATGTTTTTGCCTGAAAAACTTTGCAGAGAAAACTGTCTCTGTTTCTGGGAACGGTTGATGTTTTTGTGTAATTTTTATGCAAAAAAAACACACATCTGTGGAGAATAATTTTCCAAAACATGAAGATGTGCAAATACTAGAAGACTGTACTGAAATACTGTGTTGCTACTGCAGGGGAAAGAAAATTTGTGGAAATTATTCATCTTTGCATGCAAGGATGTGACACCACAATTCAAGGAGGATATGGACAAGCTGGAACGTGTCCAGAGGACGGCAACCAAAATGGTGGGAGTTCTGGAAGCCATGCCCTATGAGGAATGGGTTAGGGAGCTGGGTATGTTTAGCCTGGAGAAGAGAAGGTTAAGAGGTGACATGATAGCCATGTTTAAATATTGGAAGGGATGCCATACTGAGGATGGAGCAAGCTTGTTTTCTGCTACCCCAAAGACTAGGACACTAAGCAAATGGATTCAAACTACAGGAAAAGAGATTCCACCTAAACATTAGGAGGAACTTCCTGACAGTAAGAGCTGTTTGGAAGTGGAATACACTGCCTGGGAGTGTGGTGGAGTCTCCTTCTTTGGAGGTTTTTAAACAGAGGCTGGATGGCCATCTGTTGGGATTGATTGATTGTGTATTCCTGCAGGGCAGAATGGGGTTGGACTGGATGGCCCTTGGGGTCTCTTCCAAGTCTATGATTCTAGGATGACATAGTTGAATATTTCCATCCCTAACTATACAAAATATATGCAAAATCCTATCCCTGACTATACAAAGTATGCCTCATAGTGTGGTGGAGTCTCTTTCTTTGGAGGTTTTTAAACAGGCTGGATTGGATGGCCATCTGTCCGGCTTTGATTGTGTGGCACAGGGTTGGACTGGATGGCCCTTGTGGTCTCTTCCAACTCTATGATTCTATGTTGTTGGACTGTAACTCCCAGCAAATGTTAGCCAGCAACAGCTAATGGTGAGGAATCCTGGGAGCTGCAGTCCAACTGTATCTGGGGTGGGTGTGACCTCTGTCCCTGCGTGAGATGGGCCAAAGCTCTTAATAGAGGGGATCTCTTGTATTTTAAGTTAGCAGGAGCCATTGGCTTCCACATTGGTAGGGCAGTAAATCCACTCTGGGTTTTAGCCTGACTTTTAAAGGATCTATCCAAGGTGCTGCACCCCCCTGCAATAGGTTCAGCACTTTGGAGAGCTTCAGGCTAAACCCCCAGTGGATTGACTCGCCCCCATTGACATTGGAGACAGCAGCCTCCCCTACCCCCCTACCCTTCTCTGTGGGTGGACGATGGTGGTGGTAGTTGCAGCAGTAAGTACTGGCAGCATTGATTTTGCAGCTCTGTTGCTCTCAGTTTGGCACTGTGTGACTAAGATATATGGCACTTGGACAGTGATGGGAAAAGGTGTCCTGAAGGATAAAAGATAACGGATGCCCTGGACTGTGCTCTTTTCTGTTGTTTAATCACCTATTGAGCGAGCTGGGTTTATAATTTATATCTTTTTAATTAGGTTTTAAAAAAACAGATCAATCAACACTTGTCCCTTCCTCCTCTTCCAGTTTCTTCTTTCTACACCAGGGCTGGCAGCCTCTTGGGGTCTTACACATGCATAAGTTCTTGTAGGCATGTGGTTGCAATTTTTTGGGCAATGCACATTCAGTTGAAGGATATGAAAGGGGAATCAAAGCATTTCTGACAGATGGCCCATCCAGCCTCTGTTTAAAATCCTCCAAAGAAGGAGACTCCACCACACTCCCAAGCAGCAGCCTATTCCACTTCCAAACAGCTCTTACTGTCATGAAGTTCTTCCTAATGTTTAGGTGGAATCTCTTTTCCAGTAGTTTGAACCCATTGCTCCGTGTCCTAGTCTCTGGAGCGGCCGAAAACAAGCTTGCTCCATCCTCAGTATGGCATCCCTTCAAATATTTAAACATGGCTATCATGTTCTCTCTTCACCTTCTCTTTCCTCAGGCTAAACATACCCAGCTCCCTAAGCCACTCCTCATAGGGAATAATGGCTTCCAAACCTCCTACCATTTTGTTTACCCTCCTCTGGACATGCTTTAGCTTGTCAATATCCTTCTTGAATTGTGGTGCCCAGAACTGGACACAGTATTCCAGGTGAGGTCTGACCAAAGCAGAATAGAGTAGCACTATTACTCCTCTTGATCTAAAGACTATACTATTGATGACAAGTCTACATCAGATGTGGTCCTTGAGCTCTCCAGATTCCCCAAATAATGCTTTATCTGGGTCCCCAAAAGGATGGATGCGTCACCTTTCCTTGAAGCTGTTCCCATTTAAAGTTGGTTACAAGGGTTCCCTGCACTGTTGAACATTAACTCCTCCCCTGTATTTCAACATTAGAAGTGGCCAGATCTGATTTTGCTCACTAGCTGCCCATAGCTGATCTACCTCTTAGTCTACCTTTCTGTTGTCATACCCTTTCATATGATCAATATTGTTCCATTAGGATTATATATTTTCCATTTAAGGTCTGTAGCCCAAATAGGTTTCCCCTGCTTCTCTGTTGTTCTGCACCATGCTGGTTATAATAATAATTTCTTTTTTTTTTTTAAAAAAAAAGAGTGTCAGTTGCCTGCATTATTTAGCACATCATTGAAGTGCAAGCTTTTTATTAAGATAAAATATGGCATAACAAAATCTAATTGGCTCATAATTCTCTCGTGCCCTTCCTTTTTTTTTTTTTTTTAAAGTGATGTCTCAGTCCCCATGATGTCTTTCTGCCTATTGGCAAATACATCCCCGCTGGTCCACCTGTTAAATATATTTTATTGGGGAAACAGTTCTTTTTTGTGCTGAGTTTGCAAGAAAGGCGAGACTTGTAAAGGAATTGATTGAAGCTATCAAATGCTGAACAAGAGAACACAATGTAGAGCTGCTTTTTCTTTGTCTTTCTTCCCTCCTCTTGCTCAAGTTGTTTGCCAAACCTTTTGTTCTGTAACCTTCTTTGGATACTTTGGGTCATAAGCCTCAACTTTTCATTTTTTTTACTGTTGTCTCACTTGTGGCCAGCATGTAGAGATAACAGCAAGCCATGGATGAATAGTAAAAACAAACCATGCTTTGTGCTAACTATGATGTAGTTGCCAAACCATGGTGTGTACTCCAATTTTTTTTTGTAAATTATTTTTTTTTAGTACAACTGGAAGTACAAACAAGAATTGCAAATAAAAACACAAGCAATAAAAAGTAAAATCAGTATCAATGCGTGTAAATTATGTTACAATACTTACATATAGAAAATAAAATATTGGGAAATTGGGGAAAATGTGGTTCAGTAGTAGTAGCTGTTGTAATAACAATAATGATAATACAGTAGGACCCCCGTATCCATAGGGGATTGGTTCCGGGCCCCATTGCGGATAACAAAATTTGCGGATAATAGCAAATGCCATTGAAAATAATGGGACTTCTGGTTTAAAATACCATAGAGTTGCCGTGGAGGACCTAGAAATGGCTAGAGAGGACACATTTTCTAGGAAGACTCTGTGATAGGTGTGCTGAAACTGAAACCGCACATTATTGAATCTGCAGATGGCGAATCAGTGGATGCGAGGATGCTACTGTAATGCTCCGTTGATCCTACAGCAGGTCAGGCTTCCTAGTCTATTTATACCAGGCTAGCTAATGAAGTAGGTTGTCCCAGGTCACTTGCTAGACTTTTTGCTCCAGATCTCATCTCTCTGGCTCTTTGCTCATGACTCTAAACTGTGACAAGTGGTGGCACAGGTGCCTACTGTTCCCACTTGGCATCACAGTCCCTCTCATCTTTGTGTATCAATACAGTACTGGCTCCATATCCATGGGGAATACATTCCTGGACTTACCATTGAGCCATGAAACTGTGGATAATAGTGAATCCTATTGAAATGACTTCTGGCCCAGCCATAGCATAGAGTTGTGCTGGAGGACCTAGAAATTCCTAGAGCGAACACCTCTCTAAACATTTTCTAGATTCTCCAGTGTGAGTCTATGATCAACTTCCGGTCGAAGCATACCATAGAATCGTGCTGGAGGAACTAGAAAATGCCTAGCCAGAACATATTTATTCAGATGCGGGTAAGTGAAACAGACACCGGTCTTGTTGATATGGCCATCATGCTCCGTGAAGAAAGTTTGCTATTTAAAATTGTGCATTGCTTTCTAGCAGCATCTCCTGGCTCCCATGTCCCTGGGAGTTAAGGAATTTGCTCAAAGTTTTAATGCAGGATCTGTCCAAGGTGCTGAACTTGAGTCTTAATTATAAATTCAGCACCTTGGTAAGGTTCTTCAAAGCTATTCAAGACCTGGAGTGGATTCATTGCCTCGCTGACCTGGAAGCTACTAGCCACCACTGTTTTCCCTGATTAATCAAGGCCAGTCTGATAGATGGAGGATGGCTCATCTGTAGATGGGAAAACTGAGTGATGAAAGAGATCAACAGGGGTGTGTTTTAAATTAGGTCGGGCACTTTTCTGCCCTTGGGCCCCTCTTCAAGCTTGCTCTGACTACTAAAAGTAGAAAAACAAAAGCAAAATAGTGGAAGGGGCTAGAAGTCCACCAAATTTTTAGATGTTGATCCGTGCAAGGGAAAGGGGTCTGGAGCCTTTTAGAAAAGAGGTGTTGCTACTGCTGGAGGCTTTCAGGAGAAGAAATTCACCCATATTCTGGAGAGAAGAAGGCCAGTCTGGGAAATCTGAATGGATCAGGTGCTACAAAAACAACCTTGAGGGTACTTTGCCCTCTCATTTTAAACCAAGTGTATTAAAAGTGGAGAGTAGATTTTTTTCAAAGCTGGTTGCAATGAACTCTGTTTTAAAGTGTGGATTATCTCAGGGATTTGAAGATGGTATTGTGACAGTCAGTGCCATTGAAACGGCCACCTCTATGCAACAATAGAACAGAAAGAGAAATCTTAGGAGTAAAGGAACAATAAGCAAAAGAATTTTCTTAGCTTCTGTCTTCTCTCTGGAGAGCTCTCTGAGCTGGATCAAATGCCTCAGAGGTAATATGTTTGTAATCAGCCGGTTGTGTTGGGCCCTGAGGCTTTTCAGATGCTAAAAGCAGCTGTACAGTGGAATGGGGTTTGCAACAGGCTCAAATCTGGTATGGACCGGTGGCTCATGTGTTTGTGGGGGAGTGAATCTGTGACAGGTTTTAGTCCGAACTTTAAAGGAGCTATGCAGTGGGCTTCAAAAGAGCTCTCCGAGATGTAGACACCCCCCCTCCCCAGTTAGCAAAATAGATTCAGCACCTTGCATAACTCTTTAAAGTTCAGAGTAAGACCCGAAGTAGATTTGCCATCCCTACTGATGTGGAAGTCACCAGATTCCATTGGGATTCTGGCTGCCCTGATTTTCAGCCAGGAACATTTTCTGTTTTAGTAACAACCTGGCTTGGTGTGTCAAGGAAAACTAGTCCAGTTCTTGCAGCCCTAGGTAAGTAGGTAATAAAGTCGGGCAAAGAAATCTAGGTCCTAAGCAACACATCCCCCCCCCCCCGCTGCAGCCCAGTATATTTTAGATACTGTCCACTTCATGGCACCTGTTTATAAGCAAACATACTCAATGGGAATGGTCTTAAACTTCCAAAGAGAATTAAATAAGTTTAAAACATTTGGAAATGATTCAGAATGTACAGTAATTTCCCCTGTATCAATCTATTTCTCCCAACACCTAGAATCTTTTCCCTCATTTCGTGGCTGTATTGCTGTACTGTTTTTATGGGTCCTGCAAATAAGTTTACATGTTCACTCTCTCTCACAACTTGTCTGGCTTAGTGACCAACTTGCTCACACATACAGGTGCGAGAACAGGAGAGTTGAATTACTGTCAGCTGTTCTGAACAGTCGCCAAGTGGAGAAGGAAATGTGGCCCAGTTGATCTGAGGGAAAAACCATAGATCCATTCTAGGAGCAGTTGCTTCCTGTTTGCAAAGGCTGCAGCCCACTCAGATTACTGGCAGAATCTTGAGGTTGTCTTCTAGTAGTCAAGATAGAATTAGTCTGCCACTAATCCGGGTAGGCTGCAGCCCCTGCAAACAGGAAGCAACTGTTGTCTGCCACTAATCTATGTAGGCTGCAACCCCTGGAAACGGGAAGCAACTGATGTCTGCTGCTAATCTATGTAGGCTGCAGCCCCTGGAAATGGGAAGCAACTGATGTCTGCCGCTAATCCGGGTAGGCTGCAGCCCCTGCAAACAGGAAGCAACTGCTCTCTGCTGCTAATCCTGGTAGGCTGCAGCCCCTGCAAACAGGAAGCAACTGCTCTCTGCCACTAATCTATGTAGGCTGCAGCCCCTGGAAACGGGAAGCAACTGATGTCTGCTGCTAATCTGGGTAGGATGCAACCTCTGCAAACAGGAAGCAATTGCTCTCAACTGTTTGACATTAGGAGGACAGTTCTGAACAATTTCACCCTCAAGAGTGGCTTTTTCTAATACCAGCATGAATTATTTAGGAAGGGTTAGTGTCATTTTCATGCCCTGTTTTGTCTGAACTTTGGAGGCTGACTCATTCCTCTGCTCTTCATCCTCTTCCACCCCCTTGCTCTGAAACCTGATTTGCTAACTCTGCAAGTGTTCTGGCCTGTTTCAGTTGCATTTCTATTAAACCACAAGCTTCAGTGCCAGTGGGAATGAAACATTAGAAGAGCTGAGATGGTGAAGGATTCCTTCAGCCTGGTGATGGGAATTTTGCGGCTTTCCAGTTGTGTTGGATTGCACCTCCCAGCAACCCTTGTAGTCTGCAATGGTAAGGGATGATGGGAATTGCAGTTGAGAAACATCTGGAGGGCCACATGACTCTCCTTTCTGTTCTAGTCCATCATCTAATGGTTTGGGATTAGGCAACTCAGTACCCATCAGTTGTGGTTGGATTCCAGCTTCAACCAGCCCCAGCCAGTGTAGCCCCATTCAGGGATTCTGGGAATGTAGCCCCAAGTATCTGGAGATTGTCCCAAGCTGGCTCCCCTTGTACCAGGGGTAGATATTGGCCAACCAGATGTTTCCTGGGTATCTGCAAGCAGATTTTTAGAAATCTGCAGTGTGTTGGCCAACATCGGGAGGCATGGAGATGCACTATCCACAATGCTGCAGCCTTATTTGAGAACTCACGCCAAACAAGTCTTGAAGAGAAATGACAACGCAGAAAGAATCACAACCCAAAAACATCACCCAAGGAGACCTTCTGCTGTGCTTTCTGCAACCGGACTTGTTTATCTCGGATTGGCCTTTTTAGTCATCAGCACGCTTGCAGAAAGCGCGGGATGAGTCCTTCCTGAATCTTCGTTTGCGAAAAAAAGCCAGAAATGGCCAAAGAAGTTCATAAATATATGGACAAAGTGAACGTCTATAATAGCTGCAGGCAACTTGGGCCCTTCCAGATAATGTTGGACTGCAGCTCACATCATCCTTCACCATTGGTTGTGTTGACTAGGGCTGAAGGGAACTGGGATCCTACAGCATCTGGAAGAGCACCCGTTGCCTGACCCTATTCTAAATACCAGGTGCTGTCATAGTCTTTGTTTGGGGTGGGAATCATGGGTCATTCGAGAAGTTGTTAGGCTGTCCCTCCTTGTCCCATGTTCAGAAGCAGCATGGCTTATGAGGAGCAGCTTAGGGCGCTGGGTATGTTTAGCCTGGAGAAGAGAAGGTTGAGAGGGGACATGGTAGCCATTTTTAAATACTTGAAGGGATGTCATATCGAGAAAGGAGCAAACTTGTTTTCTGCTGCTCCAGAGACTAGGACATGGAGCTATGTGTTCAAACTACAAGAAAAGAGATGCCACCTAAACGTTAGGAAGAACTTCCTGACAGTAAGAGGTGTTCAGAAGTTGAATACACTGCTGCCTCCCAATGTGGTGGAGCCTCCTTCTTTGGAGGTTTTTAAACAGAGGCTAGTTGGCTGTCTGTCAGGAAGGCTTTGATTGGGTAACAGGGCAAGTTCCTGGAGCTGTCATGTAGGATTTTTGCCTTAGCAAGCATGTGCTAAGGTGATAAACCAGTATTTTTTGTTTGCTTTTTTGTTAAAGTGAAAGATCGCTCTTTCGCACCTTGGATATGGTTTTTTAAAAAATACTGTCCAGTAGCAGCAAATTGTGGTGAGTAAAAACGTGAGTAATTAACTCACGGCTGCCATCTTGATTCACAGGCATACCCATTTGTACAGCAAATGCGAATACCTTCGCATGCCTGCGACCTGTAAAGAGAAATAGCAGCAAATTGGTATTAGTGCGCTGGGCATCAATCCACACTCTCCCCCTCATTTAGACAAGCCCTCTTTCTTAGGAGAAAGTCCTTGGCCTGACCCCAAAAATGAAGTTATGCTTCCCTTTGGCATGTTCAGGACTGCAGCCTTGATTGGCTAGACATTGCTTGAGCTTTCTGGTTCTTTTGACATATAATCTGTTGCTAAGTTTTACCCCAAGGGGTTCTTTCCCATATTTCCAGGGATTCTTTGATGGTGGATCTTCCGTAGGCCTGTCTGACTAATTTTATCATAATGCACAGAGCCTGTGTTATCAGAAAGGCTTCTTACCTTCTGTGAATCCTGCTGTGATGATAGGGATGTGTCAAATTGCTATATATGTGTGTTTGTATGTCAAGAGAAATGTTTCTGTCAACATAGGTAGCCCTGCTTGTTTTATTTGTTTCTGTGCAATGGAATTATAATTTCCCACCATGGGCAAGCAGGAGACTGTGTCTGGTGTTCATGTTTCTCTTCCTTTTTTAAAAAGGTGCTTTTTTAAAATTGAATGAAAGAGTTGTAGCAGGGACATGTTTGACATTTCCCTGCAATTAGCCAAGAAGTGAAACACGCTTGTAAAAACAGATGAAACAGGAGCGGATGGTATAATTTACACAGCGGCAATACTGGCCGATCTTGGTGTGGTAGTGAATCAGCTCTGGATTTTGGTCTGAACTTTAAAGGAGACCTCCAAAGTGCAGATTGTATTGTGAGGGAACTGGACTCAGCCCCACATTGAAAGTTTGGACTAAAATGCATATTGGGGGTTGTCTAAGCATTGAAAATACTCCTCATGGAATGTGAGGAGAATACAAGCTGTCTTAATGGCATCCCGCATCATATTGCCGTATTTTGAAGGAAGGGGGCTAAATACGCCATATACTGCACAGGAAAAGCTTTTGCGGCTTTTCCTGGAGTTTTTAAAAAACAGTGGAGATAATGCACATTTCTGTTCATTGGGACAAGTTATTTGATTTGATTCACTTTCCCGAAGGATCAGAAGCTGAAAGCTGATCGGCTGGACAAGTACGGGGGGGGGCAGGGCTTGCTAACAAGGCAAGCGCCCCGAACTGCCATGTTTTTTTCCATCTTAGTGAGCGAGCAATAAAACAGTTTTTTTCCCCCCCTGTTAAGGCAAAATATCACACTTTTGCACCTTAGATATGCCTTTTTTTAAAAAAACAACAACCCTATTTGTTGGCAGCAAGTGGTGAGAATAAAAACACGAGTAATTCACTTGTCACCGCCATCTTGATTTGCAGGCATGCCTGTTGGAACAGCAAAAGTAGATAGCTTTGCATGCCTGTGATCTACCTAAAATCCCCCCCCCAAAAAAACTATTAAGACTGTGAGTTGCCTTTACTGCAGAACAATCCGCTTCATTTTTGCCTCCTTTTTGTTCTTCCCCCATGAGTTTGTCCATCTTGCAAGCCGTTATTGCATCTTCTGGCAGTACATTCCATAGTTTCACTATCAACAGAAGGCTGTCTGGGAAACTCCCTCAGTCATCTTGGCTAATATAAAAAGAGGCCCTCTTGGTGGCTGCACCCAACCTTTGGAACTCCCTGCCAACAGAAACCTTCCTGTTGCCTTTCAGGCAGCACACAAAGAACTTTTTATTTACATGGACTTTTGACAATTCATGAGTTTCTGTGGAAGGGGCTTTGAAAGGGGAGGCAGCTGCGTTGCAATTTTTGTCGCTGTGCTTTCAAACTGCTTTTCATTCCACTCTGTTTAAAATTAAAAATTTCAATGTAACTTCTTGTGTTTTTTAAAGTTGGTCTTGTTGTAAGCCACTTTGTGTTCCTGTTTTGTGAGAAAGGTGAGGTCGAAATCCAGTCAATCAATTAAGGTGCACATTTCCCCGAGTCCTTCTCATTTCATTCTCCTGGTAGAAAAAAAGAGACTAGACCACACTTTAGGGAGCAGAAACATTACCAGTTTTGTAGCTTCAGACTGGAATTGCCCTCTCTCTGCTTCCTCCTTACTAAACATCCCAGGGCTTGGAGAAAATGGTGGCTGGAGGCTGCTGTGCCACTCAGTGGGGGTGATTAATTTGTTTTGGGTTTTAGTCCAAATTTCAAAGGGACTTCCCAAGATACTATGAACCCTCAGGCCCAAAATAGCTCCTTTGGATAGCTCCTTTGAAATTCTGACTCAAGGTACACCCCCTTGACATGCCGGCCACCGGTTGCCAGTGCTGTTGTAGATCAATACTGTCCCAAGCCCTGAGACTTCAGAATTTGAGACCTTGAGATGACCCATTGGCATGTGGTAAGAGATGGGCCCTGGCAATGCTACAACGCTTACTTTCCAAAGACCTGGGAACTCCATTGCAGACACATGGTGGTACTGAGATACATTCTCTCTCCCCTGCCTCAAACCTTCAATTTTATTTTGAGATTTAATTCCTGTGCTAACTGCATGCCTCTGGTGTTACTCCTGCAGGGGCGGATTTGCAAGTATGCCTCCCGAAAGGCCCAACGTGTTGTTCCAGGAAAATGGAGGAGAAATACCAAGCTCTGGCTCGTTCCAACATGGAGCAACTCCTCCAGTCGGCCAGCATGGAACTGAAATTCCTCATCATGCAGAATGCGGCTGTCTTCCAAGGTAGGTGGCAAGCGGCTTGGCAGGGGGCTTTCTTTTTCCAACACAGATGGGACATCATCTTAAGGAGCCCTCCAAGAAGACCAATGGCCAGCTGTTTATGTTGCCAGATGTGATTAAGAGGCATGTGGGTTTGATGCTTTACAATAGGGGTGAATAATTGGGTGGGTGCCAGGGCCCAATTTCTGGCCCAGACCTCCCCAAATACCTCTATTTCCCTTTGCAGTCCCTCTCAAAATGGTGCAAGGAAGTGACATTGTTGCCATTTTGAGGAAAATGGAGGTATTTGGCTTTGCCTTGGGGAGGGCATGTTTGGTCCACTGGGGAGGTCTGGAGGGAAATTGGGCCCTGCCTCCCACACAGTTGCCCAACCCTGTTGTGTACCCTGTAATGCAGGATTCTGGTGTGCTTATAAGGGTGTGGTAGGGGTATTTTCATGGTTTTCTGTGCATTTCATGGGACTTTTTGTGTGATTTGAAGGCAAACATTGTCTAAAAACCATGCCACTTTTTTTTTAAAAGAATTAAAACAATTTTGGATGGAGGGGCTTTGTGGGACTGGTGATGGGGTGCTTCAGGGACCACATAAGTGGGGTCCAAGAAGGAGGCAAGGAGACTCAACATCACCCAAAATGGCAAATGGTGCTAAAGGTGCTACAGGCTATTTGGAACAGGAATTTTGTGCTCACTGATATTGGGTGTGTGTGCTTGGGGGCTTTTTGTTAGTTTTAGGGGTCATATTGGGCTCACAGGCTGCACTCTTTAGTGGACCCTGCGGAGGGAGGAACAGCTGCCTAGTTTTACCCAGGGAGCTGAGAAATGGGATAAAAGGGTCACAGGAATGGTCTCAGGAAGAGCCAATGTGGTATTACAGTGGGGGGTGGGTGGGCAACCAGCCCCAGGGCTGCATATGGACCTCCCTAGTTGGAATTTTATGTGTCCCTCAGAGGTGGAGCAAAATGGTGGGATCAAAAAGTTAAAGTATAAAAAGTCCATACAGAAGCTGGGAAACAATGGTATTTTTTGGATAAAGTGTCATGAATGGAGGGTTGGATTCGACCTCCAGGAGGGCCAGATGTATCCCCGGGATATGAGGTTCCTTTCCCCTACTTCAGGAGGTTGTTTCAGAAGATTTGCCACCCTGGTCTTCCGAGTAAAAAAGGCAGGATAAAAATGTGATGATGTCACCTAGCTTGCCCCCTGCCCTGGGCTATTCCACACTGCACAATTATAGTGCTATGATTTCACTTTAACCTCTATGGCTGCATTCTGAAAGAGCCTGGAATTTGTAGTTTGGAGAGGCCCTAGAATAATCTGGCTGAGAATTTAAACACCCTACCCTAAACGCCAAATCCCAAGATCCCATAGGATGTTGCCATAGCAGTTAAAGTGAAATCATAGTGCTAGAATTGTGCAGTTTGAATAGGCCCCCTGATTATTTTAACATTTCCCTAAATTTGTTGCAACAATTCACCTGGCCATTTATTTGGAAGTGGCACCTTCTTGATGTGGAATAATTTCTTCTTTGGCTCTTAAATGGCATAATAGGTAGATATTAGGAATGCTGTCTTTTCATTCATAACTCAGCCCCCTTTGAAACTTCTCAGTGTTTTTTTTCTGTCTGACATCTGTGAGGACCGCCTGAATGACAGACTGACTCCAATCCTGAGGTGGTTCTGCCCTTAATCTAATTTTCTTCCTTCTGAAATTGCATTGGCTTCCTGGCTGATAAAGATCAGGGAGAATCGCCTGGCATTTACCCAGCTCCCATTCAGCCTTGTCTGTTACTGTGTTCACTTAGCAAAGTTTATTAGATTATTAAAGGCTTTGCCCCTTGGGCTCTTCCATTATTACAGAGGGAAAATACCGCACGCGAAAAAGGTGGGGTGGAGTGGGGAAACTTAGGTAGTACATTTGCTTCTCTGTTTCCCATCGAAGTTGTTTTAAAAAATTAATATTCAGTGGTGACTGGGAACTCCGATGTCAGTGTGGTGTCAGTGAAGCAATCCTAGATCTGTTTCAGGATTTAGTCTGAACTGTATTCTGTGCTAGTCAGACCTCATCTGGAATACTGCATTTCAGTTCTGGGTGCCTCATTTTAAGAAGGATGTAGATAGGTTGGAACAGGTTCAGACAAGGATGTTAAGGAGGTAAGGAGAACAACACCTATGAGGAAATGCATAGATATAGGATGGGGGAGACCTGGCTGAATGAGAGTACGTGCGAAAGGGATCTATGAGTCCTAGTAGAACACAAGTTGTACATGAGTCAACAGTGTGATGCAGCAGCTAAAAAGGCCAATGCAATTTTGGGCTGCATCAATAGAAGTATAGTGTCCAGATCAAGGGAAGTAATAGTGCCGCTCTATTCTGCCTTGGTCAGACCTCACCTAGAATACTGTGTCCAGTTCTGGGCACCACAATTTAAAAAGGCTATTGACAAATTGGAGCATGTCCAGAGGAGGGCGACTAAAATGGTGAAAGGTCTGGAAATGATGCCTTATGAGGAGAGACTTAGAGAGCTGGGTATGTTTAGCCTGGAAAAAAGATGGTTAAGAGGCGATATGATAGCCCTGTTTAAGTATTTGAAGGGGTGTCACGTTGAGGCTGGAGCAGACTTGTTTTCTGCTGCTCCAGAGACTGGAACACGGAGCAATGGATGCAAGCTCCAGGAACAGAGATTCCACCTCAACATGAGGAGGAACTTTCTGACAGTAAGAGCTGTTTGGCAGTGGAAGGCACTCCCTCGGAGCGTGGTGGGGTCTCCTTCCTTGGAGGTCTTTAAACAGAGGCTGGATGGCCATCTGTCGGGGATGCTTTGATCAAGATTTCCTACGTGGCAGGGGGGTTGGACTGGATGGCCCTCGTGGTCTCTTCCAACTCTGCAATTCTATGATTCTATGATGCTATGAAAGATTCATAGTGAAGAGAAGCTGGGACATGATTGCTCTCCTTAAATATCTAAAGAGAGGAGGATGCAGGTTTGTTTTCTGCTGCCCTGGCCCAGATTCACTGATATTGGAGCTTCTAGCTGCTACTGCTTCTGTGTATTTTCAGGACTGTATGATTTAAATAGTTCTCTTTTGGTGCTGTCCTGTCCTCTGAAAGTGTTGAGGCTTGGAGGAAATGAACATGTCTGCCTAGTTTTTTTTGCCTAGTATACACACAGCCTATAGCGTTTTGGGAAATTACTCTGTGCAGAACTACATGTAGGGGTTTTGCATGAAAACTGGTTTTCTGTGCAGAGCCGGTGTTTTTCATGCAATCTCCTACAGTTTCCAAAAATACATTGGGATTTTTTCCTGCAAAATTTGGTACAAAAATCTATTTTTCTAAGAATAGTTTTTTAGGTACAAAAATGTGTTTTCATGCCAAAATACCTTAATTATTGCACAAAAGCTGTTATGTATTTCTCTGCAGAAAAAAATAATCCAAAATGTTTCAGGATGTGCAGATACTGGGTGAAAGCTGTGTAGGATTCTTCCATGTTGTTCTTTCTGACTGCATTTCCAAAGCACTGGGATGCCAATTTTTCACCTAGGCAACAAATAGCAGAATATTTTTTTCTCTTGGCATCATAAGGGACCCTGTGTATCACACTTTGCACAGTGGCAGTCAAAACTGTGGGAGAGCTGTCATCCCTGATCATTTAAGTCACTCTCCAAAGCCAGTAAATTCTCAGGGAAAGAAATACTCCATTTTCTGTTCTTTATTTTGCTTGCTCGTTCTTGTCCGCTGGGGGAAAAGAGCCCATTTTTTGACATAGCAAGCTTTTGTATCAGGTTATCTTTAACCACTTTAGTGGCTCCTAAGCCACAAATATATCTGATAGCCAATCCCAATCTTGAAGTCCGCTAAAAGCGGGTTGAATTATTTAGTTTGTTGTGATGAAAATGTCTGAACTTTATTGAGTTTTCTCAAAAGAATGTGATTGTGCTTGAAGTCTATGAGATAAAAAGATTGTCCACATCTCCCAGAGTTTTCTTTTTCTGTTAACTTTTGGAAAAAGAACAGAAACTGATTATGTTCTTCTTTTAGAGTCTTTTCCTTTTCTAATTTAAGCATGTGTTGTGACTTTAAAGCCAAGGTAAAAAAAGTCAAGTTTTAACATAAAGTGGTTTTGACATACATATGTGTGTGTATGTGTGTATCTTTGCACACACAGTATCTTCAGGTGTATATACAGCCAGGTCTCAGTTTATGCCAGGGTTGCATTATTGGAGTTGCAATGTAAATTGAGACTGATGTAAATGGGGGGAGCAAGCTCCATTGGGAATCATTGGAAACTAGCGGGATACGTTTTGATGTACACCAAGTCATACATTTTACTCAAGGTGCCACTTCTTAAACAAAACTTCTTGTTTAAAGCATAAAACACCAAAGTTCACTTTTTCCAAGCTAGAGAAATATCCAGATGCTCTCCAGAAGCACCAGAAGGAGCAGCAAGTGCTGATCATTGGGGGTTTGGCTGGGGTGAGCTGGCTTGCCATTAGATAACAATGGCTCTTCAGAGGAGAACACAGAGAGACAACAACTGATAAGAACTTTGTTCTTCTACTGCACCCTCCCCAGAAGACGTCTTAGGTGGAGAAAGTAGAAAGGGAGTTAAAACATCTTCCGCTGGGTCTTCTGCAGCTGGTGCAGAGGGTGCAAAAAGAAGAAAGGCAGCACATCTCTTGTACAGTAACCAGCTGCACGAAACAACAACAACAACAATTTCTTCCCCCTCCCTCCAAGTTCTTGCACAAAACACCCATGCATTTCTCTTTCTCCCCCCTGTCCTTGATGATAAGTAGGCTTTAAGAGGCCACAAGGTTCTTTGTCATTTTTACTGCAGTGTGCTTAGCAGAATTACCCCTTTTGGCATTGTTACTGTTACCCACTCGATCTTTCCCCATCATGAACTCCCCCATCTAATCAAGCAGAAGAAATCCTTCCCTCCTGATGCACCAAAACTCTGAGATTCCAGTTTCTTCTTCCTCCGCACACATCCCTTTCTAAGCAGGCAAAGGAAGCCTCATCTTTCTGGCAATTGTTTCTCCTCTTCCCCCAAACTAGGCAACTGTCATGCCCTGCTCCTCTGACTCTGATGTTTATTTTAAAACTCAATGCTATATTTTTAAATGGGGGATCTTTTTCTTTAACTTTTAATGTTTTGTTGATGATAAGGAGCTGAGCCAAGTTTTACAGCAGCAGTTCCAAGAATGCCTGGAAAAGCTGGTAGCGGGAGGGGAGGTATCTGTGGAATGTTGAATGGGAGCAGAAGTTTTGGAAACCATTTTTCTCCTGTTGGGAGAGCTTCCAGCAACAAATTGCCAGATCCATCACGGAAGTAGCGAAGGCTGCAAAGTGGCAGCTCTCCTGAAGCAAATAGAGCTCAGCATGTTGTGGTATGAGGGCACATCTATTCTGGAGAGGAAAAGGATAAAAAAGTGCCTATGTTTGCATTTTCTTTGAACAGACATCTTGCTTCATTGGAATATCTGTGCTGCCTTTTGAAAGATACTCCAGGCATGGAGGTGGCAGATTTCCCTGTTTTAGTGCTGTCGTGGCCAGGGTTGAATTGGCAGGGATGAGCTCCATTGTGGAGTACATGAGACAAAATCTTGGGTCTGGCTGCTGTGTTGTTGGTGATGTGTGTCTAGCTGCAGTGGAGTTTTCTGCATCTTAGCTCAGTCATTAATCAAAATGGAGATTATAGTCAAGAAATCAGAAGAATCATAGTCATAGAGTTGGAAGAGACCACAAGGGCCATCTAGTCCAACCCCATGCCATGCAGGAATATACCATCAAAGCATTCCCAACAGATGGCCATCCAGCCTCTGTTTAAAAACCTCCAAAGAAGGAGACTCCACCACACTCCCAGGCAGCAGCAGATTCCACTGTCAAACAGCTCTTACTGTCAGGAAATTCTTCCTAATGTTTAGGTGGAATCTCTTTTCCTGTAGTTTGAACCCATTGCTCCGTGTACTAGTCTCTGGAGGTGCAGAAAACAAGCTTGCTCCATCTTCAGTATGGCATCCCTTCCAAAATACTAAGACAAATACTTTCAAGGGCAGATATGAAGGAAGCAGATAAGATTTTCAAGTGTAAAGCTATACCCTTAAGTACAAAGTCAGAATCATCCAAGCCATAGTATTTCTGATTTCTATGGATGGCTGTGCAAGCTGTGCAGTGAAGAAAACTAACAGGAAGAAGATGAACTCAAATTACAGGAGAAGAGATTTCACCTAAATATTAGCAGAAATGTAGTCAATGGCAGTGATGTGGTGTTGGGGTCACCTTCTTTGGAGGTCCTTAGTTGTGTATTCCTGCATGGCAGGGGGTTGGACTAGATGGCCCTTGGGGATCCCTTCCAAGTCTATGATTCTTCAGGGGCCATATGAGTTTCTCCTGTGGTGTAGTGTCTCAGTTTGCATAATTATCTTCTTTCCAAGGTGGAGGACATGTAGATTTGATTTTTGTTTTGCACGTGAATGACTTTTGAACTCCAGACATCCTCTCAGGCTTCCTTTCCTCTGAAGCAGTCTATGAGAGCAGTTGAGCTCTTGTCTTCTGTAATTACTTCTTGAGGCAAGAGTTATCTTTGATAGTTCAAGTCCCCAATACATTTCAATTGCCCTCCCAATGCTATAAAATAGCCAGATAATGTTTTTCAGGTTTTCACTAGGTGGTCATAAATGTCAAGTTACCTTCCAAAGTGGATATTTATATTCCTTAGCATCAGCATTTGGATTTCTCCTTTTGTCTCTCTCTTTTTCTCCCCTCTGCACCCTCCTCCCACCCCCATCACCAATCCGAATGGCTGGGCTTGCCAAATGTGTTTGGTCTCTGGCTCTGAATGGATTAAGCAAGGAGATAAATTTTCTCTGACTGTGCTGGAGTATTTAAAATGCAGAGAAGGAGCAGTCTGTAAACACAGCAAAAGGGAAGGCGGGTTGGAGAGACTCGGAGAAAGCAACCGGGATGTCAAGGACAGGCATCTGTTTTATGTAAAAAGAAACATTTCTGCCCGATTGTCATCTACTTCACTTTTAAAGCTGCAATAAGATGGAATGATAAAACCCCAATGATGCATTTCAGACCGGAGATATGAACTCTTCCTGAGCCAATTAAACTGTCAATATGTCCTGCTTTCACATCCTCACTGACAAACTGGGTCACCGCAGTACCATTACTCACTTCGGTGAGGCTTGCCAGGCAATCAATTCGACAATTTATAATCTTATGATATGTTATGAAGGTGTATTAATCTGTGTTTAAAAGAAAAAAGAGAATGAAGGACTGGGGTGGGCAGTTCTAATACTATGCGGAACTTTAAGTACAGACATAACACTTAACTGTGGTTAGGTATTGAGCTGGTTCAGATGAGGCTTCAAATGTTGGTTTGGAAAAGAAACAAATACCTTAGAATCATAGAGTTGGAAGAGACCACAAAGGCCATCCAGTCCAACTCCCTGCCATGCAGGAATAAACAATCAAATCTAAATTCTCTCCTTTTGTGGTGTGAGCAGATAGTTTGTTAGGACAGCCAGACTGGCTGGGAAAGTCTTCATTTCCTTCTGAGCCAGAATTGGATACAATGGTTTCATATGACATTCAGATGGGTTGGATGAATCATAAGTTGGTTTCAAACCAGAGTTGAAAATCATGTGACTCCAAATTGGTTGGTGAACCATAATTGGCTTCAAAGCTGGAGTTGGAAAGCATGGTTTGAGATGACATTCAAATCAGTTAGGCAGATCATAAGTTGCTTTCACACCAGAATTGGAAGCCATAGCTTACCATGACATCCATTCCAGCTGGATGAATTATAACTGGCCTCCAAACCAGAGATGGAAACCATGGTTTGAACTGGGGTTCCAGTGATGATTTGGAGGCAAGCCATGCCTGGCTAAAACCAAGGAACAGCGATACCCAAAATGGTGGTTTTGAAGCTCTTCTGAGCTAGGATATTATTTGTGAATGTATAAGCCTGAAGTGGATGTTTCCCAGGTTCTGGGACAGAATTTGCCTTGCAGAAGAGGGTAGATTTGGGCAACGAGTGAGAGCTTGCGAGGCCACAAAATAAGGTGGAAGGGCTACATATAGCTTGTGTGCCATATGTTACCTACCTCTGACTTAAACCATGGTTAAGGAGCAGCTGGGAATCAACATGTATCACAGCAGTTTGCAAAACACAAATTGTAGTAACCATTTTATCTGCAGCATGTCATGGTAAAGGTCATCTGCCACCCAGTTCAGTCTTCCTGTTTGCAAGGCAGCAACCAGGGCCTTCCTATTTCCTATGCATTCTCTTAGCTCAATTATCTAAGCAGGTGTTTCTCTATATGTTTGGGGAGAGGTTGTCAGGTTCACATGTGGCACCCTTGCTGTAGCACTCACACAACTGCTGCACTGGTATGGAAACTTCATGGTATCCTTCATGACCCCAGCCATTTCTGTTTTGCAGCAAGAGCTTGGGAAAGTTACTATTTGGACGACAACTCCCAGAATCACCCAACCAGCATAGATAGCTGTAGGAGGATTCTAGGCATTAGAGTCCAAAAATTGTATTTTATTTTATTTGAGCTTGGGTTTCAGCATCTCAGAAGACAGCTTCTCTTATAACCTGTTCTTGGGGGGGAAAATCAACTTGTAATAGGGGTAGAGAAAGTGCAGAGGGATGTGTGTGTTGGGGGGTATGAGTAGAGCCGGTTTAAGGCACCGGCGCATCAGCATCCACAGGGCCCCCCATCATTGTGGGGACCCCTGTCATAACCCTCCTCCTGCAAAAACATTAGTAATAATCTGAATATCCTGTACTGTGAATAGCTTAGGTTGAGTTAGGTTACATTGACCTGAGATAAACATATGCCCCCCCCAAAATAAGGCTTTTCAGCCCCCCCCCCAATTCCTTAAACCAGTTGTGGGTATGTGGCCTCAGGCTATTTTTGTGGCTAGCCAGGGGTCCCTCCAACTTCCCCTCTCCAAATGGGCAAGACCATCCCATCCTTATAATATCTGATAGCAGAAATTAAACATGAGAATTGGCCATCTTGTAGTGCAGGAAGAAGAACTAAACACCCTTGTGCAAAAGATTTCTTTCTTTCTTTCTTTCTTTCTTTCTTTCTTTCTTTCTTTCTTTCTTTGGGGGCCTCTGGTTAATGGGAAACCTTGACAGCCATTCAGTCTCAAGTGAGAGTGAAAACACACATGCCCTGGGGGCATTGAGGGGGGCTGTGTTTATCTTAAATGGAGTCTCCAGTTCGAAGCTAGACTGATCAGAAGGCCATCGCCAGGGCGGGACAGCCTGTGGTCTCCTAGGCCAGTTGGGGAATAGGAGCAGCCTTTCTGTCTGGTCCTCTCTAATCAGAGCTCTTTCGGGGATTCCTGAGATACCAGAAGGCTGTGTAGTGCAATGCCTGAGTGGTTTCCATTGAAAGCATGAGAGACTGGAATAACTGGAGATGGGATTCCAGCTAAGATGGACCTCTGAGCTTGGAAGAAGTTCCTTTTAGGACTGTACCACCCAGAAGCCTTCTTGCACAAGCTGCAAGTTCTTTGTTTTCCCCCAGAAACTTCACTAGTTTGCGGCTTATATGCCTTTTAGTATCTTTGTCTGGTAGCAATACAGCAGTTTGTAATATATCTAACAGTGGTAGAGCTTAGGTAATAATTCTAATACGGATACTTCCTTATTTAATACAGAGTCAAGATATAACAATAAGTGCTAATTACATAGAATATTATTATTACTTCACTATATATATTGTTTTTTTACTAACATATGATCAAGTCCAACATATCAGTCCAAGTTAGCAAAAGTAAATGTCCCAAATAATGTACAATTCTATTTATTTCTCTGTTCTGTGTAGTAATAATGCTTCCTTTTTCCTTTGTTTCCCTACAATAATTAAACATACATCCAACAAACCATCAAGAATTGGTCCTATTTTCTTTTTCCAGTGTTTACCACTATGACAGCAGGTCAACAAAATTATGTACAGTAATTCAGGACAGCAAAAAGTAGTATTTCATTCTTCCAATTTAGTATCTTTGCTCTGAAATGTAATGGAAACAAGGACAGGGCTCCTGAAGGCTGAGAAGAAGAGCAGGAGGACACCTAAGAATGGATCTATGTTACTACCTAAGTTATACCAGTTTGATACCTGTGTTACTGCAATGGCTCCATCTTAGGGAATTCTGGGATTTGTAGTTTTGTAAGGGACTTAGAATTCCTTTGCTAGAGAGCTGCTCTCATTCAGAGGACTGGACTCAGTGGTCTCAAGGGGATAATGCAAAATCTTTCACCAAGCTATAATTCCCGGGACTCCATGGGATGGAGCCATGGCCAATCTTAAAAAGGGATCAGTGGGCTACAACTCCAAGTTGCAGATGCTTTGAGTGAAATAGTGGTGGCCAGCATGTGATTATTGGCCTGTATTTCCCAGCATTCTTCGTTGTTGGTTCTGCTGGCTAGGGTTGCTAGGAACTGCAGTCCAACAACATCTGAAGGGTTGCGTGATTTCCACCCAATGGGGTAGAAGACAGGGGTGCCTAGCAAGGGATTAGTATTGTCATCCCAGTGAAGCCCCTTTTCTCTGGGCTATTGACAGATTTAGAGAGTGAACTGGCAGAAGGTTTATTCTGGAATCAAAGGCTTGATTGATCATCGGAAGGCAGGCTTTGACCCCAAAGGAGTGAATATAGAGCAAAGCCAAGCCTTCTGTCATGATCAAAGTGAAGAAAAGTGTGTTGGAATAAGTTTATAGAGAGAGGTTGGTGGGAGAGGGGGGAGCTAAGGCCGATCAGATGAGGCAGGGGCTGTAGCGCCTTAATCATGTACCGTAACTCTCTCCCAAGAGAAACCAGGTTGCCTCTGTCCTTGAGCTTTTGATGGGTGGTCAAGGAGAGATCATTTCCATTGCACATTGGCTTTGAAGACTGGCTATTAAGAATTTTAATTTTTTTGTGGTGGTGGGGGGTTACGTCTAGGTGGTCAGAGAGGTAAGTGAATACTGTTGTTATTGGCAGCAGCTGCCTAATACTGGTCTAAGACCAATTGCTAATCCCAATGGGAGCAGTTCCATTGAATCAGTAGAATTTACATAAATGTTGCTTTACCATCCAGAATTTGATTGAATGGGTCAGCTCTAGTTGGGACTTGGATTTGGCCATCTTGACTCCCACCTTGGGAGAAAGGAGGGTATAAATCCAATAAATAAATAAATAAATAAATAAATAAAGATGGCCCTTGGATGAGGCCACTGAATTTAGGACTAAACCATTGGGTCAAATTGTTACTCCATTAAGCTCAGGACTGCATATTCCAGTCTTTCCCCAACCTGGCACTTCCAGTGGTGTTGGACCACAACTCCCATGAACCCTGCTCAAGAGAGCCATACTGACTGGGGCAATGGGAGTTGTAGTCCAACACACTTGGAAGGTGCCAGATGACAGGGAAATTTGTTCTGTGCTCTCCTTGAGATGGTTATTTTGTTGTTGTTGTTGTTGTCGTCTGTGTGTGATCCAGTAAATTTTCCATTGTTGTTGTGTGCTTTCAAGTCATTTCCAACTTATGGCGACTCTAAGTCATTGGGTTTTCTTGGCAAGATTTGTTTGGAGGGGGTTTGTCTCCATTGCCTTCCTCTGAGACTGAGAGCATGTGACATGCACTTTTGAAAAACAAAGTTGGTTTTACATCAGTATTGTTTCAGCCGCTGGTTGGCTCTCACTTCATGTGCCACGCATTGGAGATTTAGGAATTGATTTTTATCGGCTGCAGTGACTTAAGCATCTACTTGAGTGGTATTGCCTCAGGTTTGCCTTGTGGATCAATTTTCCAATTGCAAAGCTCAGTGACCTGTATACCAAATCAGTGTAATTCACCTCCCCTTTTGTCATTCTAAAAGGATGGTGTCTGGATTATACATTAATAAATATTTAGTTGAGCTAAAGCTTGAATTTTAAAACGTTTGGTGATGTAACAGGAGGCAGGAGGACAAAGAAATCTCTTTGATGGATTGGTGTCTGCTGCTTTAACCATGATTTGATGAATTTTATTTTTTAGCTCATGTCCTTGCTTGGGAACTTCTGAGTTTTTTTATTTAAAAAATGCAGCAGCAGGGAGGAAAAAGACTGGAGCTTTGCTTAGAAAGGTGGCCATTTCTTTAAGTGGCAGTGTAATTTTGTTGCTATTTGCCATTGACTTTGACTTATGTTGACCCTATGAATGAGAGACCTTTCAAGGTTCCCAGTCATCAGCTGACCTGCTTAGGTCTTGGAAACTCTAGCCAGCTGAGATTCTTTTGATTGAGTCAATCCACTTGTAATGGGGTCTGCCTCTTTTCTGACTGCCTTCCACTTTGCCAAACATTATTGTCTTTTCCAATGAGTCATGTCATCTCATGAGATGTCCAAAGTATGGTAGTCTCAGTTGAGTCTTTTTGGCTTCTAGTGAGAGTTTAGGCTTGATTTGCAGTTACTCCTCAGGAGGAGGGCTTGGTCCTTTGACACCTATAAGACAGGCCAGTGTTAGAGTTCATGTTTTCCAGCAAACGGCACCAGGATCATACAGTGAGAAAAACCTCTGCTGGAGAACCTGGAGTCACTGCCAATCAGAGTATGCAGTATTAGGTGAAGCAAAAGATCTAACTCAGTAGGAGGCAAACTGCTGTTCTAAGTCAGCAGCCCATCATAAGCTTGGACTTACAGATACAGTGACTCATTTTGAAGAACCCAGAGCTCTGAAAATTTAGGAAGTTTTTTTTTTTTTAAACTAAAGCCCATAATCCTCTAGCTGGGAGATTCTGGGAGTTTTAGTCTGAAAGAGTAACTTTTTCAAGTGGTGGGAGCATACATAAATGCAGAGGCCAAGATCTTGGAACAAGTGTTACCGTTTTCCCTGCACAGCTCTTTAATACCTACCCATGGCCTGGTAGGTGCCAAGCTCTGAGGGGGTGGGGAGGCATTGCTTTAGTTTCTTGGCTGGTTTGGGGGAAAGGAGGGAAGGTGATTCAGAAGAGGAAGAAATGGCTGGTCTGGGCTGTGAGTGGAAGGGAAATGAGGATGGTCTCCCAAAGGAACAGACCCTAGTTTCCCTTCCCGTGAGAGCCAAGACCAGTTGTCTTTTCTTTCTCTGAGTGGCCTACCCCTCCCTCCACCCACTAGTAAACTGCAGCAGCCAGCCCCAGGCTTAGTAGCTGTCTAGGAGAGAGGCTTTGAATGGTGCATAACCCATCCAAAACAAAACATACACTCATAGAACCCAGTTACACACAGAGATGTCACCAAAAGAATTCCAGCCCCTATAATATATTTTACACCAATATAAAGGCTGCAATTCTGAGTGCATGTACTAGGACGCAAAGTCCCACTGAAGTTGGATGGGACTGCTGTGAGAGTAAACAGGTTTGCCCTGTAAGTCATGAATATTTCCTATCTTGTTACTATTTCCCAAGAAAAACGAGCGAGCAAGACTCAGATAATCACCATCAGTTATAATCTCTTTGGTCAACACTGTCAAGCTTGGTTGCCAATAATCAGTTTGTATTAAATGCATAACATCCCTGGAACAGGGTGTAAATCCTGTGTGGCCTTGGATTTAGCTGCTGAACATGGAATAATGAATGTTGACTGTTCATGCACAAAACCCTTTTCAGGAGTATATCTCTCTCAATCCTGTGCGGAACACATTTGTTTGGCTAAAACTGCCACATCTCATGTCCTTCCCTGTCCCAATTTTTAAACACAGACATGCCTCTTCAGAGGTGATACCAAAGGATCAATTGTCAGGTGGATGGATGAGTGATGCAGAGAGCCCTGCAGGTGATGTGAGGCAGATGACAAGTGTGCTGCCCATTCTAAGCCTCTTGCTCCAGAGCTTAGCAGTTGTGTTTGTTGGAAGGGAACATGTTAATTCTGTCTGTTGACGACTCACAAACTACATGATCTGGCAGTGGCCTTTATCTTTGGTCACTTTTGGAAGCTGTCTCAAATTCCTGAAGAGGCAAAGTGCTTTGCAACTACACAATTCTGTTCTTTAGTGTCTAGCTCCAAAATACCTCTTTTTTTTTTTTTTTTAATTATCAGAGGGCATAGACAGAGTTTTTAAAATAAATACATTAGAAACTGGGGAGGGCTGGGAAACAGTTTCCAGGATTAGATAACACGCACTATCCCTATTTTTAAAGAAATGTTCTGTAGTATAGATTATGACAAGTAGCTTTCAGAAAACACATTACTACATCTATCAGTTTATTGTAAGTTTTTGTTATCAGTGTTGTTGTTGTGTGCCTCCAAGTTGTTCCCAACTTATGACAGCCCCAAGGCAAACCTATCGCAGGGTTTTCTTGGCAGGATGGAGTCAGAAGGGGTTTGCCATTGCCTTCCTCTGGGGCTGAGAGGGCATGACTTGCCCAACATTATCCAGTGGGTTTTCATTGCTGAGCAGGGATTTGAACACTGGCATCCAGAGTCCTAGTCCAGCATTCAAACGACGACACCTGTCTGGTTCCAATATGGCGACCCTATAATTGGATTTTTTGAGCAAGATTTCTCCAAAGGAGGTTTCCCATTAACTTCTTCTGTGGCTGAGAGAGTGTTCTTTGCCCAGCGTTGCCCAGTGGATTTCCCTAGCTGAGTTGGGTCTCAAATCATAGTTTTGCAAAGTCCTAGTCCAACTACACCAAGCTGGCTCTCAATAACAGTATGAAATAAGATTTTGCCCTGGGAGGGGGACTTGGAAAAGGAAAAGCTTTCCTTTCCTCTTCTTCCCCTGCCTCTGGTTTCCCATCTTTCCCTCCAGCCAGTCTAAATTTAGCTTATGGGATGGTTGAAGTTGGAGCTCTTCACAAGCATACAACATCCTTTGCCTTAGGAATATCACTGAGTTCCCGGGTCAAGAATTGCCCAAATGTGGTGGCGGTTGCTATCCCCCCCTGCAATGGTTGGGGGGCCATGAACAGTACCCCAGATAGTTCTGTGGTCATGCGCCCCTGCTTTTCAAAGAGAAGGTGCATTTCTTGGCCATCTTGACTGTTAAAAGCGCGGTTGGTCTTTTGTAAATTTGGTCCTGCAGGCTACAATGAGGAATTTTGCTTCACCCTTTTTTTTGTGTTTGTGCAGAGTAAGTCCTAAATGCTTTGCAGTTTGGAATCTGCACAAACCAACCACGTGGGGCTTGGTGCAGATGACTGTGGGCCTGTCTAAATGGTGAAAATAGTCCTCTTAGAATTCATTTAGAATCCTACCTATCCTAATGGCATCCCACATATTTCTGCTGTATTCAGAAAGAGGGGGTCCAAATCCACCGTAAACCCTGAGGAAACAGCCTTTGGGGCTTTTCCCCAATGTTTTTTAAAAACTCTGTGTAGAATGCACATTAGCGATCACTAGGACAGGCGATCGCATTTATTCACATACCCCAGAAAAGCGGAAGGAGAAAGCTGATTGGCCAGATGGGAGCAGGGGGTGGGACTTGCTAAGAAGGCAAGCACCCTGAAATCGCCATCTTGGATTTTCGCTTTAGTGAGTGAGTATTCATGCAACGAAACAGCCTTTTTCTTTAAAAAAATTTATTTAGGTGGAATAGCACACTATCACATTTCTGCACCTTAGGTATGCCTTGTTTTAAAAAAACAAAAATACAGTTTGGTGTTGGCAACTGGCAAAAACAAAAACGCGAGTTGCAGCCACCATTTTGAATCGCAGGCATACGTGTTGGGACAGCAAAAGTGGATAGCCTCACATGCCTGCAATGTTGTCAAACACCATTAGGACAAGTCGATCCTGCTTTGAATTTGCGTGAGTAGGCATCAATTCACATTTCCCCCCTTCATATACATGGACCCTGTGTTTCTGTGTGCAGAAAATACAATTCCTATTCAGAAAATGCCATGTTCTATGCCAGCACCCCCTACCCCCCCCCCACGCATGGTTTTTCCTGCACAGAATTAAGTCCTAAACTGTGAAGAATCTTGTCACATAGGATTCTCCTTGTCTGGGTTAGCCAACACTTCGGAAAACCTCTTTTTTTGGTTTGTTTGTTGTTGGAATATTTGTGCATATTCTTCCCACCCCTAGTGAAAGTTACCTTGGATTGCAGGCTGTGAGAGACCTGTCTGCCAAAGTCCTTGGAGGACTCATGCCAACTGAGAAGAAAAAGATTAATTTTAAAGACAATCAGAGGAAAGCACAAGGCAGCAGAATTGAGCAGGCATCCCTCAAGGCTCTTTTAAAAGGTAAAAGTAAGGGATTTTTGATGTGTGTATGTCTGGACATAATTTATGGGCAATTGTAAGGTCTCCATTCCCCTGATGCGTAGTTGACGTCTGCTGCTATCAGACTGGAGTTTAGATTTCATAGAATCATCTGGCTTAGTAACTCATTCTGATCATTCCATGGATTATTAAACTGAGATTTAGAATTACAGTACTAGAAGGAATTATCGCCAACACTTACGACTCCTCGAACATTTTCATCAGCACTGTATATGCACAATCCTAAATATACACTGGACTGACTACGTGATGAATGTTGCTGTCCTTGAGCAAGCAGGGATCACCAGCATTGAGGCCCTGATATTGAGAACACAGCTGCGCTGGGCAGGGCACATTTCTAGGATGGAGGACCATCACCTCCCCAAAATAGTACTCTACGGTGAACTTGCCATGGGTCAGCGTAAGAGGGGCGCTCCAAAAAAGCAAGACAAGGACTCCCTGAAACAACATCTCAGGCTTGGCCAAATTGATCGCCAACAATGGTGCACCCTGGCCTCACATCGGGAGGCATGGAGACGCACTATCCACAATGCTGCAGCCTTATTTGAGAGCTCATGCCGAACAAGTCTTGAAGAGAAATGACAACGCAGAAAGAATCACAACCTGGAAACATCACCCAAGGAGACCTTCTGCTGTGCTTTCTGCAACTGGACTTGTTTATCTCGGATTGGCCTTTTTAGTGATCAGTGTGCTTGCAGAAAGTGTGGGATGAGTCCTTCCTGAATCTTCATTTGCAAAGAAAAGCCAGAGAGAGAGAGACTAGAAGGAATGTAGGGACTGCTCTTTGAACTAATCTCCAAATTTTCTGGCAAGACAATTGAAGCCCCCGCACATTTTGAACAAATTATTAGTGTAAGGCTAATCCTCTCCCCACTTTTTAAAATTTATCCACATTCTTGATGGCTGGTAATATATGATAACATCTGATACTTCACTTCTTGGAGGCAAGCTGTGCTCACTGAACTGAGTAGATTGGCGCTGGGAAAAGTTCTCACTTTTTTTTTGGGACTGCCATACCAGTGGGCCATGAGTCTACCATAGTTTCAGGTTTGGGGATTCTGGGAGTTGTAGTCCAAAATAATGTTTCCAAACCTTCACTCTAAATCCTGTTGTTAGTCCTAATTAGAACAGATCTAGTCAATCAAATGGGATATACTTAGGTTTTGAAGAATTGATTTAGTGGCTTTACTTTAGTTGGGTCTAAGCCAGTGGTTCCCAAATCTTGGTTCTCCCAGGTGTTTTGGACTTCAGCTCCCAGAATTTCCGAGTGTTGGCCAAGCTGGCTGGGTCTTCTGGGAGCTGAAGTCCAAAACATTCCAAAGGACCAAAGTTTGGGAACCACTGGACTAAGCAATGGGTTTCATATCTTTCTTTTAGTCCCAAAATATATTAGCCTTACCCAGAAGAGTGAACAGAGTTTTTAATCTGCATCTTTTCTGTCCAGGTTCATGTGAGGTGCACACTTTGGGTATTGTCATGTCTTTTCTGATTCAACACACACACACACACACACACACCTCACTTCCAAGAGAACCCTCTTAACCAGAACACTTTTCCGTGAGCTGCATTGTGTTCTTGGCAGCCGCTCAACACAGATGAGGCCTGACAGTGAAAAGGAGGTGCCTGATTCGCCTTTTGAAGTGGAGTACAGGTACCTTATTTCCCCCCATCTTAAGAACAAATGAATGCAAGGCATATCTGCCCCCTCTTCATGCCTCCCCTGTTGCCTTTGTAATTTCAAGATCGACTGCTTCAGATGAAACAACTTCCATCAGACTCAGAATGCCACTTGAGATAGGGAAGGCTTTTACCAACATATAGTTTTTGCCCCTCAAATCTAGACCAACTTTTTTTGATGCTGTGCGTAGTGGAGGGGGGCATTGTGCTCCACCCTTCTTGAGCTATCAGCTATGTATATGTGTGTGTTTTATTTTTAACCTTTCCCAATGCAAGGTATGAAGCAGTTTAATTCAAAACCTTTCTTCTCCACCCCCTGCTGTGCTTTGCAAGGTGTTTGCCTGCTTTCAAGCTCATCATGACGATTCTGGCTGGCAAAGAGATGAGAAGGTCTTGTAGGAAGGGGTGCTACCTGTAGAAATAAGCCTGTTATCTGAAAATTATATTTATAATGGCTGTGTATATCACCTTGTGCCGTAAGCAAAGAATAAAATGTGGGATTTGATGTTCACTGTATGTGTGTGTATCTTTCAACATGTTTGAAAAGGATAGTGTTCACAAAGAGTTGTGGCAACCAACAACTGTTACCGTACTTTTATTTCTCTCTTCTGCTGGGAGTTTCTCTTAAACAGCAAGACACGGATCTTTATATTTGCACCACTAAATGAAACCACAGGGTTTATTCTAAGCGCAAGGGCATCTTTGTCCAGTTTGGCTCCGCAACCTCTCTTCCTCTCTGCTGTGATGTGATGGACTTCTGCAATACAATGAGTCTGAAGACAGGCAGAACTGGTAGTCCAGGGTGAATATTTGTTTGTTTGTGTATTTATTTCATTTATATCCTGCCATTCTCCCACAATGAAGAGCCAGCATGGTGTAGTGATTTAAGTGTTGGACCAGGACTCTGGGAAACCAGAGTTCATAGAATCATAGAGTTGTAAGAGACCACAAGGGACATCTAGTCCAACCTCATTCTGTCATGCAGGAATACCCAGTCAAAGCATTCCTGACAGATGACCACCCAAATGGCCAAAATCTACAAAAATGACATCAGAAAAGACTTGAGTCCCCGCCCCCCCATAGTTTAAAAAAAACTACAGGGGAAATGCACCCCACTTGTTAGGACAACTGAATTGCATTGCTGTGCATTCTTGAAGTGGATAGCTTATTGGTTGGACATGTATTGTTTTTTCACTGTTGTGATTGTGCAATGAAAGAACCTTTCTTTTTTCCCCTTTTTTTGTTTATTTAATCTGAAGATCACTCTCCCACACCTTGGATTTAGTTTTTGGTTTATTTTTAAAACCACTGTTTGGCAGCAGCAACTTGGGGAGAATAAAACCACAAGTAATTCACTTGCATCCACTATCTTGATTTGCTGGTATGTCTGTTCCAACAGCAAACAGAGATAGCTTCACACACCAGCAATCTTGAAAAAAAAATCATGGAGACAAATAAAAGCTGCTGGGAATTGGCACCAATCCACATTTTATTCCCTCGTATAGATGGGCCCTGGGATTTGAATGGAGATGAGCAGTAATACCTGGTGCATCCAGGGCCAGTGGGGTCAGAGAGCTCTGTTGCTTCACCAAACTACAGATCCCAAGATTCTGTAGGATGTAGCCCTGGCGGTTAAAGTAGAATCATAATATTATAATTGTGCAGTATGAGAGGACTGCACAATTATAATATTATGATTCCATTTTATGATGCATAGGTGGGTATCATATAATATTATGATACCCACCTATGCAGCATCCCCTGATGGATTACCCATGAAAGACAGGAAAAGGGGTTCTCCACTCCTGAATTAAAGAGAGTAAGAGCATAAACATGTAAAAACAGTCCCCTCTAGATGAGGTTGCCTGCATGGCTGCCCACAATAAGCTCTTAAAACAACAATATGCATTATTTAGCATCTCTTTCTCCTACCACCCCCTGTGAGCAACTGGCTCCTAAGATTAATGCTATTCTTCCTTCTGTAAGGTGAAGGTTACATGTGTTATATTCCCTCCTCTTGGGGAGGGGAATATATCCTCCCATGCTTCAATGTGAGTGTGGGAGGGAAGAAACCTACTTACTGGATTGAAGGGTGTGTGTGTGTCTGTCTGTCTGCCTGACTGTCGACTTAAGGCAACCCCATGAATTTCGTAGGGTTTTCTTAGGTAAAGAATCCTCAGAGGTGGTTTTGCCAGTTCCTTCCTTTGAAATATAATCTACAGAACCTGGTATTCTTTGGCAGTCCTTCTGGGCTTGGGGAAGGTTCTTCTTTTTGGACTGGCACTCCCAGAATCTGGCTGGGGGATTCTGGGAGTGACAGTCCAAAAGGGCACTTTTCCCCATACTCTGGAAGTTCTAGCCTGTGGCATTTGGGGTATCAAGTTGCCTGTCAACTTATTGTAACCCCATGAATTTCATAGGATTTTCTTAGGCAAGGTGGTTTTGCCAGTTCCCTGCTCTGAAATAGAACCTACAGCACCTGGGATTCATTGGTGGCCTCCCATCAAGTACTAACTAGGGCTGACCCTGCTTAGCTTCCAAAATCAGACAGGATCTGGTACCTTTAAGGTATTTAGGCCTTGCACCTTTACTTTCTCATGGGAAAGTGAATCGCAGGCACTAGTATGGGAAGAAGTATGTAACAGGCTGCATTTAAAGTGACGAGAATAGCACAGTTACTGTAAAGTGCTACTTTTTGGGGTAACGCTGGCAATGTTCCTTTTGTGAAACAATGCAACAGATAGTAACACCATCAATATTTGAAGAAAGAACATTTACTTGTAACATTTTCTTATTGCTTCCAACACTTACTACTTTTGTGGGGATTTTGAGAGAGTTTCCACACATTTAAAGTCATTTTCTTTTAAGGTTTTTTTTTTTTGGGGGGGGGGGGGAAAGGAAAGTAACAGTGTAACCAAAATGTGCTGGCTACAGTCCTTATTTTCCCAAAATGCTATGTATCAAATGGTCTGTCTGGTTCTGGCATTTGGTGTGAAGAAAAACATAGACACCCCTGCAGAAAAGCTGTGTATGTCATGCTTGGGTTTTTTTAATCCACGGTGTTTTGCAGCTGGAATTTCAGGCTTCTTGGGGGAAATGAAGATGGTGGCTGCACCTGTGACCACTGAGGGGAAAAATGGGGACATGGGCCTCCCATAGGTGTCACCAGCAGTGTGGTTCCCTGGGTGTTTACCCAGTTGTGCCCCATGATGGAGCAGATCTTGGAATATGGAGATATCTGCAGTTTTGCGATCGGTTGTGGTATAATGGTTTGAGTGCTGGATTAGGGTGCTGGGAGACCAGGGTTCAAATCTCCACTCAGCCATGGAAAGCCACTGGGTGACCTTGGCCAAGTCACACTCTCTCAGCCTCAGAGGAAGGCAAGGGCACTCCTCTGATGAAATCACGCCAAGAAAATCCTAGAAGACGGTCACCGTAAGTCAGAGTCAGCTTGAAGGCACCTAACAATTATTAAATGAACTTATTTTGTTGGAGACAGCATGGTGTAATGATTTGAGTATTGGACTAGAACTCTGGGAGACCAAGGTTCGAATCCCTACACAGCTGTGAAAACCCATTGGGTGAGTTACACTCTCTCAGCCTTAGAAAAGGAAGACAATGGCCAAACCTTCCTTTGCAGAAATCTTGCCAAGAAAACCCCAGGGCAGTGTCACTGTAAATCAGGATTGAAAACCACAAACCTGCTTTTGGAGACCCTTCAAAACACAATTTTATTGTATTTAAAAGGTGTTGGTAGTAATTTTGGGCCAAAAGTGGATTTCTTTTGCTCCCATCCTCATTTTCTAGCAGGAATGTTGGGGGGTTGGGGGTATCAATGCAGGAACCAAAGGCTTGGATCCCTTAAAGGCCACATGATCCCCACTCCTGCCCTAGATGCACGCAAATATTCCTTGCTTTCATTCCTCTTTTTCTGATGGCTGCCCATCTCTGTTGGCCTGCTGCATTTCAATTCATTAAAACCTGGCTTAGACTGTTGATGGATTTGAACAATTGCCTTTGTGTCTGCCAATATTTGTTGTTGGTTTTTTTTGGGGGAAAAAAAAATCCCCAAATAGTTTAATTTTCCCTTTGTTTTTAAGTCACAGGCTAACCTTCTGAGATGACAGGGTTTTCTTCACACTTTGTCTTCTCTTTATATGACAGCTTCCCTGCCTTCTCTCCCCTCCCTCTGGTATGTCCAGTTTCCCTTTTGCTAAGCGAGACAGCCAAAGAGGTCATGCAGTATTAATGGGGATACAGATCTCTGATTTCCCCCCTGCTTATGCGTTCTGACACTTTTGACATTTCCTGAAGTGTATGATGTTTGGAGAGGAAAAATGGCAACTTGGCTTTTGCTGAAAAATTAATTATCTTGGCACTTTCTCCTCCCCCCCCTTTCCTTCCCCCCTACCATAATGGGCTTTTTCTTTCTTTCTTTTTTGGTGAGAGGACAGATCCTTTTGAATGAGGAAAAAATAATAATAATCAAAACACAAACGATAAGAGGATGACAGGAGCATTAATGAGGTCTGCAACAGGATAACAGGATCTAATTAGGCATTGATTATCTGTCCGGGTGTTGCAAAGATAGTAAACTCCTCTCTGGAAAATGTTGCCTTTTGTGCAATTGTTCTGGCAAGTAACTCCTTTTAGAAAAGACTTCAGAGTTTCATTTGCATCCTAGATTACTCTTTTCTTTAATCATACGGTTCTGGATGGCATACTTTCGGTCTCCTCTGAAATTCTTGTTGTCCTTTTGTCCCCTCCAGTTCCACAGGGGGAAGCTTGCAAAAATCAGCAAAGAGTTCAATGATGTCTTGGAAAAAAGATATGGTTTATGGAAAGAGCTGTTCTGGATTAGAGTCCACTTTGTAAATTGTGTTATGTCCTGGCAAGTTGTTGTTTCTGGGTGCCTTCAAGTTGTTGCCGGCTTATGATGACCATAAAGTGAACCTATCATGGGGTTTTCTTGGCAAGATTACTTCAGAGAGGGTTTGCCTTTGCCTTCCTCTGAGGCTGAGAGAGTGTGACTTGCCCAAGGTCAACCAGTGGATTTCCATGGATGAGCAGGGATTTGAACCCAGGTCTCCGGAGTCATAGTCCAATGCTCAAACCACTACACCACACTGGTTGGCAGGTAAAGGGGTGGAACTGGGAAACAGCAGTGCTGCCAAAAAATGTTAGTGACAGCCATAGATCTGTTTGACTTACAAAGATATATAACAGGGGTGGGCAACTATGGGGGAGGAAGAGCCAATTTCCTCCCCCTCAGATCCTACCCTGCAGGTCTCTCACCCACCACAGCAATCTCAAATATGCCCATTTTCTTCTGCAGTCCCTGTCAAAATGGCAACAGGATGTTGCATCACTTTCTGTCGCCATTTTGAGAGGGATTGTAGATGGGAATGGAGGTATTTGGAGTAGTATGGGGTTCTGAGATGCTTGGGAGTGGGGGTATTTTAATCCGTAGGGGCTTTCTGGGTTGCATGAGGGAAAATATTGCCCCCAAATCAGGCTGAACCTTTAAATAAAAAAGTAAGTAACTATTTGGTTGGGTTGAGGGGTTTTGGGTGATTGATGGAAGGGCTTCTGGGACCATAAAAGTGGGGCCCATAGGCTGAACTTTGCCCATCCTAGTACCTCTTTTAGTCTAAAGGGCCAGATTCCATTCCAAAGAAATTCCTGAGGGAGGCATTCCAGAGATGGATGGAGCCAAAGCCAAAATGGGTGGGGGGCAGCCGCCACCAGGAGAGGTGATTCAGCATTTGAGAATGGGGAGGGGGATCCAATTTTATTTTTTTAACATTTTTTTTACTATTTTGTACAATTTTTTTAACAATTTTGCAGTTTCTTTCCTGAAAGCAGTGCTAAAGCTGTCAAAAACACCTGAAAGTGTGGCCATTTGCTTCCCATAGCCCCTCAGAGCCCCCAGCACCCACCCACCCCCCAAATAAATGGCTGAAAATTGGTCAAAATGGCATCCAAAAGTGCTGTTATGGTCACTTCAGGTGCATTGACATGTGCCAGTGTGGCTTGATAATTGTGTGGGGACGAGGGAAATGGCCACGCAAGAGTGGGGTCATAAGGAAGGGTGTTTGGACATCTGGACCACCCTAGAAAGGCTTCTTCAGCTTGAGTCCCCCCCCCCTACACTTTCTGGTAAACAAGATGATTACAATGTGATCTATTGCCATGGCAGACATTGGTTTCTTGCTCAGATCAGACCCTGGAGAGAAGTGTAGGATCCAAAACAAGAATGAGGAGAGAGCACCTTTAAGGTGTGCTAAACGACCATTTATTTACTCCATCACATTTGTTTGTATTCATTGCCAAGGGCACTGTAAACTAAAGGAACACTCTGTATTTTTATAATGTGCTCTGTTTCAGAGCTATTGTGGTAACTGAACACCTAAGGAAAGACAATTACTTGCTGTGATGGGGAAGATGGCTCCCATCGCAGCTTGAAACCAAACTCAGTAGACCTGAATTTGCAAACTCTAGTTGTCTTGACTTATGGAGGAGTGTGTTTAAACTAATGTCGACTGGTATTCCTTCTTTGTTTTTGGACATGTGCAGATTTATACTTTGAGAAACTGTCAAGCCAGCAGAATGCAAGGGTGGATTGAGAGAGCATCTTTGGTATTTTTAGTTGTGAGTCAAATGGAAAGAGTAATTAAGAAAAGGAGTAATAAAAGTATTCTGTACTTCTATTGCACACCACTGACTTGTTTCCAATTTTTGAATCTAGTTATAATAATTAGCATGATTCAGGATGATGTGAACTTTGGGGGGGAAGTGATTTTGTTTGGACTACACTTCCCAGAATCCTCCAGCAAGCATGGTACTGGCCATGTGCGGAGGATTCTGAGAGCTGTGGTCCAAACCAGGCAGAGATAGCTAGTGAGCAAGCAGACGGTGACACCTAATTCTCCTCCTTCTCCCATGCTTGTCTGGTCTAGAGTGAAAGGCAAGTGAACAAGCAGATTTCAAAGTGAAGACGAGGAACAAGTCTGGGGAGGAAGGTTTTTCTCAGGGTTCATCTGCCGTTCATAGTCTCTTAGCAGGGATGCAACCAAGCCCATCTTTGTTCGCCAGTCTTGCTTTTAAACCTTCCCCTGAAATGGGTTGTAATATAAGACAGTGGTTCTCAACCCATGGTCGTGTCCTCACAGGGGGTCTGCAAAGGCTTGAAGGCTGCTCAGCCCACGTGACAATAGTCAAGGTAAAGGCTGGCTGGCTTGGCTTGTGCATTGTCATTCAATCTGCTCCAGCCACACATTTGCAGGAAGAAGCAGGAGAAAGTCTTCCCTCCCCTCCAGTGCCTCTGGGGGAAGATTTAATGGATAGTATATAGTAGCACCCCTGCATCTGTTGATTTGCCAGCTGTGGATTCAATTATCTGCGGTTTCACTGTGTTGGTGATCACGGGGGCAAAGGGGGAAGGGAGGAGCGATCTAGCCACCTCCCCTTCCCCCTTCGTCCCTGCAATCGCCACTACGGCGGGGCCATGGTGGGCATGACGGGAGAGGTAGGAGCGATCTTGCCCCCCTTCCCTCGGGACAGTGCCTGTCGCCACGGTGGGGCCATGGCAGGGACCAAGGGGGAAGGAGAGGAGGCTCGATGGTTCCCAGGATGGTGCTTGCTATTATCCACAGAATTCGCCATCTGCGGGGGGTGGGTGGGCTGGAACCAATCCCCTGCGGATATGGGGGTGCTACTGTACTTGTATTATTATTATCATCATGCATTATCATGTATTATTGTTGTTTTTATTGTTACTAGGTACTAGTAAAGTCTTGGGGGTCCACAGCAATAAAAGATATTTAAAGGGGGTCCCTGGTAAAGAAAAGATTAAGAGCCACTGCCATAAGATGTTCCAGAAAGGGAACACCCATCTGTTCTCTGTATCCTGAGTATCTGCTTCTCTCTGAATTCTCCACCTCTTCCACTTTAATATCTTCCAGCCATGTCAATGGGACAGTGAATCAAGTTCAGGTTTCAAGCGGAGGTTTAAAGGAACTCTCCAAGGTTCTGAACACTCTTCCCAAACAGGGCCAACACCTTGAAGAGCTCCCATAAAGCTAGCCAAAACCCCAAAATTTTCACTGTCACACTGACATGTGACATTCAATTGGCCGTGACAGCTGCCAACTGAATGAGTGTTTCTTCCCTTTTGTCTTTTCCTCATTCTGGTTTGTCCCTTAAAAAAATATTGCTGAGCTCAGGACTAAAAGGCAAAGCCTTGTGGAGCTCCAGTTCTCCACCTCTCTCATAATTTTACCTCCTGTAGGGTTTTATGGAGCAGGATCGATTTACTCAACTTGTCTGTATTGTTGGGGAGGTGATGAATGGCTGGGTTTGGCTGTAGCACTCATTGGCATTCACAGAGTCAGGGGGTGATGAGGGGAAGGCAAGGCGGTTGGAATCACCTCCTCTTTTCACATCATTCATTGTCTGAACTTGGATGACTCTCTGACTTGAGGCTGCCCAGTATCTGTCAAAGTCTTTTCCAAGGGGGCTTGGGGGTGTCCTATGATTATTAACTGTCTTCTACTGGTCTATTCCACCCTTGAGGGCAGGGGATGAGCAACTGTGGTGGCTCAGGGGGCCTCTGGGAATCTCTGGGGCTTTATGGATGACCAAAAATGTTGGTAAAAAAGAAAGAACCGGCCCTCCCCCCAACCAAATGGCAATCCACTCCTGGTTCTGAGAAATAGGGATTTTAATGTTAAGCAGTGCTGCAAGGGACATGCAGTCTTTTCCAAAGGTGAAGGGCTGTTCCTGCAGGATTTCACCCCTTAAAAAGGCAATCTGGGGAAGATACCTTGCAGAGGAAACCCAAGGTTAGTGTTGCCATAAGTCATAGAGTGACCTTGAAGGCACACAACAACAACACTGCTTGTGGGGGCAATTAGCTAACACACATTGGAAACTGCTTAATGCAGTGTAGATGTCTAAATTGCTATTGCTTAAAATAATTTGTAAGCCGCTCTGATAGCCTTGTGGCTGAAGAGCGGGGTATAAATAAATAAATACAACAACAGCAGAAGATCTGTGTGGAACCTCCATCAGCATAGGCAGCATATCTTTGAATATTGGGGATTGGGAACAAATATGGTATGGGTCGGCAATGGCCTTCATACTTGTTCTTCTGTACTGTTAAATAAACTTCTGAAACTGCCCACCTAGAACATTATGGACCTTGTAAATGCTTCCTGATAGTTCCTTAAACCCACATGTTAATGAATGACTATAACAGAAGCCATGCAGAATATGATTGCAAGGACTAAATAATTTTGAAAAAGCAGTTTAACATATCTTTGATCCAGTGCCCAGAGAGGAGGCGATGGTCTTGTTTTAATCACTTAATGACAATTTAACAAGTAGCAAGCTGTAATAGATTTAAAGCAGGAGCTAAGGAAACATGCAATTGATGGAGTATTCAATTGGATTAAAAGACTAGCAGGGTAATAGAAGGCAGAGTAATAGCTGAAGGCTTGGCAGCAGGCAGATACTGCTGTTGAACAGAGTGATGGAGTCTGCCTGCTTGTGTGGACACTTTGACAGAACCTGGAAAGTTACTTTTTGGAGGATTTGGGAGTTATGTAAAAATATATTGGGTAAGCTTGCATCATATTTATAGGCATACCCTCCACCATCTCACAGATGAAAACTGAGGGGTTGTCCAAATGGTGAAAATGCCTTTCGTGGAGTTCGCTGGGAATCCAATGGGATCCTGCATCAATCCACTGTGTTTGGAAGGAGTGGGGACCAAAACAGCAAAAACTTTTCATGTAGTCTTTTAAAAACAGAGAGGGGGTGCTCACTCCTGCTTGTTTGGACAAGTGTTTCACTTTGAATCGCTTTCCCATAGGTGAGGACAGGCAAGCACAGGGATGGGGCTTGCTGACAGGGCAAGCGCTTGCTGCCGCCATGTTGGATTTTCACCTTAGCAAGTGATTTTCACCGCTAAGGTGATAAAGTGGTTTTTTTGTTTATTGTCCTGTTTAATTGAAAAATTGCTCTATCACTCTAGCGCACCTTGGACATCAATTTTTTTTTTTAAAAAAAATTCGGTGGTGGCAAAGTACAAATGCGAATAAATCACTCATGGCTGCCATCTAGCATGCAAAGCTTATGGGGGCAAACACATAGTTAAGACAAGTCACTGCTGCTGAAAAATGCCATTACTGTGGAGGCACTCTGGTTTTTTTGGGGGGGGGGGCTTGTATAGACCAACTACAGTACATCTCTTCCAGTACCTTAAACATGGTTTAAATCCATGGTTTCTATGTTTTGGATTGGCTTGCTCCTCGTTCTGGCTGGCGTGGGAGAAAGTCTCTCAAAATGGGGTCACAGAAGCAAAGTTGGATGGTGCTATGTTTCCTCCCACCCTTCCTCAACTGGCTGCTCCTTCAGCAATTCTTTTCTCTCCCGACTGCCATTATAGTTAATGAGGGTGGCTCACACTCTTTGAATTTAGCCTCTCAAATCTGTTTCGCTACAGGCAGCTCAGCACGGAATCCCGGGAGCTAGAGAGTGTTCGAAGTTGTTAGCGATCCAGCTGCGCCTGCTTGATAGTGCATGGCAGCTAAATGTGTTTCAGAGCCTCTTACTTCAGAAGGAAACCAAACAAGATAACTCGGGGACAAATGCAAAAAAAAGAAGACAACAGGGTTTGGTTGATGGTGTGTTTTTCTTTCTTTTTTAAAAACAGAAATCTCCTTCAATGAACGAAATCTTCGTTGCGACTCAAGGAGGCTAGAATTGGCAGGGACCAAGTCGGAGAGAGATCTTTGGGTCGAGTTAGGCAACTCAGTGGCAAGTGCATTCACTTGATCACTGCCATGTGATTAGAATCATGTATGGGGTCTGAATTGGGGTGGGCAACTTAAGTGAGTCCAGGGGCAAGTGAGGATCTCCTGGGATCCACTACAGGCTGGAATCTCTATGCCTCTACTACCTAGCTGTTGAAATTTGTCAATAAGGCAAGGAAAGCCATTTACAATGTTGGCTATGACCTATAAAGCCCTGTATGGGTCAGGTGTGAGAGCCAGCGTGGTGTAGTGGTTTGAGCATTGGACTCTTGACTGTGCAGAACAGGATTCAAATCCCTGCTCAGCCATGAAAACCCACTGTGTGACCTTGGGCATGTCACTCTCTCTCAGCCTCAGAGTTGGCAAACCCCCTCTGAACATATCTCGCCAAGAAAACCCCATGCTAGGCTCACCTTAGTGACACCATAAATCAGAAACAACTTGAAGGCACATAACAAATGGGTCAGCTCTAGGTTATGTGAAAGGCTTTATTCTCCCATACAAACCTTCCCAGGTATACACTCTTCAGGGGAGACCCTCCTTTCTGTCCAACCAACTGACTAGGTACATCAGGTGGAAATATGGGAGACAACCTTTTGGGGGCTGCTTCCCGGTGCTGCCCCCTCCCCGGTGTCCTCCTGGCAAGTGAAGACTTGGTTTTGTTTTGCTTCAGCTTTGGTTGCTGATGGGGAAAGAACATTCAACAATGTGCTGCATTGTCTGTATTTGTTGCTGTTATTGAATGGGTATGTTCTTAAAGTTCTTTTTATTCTGTTGATAATTTAATTATATTTTAACATTTGTATGCTTTTAATGATGGGTGTTTTAAATCTGTTATCTGTCTTAGCTTGTGTAAATGGTCTTGAGTCCCCAGGACTAGAGAAAAGAGATAGATAGGTAGGCAAGTAGGTAGATAGACAGATGATAGAAGCAGGAGATGCTTGCCTTAAAGGGGTCTTTCCCAAATTTTTGCAGCTGTGCAAAGTGTGACAAATATGGGTAGAAGGAGGTTCTTCCCTGCTCATAATATTTGAACTGAAGGATACTCAGCAAAACCAATTAGCAGTAAACTCGGGAAGGAAGAAGTTAAGTACCACTTGGCATATCACATCATTAACTCATGGAATTTGCTGTCACAAGATGCAGTGAGGGCAGCTGGCTGGAATGGATGGCCTTTGAGAGAATCAAACACATTCCTGGGGGGATAAATCTTACCCAAGAGAGAGAACTAATATAACTTTGAATTTTTTGGTGTTATGAGCCTTCAGGTCAGGGCCAACTTATGGTGACTCTCTCCTGGGGTTTTCTTGGCAAGATTTCTTCAGCGAAAGTTTGCCACCATTGCCTTCCCCTAGGCTGAGAGAGTGTGACTTGCCCCAAGTTCACCCAGTGGATTTCCATGGCTGATTCAAAACTTACTCTCTTGGAGTCCTACTCCAACATTCAAGGGGCTACACAATTGTCCTGTGCTGTAGTCAGCAAGCGCCCCAGGAAACAAGTGGTTGGAATGTATATGCTGTTGAGTGGTTGGTTGTTCCAGTCCAGTCCAGTCTCAGAGTATCCAATAGACTGAAGGGAGGAGCAAGAGGGTGGTTGTCAGCCGGATCAGAAGTAGTTCAGCAAGGTCTAGATAAGCAAAGCCAGTCAGTAGTAAATCAGAGTCATAAATCATGCCCGTACAAGTGTCGACAGGAATGAGAAGTGCTGCTGGTCTCCAAATAGGAGAGTAGAAAGCAACCAAGCTGCCTGGACATGGCTGTGAGGTTTATAGGCAGCACACAGGTGTCTAAGTAGGTCAGCATCTTGTAGTTAATAGCTTCTGGGGTTGGGGTTTCTCTCTTCTGTGTTCAGCAAAGAAGGGGTGTGTGTCTTCCCTGTCTTCAGTGTCTGCTAGCTCCTGCTAGAAAGTCAGGCCTCCCCCTGCCTCAACCTCCAGCTCCTCAGACCCAAAGAGACCTGTGTTACCAAGAGCTGCAGATTCCTGGCCAGCTGCCTCCAACTTCTCCTCCTTGTCTGAATTGTCCAGAGCAGGGTTTCTCAACCAGGGTTCCCTGGAACCCAAGGGTTCCACAAGAAGTTGCTAGGTTTTCTACGAGATAATGGGATTGAAGAAAAAAACCACATCTTTTTTGAGCTGTAGATATAATAATTTTTGGCAGGGTTTCCCTGAGACCTGAAAATTGTTTCAAGGGTTCCATCAGAGTAGAAGGTTGAGAAAGGCTGGTCCAGAGGTGAGTTATGACAGCCACGCTGGTTTCATAACTCATTTCCATGTTATATGCCTTCAAGTTAGCTCTGGGTGTTGGCAGTCTAGTCCTAGGCTTTTCTTTGAGAGTTTTTTTCAGAGGAGGTTTGCTATTGTCTTAATCTTAAGCGGACAGAGTGTGATGTGTCCAACGTCACCCAGTAGGTTTACATGACTAAGCGAGGATTTGAACCCTGCTCTCCTTGAGTTCTAGTCTAGTACTCAAACCACTATACCATGCCAGCCCTTAAAAAACAAAATTGGAACATTTCTTCAGAGGAGGTGTGCCACTGGTTTCCTCTTCTAAGACTGAGAGAGTGTGACTTGCCCAAGGGTTACCCAGTGGATTGCCATGGTAGAGTAAACCCTGGCCTTTTGGAGTCCTAGTCCAACTCTCACACTAGTGCTGCACGGTGGCTCTCAGCTCTGAATACCAGTTGCATTTTGGGGAGGGGAAAGATGAGCAGAAATCTCAAGAAAATATTGTTGTCTTCATGGCCTGTTTATGAGCATCCTAAAGGCATCTGTTTAACCACCGTGGAAGGCATGGTGCTGGGTTAGATGCTGTTTTGGTTTGATCCAGCAGCGCTTTGCTTAAATTCATCAACACTAGGGAGTTCAGTGCCCTAATTTGCATACATTTGCATGGGAGGAATAAACAATACAGTAGTTCCAAAAGGGGGAGAGGGTAGAAACCTCTCAACCGACTTCATTTTTAGATAACTGTGGCCTTTCTCCCCTATATGGATCAAGAGGGCAGATGACTCTTTCAAGATCCCCTACAGTTCTTTCAAGTACTCGTATTAAATTAATATTTTTTTTAAAAAATTCTGCCCTTTGCATAATTGCTGAAAAAGAAAATGCTTTTAAAAAAAACACCCTAGATCAGTCAATTTAATGGCTGCTGCTACAATTACTTTGCCTTTGTTTAAAAATGACTTCTTAACTGTTGTGCTGCTTTGAAGCTCCTGGCAGGGGTTAATATTCTGGGATGGGACAGCAGCAAAATGGATGCCAAGTGTCAAGAACTGGCAGCTTTTACAGTCTCGAAGGACCCTGGGGTGGGGGGCAAGTATGCTGCCCCAAATGCCAAAAAGTAAAAAATGAAAACAGAAAAAGGGTTGGAAATCTGTTTCTGGTTTTTAAAAAAGGCTTATTAATAAATGTTAAACAGTGCAGGTCTCCTACAACCTACTTAAAAGGCAAATTACCTCTCCTTTTTAGAAAGGAATAGGGCATTTTAAGAGGTGTGTGAAGGTTGCAGGAATTAACTTGCAGGGGCTGCATATGTCCCCAGAGATGCCCTTCGACTATCTTTGCTCTAGGAAGATAAGGCCTAAATCCAATTGCTAGTCCCTCCAAGAGAGGACCAGTTGCCTCAGTTTCCCAATGGTAAAGCATATTCACACATGCATATTGTTAGTTTTGAGGGGGGGGGAAGTTTGCTGAAACATCTTGAATTGCTCTTCTCCTTTGGGATGTAGGTACCTATCTCTCTTCTTTCCCTGTTATTTCTGCCTGTGGTACCATAGATCATGTGGTTGTCTTAATGATCAAAATAATCCTCATAGAATTTGCTTGGAATCCTACCTGTCCTAATGGCATTCTGCGTTGGATTGCAGTATTCAGAAGGAGGGGGGCCAAATCCACTGTAAACTCTGCCAGGAAACTCTTCGTGGCTTATCCTGTATTTTTTAAAAAGCTCCATAGAGAATGGCCATTTCTGCTCTTTTGGACGATCAGATTTACATTTGCGGACATGAAAGCTGATTGGTTGGACGTGGGCAGAGGACAGAGCTTGTGAACAAGCCCAGAACCACCATCTTGGATTTTCGCTTTAGAAAGTGAATGAGCAACCATGCAATGAAACAGCCTTTTTCTTTTCTTTTAAAAAATTATTTAGGCAGATTATTGCACTTTTGCACCTTAGATATGTGGTGGGTTTTTTTTTTTAAAAAAAAACACTGTTCAGTGGCAGCAACTGGTGACAATAAAAGTGCAAGTAATTCACTTGCGCCCACCATCTTGATTCTTAGGTGTGCTGTTGGGACAGCAAACATGAATAGCTTTCCATGCCTACAATTTTGCTAGAAAACCGTTAAGACAAATAGAAGCTACTTCAAATTTGTGTTAGTGTGCATCAATCCCCCCTCGTATAGACAGTTAAAGAAGTAATGCCTGGGAACACATCTGTTTTGTTAACTGGGATATATCTGTATAGTGGAGCAAGCAGGGATCACCAGCATTGAGGCCATGATATTGAGAACACAGCTGCGCTGGGCAGGGCATGTGTCTAGGATGGAGGACCATCGCCTCCCCAAAATAGTACTCTACGGTGAACTCGCCACGGGTCAACGTAAGAGGGGCGCTCCAAAAAAGCGATAAAAGGACTCCCTGAAACAACATCTCAGGCTTGGTCAAATTGATCACCAACAATGGTCCGCCGTGGCCTTGCATCGGGAGGCATGGAGACGCACTATCCACAATGCTGCAGCCTTATTTGAGAACTCACGACGAACAAGTCTTGAAGAGAAACGGCAACGCAGAAAGAATCACAGCCCCGTAACATCACCCGAGGAAACCTTCTGCTGTGCTTTCTGCAACCGGACTTGTCTATCTCGGATTGGCCTTTTTAGTCATCAGCGCGCTTGCAGAAAGCACAGGATGAGTCCTTCCTGAATCATCATTTGTGAAGAAAAGCCAGAGAGAGAGAGAGAGAGAGAGAGAGAGAGAGAGAGAGAGAGAGAAATGTCGACATCATAAGACGTTTTAACTGTGTCTCACGCTGAACAGTTTTGCTCCCTGATTCTGAATTCCTTGACTTACTTGGTGATAGTTCCACTAGCCTAGGATGTAGGGGAGCCTATCAGTTGTTAACACTGCAGCGCTAGAGTTCTTTCCACTAGAGATCCTTCACACATCCTGTTGGCTGTGAGACTAAAAAGAAGGTTTTGTGATGGCGGTGGCGTGGAAAGGGTTTTTTTTTTTTGCCTCTGCTGTTTATGTTGTCAAAGCCGGAGGAGCCTCGGGCTGCTGATAAAGTTGCCTGTGTAATGCTGATAGTTCTAGCAGGGATATGTTGCAAATCGAAAAGAATTAACCCGACATTTTATTTTAAAAAGTCACTGCATTCAAAAATGGCTTGTGGCATATTGTGTGTGTGTGTGTTTGTGTGTGTGTGTGCATGCATACCTCTCGGGGTTAAGTGATGTGGCAGTGGTGTGTTTTTTTGTAGCCCCCTGGGATCAGCTGATGGTCAGTCTTTTCATCCCCCTCCTACCTGAAGTAAAAAGATGTTGACTCAGACACATCTGTGAATCAGCCATGGTCTGTCTAGACCAGCTTCATCCAGTCTGGTGCTTTTCCCTGCCAGATAGGCTGGACTTATTCCCCAGCATCCCCAGACAGCTGAGTGGGGATGATGGGGGTTGTAGTCCAACAAATCTGGAGGTCAGCAGCTTGGACAAGGCTGTTCAAAACCATTTCATTTCAGCCAGGGGAGGACGGGATCCTCCCATGTTGCACCCTGGGGTCTCTATTCCCCTGATATGTAGTTGAAGTCTGCTGCTCTCAGACTGGAGTTTAGATTTCATAGAATCAGCTGGTCTAGTAACTTATTCTGATCATTTCATGGATTATTAACTTAGGGAGCTGGGTATGTTTAGCCTGGAAAAACGACGGTTAAGAGGTGATGATTTCCTGCATGGCAGGGGGTTGGACTGGATGGCCCTCGTGGTCTCTTCCAACTCTGCAATTCTATGATTCTATGATTCTATGATTCTATTAAACTGAGATTTAGAATTACTAGAAGGAATGTAGGGGCTGCTCTTTGAACTAATCACCAAATTTTCTGGTGAGACAATTGAAGGCTCCCCCATATTGAATAAATTTTAGCCCAAGGCTCATCCTTCTGTAAGCTCTCCCTCTCTTTTAAATTTTACCCACATTCTTGATGGCTGGTAATATCTGATAATATCTGATACTCAAGGGCCAGTGTGGTGTAACAATTAAATCAATGAATGGGGACTTGGGAGAGCCAGGTTCAAGTCCTTACTGTGTTTTGCAGTCCCCAAAAAAGGGAACTTCTCCTAAGTCTTGCCTGCCGCTGCTCTGCTACTGCACCACACTGGCTTTTGAATCTTCATTCCTTGCAGGAATGCAATATTCAGTGAGCTAAAGAGTAGATCAACACTGATGAAAGTTACTTTCTTGGACAGAGCAAAACTACGGAAAGTTGCTTTCTATTGCAACAATCAAAGGAGACTTGAATTTTGATCTCCCAAGTTTCACTCCAAGAGCCCTTCCATGCTGCACAATTATAGTGCTGTGATTCCACTTTAATTTCCATTCCAGCACACTATGGAATCCTGGAATTGGCAGTTGAAGGAGGGGTAGAATCATAGAGTTGGAGGAGACCACAAGGGCCATCTAGTCCAACCCCCTGCTCTGCAGGAAGGCACAATGAAAGCATTCCCAGCAAATGTCCTTCCAGCCTCTGTTTAAATCCTCCAAAGAAGGAGACTCCACCACACTACGAGGCAGTACAGTTTCACTGTTGAACAGTTCTTACAGTCAGGAAGTTCTTCCTAATGGATTACAACAACACAGTTACAGAAAGCAACATTGTTTGGAACAGGCCACATTATTTGACGATATTGCCCTGGTTCCTAAATTCGAATAACTGAGGATCTCAAACTTTGGTCTGTAACACAGTTGGTAGACTGTGAAATGATGATGATATTGAAATGTAGCAGAAAAAGGCTGAATTACAGATTGGATGTTTGCTACAAGAGATTTCTTATGGTCTGCTCTCTTAAAGCTTCATTTTCTCTCCCCTCCCCCAGTTTGGAAACGGACTTGAAACCCCCCCCCCTGCTGACCAAATGCCACAAATTGAAAGCATTAGCTTGGCATTTAGCTGGAAAGGGCTATCCATTTTCCTCTTTGACAGACAGCTCTGCACTCACTTGTAGGCAGTTAGCCGGCCACATAGGCTGTTGCTCTGGCAAATTCCTTTGAGGATTAGACCCTGATAACATCTTTCTTGCCTGTTTGGATTTCCAGGTAGATAAAACATTCAGTGGAATTAAAAGAGCCGTTCAAATCTTGAAAGCAAGGCTGAGATTTTTATCTTGCTCCGAGAGGAGGGGGACTGGGTTATATAGTGCTGAGATTGTCTTACTCTTGGAGCCCTGCTAAGTATTTAATAGGCAGTCTTGGACTTCTGAGTAGTGGAGTAGCTTTGCCGGAAACCTTTTCTCTAAACATTGATGTGCCTTCAGGGAATGCAGAGCTGGAGTGTTAAAAGGAGCCCGGGTTCTGTTTCATTTCTTCTCTGGCTGTTGTGACAAATCACAGCATCTCATAATGAAAGGGCCGTTCCAGTAGCGTGGGTTCTGTTGGGCTTGCAAAAAATGCAAAGAGGCTCAGGTAGAAATCAGACATTCCAGTAATCAGATGGAAATGAGGGGTGTGGATGTTTCTCGGATCGCTCGCTCACTATTGATGGAATAGACTCCTCTGTAGGCTGAGAACTTTACGATAAAGTCTAGGCAATATGTTGTTAATGTTTCTAATCAAGAATTGGGGGCCTCTACTCTCCATTCTCCCCAGAGATCTGAGACTGCTAAATAATTCAAATTGAATGAGCACTTCATTTTAGAACTGGACTGAGCAATCACTTTCTCTCTGGCTTTTCTTCTCAAACGAAGATTCAGGAAGGTCTCATCCTGCGCTTTCTGCAAGCGCGCTGATGACTAAAAAGGCCAATCCGAGATAGACAAGTCCGGTTGCAGAAAGCACAGCAGAAGGTCTCCTTGGGTGATGTTTCTGGGTTGTGATTCTTTCTGCGTTGTCGTTTCTCTTCAAGACTTGTTCGGCGTGAGTTCTCAAATAAGGCTGCAGCATTGTGGATAGTGTGTCTCCATGCCTCCCGATCTGAGGCCAGGGCGGACCATTGTTGGTGATCAGTTTGGCCAAGCCTGAGATGTTGTTTCAGGGAGTCCTTGTATTGCTTTTTTGGAGCACCCCTCTTACACTGACCCGTGGCGAGTTCACCGTAGAGTAGTATTTTTGGGAGGCGATGGTCCTCCATCCTAGAAACGTGCCCTGCCCAGCGCAGCTGTGTTCTCAATATCATGTCCCCAATGCTGGTGATCTCTGCTTGCTCTCAAGGACAGCAACATTCATCACATAGTCAGTTCAGTGTATATTTAGGATTGTGCGTATACTCTTCGCTGATGCTGCTGCCCTTGTTGCCCACACAGAAGCAGCTCTGCAGTGCCTGAGCAATCAAACTCCCCCTTTAATGTCCCTAGGTTGTGGTTGTTGTTGTGCGCCTTCAAGTCACTTCCAACCTATGGCAGCTCTAATGCAAACCTATCATGGCATTTTCTTGGCCAGATTTCTTTAGAGGGTTTTTTTCCCATGGCCTTCATCTGATGCTGAGAGTGTGTGATTTGCCCAAGGTCACCCAGTGGGTTTCCATGGCTGAACTGAGATTTGAACTTTGGTCACCCAGAGTCCAACACTCAAACCACTACACCACACTGTCTCTAGAGCAGAGCTAGAGTGATCTAGAACTGTGTTACTGTGCTTTCGTGATGGCTGCCCCAATTCAGTCCAAACTTATTTATTCATTTGATTTATATTCTGCCTTTCTCCCAAGGTGGGACCCAAAGTGGCTTATAACGTAAGTTAAAACAAAATAGCTAAAACCATGGCCTGAATTTGGGTTTTATTTTTGACTAAAGTAGACCTATTGTATGCATTGGATGTATTTATGTGTTGTTGACGCACCATTCAATAGTTGATTGGAACGGCTCTACTCTAGTTGGGACTAACCAACAAGATGCCAGCAATTACGTGGGGCAAAAGTTTAAAAAGCATGGAACAATAAAATGAAAACATGAATTTTAAAACCTTAATTGAAATTAATTGAAAGTACATAAAACACATATTATGTATTAAAAAACCAACATGCCCATTGTACATCCCTTTATGCCAACCATTGAAAGGCTTGTGTGAATAAGGAGATCTTTGCTTACTGGTGAAAAGAGAGTGGAGAGGGTATTCATGATGATAACTTTGACCGAGGCTGTTTTTTAAAACTAGTTTGTTTTAAGAACATTTTAAGTAAAAATTCAGATTTTTGCTACCCTGGCTGAGTCTAGGATATGGGGGTTGTACTGTATATTAAAGCATGGTGTTTTGATCTGGTACATTATAGAGTTTCTTTTGGTGTATCTTTTAAAACAAAACCCATCATGGTCTGCCTGTCGTATTCATAGCTTAGGCTATTGTAGGAGTAAATTGATCTCCAAAGTCATTGTTGATTCTGGAAATGTCTTGTGTTAAATGAAGCAAATGTGAAATCTCTTTCTCTCCCTACCCTCCACCGGATGTGGTCCTTTTCCTCCACGTCATTCTTTGCAATTGGAAGATGATGGAAGGTCTATTTCTGAATAATGAAAAACAAGAGTTTCCTTCCATACCAAAAATTCAATTAAATCGTGTATAAAACATAAGTTACTGCTTGCCTCTTGCAGTGATTCCATATGCGCCAATAGCTTGAAATGACAGGTTTGGAAAAAGTGTTCATTTTTCAAAATGTTCTTTTGTCTTTTGAAGATTTAAACAACAGATTTTGGAGTTGGGGTTGGGTTGGGGACTTGTGCTATAAAGACCTCATCTTAGAGTCTCTGTTACAAACAAAGCAAGGTCAAAAATATCCAATATGATTCAATATGACAGGGCACCATATTTCTGTTTGATTATTTCTCCCTTGCTGGAAGTGGTGGTCCCCCTGTGGTAATTGGCAAGTAGGTTGAAGTAGTGGTGTAGGGGTTGGATTTGGGTTCTGCGTTCGAATGTGCCCTGAGCCATGAAAACTCACCTGATGACCTTGCTTTTAATTGTAGCTTTGTCTTGTTTTAGGCTTGTTGTAAGCTGCTTTGGGTTGCATGTTGGGAGAAAGGTGGAATAAAAAAGTTTATCTATCTATGGTATCTATCTATCTATCTATCTTACCATCTTACCTATCACTTTATCTAGAGAGCCAGTGTGGTGTAGTGGTTTGAATATTAGACCACAACTCTGGAGACTAGAGTTCAAATTCCCACTTGGCCATGGAAACTGACTGGGAGACTTTGAGCAAGTCTAGGGGTTCCCATTGCTTTGCAGTAATAGCAGTTTGCAGGAGCTGTGACTTGTCTTAATGGTTTTACAGTCCCCATAAACTTTGCATGCCCTCTAGCCAAGATGGTGGCTGCCAATGAATTACTCTGGTTTTTAAATCTGCTGCTGTCAATTTTTTTTTTTAAAAAAACCTTTCCCCATGGAGCGATATTTCACATTTCAAAAAAAAAAAAAAAAAAAAAAAAGAGAGAGAGAGAGAGAGAAAGACAATACAAATCGCTGTTTTATCACCTTAGAGATTGCTTGCTAAGGCAAAAATCCAGCATGGCAGCAGCAAGTGCTTGCCCTGTTAGCAAGCCCCCCCCCCGTGCTCATCCAGCCAATCAGCTTGTGCCTCCTATCTTATGGTAAAGTGATTCAAATTGAATCACTTGTCACAATGAGTGGGAATGTGCATTTCCTTCAGAGTTTTTTTAAAACTCTGGGAAAAACTGCAAAGGCTCTCTGGGAGTAGTTTTTTGAATATTTTGCTGCCCCCCTTCCAAAAACAATGCATTGATGCAGGTTCCCATTAAGACAGATCATATTCCCATGCTGCCCTTGTTGCCCACACAGAAGCAGCTCTGCAGCGCCTAACATCCTGCTTCGCAACAGTTGCAGAGCTGTTTGGGCTGGAAGTCAACCTGAAGAAAACGGAAGTTTTTTACCAGCCTGCACCACAGGACAAACACCACCATCCCCACATTGCCGTCGGCAAATCTGTGCTCAAGTCCGTTCAGCAGTTCACCTACCTGGGAAGCATCATCTCCTCAGATGCCAAGATTGACAAGGAGATCGATCACAGATTAGCAAAGGCATATAGTGCATTTGGAAGACTTTACAAAAGAGTCTGGAGCAATAAACACCTGAGGCAAAGCACAAAAATCAGTGTGTATAGAGCCATCGTACTATCTATCCTCCTTTATGGATCTGAAACATGGGTCACCTATCGCCACCACCTATGACTCCTCGAGCGCTTACATCAGCGCTGTCTACGCACAATCCTAAATATACACTGGACTGACTATGTGACGAATGTTGCTGTCCTTGAGCAAGCAGGGATCACCAGCATTGAGGCCATGATATTGAGAACACAGCTGCGCTGGGCAGGGCATGTGTCTAGGATGGAGGACCATCGCCTCCCCAAAATAGTACTCTATGGTGAACTCGCCACGGGTCAGCGTAAGAGGGGCGCTCCAAAAAAGCAAGACAAGGACTCCCTGAAACAACATCTCAGGCTTGGCCAAATTGATCACCAACAATGGTCCGCCCTGGCCTCACATCGGGAGGCATGGAGACACACTATCCACAATGCTGCAGCCTTATTTGAGAACTCACGCCGAACAAGTCTTGAAGAGAAACGGCAACGCAGAAAGAATCACAACCCGGTAACATCACCCGAGGAAACCTTCTGCTGTGCTTTCTGCAGCCGGACTTGCTTATCTCGGATTGGCCTTTTTAGTCATCAGTGCACTTGCAGAAAGCATGGGATGAGTCCTTCCTGAATCTTTGTTTGCGAAGAAAAGCCAGAGAGAGATTCCCAGCGAATTCCATGAGGATTATTTTGACCGTTTAGATGACCACAGTCTCTCTGCCTAAGAGTTAGTCAGTAGAAGCTGATTTTGAACAAATCTTGCCTCCCCCCAAAGCGTGATAGGGTTGCCTTAGGGTCACCATAGATCAGAAATGACCTGAAGGCACAGAACAACAGTCTCTCTCACTCATAATGAATAAACTTTAGCGAATTAAACCTATAGACCAGCCTTTCTCAACCTTTTTACCCTGGTGGAACCCTTGAAACAATTTTCAGGTCACAGGGAATCCCTGCCTAAAAATTATTATACCTACAGCTCAAAAACATGTTTATTTTTCCAGTCTTAATATCTCGCAGAACCCCTAGCAACCTCTTGTGGAACCCTAGGGTTCTAGGGAATCAATCCTGCTTGAGAAACCCTGCTATAGACACTACTGTTTGTGTTTGTGCTTCCAAGCTGCTTATCGACTTATGGCGATAATTACTATTTTCATCTGTTGGTTGGAATCTTGTTGGGTCTGTTCCCACTTAGATGCATTGAATCAGTGGTATTTACCTCTGTGTTGAGTCACCATTGCACAATTGATTCAATGGCTCTGCTTTAAGTGGGAGTAACCAACAAGATTCAGGCTGTACCTCCTATCCCTGCTGTTGCCAGGTATACTTGGGTGCCTACGATGGAGTTGTATTCCAGTCTTTCTGGAGGATGCCTGGTGGTGGTGATTGTTACATTTATTTACAGCATATCCCACCTTTTTCTCAGTTTGAGACTCAGGGCAGCTTACAACAGGTAAAACCAACATAGTTAAAAATTAACAGCACAGAAATATTCAAATGCAATTATTAAACCATCATAAAATCTGAAAACTGTTAAAACAAAATAAAGCAACAGCAATGACAGGCCCTCTCCTGTGTCCCTGCCAAATGTATTTGTGAGGGTGGCAAGACAGAAGGGGGGTCTCCTGAGAAAATCTGAAAACATGGTCAGGTTCATATGGTAGAGTATCTTCAAATGGTTGTAGGAGAAGGCAGGGCCATCTTCACAGCATTATAGGCCCCTGGGCGAACAGTGCACTGGCCCTGCCTATACAACCATTCACAGGAATAAAAATGTAAATTAGTGATAAAATAGACTTACATTTAGAATCATAGAATCATCATAGAGTTGAAAGAGACCTCAAGGGCCATCCAGTCCAACCCCCTGCCATGCAGGAATAAACAATCAAAGCATTCCCAAGAGATGGCCATCCAGACTCTGTTTAAAAACCACCAAAGAAGGAGACTCCACCACACTCCCAGGCAGTGTATTCCACTTCCGAACAGCTCTTACTGTCAGGAAGTTCTTCCTAAGGTTTAGTTGGGATCTCTTTTCCTGTAGTTTGAACCCATTGCTCCATGTCGTAGTCTCTGGAGCAGCAGAAAACAATCCTGCTCCATCCTCAGTATGACATCCCTTCAAATATTTAAACATGGATAGCATGTCTCCTTTCAACCTTCTCTTCTCCAGACTAAACATGCCCAGCTCCCTAAGCCACTTCTCATAGGACATGGCTTCCAGACCTCCCACCATCCTGGTCTCCCTCCTCCAACAAAATCAGTGTTTTGACCCTCTCCTCATTGTACAGCTTAATTGGGAGCAAAGTCCCTTCCCATCCGAATCCCTGATGTGTAAAACAGCAGAGATAAGAACGAAAAAGAAGAGAGGAGACACACCATCCAATGTGGGAAAGGAGGGATGAAAGCAAAAGCAATGTCTCATCTAGCCTCCCTTTCTTGGTCACCACTTGGCTTTTTCTGTTGTAATTTTCTCCTTCTAAGGAGGTCCCTATGCTCATGGGTCCCCCAGGGAACTGCCCAGCATGCCCATGCATTAAGACAGCAATGGGAGAAGGGGAGTCTTGTATATAGGAAAGATATGTGGAAATATGCTGTGTGTAAAGGGCTAAATGGGCTATTCTTGAGCAAGTAACTGTTAGCTTTAAAATATACTTTGGGCTCTCTTCCTTGCAATTATATTCCAGGTTTTTTTAAAAAAGCAGAGTGCATAAATTCTAAAGAATTAATAGAGCCATGAAAGATGAGTCCCACCAGAAATGGCCATCTCGCCTCTCACCTTTAGCAAATTAAATATGTGCCATGAAGTTGTGCATTACAAGGGTGGCTGCTTTGTCAATGTCTGTGTGTCCCACTGGGGTCACCTGAAGCCTATTTCCCATAAATCAAGGATGGGGAAAGTCTGGCCTTATAGGGCCCCTATGTGGCCCCCAGGGCTGTTTTTATGACCCCAGACTGCCTTTTTTGGTTGACCTAAAGGGGCGGTGAGGAGGGAGGATGGATTCCTGTTCCTGGAATTCTTCAGAAATAGGAATTCACCCAATTTTTTACTTAGTTTGCAGCTCTCTCTGGAAGTGAGAGCCAGCCAGCCTGGTGTAGTGGTTTGAGCATTGGACTATGATTCTCGAGACCAGGTTCAAAACCCTGCTTAGAATCCCACTGGGTGGCCTTGGGCAAGTCTCTCTCTCAGAGGAAGGCATAGGAAGCCCCCTCTGAACAAATCTGGCCAAGAAAACCTTATGATAGGTCATCTTAGGGTTGAAATAAAATTGGAATTCTGGCTGCTTCCAGATTGTTGGTGTTTTGTTTTTTGTTTTTCCTTTTTGGGATGAGTAAACGTCGCATTTTTGGCAGTCTTGTGCCATTGCCAAGTGGTCTTGAGGGCAGAAATGGCCCACAGACCCACAGTTGCCCACCCATAAGCAGAGAGATCAAAGCAAAAAGCTTGCTGGATAATAACAATTGTATTATATATTGATTTTAATTTGTATTGATTTAATAATGTTTTAAGGGGGGAAGGGATTTTGAGTTGTTTTATATTATGTATTATTTTACCATTGTAAGCCGCCCCGATTGTTCGCAGAGGAGCGGGATATAAATAAATTTATTATTATTATTATTACAATAACAACCACAAGCACAACCACAATGACAATGATGATGATGATGATAATCATAATCATAATCATAATTTCTTACCCAACCCATCCTATGGATTAAGGCATGGAACAACAGATTAAAATACAGATTAAATAATTAATTAATAAACCAGAACTGTGAAAAGTTCTATTTTTTGGACAGAGGCAGACCAGAGCTGAGGAAAGTTACCTTTTCTGGACCATAGGACTCAGTGGAGACGTGTCCTGAATTTCTCAAAGCCTAACTTTAAAGTAGACGATGAAGACATTGAAATAATAGTTCAAGGTTTTCCATATCTTTGCTCAGTCATTATTCAGAATGGAGAGTGCAGCCAAGAAATGAGAAGACAACTAGAACTTGGAAGGGCAGCTATAATAGAGCTAGACAAGATCATGAAGTGTAAAGATTTATGATTGAATAGTAGTTACAGTTTTCCATGCCATTGTATTTCCCATTTCTATGTGTGGTTGTGAAAGTCGGACAGTGGAGAAAGCTGTTAGGAAGAAAATGTACTCATTTGAAACGTGGTACTGGCGAAGACTTCTCCGGATACCGTGGGCTGCTAGAAAGACAAATCAACGGGTCCTAGAGCAAACTAAGCCTGAATTCTCCCTACAAGCCAAGCTAACTAAACTGAGACTGTCGTACTTTGGCCATATTGTGAGAAGACAGGACTCACTAAAAAAGACAGTAATGCTTGGGAAGGTAGATGGCAGTAGGGAAAGAGGAAGGCCTCCTTCCCTATGGAGGGAGCCACAGCTACCTTGAATCTGTAAGACCTGAGCAGAGCTGTTGAAGATAGGGTGACTTGGAAGCCTCTAATTCATGGGGTCATCATAAGTTGAATTGACTTTATGGCAGTTAACAACAACAGTCCAGTGCTGTAACCACTACACCACTCTGAGTTTTGCATCTTCACTCATTAGAGGCAGACTATGCTCAATGAATCACAGCTGGAAAAAGTTGGTGGTTTTTTGGACAGCAACACTAGTTGCAGACCAGAGCTAAGGAAAGCTACTTTTTTCTGGACCATTAAGACTCAGTAGGAACTTGAGCCTGGAGTCCCCAAATCCTCGTGCAACACTCTAACCACTACAGCATACTGGCTCTGGAATATATTCCTTAAGAGTCAATCAATCTGCAGACAGGGAGGAGGTGCTCAGTCGGTGTGGTTAGAGGAAGAGACGGAGGTGTTAAATCCCCCAGTATCTGCAAGACATTTCCTCTTCAAATTACTGTTTGTGAACCATACAGATTTGCATCTATCAGTGTTATGCCAACCATGAAGGAACACAATGTTCTATGCCTATCCATCCATGTGCAGTTTACTGTCTTTTGCTGATCAGAGGACTGCAGGGGGCAGGGAAGGAATCATCAGAAGCTCATTTTCTGCCTTTACCATTGCTCTCCTCTTTCACTATCTACAAGCCTTTCTGGTTGGCTGAAACTTGTTGTGTTCCCAAAATTATTCTGAGCATCTGAGGCTGTACGTTGTTGTCCATTCTCCAAAACCCTCAAATTGTTAATGACCTAATTCTTCAAAGGGATCAAAACCTCCCCTCCGCCAGGCAGTTTCCTCCATTGGGCGGGTGCTTTGATTAAATTTGCATGACAAGGAACAATTACTTTAGACAACTTCTTCTACTGCTCTCACAATGCCCCCCAGACATCTGATATTTCACTCCCTCCCACCCTGCTAGAGAGGAACAGTAAAACCAATGAGCCAAGCGATGCTGAGCCTCCCACCAGAGCTGATGGATATGGTGCAGAAAGCCACGTGCTGATCATGCTTCTAATTGTGGATGCTCAAGAATTAGCTTAATGCATTAGCTTCTTGTTGCTAAGAGGTTTTAAGAGTCTGTCCTTGTGGCTGCCATTTTTGGGCAGGTTTTCCTTTTTTACTCCTGTTTCAAGGACATTTTATCCCCCTTATTTCCACTTCCACCAGCTTTGATTTAGGGTGGTGGTTTGCACAATGCTCTCTGGACTTAGTCTTAACCTAATGGGTGCCCCCCAGAAGTATGGGAACTGTAGCTTTCAAATCCTCACCTGGCACTTGTAGTCTTAGCATACCTGGCAGGCATCAGATGTGGGAATGCTGCTCTAGCACACCCTCCGACATTTCACAAATGAGAACTGGGAAACATATGGCCAGGTAACCTCTGTGTAGGATCAAGATAGCAAAAGTTATTAAGGAGGAAGAACACGCACACTAGGAAAGGCTGCAGCAGTTTGCTTTTGCCTAAGCCTACTGGGAAGGGCAAGATTACACCCCATACTCTCCTCCCTGTTGAGTTAACTGAGGGCAAGCTGCTTTTGCACCCAGTTTTCAGGAATTGAAGGAAGCCAAGGAGAAAGAGGAAAAGTGCAAGGAGGGGAGAGAAATCAGGACATTTTTAAAGCCTTTGAAAAAGTGGGATGACAGAGGATTAATTGGGATGTTCCCTGCCAAACCAGGACTTTTGGAAGGTAAGCTCTAGCCACAGTGACAGAAAAATGAAGCACATCACAATGGTGATTTCCAGGGGGTGGGGATCAGATGCTTCTGATTCCCTGAATAATAATAATAATAATAATAATAATAATAATAATAATATTTTATTTCTATCCCGCCCCTCTGCAATGCAATCGGGGCAGCTTACAATATAAAAACTCCATAATTAAAACACTTTCTGTGGCCTCTGTTGTAGGTAGCGTCAGGGCCGGTTTAACCTGTCTGCCAGATCCGCATTGGCGGGGGGCCTCGGGGGTGAAGGGGGCCCCCTGGTGAGTGTTGCCCTTATCTGATGAAGGAGACAGCCAGGAGACAGCAGCCGGCTCCTCCGCTCCTTTGGAGCCCCTTCCCCCTCCCTCCTCAGGCAGGGCATGGCAATAGCACTGAGCTAGTGCGGGAGATAGAGAAAGGGTTTGCTCTTGGGAAGTTGTAATTTGGAGACAGTCCCTGGCTGCATTGCTGTGAAGGAGGAAAGGCAGAGCAGCTGGTCGTGTGAGTGAGGGACTGTCTTCAGGGGGCCGCGGGGATCTTGGGGGGGGGGCTGCCATGCACAGTGGGGTGGTTATTTTACTTTTTAACTTGTTGCTGGAGTCAAGACAGATGGCTATCCAGCCTCTGTTTAAAAACCTCTAAAGAAGGAGACTCCACCACATTCCCGCCCTCCTCCAAAAAAATGTCTCCAAAACTAAAGAGAAAGTGAAAGAAACAGCAGCCCTCTGTGGCAGAAGCTGGAGGGAGTTTGCTGCTACCGCGGAGACGGTGAGTGTGTGTTTATGAGAGAGACAGGGAATTTGAGGGTTGTCTCGGAAAGGGCTCCTTTCTTTCTTTCTTTCTTTCTTTCCCTTCCCTTCCCTTCCCTTCCCTTGCCAACTGAGTTCAGCCTGCATTTGTGTGTGTTTGCCTATGTGCCTTCAAGTCATTTCTGGCTAAGGCAAACCTACCATGGGGTTTTCTAGGTAAGGTTTGTTCAAAGGGTGTGTGCCTTTGCCTTCCTTTGAGGCTGAGAGAGTGTGACTTGCCCAAGGTCAGCCAGTGGGGTATTCATGGCTGAGTAAGGATTCAAACCCTGGTCTCCATAGTCATAGTGCAATGCTGAAACTTTTACAACACTCTTAACTCTTTTAACAGAAGAATACTGTATAAAGAATATAAATTAAAATTTGGAGTAATATTACTGGGAACAATGGTTTTATTGTTGTCACTAAAACACCAATATCCAGTAGTGTTATGTGAGAGGCATTGGCCTAGAGCAGTGGATCTTAACCTTTTCTTTACCAGGGACCCCCTTTAAATATCTTTTGTTGCCCCAAGACTTAACTCAAGATTTAAAACCCTAATAATAATAGCTAACAACAACAACAATACAATTACACCATCCATTAAACTTTCCCTCAGAGACACTCTTGCTTCTTCCTGCAAGTTTGTGGCTGGAGTGGATTGAATGGCAATGTGCAGGCCAAGCCAGCCAGACTTTGCCTTGGTTCCTGTCACATGGCTACTCCACTACAGGGAGGAGGTGGGCCAAGCAGTCTTCAAGCCTTTGTGGACCCCCTGTGAGGACATTGCGGACCCCAAGTTAAGAACCACTGGGCTAGAGAATGCTGGAAAAGGAACAATGCAACCAGACCTTGAGAAGGGTGCTGGCAGGGGGATTCTGGGAGGTGTAATCCAAGAGTAACTTTCCCAGGCTCTGAATGCAGCCTAGAATCATAGGGCTGGAAGGGACCCCAACAGCCATCCCATCCGATCGGCTTCTGCCCTGCAGGAACACACAATCCAAGCATTCCTGACAAATGCCCATCCAACCTCTCCTTAAAAACCTCCAAAGAAGGTGAGTGCACCACACTCCCAGGCAGCAGAGTATTCCACTGCCTTACAGCTCTTACTGTCAGGAACTTCTTCCTAATGTTTAGGTAGAATCTCTTTTCCTATAGTTTGAGTCCATTGCTCCGTGTCCTAGTCTCTGGAGCAGCAGAAAACAAGCTTGCTCCTTCCTCAGTATGACACCCCTTCAAATATTTAAACATGGCTATCATGTCCCCTCCTAACTTTCTCTTCTCTGGGCTAAACATGCCCAGCTCCCTAAGCCGTTCCTCATAGGGCATAATGGCTTCCAGACCTCCCAACATCCTTCTCGGTATCTTTCTTGAATTGTTGTGCCCAGAACTGGAAACAATATTCCAGGTGAGGTCTGACCAAAGCAGAATGGAGTGATACTATTACTTCCCTTGATCTAGACACTATTAATGCAGCCTAGAATTGCATTGGCATTTTTTGCTGCTGCATCACACTGCTAACTCATGTTTAGCTTGTAGTCCACTCTTTCTTTTCTTTGAGGAAATCTGCATCATTACATTAATTGCTAATAAACTAAAAATATTATGTTAGTGCCTATAATATAGTTTTTAAACTAAATTATTGGTGTCAAATTATGTAATACAGTAGGCCCCTCTTATCCACTGGGGATTGGTTCGGGGGGGTGGATTCTGAAAACCATGAATAATAGTGAACACCATTGAAAAAAATGGTACTTCTGGTTTAAAATACCATAGAGTTGCCTTGGAGGGCCTAGAAAACCACTAGGGAGGACACATTTACTAGGAAGACTCTAGGGTAGGTGTGCTGTTCTGTGTCCCATGGATAATGAATCCATGGATACGGGGGCCCTACTGTGATCTGAACATCCTGTACGGTGAATAGGTTAGGTTACATTGACCTGAGATAAACATATGGGGGCCCCAAAATAAAGCACTGCAGGGGGCCCCAAAATTCCTTAAACCGGCCCTGGGTAGCGTGACCAGAGTTCTTGAGCCTATCATGAGTGTTGACTGTGGCCAAATCCATACTACACAAATAATCCAATTGAAACTGGATTATTTCCCATGGATGCTTCCTATGGAATCCTGGGATGTGTAGCTTTACAAGGCCTTTAGCCTTCTCCGCAAAACAGTCCTGATGCCTCACCAAACTACAAACCCTGGGATTCCATAGGAAACATCCATGGCAAATAATCCAGTTTCAACTAGATTGTTTGTGTAGTGTGTATTTGGCTGCTGCATATAGTTTACAACTTAATGGAGATGCAAACTCACAGGCAATTAGCAGACAGTGATAATACAATTCTTTATTAATTTTCTTCTCACAGCAAGCAATGAGTAATTATAACATTTTTCTTCCTGCTGTGAGAAAGTCTTCAGAAACTACGCAGTTTTCCAAGTCAATTCACAATTCAGGGCTTATTCTGCGCAAAATTTTCACATAGCTGTTTTGCTCAGAAAGCAACATTTTCTGCACAGAAAATATTTCTGTGCAGACATATTATTTTCCAATCAGGAAGTGGCTGCCTCCTACACAGAATGTGCTCTTTCTCTGAAAAAACAACCTATCCTCAAACTCACGTGCAAATTTTGTACAGACCAAGTTCCAAACTGTGAAGATTCTCTTAAGTCCAGGATTCTTCCCATCAAAGTTTCTCAACACTCAAGAAACATGTTTATGTGTTATGAGCTGCCTTGGGTCCCATCTATATATAGATATATTCAACTCTTGGGTATATTGCCTTTCCTAGTGTGCTGATTGGCTGCTCAGGAAACACACCCAACCAATCACCACCCACATGCAAATTCCCTCTCTGCCTCACAATCCTCTCCTGCCACTCAATCTGTGGCCCAGATTGGGACCCAGACAGTCAGGTGGCGGCAGCAATGGCAGGCCACATGCAACGGGCCCTAGGCAATACACTGGTGGCAGCAATTCCAGGAAAAGTGTGGAACACTGAGAAAGGGGAGGAGGAATTTAAAAATCCACTGGCCTACCTTACATGGTTGTTGTAAGGTCTACTGGGTGGTTTTTTGGGAGTTTTTTTTAACAGCGTATGTTACACTGGGTACAGCTAGTTCTGGGAAAAAGGTGGCATATAAATCAAATGAATGAATAAATGCATAAATAACTACATTCCCCCCACTCATTGTTTTTGGGGGTATTATCAAATATTCTTTCCATCCCTCATATGTGTATATTTTTTTCTGCTTTGGGCTCTGCAAGAGACTGGTGGTTGAGCATTTTAGCATCCTTTTTGGTTTCTCACCCTCCGCAGTGCTTTGGTCCTTCTCTGTAACCAACTATTGATCCTTTTACATCTTTCCTCTTAACTTCAGGAGATTCATCTAGAAAGATTGATTCCCAGCACTAGTAAATAGGATCCTATTACTCTATCCTCATCTTCCTGTGGTGTCTTGTTTTTGCTTCAGAATTGCTCAGAAGGGTTCCTTTCTTCAAGCGAGAGGTCTGTCTTGCATGACAAACATGCCTTCTGACAGTGTTAACTTTGTGCTCATGGCCTGTACATGTTAGTGTTGGTTTCCTGGTGTGAAACTTGGGGTTGTCTAAACGGCAAAAATACTCCTCATGGAATGCAAGGAGAATATGAGCTGTCTTAGAATCATAGAATCATAGAATTGCAGAGTTGGAAGAGACCACGAGGGCCATCCAGTCCAACCCCATTCTGCCACGCAGGAAATCACGATCAAAGCATCCCCGACAGATGGCCATCCAGCCTCTGTTTAAAGACCTCCAAAGAAGGAGACCCCACCACGCTCCGAGGGAGTGCATTCCACTGCCGAACAGCTCTTACTGTCAAAAAGTTCCTCCTCATGTTGAGGTGGAATCTCTGTTCCTGGAGCTTGCATCCATTGCTCCGTGTTCCAGTCTCTGGAGCAGCAGAAAACAAGCCTGCTCCATCCTCAACGTGACACCCCTTCAAATACTTAAACAGGGCTATTATATCACCCCTTAACCATCTTTTTTCCAGGCTAAACATGCCCAGCTCTCTAAGCCGCTCCTCATAGGGAATAATGGTTTCCAGACCTTTCACCATTTTAGTCACCCTCCTCTGGACACGTTCCAATTTGTCAATATCCTTTTTGAATTGTGGTGCCCAGAACTGGACACAGCATTCTAGGTGAGGCCTGACCAAGGCAGAATAGAGTGGCACTATCACTTCCCTTGATCTAGACACTATACTTCTATTGATGCAGCCCAAAATCGCCTTGGCCTTTTTAGCTGCAGCATCACACTGTTGACTCATTGGGACAGGTGATTCAATATGACTCGCTTTCCCATAGGAGGGGAAGTTCAAAGCTGTTTGGCTGGATGAAGGGGGTGGGGCTTGTTAACAGGCTAAGCGCTTGGTGCCGCCATGTTAGATTCTCGCCTTAGCGAACAAGTGCTAAGGTGAAAAAATGGAGTATTCTTTTTTTTCTTTTTTCAAGTGTCAAAATATTGCTGAAGCGCACAACGAAAATTGTTTTTTTTTTTTAAAGAAAAGGTTTGGCGGCAAATTTAAAACACAAGTAAATTGCTTGCAGCCATCATCTTGACCAGCGGGCATGTGCAGCTTTCGGGGGCCAAAACACCGTTAAGACAAATCACAGCTGCTGCAATTGGAGCAATCCATTCCCACCCCTCCCCTTGTATAGAAAAGCCCCGAGTTTGGTCAAGTTGGCAAAAGCTATTAAGCAGGAAGAACACATAAGTGAGGATACGTTGCAGCAGTTTGCTTTTGCTTGAGCCTTCTGGGAACATTATGGTCTGGGCCCTCCCCTCCTCTCACCCCTGTTGAGTTAATGGAGTACAGACCAATGTTTATACTCTGAACTCCATTTGCAGCAACTGAAGTAATCTGAGGACAAAGGGGGGAAGTGAGAGGAAGAGAGAGAAACCGGGACATTTTAAAAACAATGGAAAAAGTGGGAAGACAGAGGATTAATTGGGACTGCCTCTGCCAAATCAGGATAGTTGGAGGGTATGCCCCTGAGAGTTACTCAGCCTTTCTGTGGATGGTCAGGAAGAAACAGACTGGCTTGGCATCTGACCCAAACATTTCTAAGTCATGTAAGGGGTTGGAGAGATCCCTGGACTCTGAGGCTAATCAATTCCCTTTCATATTGTTAGGCATGGGTATTCAGAATAGCTTCAGAGGAAGAAACACTACTGATAGCAGAAATGAAAATACATTTCGGGATGTGTGTGGGAAGAAAGAAAGCCTGCAGGTAGCTGCCATCTGTTGTGAAATATCTTACCAATGCAATTTAATTTTGATGGATTTGTGTGTGTGTGTTCCTGCATTACCTGGCTGTTTCTTTAATTTCCTCTCCCTTAAGGATCTGTCTCTTTCTGTGTGTGTGTTTAAGACATTTAACAAAGTAACTGTGTTTAAACTTAACCCTACAACTTACCTTGGGATATCTCCTGTGCAATTAGGTTTCAGGAGCTTTTAGCGCAGCATATAAATTCTAGAGCATGAGCGGAGCCATAAAAAGATGAGTGTTGGAAAGAAGTGAGATCTCTTTTCTCACCTCTGGGAATTAAATATTCACTGTGTGAAGCTGCACATTATAAGGGTCACTGGCTTGTTGGTGTCCATTAAGAGCAGCTGTATGCAACAGCTGGAAGAGGTATAGGAGACCCATTTCCCATAAGGGAGAGACCTGCATGTACAATTTACTGAAAACCTCCCTCATTAAAGAAGAACGCTAATGTCCGAATGCACTCCAAAAAGGAAAGTTGCTGTAAATTTTCCACACCGAGGTGGCCATTTGCTCATGGGTGCTTCATGAGAAGTATTGATTCCAGTAATGAATCATGAGCTCATTATATATATATAATATACCCATCAAGTTTAAAAGGGTTTATTTCTCACTAACTACAGCAAAAATGCAAAGTAGGGGATATAAAGGGACTTTTTTTTTTAACTGTAAAAGCACATTGATGCCACTTTTCACCACTGATGAAAATCTGATCAAGACTGTGTGAAATGAAAATTAAAACTGCACTGTAAAAAAGCAAAAGGAGTAGAGTTTTAAAAACATACATTCAAATTACAGTACTGTTGTTATTGTTGTTATGTGCCCTCAAGGCAGCTCTGACTTACACTGACCCTGTTTTAGGATTTTCTTGGCAAGACTTAGGGCTTGTCTATACAAAGCAATAAAATGTGGATTGATGAGCAGTAATGCAATTCACAGCAGCTTCTATTTGTCTTAATGTGTTTTTTTGACGATCACAGGCATGCGAATCTATCCGCTTTCACTGTTCCAATGGCATGCCTGTGAATCAAGATGGTGGGCACGGGTGAATTACTTGTGTTTTTATTTACCTCATGTTGTTTTTTTAAAACTAAATCCAAGGTGCAATCTTCCGCTTTAATAAAGAATAGAATAAAAAAGGACTATTTTCTCGCCATAGCACACGAACACTATGGCAAAAATCCAACATTGCAGTTTCAGGTGCTCGCCTTGATAGCAAGCCCCATGCATGTCCAACCAATCAGCTGTCCACTCTGAGAATGCGCAGCGATGTGAATCGGTTGTCTTAATGGGCAATAGTGTGCATTCCCAGGCATTATTTTAAAAAGTACGGGAAAAGCCGCAAAGATTTTTCCTGTGGAGTCTATGGAGTATTTGGCCTCCTCCTTTCAAATATGGCAGATTGATGTGGGATCCCATTAAGACAAGTCATATTCTCCTCAAATTCTATGAGGAATATTTTCACCGTTTAGACAACCCTTTAGTCTGAAAGAGTGGAACTTGCCCAAGGTCACCCAGCGGTGAATCTGTCCTAGGTTTTAAAGGTGCTATGCAACATGCTGAACTCCAACCCCCTCAAATAGGACTAGTACCTTAGATAGATCCTTTAAAGTTCAGACTAAATGCCAGAGCAGCTTCACTGCTGACATCGGACTCACAAGCCACCTCCTCTGGGTGGACCAAGTCTTTGTACCTTCATTGGGAAGGCTGTGCATTTTGCTAGTTTCCTGCTGAAAGAGAAACACACGTGAGAGATAAGGTTCTCTTAGAAGGTGAAATTATATAAAATGCACCCCATTGTTTACACTGATGCGCTGCTGATCAGAAAATACATGGGATCCTCTATGTGTCATAATAGCTTTCCTAAGCAATATTTCTAAATGTCAAGCTAATACAGTTAGGGAGCAGTGGGAATTGCAACAACTCAGTGTGAGCTCCACTTACATCTGCTTCTATGAAGATGCTGGAAATAGTTTTGGACAGACTTAGCAGGGAATCAGTTTAAGAGTGCTTTTTTTTTTTAAATGAAAGGAATAAAATTACTTATCACACTCTCCCTCTGTTTTGTAATCCCTTTTTAGAGAAAGCCAGGGAAAAAAACCACTCCTAAAGTACTATCTGAGAGGGAAAACAACTTTATACATCAATGATGATGATGATAGCACATTTTTATGTTGGAGGGGTGGGGAGAAATTTAGCTGCAAGACGTCGTTCTGGTCATTAGATCTGACAGCTTCTAAAAGTGTCTTCTTCTGGCAATGAAGAACCCATGGATATGTCAGAAAAGTACAGATCTGGCCAGTAACTTTTCTTGTTTCCGAGTATCCCCCAGTGCATATGCAGGCTAGAATATTATGGGAGCCATAGTCCCCAAAGTACCTTTTCCAAGCTATGGAATGGGGCCTTGCATAGCTTTTTGGTGAAGCCTTGCTCACAAGACGAAGGCTGTAGGTAAGTGGGCAAATGTTCATTCTCTGTCTCTCCTTTCTGTTTCTATAGCTCATGCTAATTGAAAACTTCATGTTTAGTAGCAGTATACCTCTCAGTGCTTGAGGCTTGGGAAAACAAATGGCCATCATCATATTTCTATGTTTGGAAAAAATACGGTGGGCCCTTAGTATCTGTTCCAGGACCACCACCCCCCATGGATACCAGAATCCATGGATGCTCAAGTCCCATTATATACAGTGGCAGAGTAAATTGGTGTCCCTTATATAAAATGGCAAAATATTGGCTTGCTTTTTGGAATATATATATTTTGGGGAATATTTTCAAGCCGTGGATGGTGGAATATGTGGATACAGAATCCGTGGATATGGAGGGATGCCTGTATACTGCCTTCTGCTGGAAATGCAACACTAGACTGGGGTGAAAAGAATATCTGCACATTTTCTCATGCTTTATGAGAAATATTGATTCAGTCAATGGTTGCAAGGTTTTTCTGTCCTTCAGTAAGAATAAAAACAATATTGTTGGGTGGGGGAGGGGTTGGGTAATTTTTTTTGTTTAAGAAAACAAAAACAAGGAGGCCTGGTGGCGCAGTGGTTAAATGCCAGTACTGCAAGCCACCACGTTGCAAGTTTGATTCCAGCGGGCTCCAAGGTTCACTCAGCCTTCCATCCTTTCGTAGGTCGGTAAAATGAGTACCCGGCTTGTGGGGACAATTAGCTAACACACATTGGAAACTGCTTAATGCAGTTAGATGTGTAAATAGCTATTGCTTAAAACAATTTGTAAGCCACTCTGATAGCCTTGTGGCTGAAGAGCGGGGTATAAATAAATAAATTTAAAAATAAATAAATAAAAGTTTTTGTCTGAGAATCTCTTTTACACATAAACATTCCAAAACAAAACACCCAATATATTTAATGCAAAATACAATGTTTTTCTGTGCATAATGTCACTAATAAACATTTTACTCCCCTGCAAAGTCTTGTAATGCAAAAATTTATTGAAACATGCTCAGAGCCCCTTATAATCTTGCCCAGCACAGGGAAAACTTGAAATGTTTCATTTCCGTGCTTAGGAATGGGAAAAATGAAGGATTACATCCCTGTGCTAGACTAGCTGGGCCTTTGGTCTGATCGAAACAGGGCTGGAAAGAATATTCAAAAATATCAAAAAATGGTTGAAAATATGTTTCTCAAGTATTGATAAACCCTGATGAGAAAAATCCTGCCAAGAATCTCTGCAATTTGGGACTTAGACTATGCAAAAGTTGCACATGCTTGTTCTTTGCAGAAAACAACATTTTCTATGCAGAAAACAATATGTCTACACAGAAAATGCTATTTCCTGGGCAGAAAAATCAGTTTTCTGTGCAAAATTACCATGTGCGAATTTTGTGCACAGTAAGTCCCAAACTGCGAATAGTCTTTGAAACCTGCACAGTTCGAAAAGACTTTCTCACCGTGAGAAGAAAATTGCTAAAATTATTCATTGAGAAAAAAATAGTGCAGAATTGCTTCCCAGATCCAACCAGAGTGAACTGGGAGTGTGTATTTAGCCTTACGCTGGGGTTCAACAGCCCAATCTTGTACTAAATTTCTACTGCAAGCTTGGCAGATAGAGTGCCATGCATCCAGGGCATCATCGATGGCAATAACTGCTTGGCTGAACATCCAACCAGTTGACTTCCTCAAGAACCAATCCTTTCCTTAAGTAAGCTTAAGTGACACCTTTGAAACTAACTAGAGAAAGAAGCTGTACAGTCGGCCCTCTGTATCTATGGATTTGGCATTCACGGATTCCATCATCCATATTTTTTTTAAAAAAAATTCCAAGAAGCAAACCTTGATTTTTGCCATTTTATATGAGGAACATCATTTTACTATACTATTGGATATAATGGGAGTTGAGCATCCACAGATTTTGGTATCCACGGGGAGTCCTGGAACCAAACCCCAGCAGATACCAAGAGCCACTGTAGCATGGAGCACTCCATACATCTGAGGAAGTAGACCAAGTCTACGAAAGCTGATGCTACAATTGCTTTCTCTGTTAGTTTCAAAGTTTCTACAAAATCCCCTTGCTCTACTGATATTCCAGACTAACACAGCTATGTCTTTGAATTCAATCCTGTCCTTGTTACTGTTAATTGCCTTCAAGTCCACTTGGTCTTATGGTGACCCTATGAATGAGAGACCTCCAAGTCACCCTGCCATCAACAGCCCTGCTCAGGTCTTGCTCAGATTTTGAAGGTGGAAAGGGGAATCATTCAGCAACTTCAGGTATAATTAGAATTAGACTGACTGATTGTTTTCTCTGTCTCCCCGCCCCCCATCCCCCGCTTCTGGAACCTGATGACCCAACTTGACAGATTCAGAGAACATAGTAAAATAGGAATGCGCTTGTTCTCAAGATTGGTTCTTTAAAGAGTGCACAAAAATGAAGCTATATAATAACAGATTAATCGTTTTATTAGAGAATATTTAGCATACAGTTTGACAGAACAAAACATAGTAGTACATAGTAAATCCAACGAATGCAATTGCAGGGAAAAATTACAGTAGAGTACCAAGCAGTATAATCAATACATACAAAGCAAATCTCATTCCTGGGATAAGTCAAAAATATTACAATAACTTTAAAGAGGGAAAAGCACATACTAAGAGGAGACCAATAATATTTTACATACAAATCACAGTGTGACCACTAACATATATATCTATATATCTAGCAGATAATGCATACCATACAGTATAGGTACTTTCTAGTACAGGTAGGTTACATAGAATTATTTTCCTTTTCAACCCCTCTCTGCAAGGGCAGAGACTGACTCCTTGTATTGGCGGTGACCCGAGATGTGCTCGATGTAAATGTCTCGGGACCATCTGATGGTATCTGATACCATTAGTTTGCGCATAAGTTTGGCATAGCGCCTTCCCACCCCACAAGCTCTCAGCACTGGTTCATTTGCAGGGTCCCAGCCACCCAGGGCCCCAACAAGCAACGCATGGACAGAGACCTCATACCCCCTTTGTCTCAGAGCATCAGCCAGAGGGGCATATTTTTGATGTTTACGCTCTCTGGCCTCCCTCATGGCTGTTTTCCTATTCTCAAAGGGGATTGTAATGTCCACAATGGTGATCTTCTTCTGGTCTCTGTCAGTGATGACGATGTCCGGTCTCAGCTGGCTACCAGTCTCAGGCACAGTCAATTTCTCTCAACTCTTTTTATTCTATCTTTTTGCGGCCAGATTTTGTTAAAGACAAGTTAAAACAGGGTGTTTTCTAGCGTGGAAATAACATCTTTGTCACTTAGGTCCTTGGAGCTCAGCCATGGATGAATAAAAGGTTTCAGTAGTGCATTATATTTCTTCAGTATAATTGCACTAAAAGGGCACAGTGACATATTGTACAGATTGTAATGAGCTATAAACAAGAAGAAAGGGGAATGGGGAAGGTGGAAGGAACTTACAGAGACCTCTTAACAAAGGACCTTTAAAAAAAAAAAACAGCACACATACACAAAGTAGCTCCTTCATTCTCTCTCCTGAGTTTTTCAGAGTTTAGGAAGGTGTCTGGAAGTCTTGCATCACTTCAGCATAGTGTAACTGTTTACTGACAGAGTTATCTTCAGCTTCCCCCACACCCGGAAAGCAACATAGTGCAAGAAACGTGCACTGGAGGCCAATATGCATGGTTGCCATTCTGTAGAGTAATGTGCATGTGCAATGCACATTGGCAGTGCACATGACAAATGTAAATTTGCAATGCACATTTACACACTTGCTTGGACATGCACAGATGTTCAGTGTGTGGAATGCTGCCTCTGCCGGTGTCACCTGGATATGACTGATGCACATTGTAAAAAACAAACAAAACCCTACTCTTCATGCATAATATAACTTATGTATGCAGTTGTACAAGTCTTGTAGCTATGGGAGGGAGAAAGACGGGGGGTCACATTTGTGCACTTCGGTTTTCTTTATTTGCTTCTACGCTATACACTACAACTCCATGTATCCATGCTCCTGGACTTACTGGGAAACTCAAAACTGTGGATAGTAGCGAATCCTATTGAAAAGAATGACTTCCAGCTGAAGCATACCATAGAGTTGTGTTGGACAACCTAGAGGTAACCTCTGTAGGCATTCTCTAGGTCCTCCAGTGCAACTCTTTGGTCAACATCTGGCAGAAGCATACCATAGAATTGCACTGGAGAACCTAGAACATGTCTAGAGAGAACGTATTTTGGGGGGGCACAGGTAAGTGGAACCACAGGTCCCAGTCCCAGGATGTTGGGGGAGTGCATACTGTATAACCCTTGAGAGTGTCCATCTTCCATTTGCTTTGGTGGTGGTGGGGAGTTTCCCCCAACCTAGGTGCCCCATAGGTCCAACAACAGAGATTGGGTTATCAGTCAAGGGATAAGTCTGGGTAGAATTTATTTGGGGGCCCAATTCTGCCATTGGCTTTGAAGGGATGCTGGACCCCATCGGCAAAAAGGTTGGAATACATCTCTGCTGTGTACCATCTGTTGCATCATTTACCACCAGTCAAGTAATTATGAACTATCCCTGTTGTAATCCAAATTGTTTGGGGTGGCTTTACAGAAGGCCTGTTCCTCACAAGACGAGAGGCTAATAAAATGAAAATGGCTAGACGTTATTTTTAGATCAGTAGAGCCACCTCACCTCTGCTTTTAAACTCTCCATGGGGGTGTTACTGTGGAGGCTGGGTTGGGGAAGTTTTGCACTTCAAATTTTAAAAGTGATCTATTGAGAAATGGCAAGTTTTCCTGAGGCTTTCTGGAGAGGAAACATACCCCTTTTTAGCCAGAAAAAAAGGGTAAGCTGTTGAGTCTGCAGTGAGTGAGGGCTGCAAAAAGTACCCCAGGGTGCCACGTGTGACCCCAGGGTTGTAGTTTGCCTACCTCTGGTTCGCAGGCATCCTGTTATTATATTTCTCATGCATGGTAAGTTACGAGGATGCAAAAATCACAGCAGTGTCATTGGGAATAAGTGCAACCAAACAAAAAGTGTTAATTCCATTAGTAGCTTAACACTGGTAATAATGGTGTTGTGTTTAAATGTTACTTTGAGGGAATCTGTGAAACACCAAGATAATATATGGCTGCAATCCATAGGGTAAACATCTGCATGAGGCGATACACGACACCAGTGCTATGCAGCCCCTGTGCAGAATATCAACATTGCGCAAGGCATGTCAATGGCTGGGTGCCCTTGTTCAATGTGCAAAGTGCAACCGCGATTCACAAGTCACAGCGTGCAACCATGATGTGCAATGCACAATGAACAACTGCTGTGTACAACATTGCTATATGGGAACTCTGCTTCTATTGTTGCCAGCAAAATATGGCCTGAATTCTGTTGATGGCTGTACCTAATCAATGGCAATTGAATCAATGGCATTTACCTATGTGTTGACTTACTATTCAACAATTCATTGAATGGTTCTACTCTAGTTGGGTCTAACCAAGAGGATTCCAGCCCATGTCAATTGCAGTATGGCAAATGATTTCTGCCATAGGTAGCACTACTTATGCATGTGTACAATCATAGAATCATAGAGTTGGAAGGGGCCTCATGGGCTATCTAGTCCAGCTCTCTGTTCCTTGCAGGATCTCCAGCTAAAGTATCCCCAGCAGGTAACTGGCTAGCCTCTTTTTGAAGACGTTCAGAGAAGGAGACCTCACCGCCTCTCTAAGCCATTGGTTACATTGCCAAACTGCTTTTGCTGTCAAGAAGTTCTTTCTAGTGTTCAATCAAAACTTTCTCTCCTGTAACTTAAATCCATTACACCTGGTCCTAACCTCGGGCAGCAGAGAACAGGCGTGCCTCCCTCCTCTCTATGACAGCCCTTGAGTTATTTAAAAATATGTAGTGAAGAGAATGCCAGCCAATGTGTTAGGAGAATCATTGGGTATCTAGAGTTAATGCAGACATGCGGAAAGGTCAGAGATGGATAATTAATGGCAAGTAGGGGTGGAAGGAAATGGGACATCACTGCTAAGTCATAGGGACAGAGGGAGCTTAAACCCATATCCCACCAGGGGTATGTGTCCCACCAGTTGAGAACCACTATTTGGCTTTCTTAATTAATCATGATGAGTTAATTAATTATATAGTTAATTATGAAACTAATTATATAATTAGCTATCTAACTATAATGGATTAAATTTCTACTTCTCCTTTCTCCCAGTATGGGAACTAAGACAGCTCACAGCATACTGGTAGGTTAAAATGAAATATAGTGAAAAGCCATAATTTATAATTCCAAAGTTAAAGAGAACAAGTAGCTGTTAAGCAACCCTGTTAAAATACTATCTTAAATCGCTTGAAAACAGTTCAGATATAGCAATTAGGATAAAAGTACAGCATTCTCCATTAAAAGACCCCTCTGCAACAGCCAGTTAAAAGCCCAAAGTCTGTTAAAAGAAAAAAAGGTCTTTGCCTGCCAGTGATAGGAATATAGAAACTGGACCAACCTAGGCTCCCGTGAGAGGGGATTCCACAGCCTGGAAGCGGCCACGAAGAAGACCCTCTCACGTGTCCTCACCAAATATGCCTGGGAAGGGAGACTAAGAGGATCCCAGGCAGGCTTATATAGGGAGATGCAGCCCTTCAGATGATCTGGAACCAAGCCATGTAGGGATTTGAAGGGCTTTTGAATTATGCCTGGAAACAGGCAGGTTTGGCACTGGTTTAGCACAGGAAGGCTTCATTGGCATTAGGTGGAAAGGAGTAATAGAACTGGGTATCATCAGCATACTGGTGTGCTCCCAGAACCTCCCTCCTACTCCCAGCTAAAGGTCCAGTAGCCATACTGGTTGGGGGATTCTAGGAGTTGATATTATTCAGCTTCTCTTCATAAAGCATTGTTGTACCCCTCTTTGGCACTGTGACCTGCAAATGGTTGTGAGCCAAAGCCAGCCTCTTTTGAAATCCTTCCCCCAAAGGTCTGTGTACCACTCCTTTGGCTCTCATACTGTGTCCGGTGATCTTCTGGAGGAAATCTTGCAAAGTGGGCATTTGCTTCCTGACATTATCATTGGCCCTCTTTTCTTTTATCTGTGAAAGCAAGTCTTGCCTTTCCATTAAAAATGCTCAAAGTGGCTTATAGTCATGGTTAAGACAACAAAAGGTAAACAAGATTAAAAATGCATACCCACACAAGATCAAAGATAAAAAGGATCAAGAGGCAGACAAAGAAATGAAACATTCACAAGAAAACTCAAAATTCCTGTCGGTTTGAAACAGCCAACAATTCTACTGGTTAAACATGGGTTTAAAAAATAAAATACAAACACAGACATTTTAGGGAATCAGTACAACCAAAAAGGATGAATGAGACAGACTGCCTGAGCGGTGAACGTAAGAGAAGGACTTCCCAGCATCCTTGATCAGCCAATTTCTGTGTAGATCTTGGTGGAATGCAAATTTAGAAATCTGGTCCACAATAATTGAAAGGGATATTGGGCAAATCTGATCTGTCTTGATTTGACTTATGCCGTCCTTATCTCAGCCTTTGTGTCATTAAGAAAAAAATTGGTATTGATCTCTGCCTATCCTACTAGATTGGGTTGCAATTTTTCTTCCTGGCGAGTGGGATATAAATCAATAAAAAGACCACGGCTTCCAGACTCCAGCCCCCACCCCCGATACGGTCCCGTCATTTATATATTGTAAATCCAATGATGGCTGATCAAATCAGGGCTTCCAGTGTTCCAAACGGACATGATTGAATTGTCAATAAAAAAAGATTTTGCAGTAAGTGGAGGCGAGCCAACAGCACGCTACAAAATGAAACCCTACGCTAAAATATGGGTATATCAGTATGTCCTTTCTTTCCCCCTCTCGTTGAAAGAAAAAAGAGATAACCAGAAAATGTGCAGCTTCTCTTGACTCAACAAATCTCCGTGCAGTTAATGGGAGAACCAGATTGCTGTGGCTATGGTGGGGATCTCCACTTATCCCACCATGATGGTACCAAAGTTACCACCGCTCTTGAATGACTGATGCCACCAGGGCGGTGGAGCTGGGATGCTAAGCCTTCGGCTCCAACACCTCTATTTTTCTACTGACTGACTCCAACTTCTTCATAAATGGCAAATGTTTATTAATTAGAAATGGCAACTTTACTGTAGTAAAATGAGAGCGCAAGGCATTTCATCACCACTGCATGAATCATCAGGCTACTTAGACTGATGGACATAAAATATATTTATTTAATTAACATTTTTGAATAAGAAAACTTTCCTAAATTCCTATGAAAGTAAATATGCAACAGACTAGGCATTTAATATTATGAGTTTTTATTTTGAAACTGGAGTCACCGTGGTACATTTCTACTCACTCCGTCTCTACTCAAAATTGCTTCTGACTCTATGACTCCCATCTCCACATCTCTGGTTGCTACTGTCCAGTCACACGCACTCTGACAATAGAAACAACAGTTGTCCATTAAAACCTTTGTAGAATTAAACATTGTGTTAATGATGTGCCCCCTGGAAGGTGTGTGGGGGTGAAAAATGTCCCCCCCCCCTCCTCTGCAGTTGCCCACCTCTGGTATATAATGTATCCCCAGAGCTTGAGAAAGTTGCTCATTTGGACACCTCCCAGAATCACCCCTGCTTGTTGGAGGATGCTGAGATCTGTAGTACACACAGCTTTTCTAAGCTCTGCATCTCCTTCCGAACTTTCTGTGCTCCCACCTTCCACTACTGAGGGAGAAGAGAGAAGAAAATTGAGTGGCGAGGAAAGTAAAAAAAAAATAAAGTTGTAGAAACTTTGAACTTGCTATTCTGCATAAACATTTAAGAATGCCATATTGAGTCATACTTATACTGACAGTTTCTTTTTATCACAGCCTGTTTTTTAAATCTCCCTCTGACAGCTAAATCTACTGATTTATTTCAAAAGTGAAGGCACCTTTCCAATTTGAAAAAAAAAATACTTCTTTTTAAGGAAGCTCTGTCTTTAGCGTCTTACTCTCTGTTGAAAGAACCTGGGAAACTGGTGTATATCCTCAAATTTGGTTAAATTATTATTTTTAAAAAAGTTTTGGATGACAGGAATGAGTTGATGTGATTGTACACTTTGTCTGAGATCCTATATTGCTTTGGAATAGTGTAAGTAGTCACCAGAAAATATTGAATACCAGCATAGTTCTTGAGACCATTGTGCACGCGCTGGTAACCTCACGTCTTGACTTCTGTAATGCACTCTACATGGGGCTACCCTTGTGCTTAGTTCGGGAATTACAGCTGGTACAAAATATGGCAGCCAGGCTAGTTTCTGGGACATCTAGGAGGGACCACATTACTCCGGTTCTGAGGTCCCTCCACTGGCTGCCTATCAGCTTCCAGGCCCAGTACAAGGTGTTGGTTATCACCTTTAAAGCCCTAAATGGCTTGGGCGCAAGCTATCTCAGGGACCGCCTTCTCCCTTATAATCCTCCCCGCGCTCTCCGGTCCTCTGGGAGGAATTTGTTGCAGCCACAAAGACCTAGGCTGGTGACCACCTCCCAGAGGGCTTTCTCGGCTGTCGCCCCCAAATTGTGGAACGGCCTGCCGGATGAGATCCGCCTATTGACATCGTTAGACAGCTTTAAAAAGGCTGTCAAGACGGTTCTCTTCAGGCAGGCTTTTCCGGAATAGCTAACCCCGGCCTCAGGAACCCCCTCCGGAGGTTGCTTCTGGACCTCCAAACTGATGCTGCTTGCTTGAAAGGGTTTTTAATAAATTGTATTATATATTGATTTTAATCTGTATTAATTTAATATAATGTTTTAAGGGGGGGGAAGGGATTTGGAGCTGTTTTATACTGTGTACTATTTTATTGTTGTAAGCCGCCCCAATTGCTCGCAGAGGGGCGGGATATAAATAAATATTATTATTATTATTATTATTATGGTAATCAATAGTCAATGAGGGGGGTAGGCAACCATTGTGCAATTGCGATGTGCAGTGCGCAGAGGCAATGAGTATAGATAGTGTGCATTTACATTCTATTCTGATTATATTCTTGTTACTTTAATGGGCTACCACATGTGCAAGAGTTCCACATGTGCAACTCTGCTTATGGTGCTATCAGCTTGATACAACCATTACACAGTCAACTCTTCCCAACTAAGCATACAGATGCCTTCATAGGTTGATGGTTGATGTTCCTTCCTCCAATGTTCATGCCTTCTTCGTCTGAGTCTAATCCTGCTTTATGCGTGATGTGCTCAGCATACAAGTTAAACCATTCTGTTTCTCCATATTCTGTCCTGATAGTAGCCACTTGTTCTGAGTACAAGTTACGCATCAGGATAATCAAATGTTGTAGCATACCCATTTCCTTAAGAGCAATCCATCATTTTTTGTGATGTACACAAAAGGATTTGCTATAATCTATAAAGCACAGTCTGATTTTTTTAAAACAAATTATTTGGTGTGGTCCATTATCCAACATGTGTTTGCAATATGATTCCTAGTGCCACTTCCTTTCCTGAACCCAGCTTGGACATCTGGCATTTCTCACTCATATAAGGTAAAAGTCTTTGTTGTAAAATTTTGTAGTCTTACTGAATACAGAGCAGTTATAGATCTGTAACTCTAAGTTATGAATCTGTAACTGCAATCCTGAATGCCAGCCATCAGTTTTTGTGCAAAAAACATCTGTTTTCTGAGCAGAAAACAGATTTTATGTGCAGAAAACTATTTTGTGTTTTGTGTAAAAACCATGTGGTTTCCTCTGCAGAATGATTCCTCTGCAACACTTCAGGACATTCAGATACAAGGAGAATACTGTGGAGAAATATTAGGGATACCAGATATCAGGAGTAAACTGTTCTATTCTTTCCAATGCAGTTTTCCAATTGTTGGGAAAGCTGTTTTTCAAATAGAGAACAAATAATTATCAACACTTTCCCCATTCCTTGTCTATTTTCCTTGGGATTCCTATCAAGTCAAGACTCCCAACCCCCAGACCCTTTTCCCAGCTTCCTGCTGAGTTTTAAAGTCACCAAAAACAAACTAGCAGTTCACTCATTTTATGCTATTCTGATGCGAAGATTTTGTGGCTTTGAGCTTTTCCTGGTTCTCTGCTTCTTTCAAAGGTAATATTTTTGATGCAACTCAAAATATGCTTGCAGGTCCTCATTATCTGAGAAGGTTCTGAAATCAAAAGAGAATATAAAATATTTATTCAATATATATGCAAGATATAGAAATATGAGGTGTGGATAACTTGTTCATGTTTGCTTGCATTTGCCTTCTTAATTGCTATCAGCTATTCAGCTCCTGCAAAACTCTAATTATCTTTTTTTTTTTAATTCCCAATAGTTTTGATTAGCACATATTAACTGGAAATCTGTTTGAAAGGCACGTAATGCATTAATAGTATATTGCAGTTTAACTAGTTTGCAATCTAGTTTTCTGCTAATGGAACTTAAGCAAAATCAGAAAGTAGTGGAAATTATTCTACTAAATCTCCTAATTCCAGTGGCTGGCATTCTGCTTGGGATTTAGTCTTCGTAAATGGCCGTGCATGTGCGCAAAACTGAATTGAGTAGTTTTGCAGTGTCTGCATTCATCTAGGGGCTGCTGTAACATTACAGCATACAGGCATCCATCATGCAGTGGTGGAGTGATTGATGTGACATAGCCAAATACTCAATGGGCATGATGCTCATCGGGGCACTCATCGATGTGCACCTGGACATTGGATAGGAAGCGCCAGAGCACAACAAGAGTGCCTGAATAAATCAGGTTTGAATGGCTTTAAAGGAGCTGCCCATGGTCCTGAATTTATATTGATGATAGGGTTCAGGACCTTGGATAACCCCTCTAAAGCCTTGTTACACCCTGAAATGGATTCACTGCCCCAATGACTTGGGAGCCACTGGCTGCCACAGATTTTTTTATTGTTTTAAGTTAAGTAGATTTCTTTGTGAGAATAAAGAACTCTCTAGAGTTTTCTAACTAGCTTTATGTAGAAAACTGTAGTGCACATTTGAGACCAACTCATTCCAGGAAAGTTCCATTAAAAAAAAAAAAAAAAAAAAAACCTCTCTGAATCTCCTAGCCACTGGTTGGGGATTCTTGGAATTGTAGTCCAAAAAAATCAGACTTTTCCTCAGCTCAGGTTAAATACTGGTCCAAAATAGATTCAAATATATATTTTCCCAGGGAGTTCCTACATTCTCTCAATTGTTTTTTTTTAATGAGCTATATCTCCCTTTGCTTTCTTCCTGAGAATTCTTCTATTCTTTGTATAGCATAAAATGGAAGAAATCAGAATTGGAAAGAGGACTATGAGTGGAATAAATTTCATAAAGCTTTGTTGGACTCTTGCCTGTTTGAGTCCTTGATTATATTGGGATCTACTCAACATTGCTAGTGGCTCCAGTGTTGACTTTTACTCCCAATTAAAAGAGCTGTTTGTAGTACTGAACTTATTTTGGGCAATAGACACTTTGGATCGCTCCTTTTAAATTTGTACTAAAACCCAGAGTGGATGCACCATTCTGTTGACATGGAAGTCACCAGTTGCCACTGGTTCATCTTTCCACATAGGCAATCGCTGTTGGATGGAGAGGTTCTGGGAGTTGCAGTCCAAAAAAAGAAAAGAAGGAGTACAGTAACTCTTCCCAGCTCTGGGCAACACATTCGCTGATATTAGCTCCCCAAATGTTGCAGTTAGAGTAGCAAAACTCTTGAGTCCAAACATTTTAATACCAGAGATGAATATTTAACAGGCTCCAATAATGTATTCTCCATTGGTTTCTGCATGCAAATGTTATGAAATATGTATTCTTGGTGCTGCGAGGATTATATCTCAAGCCTACTTTTGATAACATGTTTACGCCTTCTGACTGCTTTCCTTATTCCAATGCACCTTGTTATAATTTATTTATAAATCACACATTCTCTTGATCTTAAAACCTGGCACTTGCAGGCTTCTACAAAGTTGCATATCCATTAACAGAGGATATTTTGTTTGCCCCTGTAATCTTGGCAAAAATGTATTAGATATATCATGTCTTCTTCCTTGGAGAAAGTCAATGTGAATTTTTAATTTCCTGAAAACTCTTTCTGCATGATGAGAAGGGATCCCTCCTGGTTTACCCATTTTAAAAAGTGGAGAGTACCAAGTATGTTCAAAAGAAAGTATGGGATCTAGGCACATACCAAGCTGAGAGTGTCTCAGTTTTATATTTCTAGATATTCTAAATATGTATTTCTAACTATTTCTAAATATGTTATTTGCATCTTTGCTCTAGCAAACTAAATGATCCACTAGTATGCATTTTCCTGAAGTACACCACCAAATGGTGAAAGACGTCTGTTTATCACAGCACAGGACATAGCTACGTATCTTGCATTTAATATGTTTTTGTTTGTTGAGTGATGATCAGAAAGTAAACATGGAATTAATTTGGAAGTCTGATTGTTGAGGGACGCATCTCTTAGGAACTCATGTTCTCTCTCTCTCTCTCTCTCTCTCTGTGTGTGTAATAATTTATTTGTAAGGAATATACATTTTCCTTAATACCGTATCTCCTTAACCTACGGTAGTCAAACTGATGTAAGTTCTTGCTGTTGTCTGATTCAGTTTAAGGCTGCAGACTCCTCCTTTAAACACCAAGACTAAGCTTTGTGGCTTCAACTTTGGTAGTTTCCCACCTTTTTCCTCTGCACATATTTTACTTAATAGCCTGATGAGTGATCTTTAGAAAGTTTGTGGATGATGGATTCTCCCACACAGACTGACACAGATTCCTTTCCTGTTTGGTTTCCATTGGGGAACATCTTTAAACTGAAACCATAGTGATGGTTAAAAATGAGCCCAATTCAAAGAGAATGCATCTTAGTATCATTCAACATGATGTAGAGTATCTTTAGATTATGGCATAAAGCCTGCTAGTTATCACAACTAATGTAGATTCACTAAATTGAATGGTGAGTCAACACTTAATGTAAGTCCCATTGATTCACTAGGTCTGCTCTAGATGGGACTACTGATAAAATTCAGGCCTGCAATGTTAGCTTTCCTCAATCTGGCACCCTCTTTAAGATGAATTGTATCACAATCCCCATTATCCACAATCAGTGTTGATCATGCTGGTTGTGGGTAATGGGAGTGGTAGTCCAACATGTTGCATTGGGAAAGGCTGTCTTGTAATCTTGTGCCAAATAGAACTTGGTTCACTATAATGGCTGCGTGTGCAGTCTTTCATAAACATTTTCAAGCTCACAGTGTAAGCAGCCTTGCTTTGACAAAGAGAATGAACAAACAACAAACGCCTATTAAATTACTAGTGGTGTTATCAAAAATTCCATTATATTCTGTATGGGGAAGCAATAAATCTAGGCAGTTTTAGAGCTTCAAGTGTAAAGATATATCATTTCCAATTTCTGTGTATGGTTGCGAAAAGTGGACAGTGAGGAAAGCTGATAGGAAGAGCATCAAGTCATTTGAAATGGAGAGTTCTACAGGTACCATGGAAATAAATGCGTCTTAGAATAAATGAAGCCTGAACTCTCCCTAAAAGCCAAGACAACTCAACTGAGGCTGTCATACTTTGGATGTGTCAGGAGACAATGTGCTTCATTAGAAAAGACAATAATGCCTGGCAAAGTGGAAGGCAGTAGGAACAGGTTCGTGTTATCGGTTCAAAGACTCAATGAAGGAACAAGACCTGACCAGAGCTGTTGATAACGGGGATTTGGATGTCTCTCACTTTAACATAAGTTAAAGTTGACTTGATGGCAATTAAAAACAGCAAGTTTTAAAGCTCTTTTCTAACATTATGGCTTAGGTCAGGGGTGGCCTTCTGGGTGTTTTTGGTCTGCAACTCCTTGCATTCCTTACCTTTGGGTATGCTGGCTAAGCATGCTGGGGGTTGCAGTCCCACAGGAAGACACCATGATTTCCCACTCTGGCCAAAATGCAGTGGTGAATTCCAACTAGTGTAGACTTACTGAATTAACAAACTTCTAGGCTTCATCAACAGAGGTCTAGTGTCCAGACTGAGTGAAGTCATAGTCCAACTCTGTTCTGATTTGTTCATATGTCAGATGGAAGACATGATCCAGTTCTGGGCCCAAAGTTCAAGAAGGATATTGGCAATCTGGAATGTATTCAGAGAATGGTGGCCAAGATTGTCAAAGGTCTAGCAACCACCAGAGCCCATGAGAAAACAGATTAAGGAGGTGGGTACGTTTAGCTTGGAGAAGTGAAGGCTATGAGGTGATTTGGTCACCAAATGTGAATATCTGAAGGGATGTCAAGTAGAAGATGGAGCAAGCTAGCTTTCTGCTGTTCTGGAGATTTGGGCACAAACCAGTGGGTTCAGATTACAAGAAAAGAGATTCTCCCTAAACCTTAGGAAGAACCTCTTCACTGTAAGGACTCTTCAACGGTGGGATGAACTTCCACAGAAGGTTCTGGATTTGCCATCTTTGGAGGTCTTTCAAAAGAGGTTGGATGGCCATTGCTATGGAGTATTTTAACTATGGATTCCTGCATGCCCAGATTTGGACTGGACCACATGGCCCTTGTGGTCCCTTCCAATTCTCAGATTCTGGGAAAGATGCAGAAGTAGTTGACTTACCATTGATTCAGTCAGTCTATGCTGTTTGAGACTAAACAGTTGGATTTAGGTCAAAGGGGCTAATCCCAAAGGATCACATAGTATATTGCACCAGTGTAAGATCTTGTGTGTGTCCTGAACATGGGTCAGCCAGTGCCCTAGGAAGCAGATGGTTGGTGTGTAGGAGGTGCCAAGTAGTAGGTCCAGTCCGGGTCAGTCATGAGTTATCTGACCAAGATAAAGTGAGAAGCATACGGGTGGTCTAGCTGGTCCAGAGGTCTCATCAGCAGATCAGAAGTCCAGGTACACAAGTCAGGAAGGAGTTAACAAAGTAGTCCAAAACATAGCTAGTGGAGAGACTACATATAAGAGAGCTGTCAGCAGTAAGGGATCCTAAACGGACAAAATAATCCTAATGGAATTTGCTAGGAATACGATTAGTTCAAATGGGAACCCACAGCACTGCACCGTATTCGGAAGGGGGCAGCAAAAAACTCCAAAACTACACCGGGAAAGCCTTTGTGGCTTTTCCCGGAGTCTTTAAAAAGCTCCATGGGGACCACGTATTCCCACTCATTGGGAGAAGCGATTCGATTTGAATCACTTTCCTGTATGAGAGGAAGCACAAACCTGATTGGCTGGATGAGCACAGAGGGGCAGGGCCTGCTAATAGGGCAAGTGCCTGCTGCTGCCATGTTGGATTTTCACCTTAGTGAGCGATCGCTAAGGCGATAAAATAGGCTGTTGTTATTTCTTTTTTCTTTTTTGTATGTAAAAGCTAAATATTGCTTATGCGCACCATGACAATAGTTTTTTAAAAAATCAGTGATGGCAGATTCTAAAATGTGAGTCATTCACTTGCTGCTGCCATCTTAGCTAGAGGGCATGCGAAGTTTATGGGGTCTGTAAAACTGTTAAGACAAGTTGCAGCTGCTGCAGCTTGCTATTACAGTACACCAGACCTGAGAGAGAAATGATGGGATATTTATGGGCAGCGCCTTCACGTCCACAGGTGCTTAATGAGTGCCTAATCAGGTCACCGTTTATGACTTAACCACCATGGGCTTGGGGTTTCTCTCTCTTTCGCTCAGTTAAAGATGGGGGCATGTCGTCTTTAGTGTCTGCAGCCTCTGCCAACTCCTGTTGGGGAACAGGGTCCCCAGCCCCACCATCTCATTGGACTCAGAGAGAGTTCCACTATCCTCCGAGTCATCCAGGGGGTGAGGTATGCCAGTGTGAACACACATATACTTCTGCAAAGGTAAAATCCAGCATGATTTTCCATTCTGCAACTGGTTGTGCAAGGGATTGCATGTGTACACTGTCTCTTAAACCCAGTACTATAGTAGTGGTATTTTTCACCCTATTAGCATCACATTGGCTCTAGGACCATGTAATAAAACCAGTGCTTACCTGGTCCTGCTATTCTTCATTTGTCTTAAAGAATGTTGTTGTTATCATCATCCTGTATCTATATAGTGCCATTCATGTACATGACACTTCATGCAATACAACAATAAGAGACAGCCAGCCCTGCCAAGTGTGTACAATCTAATTAAAAAAAACATAAGAAGGAAGGAGTAATGCGGATATAAAACCGGTCCAATGCAATTGTAAAATCAGCTGCCCAATCTCAAGCATAAAAAGCAATACAATCCAAAGCAAGCTAGCACACACATATAATCAAAACATACAAGATTATGAACCTAATTACAATCCCCAAAGCTTCGGAAAACAAAAAAAAGTTTTTAATTGAGATTTAAAAATAATAAAGGAAGTTGTGCATAGTATAGAGTTGAGGGGCAGGCAAAGTACAGCACAGGGTCTGTATGTGGCCCCTGAGGATGTTTTTGTGGCCCTCAACTTCTCCAGACTGACAAAAAAGGAGTGTGTGTGTGACTTGACAGTCTTGGAAATTTCCCAAAGAGGCACTTCATCTTGTAAGTAGATTGCACCACCCCCCTCAAATGTTTAAAATTTTAGAACATGCTTTTTTCAAAACCAAAAGTAGACTTTTGGACATTTCTGCCCCACTCCACCCCCCCGCCCCATTTTTGGCTTTTTTCATAGAATCAGAGTTGGAGGAGACCACAAGGGCCATCTAGTCCAGACAGGAATACACAATCAAAGCATTCCTGACAGATGGCCATCCAGCCTCTGCTTAAAAACCTCCAAGGAAGGAGACTCCACCACCCTCCCAGGCAGCACATTCCACTGCCATACAGCTCTTACTGTCAGGAAGTTCTTCCTCAGGTTTAGGTGGAATCTCTTTTTTCTGTAGTTTGAACCCATTGCTCCATGTCCTAGTCTCTAGTTGCAGAAAACAAGCTTGCTCCATCCTCGGTATGACATCCCTTCAGATATTTAAACATGGCCATCATAGAATTATAGAGCTGGAAGAGACCACAAGGGCCATCTAGTCCAACCCCCTGCAGTACAGGAATATACAATCGAAGCATTCCCAACCAATGGCCATCCAGCCTCTGTTTAAAAACCTCCAAAGAAGGAGACTCCACACACTCCCAGGCAGGGCATTCCACTGTCAAACAGCTCTTACTGTCAGGAAGGTCTTCCAAGTGCTTAGATGGAATCTCTTTTCATTGAATCATAGAGTTGGAAGAGACCACAATGGCTATCTAGTCCAACCCCCTGCCATGCAGGAATACACAATCAAAGCATTCCTGACAGATGGCCATCCAGCCTCTGTTTAAAAACCTCCAAAGCAGGAGACTCCACCACACTCCCAGGCAGCAGCATATTCCACTTCTGAACAGCTCTTACTGTCAGGAAGTTCTTCCTAATGTTTAGGTGGAATCTCTTTTCCTGGAGTTTGAACCCATTGCTCCGTCTCCTAGTCTCTGGAGCAGCAGAAAACAAGCTTGCCCCATCCTCAGTATGACATCCCTTCAAATATTTAAACATGGCTATCATGTCCGCTCTCAACCTTCTCTTCTCCAGACTAAACATGCCCAGCTCCCTAAGCCGCTCCTCATAGGGCATCATGGCTTCCAGACCTCCCACCACTTTGGTCACCCGCCTCTGGACACGTTCCATTTTTGCTAGTTTCTGTGCCCTCCCATGGTCCCAGGGATAGAAAAATTATCCTTATAACCACCAAGGTGGTCCTCGTATAATCCATAAATAAAAAAGGTGATGTAAGAACCATTTTTTCCTAGCAAGGTATTAAAACTGCTTCAAATACTCCCCCCCCCATCTCTTTCTCCTACAGGCCCCAGATAATTCCAAGCATTTATTAAGAACAGTGGGAAGAGGAAAGGTAGTCACTAAAACACTCAAACTAAGATGACTTCTGATAAGATTTGTAGAGTTAAGCTTTTTAGCAGCAGGTTCTGCTTAATCGTACAAAAAGCTACTTTCCCAAACTTTTTTTAAAGCACGCTTTTTAAGCACCTTTATATTTTTTTTCTTGTTAAGTTTCTCCAAAGGCTTTTGTTAAATGGGCCATCCGTAGGAAGCTGGGATAAGGGATTTTCTGCAGAGCTTGATCTTTCTATAAGGAATAAAGATCAGCAGGTAAAGTTGGTCCCCTGCCCACCCTCTCCGCTTTCAAGTGGGGAATTCCAAGAAATAAAAAAGTTTCTTGTAGTTACCAAAGGCAGACTTTTATGCAAATCTTCCAGCTGTTCCCAGAGATGAAGGTTGGCCTGTTTTTTTATTGGAAGTCTTATCATAGATTTTGTTTAATTGGGGTTTAACTTTACAGGATAAATCCTGTGTATTAGTCCTAACTGCAGTAGAAACAAGAAGATGCATGGGACCTGTTAGTTACTCCCTACAGAAGTTTGATTAATTTTAGTGGGTCTCTGGGACTGAAGTTGTATTTAGCCTAGGGATATAATTCTGCACTAAGCTTTTTCTTAAAGGAAGCAACAAGTAATTTTATCAGTGTTCTTCTCACTGCAAGAAGGTCATTTAAAAACCACACAGTTTTCTAAGCATATTTGGGACTTATTCTGTGCAAAATTGACACATAGTTGTTTTGCATAGAAAATGACATTTCATGCAGAGGAAGCAGCATTTTCTGTGCAGAAAAATAATATTTCTTCTTAGAAATGTTTCTCTTGTGCAGAAAATGCTGTTGTCTGTGCAAAATTGTGCAGATTTTGCACAAAATAAGTCCCAGACTGCAAAGATTCTCATCAGACCAGAATGTTTTCCATTAGCATTTCTCAGCATGCAGAAAACATGTTTTCCAACCTTTAAAAAATATTTTTGTATGTTCTTTGGATTGCTAATGTAGCCCTAGGTCTTTTTTTTTTTTTTTTTGGCTTTTTTATTTGTGCCAATTGTGATCAGCCTTGGCTCCCAGTGCAGTAAATCAACTATAGTCAGGGGTCAGGAGACATTTTGCTATAGCAAAGTGGATTTTAACCTTTTATTTACCAGGGACCCCCTTTAAATATTTTTTGTTGCCAAGACTTAATTCAGGATTTAAAACCTGAATCATCATCATCATCATCATCATCCCTGATAATAATACAGTTACACCATCTATTAAACTTTTCCTCAGAGGCACTGGAGGGGAGAGAAGATTTTTCCTGTAAGTTTGTGGCTGGAATGGATTGAATGGCAATGTGCAGGCCAAGCCAGCCAGCCTTTCCCTTGGCTCCTGTCACATAGACTGAGCAGCCTTCAAGCCTTCACAGACTCCCTGTGAGGACATCACAGCCCCCTGGGAGTCCCCAGACCACAGGTTAAGAACCACTGCTATAGCGAATATCAATATAAGGATCAGCACCAGTGGTGGTTGATGGGTCCCATGTTAGTGGACAATGAATCCATTCCAGGTTTTGGCTTGTTTTAAGGGAGCTCTCCAAAGTGCTGAACCTTCTTCCTCTTTTAAAGCCTGACTTAAAAGCTGGAATGGATTCATTGCCCCAATGAGTGTATCACTACCCTGGGGAGGCAAAATAAAATCCTGCCTATTCTGCCTTTGTCTGGAAGAAATTGAAGACTTCTGTTTATCCATTGAATATAGCATGAGTAGGTCACCAGTGTGTTACTTTTCTCCGATAAGATGGTATCTGGCAGCGCTGTTGCGTTGATTTTAGATGAGCAAGTGGCGGAGGAGGGACCCGCACTTAGCGACACTTGGCTAAGGTGACTTTAAAGAGGAAATGGCTGCTGTGTGGCTTTAAGAGTTCCTTTTCATATTTGCTGTCTGGGTCAAGAGGATTATCAGGCTTTTCTCTCTTTCTTTTTTCCTTTGGTTGTTTGCTTGGCAGCTACTGAGCTGACTTCAAAAAGGGATTTTGGCAAAAAAGGGTATTTCACACAAGGGAAGATGGTTGATTGGCTTGAGTGTGGATGCAGAATGATGTCTCCATGATGCTCCGTTTTTGAAGACCTGGAGCTAATTCAGGCATGCTACACTGAAGGAATGATAGTATTTGGAAATGTTATATTTTTTCCAGACTACAGCTCCCAGTATCCCCAAGCTAGCTGGTTGGGGGACTGGGAGGTATAGTCCAAAAAAGTAACAAAGTAAGCCAAGGGTTCTTAACCTGGGCTTCATAGATCCCCCAAAAGGTCCATGGATAGATTTCAGGGAGTCTGTGAATTTGGATGGGGGGTGAATTACTTTAAATTATTTTCACTAAGCCAGTGTGATATAGTGGTACGAGTATTGGATGAGGACTGAGAGATCAGGGTTTGAATCCCTGTTTGGAAATCCATTGCATGACCTTGGGCAAGTCACATTCTCCCAGCTTCAGAGGAAAGCCATGGCAAACCTCCTCTAAATAATTCTTGCCAAGAAAACCCCTGTTTCTTAGAGCCAGTGTGGCACAGTGGTTTGAGTGTTGGACTCAGACTCCAGGAGATCAGAATTTGAATCTCTGCTTATCTGTGGAAGCCCACTGGCTGACCATGGGCAAGTCCGACTCTCTCAGCCTCAGAAGAAGGCAGTGGCAAGCCTCCTCTGAAGAAATGTTGCAACAAAAACTCTGCCTTAAGGTTGCAATCAGTCGGAAATGACTTGAAAGCATACAATGAGAACAACAAACCTCTCTGTCTGAAAATTTAGCACGCTGTGGCAATGATCCACAGTGGTATCAGCAGTGCATGTAATTTTGTCACCTATAAAAATCACAGATATTTTCATATCACATTATAGTTGTTGCAGAGATCTGAAAATATCATTTATACTCATCAGTACTTTGAAATTACTGTAGTTATTAGGCCCACAGCTAGGGAAAGGGATGAAGCTTATGGACCTTGAGAAGGAGCCCATAGGCTTCACCACACTGCCAAACAGATTTATGGAACAAAAAGGTCAAGATCTCCTGTTCTAAGTGCTGTTACTGCTTCAGAAAAAACTTTATGGGGACTGTGCCACTTTATTTTTGTGTGTGGATATATTGTGGATAGCTGCTCTAGAAATCAGACTCCCATCTGCCAGCAAAAACATGAGTGGGAATCATATAGGTCTCAAGGTGTGGTTGGAGTGCCACTCCCAGCATCCCCATCCAGCATGGGAGTAGCAATTCAACAACATTAGGAGGGTGGCATGATTCCCACCCCTCTCACAGGGCATATTTGTCCCTATGGGATAGTTTTGTAGCATATGCATTTGCTGCAGTAAGCATACATTCTAGCCAGAGAGGTAGGGTGAAGAGGGCCTGGCGCACACTAAAATCTGGAATCCATGCTCAGTGTGGCTGAGAGTGCCTTTTTGATTTATCATGAGGACCAGAGCAATTTGCCAGCTGTGCATTTTTCAGGAAAGGGCTAATAAATTTTAAGCATGAAATAAATGAAGGGGACCTCACCAATAGATAGATTCCGGTCTTAAAAATATGGTCCAGCTATATTGGAGCATTTAAATCATAGCTTTCTGTAAATGTTGTACATGAAATGGATCATAGTGCTTTACGCTGATGAAAAATTCATTATTTGCCTTTGAAGATGCAGGCGCCTCTGTTTAATTTTAAAAGTCTATTATTTAAGATGAGCAGTAGACCACATAGCATCTGAGAGCTAAAATACTGTAGATGTGTTTATTAAATCTATTAGTAGATGATTAGTAGCCATAAATCTATTTATTCTCTGCTCTGAAGTAAAGATGCAAGCCAGGCAGCAACTCTTATCTAATTATGGGTGTCCTGCCATCAATACACATAATAAGGGGGTGGATTCCTTCCTTCTAGAGTATAGAATTTGTTCTTACAATTAACTTGTATAGCAGAGGAATATTATGCCTATTGTATGGATTTATTACAGGGAAAAATCATAGTAAAAATGTCTAGTTGAGCTATAATGGAAGCTGGTGCTTGGAATCATCAGCAAATGACCCCACTTCAATTAAAAGAAAGCTACAGTGAACTACAGTATAACCCCCGCCCCATATCCATGGAACCAGTACCTGTGGTTTCACTTATGTCTAAAACAAAAGAATTCTCTCTAGGCATTTTCTAGGTCCTCCAGTGTGATTCTATGCTATGCTGCTGGAAGTTGACCATAGAGTTGCACTGAATGACCTAGAATATTCCTAGAGAGGTGTCCTCTCTAGGAATTTCTAGGTCCTCCAGTGCACCTCTATGGTATGCTTGGGCTGGAAGTTGATTATTTCAATGTGCAGTTTTACATTTCCATGGTTAGTCCAGGGATGTATCTGTTTTCAATTAAGATTTTAATTGGTTTTAATTCTGTTGCTATTTAATACTGTTTTAATCTTGATTTTATATGTTTTTAACTATATGTGTTACATTGCACCCTCTGTCATTTTGTAAGCCGCCTTCAGTTCCAGCCTGGGAGAAAGGTGGGATATAAATAAAGGGATGGGTGGATGGACCGCCACCCCCATGCAGGGCAGATTGCTTATCTTATGTAGCATTATTTCCAGGTCTGCTGAGACATGTCCCTGCTACCTGCTGAAGGAGTATGGGGAGAGGGCAATAAAAGGCAACCCTTCTTTCTCATAGAGCTATCCCTATATTTGATCTTCCCCCCCCCATACACAAATTATCTCTGGGGTGTGCGTGGGGAATATGTTTGCCATATTTCCCCTACCCTGGGCCAGTTTAGGCCCAGGAAATGACTTTTTTGAAACAGGAAGTGAATAGGAGGTGACTTCCACTCACTTCCTATCAGTGATGTAGACTTGAGTTGATTGACTCGGACTCAAGTTGATTCAATGACCCAACAATAAATGATGCACTGACTCGACTCGTGACTTGTGTATATATATTTTTAGCAACCCCCTTGCTGGCCTTGCTTCAGTAACATAATGCATTCCTCCAGAAACATTATGGAATGGAAAATGGTTTTCTTCCTTTGAACAATGCTACCATGATCTCACTGCTTTGTGAGATCTCACTGGTCATGTGATGGAAGTGATAACAGCAAATGTGTTAGGCAATAGGCTTGAGGCAGAAGGATCCTTCTAAAGTATTAGAAGGCTCCTCTGATGTGCAGCAGGGACAGGCTGCCAAGCAAACCTCAACCCTCGCCTCAAGCCCATTGCCTAATGTGTTTGCAGATAATTCAATTTTTATACTTAACTTTGTGCACGTCCTCTTGATTTTCTAATTATTGCAACTCCACCCTCTCCACACCATCACCATCCTTTTTTTCTGTTAATGTTGGCTCCCAGACTTGAGACTCGACTTGAGACTTGGAGTAAAAGACTTGGATACATCACTGCTTCCTGTTGTTAAAAAAAAGGCTTCTCTTGGGCCTAAAATGGTCGAGGAAGGCCTTAAAACATGGTGAAATTTACAGGGGGATTTGGGGCTGTTTATTTGATTTTTTTGTGGGGGTGTGGCCCTCCTAGATCTCCTGGGTGGCTAATGCCCCCCCCCCGCCTTTTGCAATTGTCCACATCTGCTGTATTTTGTGCAGACAAAGGAACTTGTCCAATACAATGGTGGGATTTTGTACAGTTGTCCCTTCACATTCGCTGGGGTTTGGTTCCAGGCCCCCCCGTGAATACCCAAATTGTGAATACTCAAGTCCCATTATATGCAATGGCATAGCAAAATGGTGTCCCTTATATAAGATGGCAAAATCATTTGTTTTTTGGATTATTATTTTTTAAAGAACATTTTCAAGCTGTGAATGCTTAAAACCGTGAATGCCAAATCCGTGGATGTGGAGGGACAACTGTACTGTCTTCTTTAAGGTCTGTAGCTCACTTCCACTTCCTGTAGTTCCATCTGTATCCTCCAACTATCCTGATTTGGCAGGGATAGTCTGAATAGATCTTTGTAGTTTCACTTTTTCAGTGCCCTTTAAAACGTCCCAAGTTTTTCTCTTGTCTTCCCACTTGTCTCCTTTGTTCTTGTCTTACGCAGTTGCTGCAAACTGAGTTCAAAGTCCAAAAGTAATTTGCATTCAATTAATTGGTGGGGGGCAAAGAGAAGGGCAGAAGCTTGTCCTTCCTCATAGACTTTTTTAAACATTTGAAGGATATCATATTAAGGATGAAGCAAGCATGTTTTCTGCTGCTCCAGAGACTAGGACATGGAGCAATGGACTGAAACTATAGGAAAAGAGATTCCACCTCAACTTTAGGAAGACCTTTCTGATGGTAAGAGCTGTTCAACTGTGGAATACACTGCCTTGGAGTGTGGTGGATTCTCCTTCTTTGGAGGTTTTTAAACAGAGACTGGATGGCCATCTGTCGGGAATGCTTTGATTGTATATCCCTGCATGGCAGAACAAGGTTGGCCTGGATGGCCCTTGTGGTCTCTTCTAACTTTATGATCCTATGATTCTATACTTGGGCAAAAGCAAACTGCTGCAGCTTCTCCTAGCTGGTGTCTCCTTGTTACTAATGTTATCTTGACCCCACTCTGATGTTACTGGGCACACATGTCCTGGTTTTTATCTGTGAAATGTTGTCTGTCTGGATTTTGATTCAATTTGTTTTTTTTTTTTTTTAGTTAGCCTGTTTATGCCCTTGAATAATTGTCTTGCAATTCATGTCCCATTGTTTAGCACCATTGTGCCATTGTATTCAATTAGAAGTGCAAATTCTTTCTCATGCAGGAAATTGTAAAAATTAATCAAGACTTCTTTCCTCCCTCTTTGCCTCCCCTTCTGCTCTTTGTAGCAATGTATGTTAATTAGACATCAGAAAAGCTACATAAAGTTTTATGCCCCAGTCATGTATGGTGCTAAATTATCTTGGGTGGCATCCATTAATTAAAGAAAAGTTCTACAAGGAATTGTGTTTTTTTCTGCCTTCTTAAATAAAGTCATCACTTTTGTTCCAAAATGGTTCTCCCCAATTAGCTGATGATGGCCAAGAATTGGTTGTTGTTATTGTGTGCCTTTAAGTCATTCCTGACTTATGGGGATCCTAAGGTGAACCTATCACTGCATTTTCTTGGGAACGTTTATTCAGAGACAGAGGTTGTCCAAATGGTGAAAAAAACTCCACATGGAAAGCGAGGAGAAGCCTACCCGTCCTAATGGCATTTCATATGATTTCACCATATTGTGAAAGAGGGGGGCAAAAAAGGCCAAAAAACTCATCAAAAAAGCCTTCGTGGCTTTTCCCATTTTTTTAAAAAAAACAACAACGAGGTGGTGTGCATTTCTGCTCATTAGAAGCGAGTTGATCTTATTCGCTTGCCCAAATGAGAGGAAGCACAAATCTGATTGGCCGGATAAGTGTAGGGGGTGGGGCTTGCTTGCAAGGAAAGTACCTGCTGCTGCCATGTTGGATTTTCGCCAAGTGCTAAGGTGAGAAAACGGGGTATTGGCTTTTTGTGTTTTTTTGTGTTCAAGTGAAACATTGCTTAATTGCACCTTGGACATCATTAAAAAAAAGTAGTTGGCAGCAAATTAAAGTAAGTGCAAATGCGAATAAATCACTCATGGCCTCCATGTTTACTAGCAGGTGGTGGTGATCCACTCGGGGTTTGGGGTAGCTTGAGAAGATCTATCCAATGTGCTGAATGTATTGGGATGCTGGAATTCAGCACCTTGGATAGCTACTTTAACTTGTGGCGCAAAAACTGGAGTTCAGTCCAATGCCTTACTCACATGGAGGCCAGTAACCACCACTCTGAGAAAGAAACCACATCTTATTACGACTACATCCTCTCCCTCCTTTTTAAAAAAACTCACTTGAACTCCATAGCTGGATTTATTCAGAAGAAGAGCACTGAGCACTGGTGTTCTCACACCCCCATTTCTCATTGATTAGGTCCCTTTCCTTGACCATATCTGCCTCCAGTACCAGGCGCGACTTTTCTGCCCAAGTCCTAAAATGATAATTTCTGTCAGCACGAAAAAGAACTTGCTAAAAGAGAAGGGCGATTCACCCTGACAGACAGGTATTACATTCTTTTTAATGCTAAATACTCACATTGCTCCTGGCACGTCTTACCTCTCCTGGGTACTATTAATAGAGTGATGAAAGAGACACAAATGGCTCCATGGTTCACAGGTCGCTGACCCTGTTTGGAATAACAGCTTTCAAGTGCACCAACTTGGGAATGCACCAGAGCAAGAATGGGTGGGGGGGGGGATGGATGAGTGTGCCTAAAAATTATTCACATAAAATATTAAAATATATGTGTATTAAAGTTTTAAAACTGTAATGTTTCAGTTTGGCCACCTGGGCTTATGTATTAAGTGAAAAGGGATTGAGTTACAGTTGGCTTTACCTCGGGGTTTCCGCACGCAGGCGGAGTGGCAAATTAAGTCACTTTAGGAAGATTTAAAAGATACAGCCTGCAGTTCACGGCGGATGCTCCATTACTGTAATATAGTTTGCTGTTAAATGAGAACAAACCAGTCACCAAAAAGCAAGGGTTTATTGCATCTCGGATGCTAGAAAGCTTACATTGTCTTTTTGCACCAAGATAGTAGTCGTGTTGTCTAGTGTGAGCTTGGACCATAATAACAAATGCTGGGAAGATATTTTGAAAGCCAAGATTACTCCAGGAGTCAGTGAAGAAAGGTTAGATAGAGACACCATGGGCATCGGCCAATCAGAACTGCACATGGTTGGCTTGGGCTAAATAAGATCTCATTTCCCTTTTCAAAAAAACTTTCACAGCCTGGTCTTTGAGAAGAAAGGGGCACTTGGAATAGAAGAGTGAAGCTGCTTCCTTGTTGATCCCATTGTTCTGTAACTCCACTGTTCCACCCATCTTCTTCTGCAGCAGCTAAAAAAGCAAATGTGATTCTAGGCTGCATCAACAGGAGTATAGTATCTAGATTGAGGGAAGTAATAGTGCCACTCTATTCTATTTTGGTCTGGCCTCACCTTGAAAACTGTGTCTAATTCTTGGCACCACAGTTCAAGAAGGATATGGACAAGCTGGAATGTGTCCAGCGGAGGATGACCAAAATGGTAAAAGGTCTGGAAGCCATGATGCCCTATGAGGAGCAGCTTAGGGAGCTGGGCATGTTTAGCCTGGAGAAGAGAAGGTTAAGAGGGGACATGATAACCATGTTTAAATATTTGAAGGGATGTCATGTTGAAGAGGGAGCAAGCTGGTTTTCTGAGGCTCCATAGACTAGAACACAGAGTGATGGGTTCAAATGACGGGAGAAGAGATTCCACCTAAACATTTCTAAGAACGTCCTGACGGTAAAAGCTGTTGAGCAGTGGAATCCGCTGCTGCTTCGGAGTGTGGTGGCATATCCTTCTTTGGAGGTTTGTAAACAGAGACTGGATTGCTATCTGTCAGGAATGCTTTGATTGTGTATTCCTGCCTGGTCGGGGGTTGAATTAGATGGCCCTTGTGATCTCTTCCAACTCTATGATTCTACTTTTGCTAAGTGCTATAAATGTATAGTGTGAATGAGACCTCTGTCTGTCTACCTGTCTCTGTCCACAGCTCTTTCTCTTCTCTTCTTGTTTTCTCACAACAGAGCTTACTGACCCCCACCACCTCTGTATTCCTTTTTCTTTTTCAGAAGCCTTTGAAATTGTCGTGCGTCATGCAAAAAACTACACCAACGGCATGTTTAGGAACTACTATAGCACTGTCGCCACCAAAGTATTTACATTTGTGGCGGAATTTTTTACCGACATCTCTCTGTACATCCTGGGTTCGGACATCAACGTCAATGACATGATCAATGAGTTCTTTGACAGCTTGTTCCCATTGGTCTACTCACACTTCGTTAACCCGGCTGTCCTCGATCCATCAGTGGAAATGACGGAGTGCCTGAGGCTGGCCAGACGAGACCTGAAAGTCTTTGGAAACTTCCCCAAGGTCATGATGACCCAGGTGTCCAAATCTCTCCAGGTGACACGGGTCTTCCTTCAGGCACTCAACCTTGGCATCGAGGTGGTCAACACCACCGACCACTTGAAGTTCAGCAAGGACTGTGGCCGAGCCCTCTTGAAAATGTGGTACTGCTCTCACTGCCAAGACCTCATGATGGCCAAACCCTGCGCTGGCTTCTGTGGCGTTGTGTTGCAGGGGTGTTTGGCTAACGTGGTCGAGATAGACAGCTACTGGAGGGAATATCTCCGTTCCCTGGAAGGGCTGATGAAAGGCATGCGAGGAATGTATGACATGGAGCATGTGCTTCTCAACCTCTTCTCCTCCATACGGGATGCCATCGTATACATGCAGAAGAATGCTGGGAAGTTGACAGCAACGGTAAGTTCATTGGGTAGAATTCTTGCTTTCAGATATGATGGTGGTGGTAATTGCAAAAATTACTCATTACCTCCTTTGAGAAAAGAAAAATATCAGGGAAGAATTGTATTCCTACATTTTACAAAATGGAGGAGGGGGGATCCATAAAATGTTGGGAAACTTACCTGACAATGATGTCATGGGAAAGAAACTGGCCATTTGGTGACCCACAGAGGGCCATATTGGGATTTCAGGAGGGCCAGATTGGACCCCCAGGGTCTGAGGCTCCTCAGCCCTGTCCTAGAAGGACCAGACTCTGACTTCCTTGAAAATCTGCTTGACTTGCTAGGACGTTAACCTAGCCAGACCCTCATGAAGGGAAGGTGGAGGATGGGAGTACAAAAAGCTTAGGTCACAGTTTAAACAAAGTGAAACCATAAAGTGTGGTGAAGGATTTCTGCCTTCTAGCAGCTCTCTAATTGTTCATGGTATTTGCTGGCAGGTGAGAGGCGGGGAAGAGCAGGTGGGTTGAAGCAAATGACTTTTTTCTGCTCTGGGATTAATAGCTCATGAACAATTTACTGGTACATTAAAGGTAAACAAAGATTCAAATGAATAACCAGAGGAGACTCTTGATGAAGACACTTAAGAAGAAAAGGTGTTCAGCCTTTTCATTTGTTCCTCACAAATACAAGTGACGGGCAAAGTACATGGGTTGGGAACCAAGATTTCTATAGTAACTGGGAGTGAACAGGGAAAGAGGGAAGGTGCTGGAATACCTGTGATGAAATTCTCTGCTGTTTTCTGCAATTAAATGTAATTCTCGTCATTAACTGTGTATGTGGTAATCAATTACATTTGCACTACTAACAGGAGTCAAAACTCAATTTTGTTAGTAGATCCTACTGCATAGCTGCACTGCAGCAACAGGTGTGATTTTAGAAGAGCATTTTCTCCTGTGGAAAAGAAAATGAGGAACGCCTCTTCAGATGAGGTCTGTTCCATACACATAAATAATTTTCGCTAAAGGATTCTCTTTTGTTGCTGAGAAGAGGAAAGCTTCATTGAAGATAATTCATACCAGTGGAAGGTGGCTGGACAACTTCAGATTATATAGATTTTCCTTGGTTTTTTTCTGGGCTGTGAGGCTGTGTTCTGGAAGAGTTTCTTTCTGACGTTTCACCTGCATCTGTGGCTGGCATCTTCAGAGAATGGTTGGGTAGGAGTGTGTCTGGCGTTTATATACTGTGAATCCCTGCATAACTGCCCCCCCCACTCCTACCCAACCATCCTCTGAAGATGCCAGCCACAAATGCAAGCGAAATGTCAGAAATAAACTCTTCCAGAATACAGCCTCACAGCCTGTAAAAAACCCCAAAGAAAATCTATGGATTCCAGCCATGAAAGTCTTCGACTTTACAACTTCAGATTAATTTACTTTTAAGCATGCACATGGTTTTAACTTTTTTGAAAACCTTTTAAATCTCCTTTATTGTTTGAATTGTTTACTATGTTTTTATCTTATTTGCATTATTGATTGATTGTAATTTGGAATGGTTCATAGAATCATAGAATCATAGAGTTGGAAAAGACCACAGGGCCATCTAGTCCAACCCCATTCTGCTATGCAGGAATATACCATCAAAGCATTCCCGACAGATGGCCATCCAGCCTCTGCTTAAAAACCTCTGAAGAAGGAGACTCTACCACACTCCCAGGCAGCAGCAGATTCCACTACCGAACATCTCTTACTGTCAATAAGTTCATCCTGATGTTTAGGTGGAAACTTTTCCCCTGTAGTTTGTGTCCACTGCTCTATGTCCTAGTCTCTGGAGCAGCAGAAAACAAGCTTCCTCCATCGTATGACATTGGTTGCCCTCCTCTGGACACATTCCAGCTTGTTAATATCCTTCTTGAATTGACACAGTATTCCAGGTGAGGTGTGACCAAAGCAGAATAGAGTGGCACTATAACTTTCCTCAATCTAGACACTACACAGGATTCCAGGTGAGGTCTGTCCAAAGCAGAATAGAGCGGCACTATTACTTCCCTTGATCTAGACACTATACCCCTTTTGATGCAGCCTAGAATCGCATTTGCTTTTTTAGCTGCTGCATCACACTGCTGACTCATGTTCAACTTGTGGTCCACTAAACTCCTAGATCCCTTTTGCATACACTGCTGTCAAGCTGGGTGTCACCCATCCTATATCTGTGAGAGGATATGGGGTCATTTTCACCATGTTTTTGGGCCCTTCTGGGTCATGTTAGGCCCAGGAGAGGCCTTCTTTAACAACAGGAAGTGAGCAGAAGTCATTTTCTATTCCCTTCTTGTTCCACAAAAAAACCCTCTTCTTGGCCTAAAATGGGGGCCCACAATGCAGTACTGCACAATGTGATGGAAATGCAACTCATACCCCCAGTAGACATTTTGAGGCATTTGGGACAGTTTTTTTAAAATGATGGCAGTTGAAAGTGACAGTTGCTATTAGCTTTTTTTTGATAAGCATGCACTGTACATCTTTTGGTAATCAGACTTTTGATAATCAGATTTGTTGCTTTCACATATCAATGCTAACTGACTACTGTAAGGATCTGAAAAAACTGTTTCATCTCACAGACACTTTAAAGATTTAGGGGGAGGCTCACGATTTGCATCTTTCGGGTTCCTATGATAGTCTGTCCCACTCCCACGATTGTATAAACATGCTTAATAGCTGGAGGCTGTAATTGCATTGCATTGATACCCACGAAAGCTCATGCTAAAATATCAGTAAGTCTTAAAAGTGCTGCTAAATTTCCTTTTCCCCTCCTTCCTTACTTTTTTGGGGGTGTGTGTGAAATAAGTATTTATGTCTTAGGAGACCGTGTGGCGTAGTGGTTTAAGGGGTGTACTACAAATCTGGAGACCAGGGTTCGAATCCCTACTTGACCATGAAAACCCATTGGTTGACCTTGGACAAGTTACACACTCTCAGCCTCAGAAGACCCTGTGATAGATTCACTTTAGGGTCGCCATAAGCCAGGAACGACTTGAAGGCACACAACAACATATTATGTCTTAAAATGTTTCTTTTGTACTGTATTGCCTAATTGAATTGGGTTGGACTGTTTAGTACAATTTCATATTACAAGCCAGAGCCTGGAAAAGTATTTCTTCCCCATTACAACTCCTAAAACCCTCCACCATCTGGGGGGTTCTGGGAGTTTCAGTCTTACAAAGCAACTTTCCTAAGCTCTTCCAAAAGGTATGGAAGGCATACTTTGACATACCTTCTTATTTTGCTTTCCTGCTACCTTTTACGACTTGGGGCTGTCAACCTCAGTTATGGCTTTTATCATTAATGTGCTCAGTCAATTTTAAAATTGTCATTCACGGTGATGGGGAGGCTAACTAACTTTTATGCCTGGTTATGTTTCCATCTGACTTATTTCACACTGCGTGTGGGAGAAGGAAGGCAATAAGAGCAACTGTTACCTTTATGGCAAATCTTTTTAAGCCAGTCTTCCACACCCTGCTCATCTTCTTTGGCTAGCAGGGTCACTTGCTGTGATATCTGGGATGATGGGAGTTGTCATGCAATAAAAGAATGGTGTAGACTGTTTTAAATGAAGGAATTGGGTAAATGCTCTCTGAGATAGTATCTAGAGCAGGTATCTAAATTTGGCCCTTGGAGCTTCTCCAAAGAGCCAGCTACTCTTCCTATGATACCTTCATCTAGTGGTTTCCCAGAATGTATATATTGTTTTCTCCATTTCTACAAGGCTGACATGTGTTTCTGAAGGCTTAGTTGCTAGCAGTAAGAATTGGACAGCTCAAAGCGGTGGTGGCTGTTGGATCCCTTTTTGGTGGGGTTGCAACTCCACTCTAGCTTTTGGTTAGCTTTAAAGGAACTCTTCGAGGTGCTGAATCTATTTTGTTGGTTGGGTTCAGCACCTTAGAGCGTTCCTTTAAAGCCTGGGTTAAAACCTGGAGTGGAGTTGCAACCCCACCAAGATGGGAGCCACCAGCTTCCACTGATGTGCTGGTAATTTTTGTCCCACCCTTGTCTGCCTTTAGCCCCACCCACCCCTGAGAACTTCTCTTAAACTGAATCCAGTTTTTGGATTGAAAAAGGTACCTCAGCCATGGTCTGCTGCAGATCTGGTGCAGAACAGGACTGCTATCCAAGGTTGGGGACCACATGTCTGTCTCACAGACTTTGGAGGGCCCCTCCTGTCCTCTTTTTTATTTTTTAAAAATCTAACGCCTCCCCTGCAAACTCTAGGGAGCAAGGGGAGCAATTTTGCCATATTTTTGTCACCTTAGGTAGTTTTAACCACAGATGAGCATGAGGTTTGAATCTAGTTCCCTATACTGCATTCAGCACCCTGCGCAGGTCTTTTAAAACTGTGGTGCCGCGTTAGGTTGTCGGTATCAGACTATCAATGTGCTGTTACATAGAGATCTGTCTTTCCTTAAGGTGCAGTTTCCACTTTTTATACTACTTGTGAGTCATTTGCCATGCTGACTTTCCTACTGATAGCAGTTAATCCCGAGTGAGCAACCTTTTAAAACATGACTAATTCTTCTGTTATCCTGTGCTGCATAGAATTAAACTGGAAGATCCTTCTACCCCCCCACTCTTTAGTACAGCTCAAATAATTGCCAAACCTGCTTAAGGAGAATATATATTCAAATGTATGCATGCATTTCTAGAAATAGGAAGCTTTAAGTTCAACACCTAGTGTTTCATATTTTCCCATCACAGGAAAGGTTTGCAGGGATGGGGAGCAATTGTTGGGTCTCCTCTTCTTTCTCCTCCCTTCCCTGCTTCCCACATCCTGCTGCAAAATAGCTCTACATCTCAACACAAATAAATTGGAATGAAATAAATGAATGAGCAGCAATAAAAAACAGCTTTTGCAGTCATTTGGGGTGGTTGAGATCTCATATAGAGACTGCTGCCTGAATTTCAGAATGATCAGTATTGATTGGAGATAAATGAACTAACTTTCCCACCCACCTACACTTTATATCGGCATCATCATTCAGGGCCTTAACTTCTTTGCAACTCATGGAGAAATGATTTGGTTCAACATTCCTATACATCTTTTACAATAGCTAGCAATGCTCTTGGAGTCCAATAAGGTATTATGTGCTTTGACTCTTGTAAGAGATCTTGGGGAAAAGACCTGTTTTGAATTGTGACTCCAAGATACCCCCAGTGAGCAAGCAGCTGGGGGATTCTGGGTGTTGCAGTCTAAAACAAGCCCTTACTAACTGCCATTACAAGCAGGTAGCCATGTGGCAACCCCCCAAAAGCCAATGTAATTCTAGACTGTCAACAGGATCAGGGGAAGTCCTCATGCCACCCTCTTCAGCTTTGGTCAGCGCTCTCTTAGAACGCTGGATGTTGATAGTACCTTGGATAGCACCTGGAAAACTCAGACTAAATTCAGGAGTGGATTTGCCACCCCACTGATGTGGAAGCAACCAGTCGCCAATGGTGAAAAGGCCCATGGGTGCAATTCTTCATATAATTGTTATTCAGGTGATGAAAAGCTCACATCCAGTGCCAGATGGTGGCATGTTAGTGGGTGTTGAATCCACTCTAGGTTTTAATCTGAACTTTGAAGGAGCTACCCAAGTTGATTAGCTTTATACTCAAAATAGATCCAGCATCTTGGATGGCTTCTTTGAAATTCAGTCTAAAACCCAGAATGGCTTCAAGGCCCCATTGATATGGAAACCACCAACTATCACTGTTTACACCTTCAGCCCCCTTCTCTACCTGCTCCCTCACATATAGCTGAATGAGTCCTCACTATTAAATAGAGTGAGGCAGCCACTTGTGGTAGCAGCAAAATTGTTGCAATGCATTTTTACTACCAGGGAGAGGAGGGGAGTTCTTCTGAGATTCATGTCCCTCACTCTGAATTGACTTGCCTTTGTTGTTGCTCAGTGTGGCTATGAAAGAAACGATCTGGCCAAGTTGTGTCTTGATATTGTCTGCTGATGTTGTTAATTAAAACGTGAGCTGACCTCAGCCTCTGACAGCTATAATCTAAAATAGTCATGTTTCCAAACTCTGGCTTATCTGCCTTTTAGACTAGCCTTATTCTCTGGACTCCACAGCTGTTTGTGTTGACACATTATGTTCAACTAAATCAATGTTCGCACCAAATTCCCAGGCCTTTCCCACGTCAGTCCTAGAAATGGCACTTTTAGGCTGCTTTCACCTGACAGGGAGAGAAGAGTGTGAAAGTACTGAGAGGAGTGGTTAGCATCATGGATTTCTGAAGGAATTCAGCTTTACTGCCCTGTTTAATTCAGACTGCACATTTCTGATATATTGATCCCTGTCTGCCAGCAGATAAGTTTGAAGCTGTTGTTCCCAATGATGCAGAGTGTGCCAGCTTGTCTTTCCTTCAGTGACGGCAATTAATTTTTTTCCTCTTGCGTGTGTGAGAGACTCAGATAGGGCCACTCTGAAATGTGGAATGGTGCTTTTCGTGAATGAATTCTGTCCCCTGCAAAGTGCTGTCCTTGAATAGCAACCTATACATTTATTTATGTGTTGATTTATTAGATTTATATTCTCCTTTCCTTCCAGAATTTGCACTCGAAGTGGATGCATGGCCTTTCTCTCTCCAACTATGAGTTACAGTACTGGAGGGGATTAAGGCAATGACACTGAAATGACAGCAGGTGTTAGAAAACATGGATTCAACTCTTTGCCACCTCCCTTTGGGAGTCCTAAAGGAATCTATTGACTTGGGGGCATTCCCAGTTGAAGGGGAAAGAGAATTGTTTTGATTTTCCTCTCCTTCCCAATCCTCAGTTCAGAGTGAGGGAAATAAGACATTGCCCTTGCTCTGAAATGACTTTGTTGGTCTTCTGTCTGGATTGGATTGTGCACTCCCTCATGATGTTGTCATATCTCATCAAGCTACATAGTCCATTATGTTGTTACATTTCCAATGTGAGCCTGCATTGTGCAAGTGAGGAGGAAGCAACCTATAAAAATGGCCCTCAGATGGCAGCTGAAGAAGGTGAGCAGCAGTGTGAGGGGTTTGAGGGGACATTATCCCCAAAGGTCTCCTTTTACACCTCTGCAGGACAAAAGCTTTGTGCAACCCTCACATCAAGCTTGTGTTTGGCTAGTTCAGAGCTTGAAAAAAGTTACTTTTTTGGATTATAGCTCCAGGAATATGGAAGCTTTGAAGGACCTCTCCAAGGTGCTGAACTGTATCCCTTCCATCAGGTTCAGCACCTTGGAGAATTCCTTCAAAGCTATTCAACACCTAGAGCACATTCACATGTGCACCAAGGTGATGAACCTGATGGGAAGGTTATGACTCAGCCAGCACCTTGCAAAACCCCTTTAAAGCCTGTATTAAAACCTGGAGTGGAGTGGATTTAGTGCCCTACTGATGTGAGATTTACCAGCCTCCCCTGGCTGGCATGAAGGTTTCAAGAATTGTTCCCATATATTATTGAGCTTCAGATCTAAACAAGTTGTGAGCCTTACAAGCTTGCTTCAATTCATGCATTCCCAAATTGTGATTACCTTCTAGTGGCTGATAATTAAACGGGCAGCTTTCTTTCATTGTCATGCCATGCCAGGGCTGCGTTATATAAATATGTACACTTGCTATTAAGTTGCTAATAGGGAAGAGGAGAAGGTCTAATTAAGGAGAGCGAGTGTCATCATCAGTAGCATTCCCCCACCTTCACCTCCCCCGCTTCGGTTTTATGAGCAGTAATTTGAAAAGCGCCTTATTAAAGTCATTGGTGGACAAGTTAATGCTCCGTTTCCTAGAATATTGCTCATCTCCCCAAAGATGAGAGTCAATCATATGCAGGGCGCAGCCGCTAATTGCAGAAAACCACATTAGAAAGGGTTTTCTGACTTCCAGATTTGATGGGCTTGATTTCTTTCTCCGCTCTCCATATCCCCTGGTGCCTCTCCTTCAGTAAATCTTTGGCATTCTTAGACAAGAGTTACTTCATGTCTTTAATGAGTTTTTAATTTTTTTTTTTAAAAAAATCAAGCATAGGCAGGCAAAGTGAAAGAAAAGGATGAGGCCAACGGATGGGCAATGAGGAGCTGAACCTCACTGGGAGCTGAACCTTTTTCTGCCTATGGCGCCTATCTTGCTCTGTTTCCCTGTGTCTTTCTTCTCTCTGTTTAGCTCTTCGTACCAGAAAAAACTTGAGATATTTCTCAAGAGGCTCAAAAAATGGTTGTTTTATTAGTTAAAGAAATAAAAAAGCTCAATGCATTTTGGCCTGTGTGTGCTTTTACATACCCTCCAACTATCCTGATTTGTTAGGGAATGGCTCAGTTAATTCTCTATTGCCCCCCCTTTTCCACTGCTTTTAAAATGTCCCAGTTTATCTCCTCCTCCTCCACTTCATCCCATTGTCCTCAGCTTACTTCACTTGGTGCAAATTGAGTTCAAAAATAGTTTGCACTCTGTTAATTCAGAGTGGGGAGGGAAGAAGAAGGGGTGGAATTTTGCCCTTCCCTGTCGGCATGGGCAAAAGCAAACTGCAGCAGCCTCTCTTAGCTTGTCTTTTCCTGCTCATTAATCACTTTCGCCATCTTGATCACATTCGGATGTTACTTGGCAGCTTGTGTCCCAGTTTTCATTGTTATTGTTATTATATCTATATCGATAGAAATGACAATGCAGAAAGAATCACAACCCGGAAACATCACCCAAGGAGACCTTCTGCTGCGCTTTCTGCAACCGGACTTGTTTATCTTGGATTGGCCTTTTCAGTCATCAGCGCGCTTGCAGAAAGCACAGGATGAGTCCTTCCTGAATCTTCGTTTGCGAAGAAAATCCAGAGAGAGATATCTATATCTATAATTCTCTTGGATATGTTGCCTTTCCCAGTGTGCTGATTGGCCACTTAGGAAACATACCCAACCACTCCCTCAGCCAATCACCACCCACATGCAAATCTATATATTCCATATCATACTGGGAGCTACTAAGGCTGCAGTCCTTTCCAGTTCACCAATGTCTCAGGGCTGCACAATTCCCACTTATGATTTAAGTCTACACAGTAATATCATTTCTATTCCTGCTGTGACGGGACCCAGGTAGTCAACCGGCGGCAGTGGCGGCAGGGCAACAGAGCGAGTCACCCTCAGCAATTCTGGGGAAAGTGTGTAATGCTGAGAGGGGGGGTTGGAGGAATTTAAATCCACCAGCTACCTTACAGGGTTGTTGTGAGGTCTACCGGGCATTTTTTTTGGAGGTTCTTAATGGCGTATGGTATGCCGGTTCCATCTAGTTTATTTATATTCTCCCTTCCTCCTACTTTGGGACTCAGAGTTGCTTGCAACGATTAAAAAACAGGCTGAAAAAAATGTACCAGATACAAAAGTTAAAAAATATAATTAAATTATCCATAAATTTAAAACCAGTTAAAATATATATCTGTTAAAAACAACAAAGAAAAACACAGACAGATAATATAGAACAACTAGTTGTACCCAGTGTTACATACGCCATTATAATGCAATAGATTTAAAAGGTTCACACGATTCAGCTACATGCTATTATTTTAGGAAAAAATATTGCATTGGTTTACATGTGGGTGGTGAGTGGCTGAGGGAGTGATAGGAAGGAGGGGATTGGTTGGATATGTTTCCTAAGCAGCCAATCAGCATACTGGGAAAGGCAACATATGAATGAGATCCGTCAGATGACGAGCTTAAGTAGCTTTAAAAAAGCACTAAAGACGGATCTCTTTCAGCAGGCCTTTCCTGATTAGATCCCGGCCTCAGGAGCTGCGTCTCCTGGCCTCTCTTAGTCCTTTACCCTGACTCGCTGGCTGTTGATTTTTGTATTTGTTTATTTTTGTGATTTTAAGTTTAGGTAGATTTTAACTTGATAATAGTTTAATATCTTTTTATGGGTGGGTGGGTGGGTAGGGCTTAGGGATTTTAGTCTGTATTGTTGTATTTTAACTGTTGTAAGCCGCCCTAATTGTATTTAACAGAGGGCAGGGTAAAATAATAATAATAATAATTATTATTATTATTATTATTATTATACCCAAGTGTTTTATATAGAGAGATTCTGCATGGCCCGATCTGCTTGGGTAGGCAGTCTTCAAAGCTCTGACGAAAGAGAAAAGTCTTAACCCACCTGTGGAAAGATAGTAGGGAAGATGCCAGTCTCTCTCTCGGAAGCTCTCAGAGCAGCCACTGAGAAAGCCTTGTCTCTCATGTTCCCACCAGACGTGCCACCAAAGGTGTGGGGCAGAGAGAAAGCGATCTTTCAAAAGATAGGAAGGTTCATATGGGAGAATATGATCCTTCAGATACCCTGGACTCGAGATGTATAGCTGGGTCATAACCAGCACTAGTCTAGACCATTGTCAGAGGATGCACGGCCCTTCCAGATGCTACTGGATTGCAGTTCCCATAATTCCTCACCATTGGCTATCATGCCTATGGGTGATAGGGCCTGCAATCCACCAGTATCTGGGAGGTAGCACAATCCCTTTCTCTGAATGAATGAATATCTACCATCCCAGCTTTGTGACCTTTTCAGATCATTTTAAAGGCACGTCAGTTCTCTTTTTAATTTTTAATCTGTTTAATGAAGACAAGTGGGGACTTCTGCAACTGAGGACTCTCTGTGCCATTTTAGAAGTCTTCCCTCTCTTTTAAAAAATAAATAAATGAAGGAACTGAGCCACTCAATAGGGGTGTCTGTGTGTCTGTGCATATATTTTCTCGAGATGTCTCATTCTGTATTACTGCCGCTCTGCTTAGCTGGCTTTGACATCTGTAACAGTTTGTGGCTTTGCCATCTTGTATATGTTAGTAGCATGTTTTCCAGGGGAGAGTGTGAACTGGTGCGACAGAAACTGTGTTATTCTAAGCATTTGTGTTTTGGGGCCTTTACACATTTTGGCAATGAATTATTTAAGGCTGTTGCATTATTGAACTTACTCTAGGGCATGAAAGGCGGCGTCTTTTCCTGTGGCTCGTGTGAGGTCATGTCAGAAGGACTTAGATTGAAAATGGTGTGTGTGTGTGTGTGTATTTGTCTGATTTGTTGCATTTAAAGAAGTTTATTCCAGAATCTTTTCGTATTGTCACAGGTGTTATCTAGCTGGGTCAGAATGGCCACGTAAGTCAGCTTTCACAAATCTGGGTGCCTTGCAGATATGCTTAACTACAACCTCCATCATCCTCACCCACCTATCAATGCCTGGGGATGATGGGAATCATGGTCCAGTATATCTGGAGGGCACCAGTTTTAGGAAGGCTGAGTTATGCTTGGGCTGGTCTGCTGCGCTTGAAAGAAATGAGTTATGACAACTGTTAGCAGAATAGTTGGCAGGGTACATGAGAGCACACCTGTGATTGCAAAATCTCCGTGGGGTAATTATTAGCTGAAATGGATGGTTTGAAGAGGTTGGGTAACTTTGTGACCTTTACACCTATGTATACCAATACTAACCGCAGAGACTCCCAGCAGGGTAAAATTTAAATGGTTTTTATTGGAAAATAACATGGATCATTCATGCATGCACTCATGCTCACAAGAGCCACACAAGACTAATGAAGAGTTAAAGGTGGAAAGGTTGAATAGAGGAATAGATTCAGGAGATAGGGACTGTAGTTACCAGTCTTGAAGAAAGAGAAGTGAAGAGCTCATACCGAAATCTGGGGGTGACATTGGGTTCTGTTCTAGGGGGCGCGCTGACAGAGAGTCCAGGTGTAGTCACAGTGGCACACCTTGCTATTGTTTGGTGGCTAATATTTATACTGTATTTCATGTCCTGGAGGGGTATTTGGACTTAGGACAAATCTGCTAGAGGTTTCCCATCATTAAACAAAGAAAACCACAACTCTGCTGATTACTGTTAATGGTTAAGAGACTGGAATAGATGGTTTTATGACAACCTCCGTATTGTAGGATAGGAATGGTATAAGAGGATCTTTCCTTGGGATAATGGTTGTTTTGGTCCCTTGTTTGTGGTATGACTCATCACCAAGGGTGCTCAAGAGGGGATTACAACATACCTCCATCATGGCATTGTTTACTAGGGGCTTTGCTTAATCTTATCTTGTGTGTTGGCTAGTAATTTTCCATGACACCTTCTTTAGGTCCTGGTGACCTCCATCTGACCTCACTTATGGTCCATCCCGGTCTACCTGACGCTGTGAAGTATCTTAATATTGCCAATTATGAAATATTATAGGGCAGGGGTATAAGGCATGGGAGCACAACATTAGCTACTGTAATGACTTTCATGTGTGTGTGTGTGTGGACATGAAGTGCAGAATTGGGGGGTCCTTTCACACTACACACTTAAAGCACTATGATTCTACTTTCTTGGGCCTTAAAATTGTATGGCTCAGATCCAGGTTGTCGGAAGGACCATAGTCTCCTATATGAGCTTCCCCATGTTTTGAGATCTTCTGGGGAGGTCCTTCTCTCTGTTCCACCATCTTCACAGGTAACATCTGGTGGAAACACTGGAGAGGGCCTTCATGGTGGTGGGTCTAGGACATTTCAGGGCAACCATTTCAGTGTGGTTCTGCTTGCATATCAATTGATAATTGAGAATTCTGTCAAGAAAATGCAATCAAAACCATTTCTGTTTGGTTGGAATTGTCTTGCAAAACCATTTGAGTAAGCGTTAGGGTTAAAGGTAAGGTAAGGGTTATAAATTATCAGTTGATATTATTGATAATTGATAATAACCTTAACCCAGGGAGGGGCCCTGAAAACTCCAAGTACTTTGAGATAACAGCTTTTGCTGTTTCTCACAATCTTAAAAAAAAAATACACAAAAATGTGCATTACAGCCCATTTGAACAACCAATTCAAATTGGGACATATCCCTGAAGTCAAAACGTGATTGGTAGGATGCGCGCAAGGGCAGGCTTGCTGGCAACGAAGTGGCCGAAGCTGCCGTTGTTGTCTTTCATGGAAGCAATTGTGTGGTATTTTCGAGCGGCAGAGCAAAAACAAAAACTTTTTTAAGCATAAGATTGCTCTTCCGCATCTCTCATTTAACAAGGCAGGAAAAAAAGGGAAATGGAGGGAGCTTTGGGGAATGATAACGCAGATAATTCACTCGCGGCCACCATCTTTTCTTGTGGGCATGCTCTGTGTGAACTTCAAACTCGGATAGCTTCCCTTGCCAATGACCTTGTGAATGGATTGTGGGGACAAATGAACACTGCTGTGATAGTGAGTGAGTTAATGCACTATTTTCCACAATTAATTCTCCATCTAGCAGAGCCCCTGGTTTAACATTGGCTATGCTGGTTGGAGGATTTTGGGAGTTGTAGTCTCCATGCTGATTGAGGATTCTGGGAGTTTTAGTCCCCCAAACTGAGTATTCCAGTTTCTGGCCCAATACAGAACTCCTTTTACAGGTTTTTAAAAATAAGGAGTTAGAATGAATGTTCTTGGTATTTCCTTCAAGATAGGAAGAGGGCAAGCGAGACATTTCCTTTATGACAAAATCTGTGTAATGATTAGAAGCCTACAACAACAGAAGATTCTATTTTTTTTAAAAAAAAGAATATTTTGGGGGGGTCTGAGATGTTTGTTCACTTTTCTTAATCAGTATTCGTTGGGGAGAAAGTGCCTCTTCCAGAGCAATGCAATCCATTGAGTCCTGGCAGATTTAAATCTGGCCATAAAAGCCCTGGGGAAATTAAGAAGACAAAACATTAACCACAGACTAAACATTAACATATATTAGCATTTTTATTACACCTGTAGAAATGCTAAATGGGCCTGGCTACTACTATTAAAAAGTTTATGTTCTGTACCCCATCATTTCAATGTATGTTTTAAACACATCCCTTTTTTTAAAAGAAGAGGGAGAATTTAATTAAACAGACTTCTATTGCAGAATGCAGATAATGGACTTGAGGTCACCTTATGGAAACTTTAAATGGGAAAAAAATGTACTTATTTGGATTGCAGGGTATTCAGCTAACAGGTTGGGGAGGGCAAATCGCTGCTTAGCCTGGCAAAAGAACAAACTTCAAAATCCACATGCAGACAATGCCTTTATTCCAAGGGCAGTGTGTAAATTGTAATGTATCAGGGGCCAAGGTCACCAAGTGGGTTTCTGTGGCGGTCTGCAGAGTCACAGTCCAACACTCAAACCACTATACCATGCTGGGTCCCAAAACAAGACCTACCCTGTCCTTAAAAGCTACATTTTTGGATGACAGCTTCCCGAATCTCTCAGACAGCATTGCCACTGACCATATTGGTCTGGAGGATTCTGGGAGTTACAGTTTCCATGAGTAAGGTTTCCAAACTCTGTTGTTTTTTTTTAAGGCGCTCATAGGGATACACCAGCTCTTTTATTTTTAATGCACACATCTATGCTCCTTTATATTCATGAAGAGAAAAATGTATTCTCCTCCTCTTGATTGTTCATGAATGCACGAACAATGGGAATACTACAGAAGGCAGGCAAGCTAAGTTCTGAATAAGGAATTACAAATGTAGTAAGCCTAACTTTGACTTTGCTCACTGGAATGTGGCTTTGCTCATTTACTTTGCGTTTGGAGCGATGAAGGCATTTTGGCACCTTGGGAGATTTGGCCTTCCTTGATGCATGCCAATGCCGAGTAGTGCTTATTTGAACACATTTCTTGCCAGTAGCAAGAAGTGGGCCATGCCTGCAAAGGATAGGCCTTACAGAGCAAAAGGAGGAAAGCAAAGTTTAAATGGGGGAAATTGAGGAGGCAGAAGCAGGCATGGAGGGGAAACCATTTCAGGCCAATTGGTCTCCGGTGCCAAGGCCATCCACTGGGATCTCAACCCACAATTAAGCCTGACATTTCTTGACAGTGGGTGTATCCCCACCACACATACAACAGTTTCAGCAATTTGATACCACTTTATCTGCCATGGTTGTAGCCTTTGGAATCTTGGGATTTGTAGTTTGGTGAGAATTCTTTACTGCATTCCCCTGAACTACAGCATGGGAGCTCTCTTGCAGGCAGAGATCCACCAGGTATCATGTGTTATTTTGTATGACCATGCAGCGATACTACTTTTAACTCTCCTGGCAGCACCCCACGGAGTCCTGGGATGTCGTTTAGGGAGACCTTAGAGCTCTCCGGCAAAGAATTCTAAATCTAAAAGTAAACATCCCAGGATTCCATAAAATGCAGGAAGTCAAGGTGATATCAAGGTGCTATACATTTGTAGTGTGGATAACCTTAAGATTTGCTTAGGAGAACAGCAGCCTGTGTGAATTCTGCTCTTGCTGATAACAAAGGCAGGATGGAAGAATCGGTGTGCTATATATAGCCAATTTATTTTCCCTGTGGGGGAGGTAATAGGATGGTGTATCCTTCCTTAATCATGGTGAGATTGCAGCAAGTTGTGGACAGTGGGAAGATAATTGAAGCCCTGAGCTATTTATTCCTAACTTCCTGTCCTACCGACCTTAAAGCCAGTAGCGTCTGGTGGCATCCATGTCAGAAGGGTGATGAATCCAGGTTTTGTAAATATAATATAAAAAGGTAGCTTTTGAGGTGCTGTTCAAGGTGGTGGGTGTATTTTGCTGCTCCTGGTGCTTTGTTATGGTTGAACAGAGCATGCACCAGGTCAGCTGTGTATACTTCAAATAATAATAATAATAATAATAATAATAATAATAATAATATCTTACACACCTCTCCCTATGGATCAGGAGAGGGAATAACAGCTGATTAAACACATAACACAAGTTAAAAGAGCATATAAAACCAATGCATATTAAAATCAATCAATCAATATTTTAAAATGGATACTTTTAAAATAATATGGATAGGCCTGCTGGAGGAATCTAGTCTTTAAGGCAGTCTATCCAGCAGATGGATCTCTTTTGGCAGGTCATTCCATAATCTGATGTGTGGCCAAAGAAAATGTCCTATTAGGCACAGATTGCATTGTGGTGTTTCTCCTCTCCTTCTTCTCAATGTGCCATAATCCAAAACTTTTTGGGTTCACTAACAGTTCACTAACTGTAGTATATTGCTATGTCCAGACCAGGAAACTCCAGTTGGCAGGATCTTAAATGCCAGCTTGAAGTTGGTTTGAAGCCTCAGGCTTCTTCTAAATTCTGATAATCATATGAAGACAATGTGTGAACCAGGCAAATTAGAATAGTTTTGGAAGTCACATAAAGAGTAGTTAAATGGTTCCCCAAGCTTGAATGTTTGAAGGTGTGACACACTGAGGATGGAGCAAGCTTGTTTTCTGCTGCTTCTGAGCCTAGGACACAGAGCAATGGGTGCAAACTACAGGAAAAGAGATTCTACCTAAACATTAGGAAGAACTGTCCAGCAAATAAATAAATGCACTGCCTCAAAGTGTGGTGGAGTCTCCTTCTTTGGAGGTTTTTAAACAGAGGTTGGATGACCATCTGTTGGGAATGCTTTGATTGGGTATTCCTGAAGGGCAGGGGGTTGGACTGGATGGCCCTTGTGGTCTCTTCTAAATCTATGATTCTATGAGAACAGGGCTGTTATTGTCAGGAGTTATCCAGATGGCTTCTTCAGAGCATGTCTTGGTGTTAGTAAAAAGCACTTATGCAGCACCTTTTAAATGCTGCATATAACTTCTCATGACCATCTCTAGGATACCTTACAAGTAGTCCATCTCTTGGTTCATGTGCCCATCTGGTGGGAACATGAGACAGGGTCTTCTTGGTGACCACTCCCAGGCTCTTTAACGTCCTTCTTATGGAGCAGAGGTGGCTGCTGGCTCTCTTGTCATTGAGGCACTTCAGGTTTTAACCCAGGCTTTATTGGAGTTCTCCAAGGTGCTGAATTCTGTCCTCAAAATAGGTCCAGCACCTTGGAAAATTCCTTTAAGGCCAGCCAAAATCTGGAGTGGATTCACTACCACACTAGTATGGGAGCCATGGACTGCCACTGCTTGAGATGTGTAAATGTCTCTCTCCCTGTTGTCCTTCCCCCAGCAAGTAAAGACCTTTTTATTCCAATAGACTTTGGGAAAGTGACTGTTTTACAAGGAAAGTGCTTTTATTAACTAAACTAAGCTAATAAAAATGAACAAAAGAATCATGTCTTAGCACTTCAAGAGGACAACTGCAGTGAGTCTCAGGGTCAGTTGTCTGACCCTGCCCACCCACCCACCCCGCCTGGTGCCACACAGACTGGCATAAATGAGACAACTAAACAAAAAAATTGTGGTGAACAATAGATGTTTGTTTAAGAAATCCATTCAGAAGATGGAATACCAGTCCCAGGAAGGGCACATTGTCATTTTTTGGGAAGTCATAAAACAAGCAGTCCAGAGAATCTGAAGCAATCCGGGGCTGGAAATAAAAAAACCCTCATGCTGTCCTTTGTCCCCTCCCCCTTTGGAAAAACCATCAAGGATTGCAGTATTTGAAGGAATTCTGCAAACAAGGTTGAGACAATTACATGTCTGCAGGCGCTTCACATGTTGACTTCCCCCTTGAGCTCAAGACCTAGGAGGGGAAAAAGGCGGAGATAGAATGGGGTTGATTGATAGCCTTGACGTCTCTCTTTAACATCAATTCATGACAGTGCTTATCTGGAGCAGCTGAACACAATTGGCCTGGCGGGACAGGAACATAAAAATTCAATAATGCCAGTTGCTATCTGACCCCCCCTCCCCGCCTCTTGAGAATGAAGGCATCTTCAGCACTCCAAGTGGCACGCCATGATTTAAGCCTCAGGAGCTTGACAGATGGATGCCGACCACCCGCTGCATGGAACATCAATATGGTAGAGGTGGCGCACCTCTCATGGCGACCTCTGTCAGGTGGGATTGTTTCAATGAGGAGCCCCCCCCCAGCTCTCTTCCCTCACCGGCATACTCGAGAGCTGTCAGACTTGAGCACACGCATGGCTAAGAACTCACTGGATTGTTATATTCCATGCGTAACCATTGAGACCTAAGGGCACATTGAATTCATCCTTTTACACCAAACAAACTGGATTGGTGGGGGCAGCGATGGGCCTGTGAGACACATGTGAAGCCAGTGTAGCTCCTGAATCCCAATGCCCCCCACCCCCAGAAAAGGTAATTCTGCTCCAAATTGATGTTTCTACTCTTAGAAACCTGCAAGTGTCAGATTTGCCCTTAAATAGTTCCTAGTTCTCCAATACTGTGAATACCTCCTTCATCAAAGCAGGAAGCGGATTTCCAGTCATTGCTGTTCTTTATTTGTTCATGGGTGTGTGTGTGGTTTATGAAGGGCCCAGGGGATGGAAAATTGTCCTTTCTGGACTCTCTCTGTTGCTCCAGATTCAGAACTTTGGATAGTTTCTTTCCATGTAAAATGACAGGCATTGAAGATCTCCTGTGTCATGAAGATGTGGTGTCTATAGAATCATAGAGTTGGATGGGATCCCAAAGGCCATCTACTCTGCCCTCTTACCATACACAGCTAAAGCATCCCTGAAAACTATCCAATCTTTCTTTAAAGACCACCAGTGAAGTTTTAACAGCATCTTTCAGGGATCCAAGACCAACTTAGGAGAAGTGCTGTTGTATAAAACTAAATGTATGCCAATCCACCCCCCCACACTCTCATCTAGCCTGACCTACCTTGCAGGGTGGTTGTGACGATGAAATGAGGTGGAAGAGGAGAGCTGCATCTGGCATTTTGAACTCATTGAAAAGAAAGCAGGATAGAAATGTGAAAAAGAAATTAAAAATTTACAATTGGTCCTGTGGCTTCCACACTGTTGTTTCAGGCACTGGCAGCCGGTGACTCTGAAGCCAGTGGGGTGGATAATCCACTCTGGGTTTCAGTACAAACTGTAAAGTAGCTATCTGAAGTGCTGGAACTGTTGGGAGGGAGGGAAGAAGGGTTTGGTACCTTGGATCGTTCCTTTAAAGTTCAGACTAAACACTGGATCAGACCTAGGAGCTACAAGCTGCCACTGATGGAAGTTCTAACAGCAAAAAAAACAGAATGCACTGAGAGATTCATTGTCTTCTCTTCTGTTCCTTTTCTCATTCCAGATTAGCAAATTGTGTGGCAGTTCACAACAGAGACCATATCGCTCCGCTTGGTATCCTGAAGATCTTATTGTTGAGAAGCAGACCATGAGGGTGGCTCACAGAGAACAGGAGGAAACTTTGTCAAGTCGGAGGAGGTGAGGTTGACTGGACCAGCCTTCTCAACAACGTTCTCAAAACTACGCTCATAATTTTGAACACTCACTGTAGTGAACGTAGGGATCAGGGTAGTGTGTATGGTTTGAATGCCTAGAGCAGTGGTTCTCAACTTGTGGGTCCCCAGATGTTGTTGGACTACAGTTCCCAGGAGCCCTCTGAGGTCTCACCTTGACAGCCAGGTGGTCCTCCCAGTAGTTCAATCCTACAGCCTCACTAATGACTGGGAAGACCACCTGGCTGTGAAGGTGAGACCTAAAGGGCTCCTGGGAACTGTAGTCCAACAACACCTGGGGACCCACAGGTTGAAAACCACTGGCCTAAATAATTGGAAGGCACCAGATCCTTTTTGATCATGGAAGCCAAGAAGGGTCAGCCCTGGTTAATACTTGGATGTGAGACTGCCGTGGAATCCCAGGTGCTGGAGGCAATATTTCAGAGGAAAGCAATGGCAAACCACCTCTAAGTACTCCTTACCTAAGAAAACTTAGGGAGCTGGGTGTATTTACCCTGGGGAAGAGAAGGTTAAGAGGTGATATGTTGGCCATGTTTAAATATTTGAAGGGATGTCATATTGATTTCGTGAGAGGACAACATGCTGGTTCTAAAAAACAGGGGGTTCATGGTGAGATTTCTTCAGAGGAAATTTGTCATTGCTTTTCTCTGTAGCTGAGAGAGTGTGACTTGCCCAAGGTCACCAAGTGGGTTTCTGTGGCTGAGCAGCAATTTGAACCCTGGTCTCCAGAGTCATCGTCCAACACTCAAACCACTACACCACGCTGGGTGCCAGGACAAGACCTACCCTGTGCTTAAAACAACCCATTTATCCCCCCTTGTCAAAATTATCCCTGTAGGTGGTCCCCGTGTTGGTGGTGCCATTAATCTGCTTTGGCTTTTAGTCTGAACTTTAAAGGACCTATCCAAGGTACACTTTCCCCACCCTTGCCGTAGATCTTCTGTTTTAGATTCTTATGGTAATGTTTGCCCTCCCTTTGGTTGATGGCTAAACCGTTTAATGTCATTCATTAACTAGACTTGGTTTATTGCTGGAGATGGATGGGAGTCCTTGTATGATTCTTAGTGACCATGTTGCGTTGCTCCTCACGAATACTGCAGTGTTTTAAAAAACACACACACACATATATACAAATTTAGCATCCATATTTCATCTTCCTTCTGTCTTTCTCTATGTGCCGGCTTCCGGAATCTGATTATAGAGGGAAACCTGGATGTTTTATCTAAAAGGGAGAGAAAGAGAGATGAGAACTCCCATTGGTAGCATTCCAGGGCTTGTATTTGTTCTGCCTGCCCCCAGCTGGGCCTTTTTACAGCTCATAACTAATCTTTATAATAGTTTACTTCAGACTGAACGGGATTTACTGCCTCAAACCGTCTGCTGAAATAAAGAACAGGAAATACTGGTGGGAGAAAATGGCAACCAATGGACTGTAGATTATGCTTGTTGAGCAAAAACTTGCAGAGCAGGGGTGGGCAACCTCTGGAAGACAAAGGGGGCCCATTAGCCCTCCTAGAGACTTTGGAGAGCCGCACATGCTCCCACAAAAAAAATCAAGTTTTTTTTGCTCCAACATCTTCAATTGGGGGGGGGGGCTTCCTGGGCCCTCTAGGGCAGTGGTTTTTAACCTTTTTCTTTACCAGAGCCCTCCTTTTTTGTTGTTGTTGCTGTGGACCCCCAAGACAACTCAAGATTTTAAACAAAAAAATCAACACAATTGCACCATCCATTAAACCTTCCCTCAGAGGCACTGGGGGCGGGGGGAGGGAAGACTTTTCTCCTGGTTCTTCCTGCAAGATTGTGGCTGGAGCAGATTGAATGGCAATACGCAAGCCAAGCCAGCCAGCCAGCCAGTGCCTTGACTCCTGTCACGTGACCACTCCACTGCAGTGGAGGTGGGCCAAGCAGCCTTCAAGCCTTCTCGGACCCCCTGTGAGGACATTGCAGCCCCCTGGGAATTTTTTTTTTTTTTTAGGGATTTTTTTATTGGAGTAAGACCATTCTACTAAAAAATACACCCGACCGCAAAAGGCCATAACAATAATACAAAAATAATACTAATTATTTTCCTCTTTTCTTACTAATACAAAAGTAAATCTATCCTAACACTAATGTATTTTTCCCTTTAATCTAAACACACTATAATCACATTATATTTACACATTATAATTATACCTACTTAGAAATGAAAAAAACAATAAAATACTAATTAAAATTAATAATACAAAATAATACAAAATTAATAAAATATTTATTTAAAATATCATTTTATGTTATTGCTGTGTCCCCCAGACCACAAATTAAGAACCATTGCTATATGAGATTGTTTCTTTTTAAAATCACACACACACATTTACTGGTCGTTTTAATATTTTTTAATAATTTGTAAACCACCTTGAGTCCCAGTATTATTGAGGAAGAGGCATGATGATCCTATTATGATTGTGATTGTGATTGTGATGCTTTGGGGAACATGTGGCTTGTGAGCTTCATTCCCCAACTTCTTTCAGGCTGTGTCTGAGGATGCAATCTCACTTGTAAACAAGGGGGGTAGGAAGCCCACGCTTTTCATTAAAGGAAAAGCAACAACATTTTTCATCTGAACATCTAAACTGAGCTGCCACTACTGGGGAAGATAGCCAGCGAGTGTGAAGCTTCAGTGTGAGCTGTGGGCAACACCATTGGGTTTTGTTTCAGCAGTTTGAATCCCCCTCACCTTGTGCGATTGGCTGGTGTGGTGGAGTGATGCCTTCTTGCCTTGCTATTGTTTGCATACATCCAAGTGAATGCTGGAATAGTCCTTGAGCATCACCACGTGGTAGAACACAAACATTACAATGTCCCCCCTCCAAGTCAGTCAAAATAAGAGGAGGATTCCCAAAGCATCTATGTATTATGGTTGGGGAAACCACATCTAAATTGGAAACCACAGCAATCGCCTTGCAACCCCACAGTAACTGACCATAGAAATATAAGCACATAGATGCTTGGGTTGCCAGTGCTATGAACGCATTCAGTTGCAGCTTGAGGTGAGAGCATGGAACCAGTGCCTTGATTTTAATTATGGCTGGAGTCCTGTTAGGCTTATACGTTGTCATAAACCTGGACTGTCCAATCACCTGGACTGGAGTCATCGCTCCGCCGACATGGGTGCTATGCCCCTGAGCGAAATCTTTGACCTTGCAGGCCTCTGCTTTTGATCTTTGCCCTTCTTTGCTGCCAGCGAGTAGTTTTAGGTGGCTGCTGATGAGTTTGTTGGCTGGTTTTCTTTCATTGTTCTCTGCTCCATTCTGCCCATCTTCCCTGGCATTGGGGGAGTTTTTCTCCCCTCTTGGAGTGGGGAGCAGCACAGTGGCTGAGACTGGAACTCTCAAGGGGTGGGTGATGCATCAAAGATGCATCAAAATGATGTGTGGAGGATGTGAAAGGCATTTCCACCACACCTGGACACACCATGGCCCCTCTGGGGTTAAAAAATGCAAAGTCCGCCCCCCAATGTGGTTTTTTTGGTGCCAAACTGCCTTCTAGGGGATGTAGGAGGCATTTCCCACCCTGTTTTTAGGCCCCTTTGGGCCAGTTTATCGTAAGGAGAGGCTTTTTGAAACAGGAAGTGACCTACTCCCCTCTGTGGTTAAAAATCCTCTCTTGGGCATAAAGTGGCCCAAGAATATCCCAAAGCATGGTAGGAAAGTCTCATGTCCCCTAGAGGGCATTGGGGGGCATATGGGGTCCAAAATGGTTCTTTTTTACTTTTGGGGGGTGTAGGTGCAGTGGGGTAGAGGTTTGAGTGTTGGACTATGACTGGTTCCTTCTTTCTCAAGTTCAAAACAGGGAGGGAGGTTTGGTTGGGATGTAAAAATCAGGGATGGGTTTTTACACTTTTCATTTTGACCACACATTTAATGTATTGATTGAGTTCAATTTAATACACCAGCTTAAAATTAACACAAGTTTAACCAGTGGCTCCTTTTCAATACAAATGTAATTAACTTTAAGGATTTTTAATTCAGCTGTTTAGGAGATGTGCTTGTAAATGAGGTTTAAAGAGAAGTTTGCTTCCGTTTCATTTCTTGGGTTGTTGGATTCTTTGCAGGGAACTCATCACAAAACTGAGAGCACATAGCAGTTTTTACAGCAGTCTTCCAGAGTATATCTGCAGCCACAGTTCCACTGTCCAGAACAATACCGTTTGCTGGAATGGCCAAGAAGTGGTCGAAAGGTGAAAAAATCCTATTTTTCCCCTCCTTCCTTTCCCCTTTGTAAGGATTTGCTCCTGGGATTTCATTTTAATTTTGCTTCTTGCATGACTGCATTTTGAAACAAACACTAGCATTCATGTTACTCTTTCTACAGAGGGCAATCTCTACTCAAGCCAACCTCCTGAATAGTGCAATAGATCCCAAAGAAAAAGATTTCTAAGATGGTATCGCAATAAACAACTCAAGGAGTAGAAGAGTTAGGGAATGCCCTGCCCTTAGAGGCCTGATTGGTGGCAACACTGGTGTCATTCCAGTGCCAAATCAAAGCATGGCCTTTTATTAGAGCTTTTGGGGCCTAATTTTTGTTGTGCCCAATTTGCTGCTGCAACATAGAAAAATACCATCAATCCCTTGGCCCATCTAACCCAAGGGTGGACAACTGTGGGAGGCTGGGGAGGGGCATTAGCCCACCAGGAAACCTTCAGGGGCTGCATCCTGCCACCATACACCCCCATTGCAAAAAAAAAAAAAATGCCCCAAATGCTTCCCAATGACCTCTAAGGGGCTGTGGGGGGTATTTTTGCTACTTTTGGTGTGGTGCTGGGCCATTTTAATCCCAAGAGCAGACTATTTGCAAAACAAGGAGTGACTGGAAGTCAGTTCTGGTTGACTTCAGCTTTAAAAAATCCTTTAAAAATCCCTAGGCTTCCATGGAAGAGAATCCCACAACCTGGGGGAAGCCACTGAGAAGGCTTTCTTACGTGTCCTGCCAAGATAGGTTTATGACAATGGTGGGACTGAGAAAATGCCCTTCCTGAAGATCTTAAGACACTGGCAGATTCATGTATGGAGATAGAGTGTTTCAAATAGGCTGGACCTAAGCCATGTAAGGTTTTAAAGGTCATCTCCAGCACTTTGATTTCTGCACAGAAACAAAGTGGTAGCCAATGAAGCTATGTGCCCACTAACTGGCTCCTGTCAGCACCCTGGCATTTTGGACCTGCTGAAGTTTCCAAACAGTTTCCAAAGGCAGCCCCATGTAAAACGTATTACAATAATCCAAATGGATTATAATCAAGACATGTGTCATCACAGCGAGATCTGACTTCTCTAAGGAAGAGGTGCAGCTGGCATACTAGTCTTACCTGTGCAAATGTACTTCTGACCACCATGGAAACCTGGACATCAAAGCTCAAGGTTGGGCCAAGATGTACACCCAAGATGCCAGCCTGAGATTTCAGGGGAGTGTAACCCTATCCAACACAGGCTAAATACATATTCCTTAATTTGCCTTTCAGATGATCAGGAGCACCTCCATTTTGTCTGGATGAAACTTCAATTTGTTCACCCTCATCCAGTCCATTACTTGACAGCAGACACTGTTTCAGTATAGAAACGATTTCCTTGGAATGAGATGGAAAGGATAGACAGAATTGAGTGTCATCTGCATATTGATGATCCCCAAACCCCAGATAATCTCTCCCAATGGTTTCATGTATATGTTGAACAGCATGGTGGACAAAACTGAGCTGTGACAGACCCCATGGCATTGGACGTGAACCCCCCATATCACTTTCTGAGTTCACCCCTCCAAAAACATCCAGAACAACTATAGAACAGCACCCACAAGTCCCATCCCAGAAAAGCAGCCCAGAAAAAACCATGGTTGATAGTACTGAAAACATGGAGAGGTCCGATAAAACTAATAGGAATACACTTCCCTTGTCTGATTCTGGATGTTGGTGATCCACAAGATGATCAAAGTTGTCTGTAACCCACAGCCAGGCCTGAAGCCAGATTGGAACGGATCTTGATGACAAGTTTTATGCAAGAAACATGCACACGCATCCATGTATTTGGTCCTGCCAGGAGGTAAACAAACTGTCTTTTGCAGTCTCAAACAAGCAGCACAGAGAGGAGGTTTTAAGTGAAACCCTGAACATGACTGGATTTGGCAGCATACACATATCTACGCATGTTTGCAAGGCAAGAGGGAAATCAAATGAAAAAGAACCCAAATGTCTGCCAAGTGAGACTCAGCGGGGGGCTCATATCCCCTTCTGCCTTGTTTGCTTATGATTTGTATATAAAACCCCCCACACAATATGCTGGCAATCAAAAGAAAATTGCAAGCCCCTTCCACTCCAGATGCAAAGCAAAGAAGGGACTTTATAGAACTCAACCGAGTCTCCTAAGGAATGAGAGAATGAAGGGAGAAAAGGGAGATTTAAGACACATTTATGCTCATGCAGGCTGTTTTATTTTCCCGCATGCCGTTGGGAAACAGTAGCACATTCCCCCATCGTAGCACATTCTCATATCGTGCTTAAAAAAAAATCTCCCAAAAGCCAACCATGTCCGTCATCTTGTTCAGAAGAGACTTAAAAAGAATAAACCAGCCCAAAGCAGCTTATGAAAACTTTGTGAATCTGAACATGTAATAGGATTTGAAGATTTAAGAGCTGAGAAAATCCTGACACTGTATAAAATCCTTCAATTAGGAAAGAATTCCCAAAGACTAAAAACCTTTGTACACAGATTTGGAAATGCAGAGAGGAGGGGGTTTGCCATGAGGTGCTTATTATTTAATCATCGGTTGCATTGTCATCAACATCCAACACATTTTGCCATCACTACCTTTTAAACAACCCCCTCTTTGTTTAACACTTCATGACCACAAGCTGAACATGAGTCAACAGTGTGATGCGGCAACTAAAAAAGCCAATGCGATTCTAGGCTGCACCAATAGGAGTATAGTGTCTAGATCAAGGGAAGTAATAGTGCCACTCTGTTCTGCTTTGGTCAGACCTCTCCTGGAATACTGTGCCCAGTTCTGGCCACCACAATTCAAGAAGGATATTGACAAGTTCGAATGTGTCCAGAGGAGGGCAACCAGGATGGGGAGGTCTGGAGGCCATTATGCCCTATGAGGAGTGGCTTAGGGAGCTGGGTATGTTTAGCCTGGGGAAGAGAAGGTTAAGAGGGGACGTGATAGCCATATTTAAATATTTGAAGGGATGTCATACTGAGGTTGGAGCAAACTTGTTTTCTGCTGCTCCAGAGACTAGGAGACAGAGCAATTGACTCAAACTCCAGGAAAAGATTCCACCTAAACATTAGGAAGAACTTCCTGATAGTAAGAGCTATTCGGAAGTGGAATGCACTGCCTCAGAGTGTGGTGGAGTCTCCTCCTTTGGAGGTTTTTAAACCAAGGCTGGATAGTCATCTGTCAGGAATGCTTTGATTGTGTATTCCTGCATGGCAGGGGGTTGGACTAGATGGTCCTTGTGGTCTCTTTCCAGTTCTATGATTCTGATTCATAGAGGGCATGAGCTAGTATTGAGAGCCACTGTGATGGAATGCTGGTCCTTCCTGAATCTTCGTTTGCAAAGAAAAGCCAGAGAGAGAGAGAGAGATGGTTCGGGAGATAAGGGTTCGAATCCGCATTCAGTCCTGAAGTGACCTGGGGCAAGTCACACTCTCTCAGCCTCAGAGGAAGGCAAAAGCAACCCCCCTCTGAACAAATCTTGTCAAGAAACCCCTGTGATAGGATCGTTTTAGGATCACCATAAGTTGGAAATGACTTGAAGGTATGCAAGGATGAGCTTGTGTTGCATGGAGTGCACTGTGGCGATTATTCCACAAGATGGCACCAGGGGAATGATTATTGATCCCCGAGGCTGCTGAGCTAACCTGTTAAAACTTGATTTTTCTTCCAACATCCCTGTTTCATTTTTAACCCTTTTAGGGTTGGCTTTCCCCCAAACGACTTAGATGAGACTGTTGAAGTCCCTCTTCTTTCTGATGTCCCCAGTCCAGCAAGGAACCAGAACCTGGAAAAGTTCCTTTTTGGGATTACCCCTCTGGTTGGCTGGGGGATTCTGGGAGATGTAGTCCAGAAAAGGCACGTTTCCAAATTCTGTACAAGCTTTCCCAGGCCCTTGCCATACCTGTCCGGAAAGAATCTTACCTCAAACCTCTGTGTTGACAATAATGGGGGGGGAGGAGAGGATGGATGAAAGATCTGAATTGGTAGTAGAGTACTCCCTACATCCCGAGGCAGAAGAATTTATATTTGGTGCTGTGTATCTCTCCAGCTGGGGAAGCCTCAGCCCAGAAATGAGCCATGGCTGGTGGTCAGAGCTGACAGTATTGGCTTAGGATCAGCACGGGACAGGTCAAGAGATCCTTGCCAGTGGCATGGGTTAAGGCAGGATGGGCAAAATGCAGCCTGTGGGCAAAATTTGGCCTTCAGGGCTTCCGTGTGTGAGTGTGTGTGTGTGTGTGTGTGGTTCCCCCCCTCCAAATGCTTTCTAGGGGCATTTTTGCTACATTTTTAGCCCCTCCCTGGGGCCATTTTAGGCTCAGGAAAGGCCTAAAGTAATAATATGATGGCAGTCATTGGCAGTTGAAGTGGAATCATATGCACAATGGCCTTAGGTATGTAGGTATGTTCCCTCTTGGGTATGTACAATGGGTTTAGGTATGTTGCCTCTTTCAGTGTGCTGATTGGCTGCCACTGCGACGGCTCCCTGGCAGTCAACTTGCGGTGGTGGCGGGACACCACTGCTGCTATCGCAAAAAGACCCAGGCAGTCAACTGGTGGTGGCGGCAGCGGCCGCGGCAGAGCAACAGAGCAAGTCACCCTCAGCAATTCCAGGAAAAGTATGGAATGCTGAGAAGAGGGGAAGGAATTTAAACCCACTGGCCTACCTTACAGGGTTGTCGTGAGGTCTACCAGGAGTTTCTTTTGGGGCGTTTTTAAATGGCATATGGTATGCCAGGTCTGCCTCGTAGCCCTATAACTGTATAGTGTGAAAGGACCCCAGGGTGGGCAACTAAAAACAGGTCTGGGAGTTTGAGGAAGTGCTAGAGCTCCCTGGCTGAGAATTCTAAGTACCCTTCCCTCAACCGTAATTCCCAGAATTCCGTAGGATGGGACTGTGGTAGTTAAAATGGAATCATAGTGTACTAATTGGTGTAGTGTGAAAGGGCCCCAGGAGGGAATCCTCAGGGTTTCTAAGCAGGGTTAGGAAAGAATCCTGCCTGAGACCGTAGCTGCTGCTGCCTGTCAGAGTTGCCATCACTGGGCTGGATGGACTCAGTACAAGGCAGCTTCATAGGTCCCTGTGCAGAAGAATTCAGGTTCAGTCCCCAACATCCATGCAAAGGGCTTGAGACCCTGAAGAACCTTGGCTGCCTGTCGGAGTTGACAATATTGAACTAGATGGAGCAAGGTTGTGTTTCACGGTAAGGAAATTTCTTGTATCCCTCTGCCGAAGCCGCCAGTTCCGTTCCCTGCATCTCCAGCCATGGCTAGCAATCTTGGGCGGAACCCTGGACAGCCATGACTACCAGTCAGAATTAGCCACCCTGAGCTAGATGGGTCACAGGTCTGGCTCAGTACAAGGTCAGCCCCGTGTGTCTCTAAATCATATTCAGTCACTGCTGAGCTCCAGCCCTAGGTTGCAAGAATCCTCCAGGAAGCAAATTGGGCTACCTTGGGAGACAAAATACTGTTATTGTTGTTGCCGTTGTGTGCTTTCAAGTCGTTTCTGACTTATGGTGACCCTAAGGTGAACCTATCATGGGGTTTTCTTGGCAAGATTTGTTCAGGGTGGGTTTTGCCTTTTCCTTCCTCTGAGGCTGAGAGAGTGTGATGTGTCCAAGGTCACCTAGTGGGTTTCCATGGCCAAGCAGAGATTCGAACCCTGATCCCCAGAGTTGTAGTCAAATGCTGAAACCACTAAATCACTCTGGCTCTTTGGGATACAAGATGCTTTGTGTGTGTGTGTGTGTGTTTGCTTTTGCCACCTCTCCCAACCTGGCACCCTACTGTTGTGGTTGGACTATAACCCCCATTATCCCTTATCATTGGCTGGGGCTAATGGAGATTGTAGTTCAAAATGAAAATGAGGGTCCTAGGCTGAGGCAGGCCAATTTAGGGCATCCAAACAGAGTGTTAACATCACTGCTTGGTTAACATTTGTTATATAAACTGTTGCTTACCTGGATATTCATGTCATTTATCAGGTATATACGCCAGGCCACCAGGAATGGAGTTAGAGGACAAGCTGGCAACCATGAAGCCAAAGTGAAAGGCCCCGAACCGATGATTAGCCAGATCATTGACAAACTGAAACACATCAATCAGGTGAGTGAGCAAATTCTCGAAAAGAAGCAAAGGTGGGCCTCGCACCAGTATTTTCGGCTGAAACTTATCTGGAAAGTCATTTTCCCATTTGCTTCTGGTTCTTTTTGGATGATTTTTGGTGAGCCATCTAGATACCTTGAAGGCACCAAATCTCATCTGATTTCAGAAGTTAACTAGGGTCATACATGGTGAATACTTCAGAAGGGATACTCCTAGGGAATACCAGGTGCCCTTTCACACTACACAACCATAGCACTATTATTCCACTTCAATTGCCATGGCAATATACTATGGAATCCTGGAGTTTGTAGTTTTTTTTGGGGGGGGGGCTCTAGAGCTCTCTGGTGAAGAAATCTAAGTATCTCTCCTTAACACGGAGCAATGGGTGCAAGCTCCAGGAACAGAGATTCCACCTCAACATGAGGAGGAACTTTTTGACAGTAAGAGCTGTTCGGCAGTGGAACGCACTCCCTCGGAGCGTGGTGGGGTCTCCTTCCTTGGAGGTCTTTAAACAGAGGCTGGATGGCCATCTGTCGGGGATGCTTTGATCGTGATTTCCTGCATGGCAGGGGGTTGGACTGGATGGCCCTCGTGGTCTCTTCCAACTCTGCAATTCTATGATTCTATGATTCTATAAGTACTTGGATGGGAGACTGCCAAAGAATACCAGGTGCTGTAGGCTGTATTTCAGAAGGAGGAACTGTCAAAACTATTATTATTATTATTATTATTATTATTATATTATTATTATTATTATTATTATTATTAAAAGAAACTGCACTGTTTGCCAATACATTTCCAATCTGAATTCATGAGGCTGATAGTGACATTTTTAAGGACACAGGATAATCTATGGTCTGCTAGACGTGAGACCCTGTATTTAAGGACTAATGACCTTATGCTTTCTTTGTTTCCTGCTTGGGATTTTGAGTTGTTTTATACTGTGTACTATTTTATTGTTGTAAGTCGCCCCGATTGCTCGCAGAGGGGCGGGATATAAATAAATTTTATTATTATTATTATTATTGGCATTTGTGTGCCTCCTTTCTCTCAAAATGAGACCCAAAGTGGCTGCCAAATAATAGTTCCTTTCCTAAGAAAACCCTGTGAAATTTATGTGGTCACCATAAGTCAACAGGCAACTTAAGGACACACAAACTACAAATCCCAGGATTCCATAGGATGTTGCCATGGCAGTTTTAAGTGGAATCATAGTGCTGTAACTGGGTAATGTGAATGGCTCCAAAGTGGTGTGGGCTATTATATTCAGAGGATGGTAATGGCAAACCAACTTTGAGTATTCCTTGCCTAAGTCATGGGGTGACCATAAGCCGACAGGCAAGTTGAAGGTGCACACATTACATGAAAGCAATTTTGTAGGTTTGAAACCACACTAGGCAGTCCGCCAACTGTTATCAAGGATGTTATCTTGTTCTATCCAAGCTAGAAACTTTTATTTTTATTTTTTGAACCAGAACTCTCAGGATCTTCTAGCTAGCTTGGTCCAGAATCCCTCTGCTCATAGAGATTCTTGGCGTTGTAGTCCAAAGGGGTACATTTTCTGGAAGGTGGTTTTTGTTACCTTTGCATTCTAATTACAGTAGTATTTGTGTCCCAATAAATAGGGATTTTTGGAAAGCAAAAATCTTCTGGAAAACATGGAGCTGAAGCCAGAGATCACGGGAAAGGGATCCAGGAAGAGTCTTAGTCACATTGCACATATTTGGGATTATAGCACCATCTGCTGCTCTGGTGGAAGTACTGAAAAGGAACATGTTAGAATGTGTTCTGCAATCTTCCAACTCATTCCAATCTTATTTTTTATTTCTTCCATGAGGTTCGGTTCAGTTCCTTCCTTCCTTCCTTCCTTCCTTCCTTCCTTCCTTCCTCAGAGGGGCTAAAATTACTTTGAGAACTTGTTCAATCTTCCTCTGCTTCATTTGCAGATAATTCTGGTGGGAAGATGAAATTAGAACAAAAATACATAGGGGACCAGAGAGGAGAAGAGTAAAGACAAGAAAGACAAATACAGCCCCCTGCTCCTGCCCTGAACTTATTTGGAACTGAGCCCTGTTTCAAGTGAAACATATTTCCATTTCATTAGATTTAGGATCACAGCCAAAGAAATGTCCACTCTTTCAACTATTAGTCTATTAAGTCCTGGGACCTCCTTCTCAGCAAGAGGTAATGTATTTATTTCAAGTGGGAGCCTTGCTCCCTAATTACCAGCCTTGGAGAAAGTAATTATAACATCACAGGGTAATCTAAGGGGAGGTGTTCAATGGCTGAGAAGAGGAAAGGTAGAGTTTAACCACTTAAGCCGCTGATCAAATGCAGCCAAATGCACAGTTTCCATAATTTGCAATTCATAAGTCATCTTAAGTCAATGGTTCTGGAAAAGATATTGAATTAGGCAGGAAAGCTCATTAGCAGGTTGAAGAGGTTTTTGGAAGGGAAATGGTTTTTCACTCAGAGGTTATGCTTCAGCCCCTGTACTTGGAAGTATTTCAAACTCTTACCCTATCTCGACAGATCTTTGGGATGGACTTGGACCGATTTATAACTTAGTGTGCAGAAGCCATTCTTTGCTTAGAAAAGAGGGGAAAAAATCAGAGAAACACGCACACAGACGGAACCTAAAACATATTGCATGTTCTTTGGCCAGAAACGCATGGGAATCAGAAATTTGGCAATAGGTTTGCTCTGGGAAGCTGATAAGAGGCAGATGCATCTTGAATCTGGGAGTGTCTTCAAGATTAATTTTGTTAATGGGATATGAGCTTTTCCTGAGCTGTTGTCTCCTTTCCCCAGCAACCGGAGAGGATGAACTATATTAGCAGTGAGCGACTAGAAGGTGGAAAAGAAGACGTGGTCATTGGTTCCCTTCTTGGCAGGACTCCTCTCACAGTTTTAGTTGGCACTTTAAAGAAGCTTTTGTAACCTGACCCCCCACAATAGGTTTGGTATCTTGGAGAGCTTTTTTTTTTTTTTAATAAAAAAAGTTCAGAATAAAACCCAGTAGGACCCCTGTATCCACTGGGGGTGGGGGGTTGGTTTTGGCACCCCTGTGGATACCAAAAACCACAGACAACAGCGAATGCCAATGAAAATAATGGGACTTCCAGTTTAAAATACCATACAGTTTGCCTTGGAGGACCTAGAAAATGTCTAGAGAGGATGCCTCTCTAGGCATTTTCTAGGAAGACTATGGTAGGTGTGTTGTTTTGTGACCCACAGATAACCGAAACAGTGGATAATGAATCAGCTGATATGGGGGTCCTACTGTACTTCTTTAGCATCCCTAATGAAACTGATGTCCTCACCAGCAAATTGTTCCGATTGATGGGACATAGAGGAAGACCCCTCCAGCCGACTTTAAACCTCAGGCATGTGCATATATGGAGAGGCATGTCTTCAAGTCTTGAGTTCCCAAGCTGTTTAAGTCTTTAAATGTCACTATCTGCCTCAATTCAGATTGGAAATGTATTGGCAAACAGTGCAGTTTCTTTTAAAACCAGATTTATATGGGTTTTACAACTTTGTGGCATGGAATTCTAAGTACTGGAGAAAACTACAAATCCCAAGATACCCTAGAATCATAGTAAAAGTGGTATCAAAGCCCTGTAATTGTCTAGTGTGGATATATTCCTGGTGCCTGGTCTTAATTTTCTTTTTAAAACACCACCCCCCAGTGTTTCCTGATGTCTCATCTAACAAGATGGGGATGGAAGGGTGGAATGGGAGAGAAAAGGAGCTTTTGGGAATTACATCAATAATTCTTTGGGCCTGCCCTTTCTGGGTGTCATTATTAAATAGCATGTGTCAAATGGGAAATCTGATCCACTGAAGGCTTTCCTCATTTCTCCAGCAAGAAGATCAGCAGATGCTTTCCCTGCCATGATAAACGTGTTTGGGAATCTATGAGCCTCTTCTACATTTTTATTTACTTATTTTTAAGGACACAGGATAATCTATGGTCTGCTAGACGTGAGACCCTATATTTAAGGACTAATGACCATATGCTTTCTTTGTTTCCTGCTTGGGAGTTTTCCACTGGAGTTGGAGGAATGCACTAGTGTAAATACACTGGCTCACAGATTTCCAGTCCATATGGAAGGAGCAATTAATATGGTATGGCAAGGACAGTTAAATAAGTGTGAGAGACTTGGGCTGTTACGTATAATTAAGTCTGAACATGTCGTGCCTTTTTTAATTGCAGAAAGTCATCCCGTTCTCTTTGACATTTTCAATAAGACCGAACATTTCATACCCCCTCCTCTTCACTGCCTACAAAACACACAAGTTGCTTTTCCTATTTCAGAATTTGAAGTGTTTGAAGAATTAGGGAGGCACAGAACCTGGGTGGTATAATTAGGGGTGTAAAACTTCATTAATTTCATTTTTGCAGGCAAGAATTTTACCTCCTCATTGTGAGAAATTGTGTAGTCTTTGAAGACAATTTGCAGTTTGGGATTTATTCTGTGCCAAAAAAAGTCTGTGTGTGTATGTGTTTTGCACCCAAATCAGCATTTTCTGTGCAGAAAATAGCAAGGAAACTTCTTTTCTGAGCAGAAACATTGTTTTCTGCTCAGATACTACTTTTTTTCTGTGCAGAAAATTTGGTTTTTCTATGCAGAAAATTCTGTTTTCAGCACAATAAAATTCCATGCATATATTCCATGCATATAGGCACAGAGTCAGTCCTGACCTATAAGGATTCTTGCCTGTCTAGGATTCCTCTTGTCAAGACTTCCTGACACACAAGAAACCCATTTTCAACCATTTCTAGTATATTATTGTGTCTTTTCCCCATCACTATTGCACATGCTGCATTTTGGAGCTGGGGGGTTCACAAGAATATGTAAGTGCATTTAGACCCCCACAGATTATAAAACCTAGCTTTTGTTTGAGAACAAGACCCCAAGTTTATAGTCCTTGTAGAGGTATTGGGAAGCTAGGGATCAAATTTCATGTGGGAAGGAGTACCACATGCCATTATTGCCTCCTTGACCTTGGAAATCTGTTAATTTGATTTGATTTATATCTCGCTTTTCTCCCAGAACTGGGAGCCAAAGTGACTCACACAATGATTAAAAGAAATAAAATTCAAATAAAAGCACAATAATTTATAATATAGTTTCTCACTATAGTAGTTGGGGGGTTCTGGGAGTTATAGTCCCCAAAATCTCTTTTCTAAATATGTAGGTGAAAGCTGCTGTTATTATTGCTAAACGATTAAAAAGAAAAAACCTAAGCTGTGGTTAATAGTGTATCCACATGACACATTTATAGCAGTTCCATCCCACTTTTAATTGTCACAGTTCCATCCTAGGGGATCATGAAATTTGTAATTTATTACGGTACATGGAATTCTCTGCAGGAGACCTCTGGTTCACTTCCTTGAACAACAGCAGAAGATTCTAAGTCCCACGCCAAACTACAAATCCCAGGATTCTGTGGGATAGAGCCATGCTAATTAAAGGAATATCAAACTATCCTAACTTTGTTATGCACATATACTGGAAGGATCCTTTCACACTACACAACTATAGCACTGTGATTCCATTTCAACTGCCTGCCATGGCTACACCTGGCAGAATTCTGAGATTTGTAGTTTGGCGGTGCACTATTAGAGAGCCAGGGTGGTGTAGTGGTTTGAGTGTTGGGCTAGGACACTGAAGGACCAGGATTCAAATCCCCTCTCAGCCATGGAAACCTACTGGGTGACCTTGGGTAAGTCACACACTCTCAGCCTCAGAGGAAGGCAATGGCAAACCTCCTCTGAACAAATTTTGCCAAGAAAACCCCATAATAGATTCACCTTACAGTCACCATAAGTTAAAAATGACTTGAAGGCACGCAACAACAAACAATGATGAAAATTCTAGGCACTTCTTCCTAAACTCCAAACCCCAGGATTCCCCAGGGGCAGTTAAAGTGGAATAATAATGCTATAACTGTACAGTGTGAATGGGCCCCAGGTTTCTGTATTTACTCTTTTATTCTAATTTTTTGGCTGCTCTTCTGTGAGCTCACAACTATTATGCCTTCCTTGGTGTCTGTGGGGTGAGCAAGTGTGCAAGACCACCCCCACCCCATGCATATTTGCAAGAGCTGTAAATCGAAAGGCCTCAGCTCTGCACGGGTGTGTGGTGCCAAATTTGGAAGGGGATGCACAGCTGCCAACCTTGAGCAGTGGAGCTGGAATGAGGCCTTGAAACTCAGGCAAAAGTCATATGAGTCTCACAAAGGAAAAAAAAAAGTAATCAGATGGCAATGGAGGTGGCTGAAGATGCCAGCCACAGATGCAGGCAAAACATCAGAAATAAACTCTTCCAGAACACGGCCTCACAATCCGGAAAAAACCGAAGGAAAATCAGTGGAGGTAGAAGTTTGGAGAGAGGAAGCTAGAAAGAGATGTTTCCTTTGGAAGGGGGGACAATAGAAGAATGTACAAGATAGAGGGACTCCAATGAAGTGCTTGAGGGGGGTAACTTTTTTATCAATTCTAGGGAAATCTGGCTCCAAAATTCTTTAGCAAGAGCAGGGTGCATCTGCTCTGGATGTTATTCCAGACTTTAAAAGAGTGATCCAAGGTGCTAAATCTATATTGGGGATAGGGTAGGATAGCACATTGGATGCCCTCTTTAAAATTGGGAAAAGGACTGTTACTGGGATAAAGTTCAGCACCATGGATAACTCTTTTAAAGTCTGGAATAAATGTGGAGTCACTGCACCCTTGGCATGGAAGCCGTTTGCTGCTGCTGACCATCTTTAGAGGTGGTCCTTTCCATCTCTTTCAACTGAGCTCAAAAACAAGCTACAAATAGTGTGCAGGAAGAACAAGAGAGGGAGATTTTGAGGATGGAGCAACCTTTCAGTGGGAACAGCTGAAAGAATGAACTCTCCTGGAAATTGGAGGGAGCTTCCTTTGGGTGCAGCCTGTGACTAATTGCCCTTTGTTTTTTCTTTTGGAAAGTGAGGCTTTAGCATCTGAATGCAAGGGGGGGGGGAACCAGTGGAGATAAAAATAATCCTTTGGCCAAATGTGCAGCAAACAAGAATTAAAAAGGTGTTAATTAAGCAAACAGGCTCAGGAGGGATTGGAGGGGGAGAAAATCCATTAGTGTAGTACAGACCATGGGCCAAATGGGGCCTGTTTGTGGCCCTGGGCCATTTTTGTGGGCTCCAAGCTCCATGGTTTCGAAAAGTTTTTATTTTCTTTTACCAATTCTTTTTGCTCAAAAATCTCTCTCTCTCCTCTCTGGCTTTTCTTCGCATACGAAAATTCAGGAAGGACTCATCCCACGCTTTCTGCAAGCACGCTGATGATTAAAAAGGCTGATCTGAGACAAACAAATCCAGTTGCAGAAAGCACAGCAGAAAGTTTCTTTGGGTGATGTTTCAAGACTTGTTCCGCGTGAGTTCTCAAATAAGGCTGCAGCATTGTGGATAGTGCGTCTCCATGCCTCCTGATGTGAGGCCAGGGAGGACCACTGTTGGTGATCAATTTGGCCGAGCCTGAGATGTTCTTTCAGGGAGTCCTTGTATCGCTTTTTTGGAGCGCCACTCTTACGCTGACTTGTGGCGAGTTCACTGTAGAGTACTATTTTGGGGAGATGATGGTCCTCCATCCTAGAAATGTGCCCTGCCTAGCGCAGCTGTGTTCTCAATATCATGGCCTCAATGCTGGTGATCCCTGCTTGCTCAAGGACAGCAACATTCGTCACATAGTCGGTCCAGTGTATATTTAGGATTGTGCATATACAGCGCTGATGAAAGCATTCGAGGATTCATAAGTGGTGGCGATAGGTGACCCATGTTTCAGACCCATAAAGGAGAATAGACAGTACAATGGCTCTACAATGACTGATTTTTGTGCTTCGCCTCAGGTGTTTATTATTCCAGACTCTTTTGTAAAAACAATAGCAGTAATAATATAGGTTTGGGTTCAAGGCAGCTTACAACAGATAGAAAGCACATCATTTAAAATTAACAAAATACAAGAGTTAAAAGATGATTAAAGTATCATCATCATCATCATCTTTATTGTATATAGTCAATGGCCTTTATACTGTATGTCAGAAAAAAACCATGAACAAAACTGTCAACAAAACATTAAAATATTAAATATAACATTAAAACTATTTAGCAGAATCTTATAAAAACATCTAAAAAGAACAAAATTTACTTCTATAGTACAATATGTTCCTTAATAAAACCAGTATATAGATTAAACTATCAGAAAAAAGTTAAAACCAGTTAAAAACATAAACTATTAAGAAAAAAACAGGTGGGAAAGGCCTTGTACACCTCAAAAGCTTGTTGAAACAGAAAAGTCTTTACTTGTTTAAGGAGGGTGCCAGCCTAACCCATCTAGGAAGGAAATTCCAGAGCCTAGAAAAGCCACTGAAAAGGCCCTGCCTCCCGTGTTCCTGCCTTATGTACCTGTGAGGCTGGTGGGACAGAGAAAAGACCCTCCCCAGCAAATATAAAAACAGGCAGGTTTGTAAAGGAGAACATGTGTGTATGTTCATAGCTTCAAGTCTCCTGTCAATGTATGGCGACCCCATTAACTTTGTAGGGTTTGTAGGGCAAGGAACATGTGTACCCAGAGAGTATGGGAATATCCCATGAACTTCGTAAGGCAAGGAATCCTCAGAGGTGGTTTTGCCAGTTCCTTCCTCTGAAATAGAGCCTCCAGCACCTGGGTTTCTTTGGTGGTCCTTCTGGGCTTGGCCAAAGTTCTTCTTTTTGGACTGCCACTCTCAGAATCCCCCAGTCAGCATAGTGACAGTCCAAAAAAGGGCACCTTTTGGCATGCTCTGGAAGATCTAGCCTGAGGCGTTCGGGGTATGTGCCATCAAGTCTCTGGTCAACTTATGGCCTCCCATCCAAGTGTTAACTAGGGATGACCCTGCTTAGCTTTCAAGACCAGATGGGATTTGGGGCCTTTACGATATTTAGGGTCCTTGTAAAGGAGAATACAGTTTTTCATATAATCTGGACCCCAAATGTATAGGGCTCCCTTGATCATCATCGGCACCCATGTTGAATTGTACCCCAAAATGGACTGGCAGCCAATTGAGCTGTTATAACAAAGCATGGAGGCATTTTCACCATTTTAGTCCCAGGAGAGGCTTTTTTAAAGGGAAAAAAAAGACCTTAGGAAGTGAACAAGAAGGAAGCGAGGTATTTGGGGGTGGGGCTCTGGTCTCCCCCCCCCCATGGAGAGTTTTAGGGATGAAGGGGAGCAGCCTTCTTCTAAAGCCTTTGGGGGCAGCGGTCCACTCACAATTGCCACCCTTGGTTTAGTTCTTAAAATATACGTGGTCAGCTTCAAACAGGCTGCTAGTTTTTTCCCCCCCTTTGCAAAACTAAATGGAGCTCCTCAGCTGTGTGGAATCTGAGCAAAATATTTCAGGAATCTGGAGCACTCCTAGCTCATGGGTGCTGGAAAGGGAAGGTTTGGCTGGCCTGGGATCCCCTGCTGGGATGCTGAGCTTTTGTTTAGAGGTCAACAGCCATCGGTGGGTATGAAGGTCAAGAGCTGCATTAGAGGGCCGCCAAGGAGGTGTGGTGGATAGAGCTTCAGATTGAGATTTGGGAAATTGAGGTTTCTGTCCCCCAACTGAGCCATGAAACTCACTGTGTGACCTTGGGCCAATTCCTCCTCTTTCCTCTCTCTCAGTTTGACCTACCTCACAGGGTGGTTGTGAAGATAAAGTAACAGGGAGAGGGGGAGCCAGATACACTGGCTTAGATTCAGAGAATCATAGAGTCGGAAGAGACCACAAGGGCCATCTAGTCCGACCCCTGCCCTACAGGAATACCCAATAAACCATTCCCGACCGATGGCCATCTAGCCTCTGTTTAAAAATCTCCAAAGAAGGAGACTCCACCACACTCAGAGGCAGTGCATCTCACCACTGAACAGCTCTTACTGTTAGGAAGTTCTTCTTAATGTTGAGGTGGAATTCTCTTTTCTTGTAAGTTTGACTCCATTGCTCTGTGTCTTAGTCTTTGGAGTAGCAGAAAACAAGCTTGCTCCATCCTCAACGTGACATCCCATCAAGTATTTAAACATGGCTATCATGTTCCCTCTTCACCTTCTCTTCCCTAGGCTAAACATACCCAGCTCCCTAAGATGCTCTTCATTGGGCATGGTTTCCAGACCTCCCATCGGGTGTATTTTTCAGTAGAATGGTCTTATTCCAATAAAAAATTCCCTCCTCCAAAAAAATAATAATAATTTCCCATCATTTTGGTTGCCTTCTGAGCTGCTGCTGTGTGGTTGTTCTTATAGAGCAGACTTTCTCAACCTTTTTATCCTGGAGGAACCCTTGAAATAATTTTCAGGTCTCAGGGAACCCCTACATAAACATTATTCTATATACTACTATTGCTTTCTAGAAACGTGCCCTGCCCAGTGCTTTCTGCAACCGGGACTTGCTTATCTCGGATTGGCCTTTTTAGTCATCAGCACGCTTTGCTTGCAGAAAGCGTGGGATGAGTCCTTCCTGAATCTTCGTTTGCAAAGAAAAGCCAGAGAGAGACTATTGCTTTCCCCTCACAGTCACAATCTCTTAAGGAACCCCTAGCAACCTTTTAGGGAACCCTTGTTGAGAAACACCGTTATAAAGCCTGCTTGCAGGATCTCAATGCAGCTCTGACTAATTGCCTTGAATTTATTGAGCTGTGGTCTTAATTAGCATGCAGAGAAGCTCACAGGTCTTTGCAGGAACCCCCCCACCCCCAGCTTTGCAAACTGGTTCTCCTCCTTGCTAAAAGAGATCTGGATGCAAAGAGCCGTGAGTCAGACAGGTGGGCTCTGTGTGTACGGAAGGTGTTGTGGCATCGACCTCTCTTTCTACACTCCCCCCAGGTGCCTTTGATCTTCATAGATCGGACCCTGGCCTGAAGACCCGAAACTTTGTTTATCATTAGGCGTCATTTTAATTCTTTGGCAAACAGTTGGGAAGCTCAAACAGGTTGGGAGGTTTGCCCCTAAAAACCCTCTTATTGTAGTTTAAGACTTTGGGGTAGCCCTTGTTGCTTTGGATTAGGATTAGGCTTTGCCTGACAAATTTGCATTTAATCAACACCTTGACACCTGGGACTTCGAAGGGGACCTTCACCCCTTGAAGAAATTGCCACACTTCAAACTTGGGCCTAGGACTGAAAATAAAGAGATTGTCTCCAAGGTTGTGTGTGTATACACACATGCGCAAGTGCCTTTAATTTCATAGGGTTTTCTTAGGCAAGGAATCCTCAGAGGTGGTTTTGCCAGTTCCTTCCTCTGAAATAGAGCCTACATCATCTGGTATTCCTTGGTGGTCCTTCTGGGCTTGGCCAAGATTTTTCTTTTTGGGCTGCTGGCTGGGGGATTCTGGGAGTGACAGTCCAAAAAGGCACCTTTCCCCCTGCTCTGGAAGTTCTAGCCTTCAGTATTTGGAAAAAAGGGACCAATGTCAGATCTTGTGTGTGTGTCTGTGCCTTCAAGTCACTTGTTGATTTATGGTGACTCCATCAATTTCCTAGAGTTTTCGTAGGCAAGAAATCCTCAGAGGTGGCTTTGTCAGTTCCTTCCTCTGAAATAGATCCTACACCACCTAGTATTTGTTGGTGGTCTCCCATCCAACCACGGCTGACCCCGCTTAGCTTCTGCAATCAGATGGGATCTCTGGTGCCTTTAGAATATTTAAGCCTTTCTCTTCAAATTTATCAAAATGGTAAAAATAAATAACATAAGCCTCTTCTTGGTCCTTGAGGACTAGCAAGTTTATTCACCTATACATTTTTAGAACAGAGATTGGGCAAGTGTGAACCCAGTGGGAAAATTATAAAAGCTGCTTCTGAGCAGGAAAACCAACCCTTCCCCAACCTGGTTCTCTGCAGATGTTTTGAATCACAACTCCCATCATCCCCAGCCAATACATCCAAGGCCTGCTCCAGCTATAACCAAAAAGGATAGGATATCAGAAAGATGAATACTGCAGAGATTATTCAAGCTTACTACATTCTCCCCCAAGAGACAAACAGCCCCTGACTTTTGACCCCATGTTTCATCCTGCATCTCTCCTTTATTTTCAATTTTCCTTCCAATTTCTGAATATTGTTTTAGCTGTAGACCCATTATCAGCCCTTTCCAATCTCCCCGCTTGATCCTCGTCCAAATGGCTTATGGAAAAATATGCCGGGAATTTCGGCACAGCCCTTGGAACATTTTTTTATTAAATTCTTTTCAGTCATGCAGACTAAATTAAAGGAGAACTATGCGCCCCAGAAGAATATAAATATTAATTCAAACTTCTTTTTTTTTTTTAACTTGGCAGACTCCGAAGGGAACCCTTCCTTTGAAAGAAACCCTCCACAGCGCACTCAGTTTTAATGTTTTGAGGTCATTAGTTTTGCTATTTGTGCTTAATTAGGGAGGGAGAGTCTTTGGGGGAAAATGTCCTTAAAAGGAAAGAGTTGCCTTTGATTATTGATCAACAGCTTGGGCTTTGCAAGCAATACTCGTAGACCAGACTCCAGTGGGTGTCCTACATGTGCGTAAGTTTCCCTACAGAAGCAGTTCACCATTTTTGTCCAGTGCAGAATGTCCCATTTTCAGTTCAGTGTTTCAAAAGTGGAGTTGCCAATGTGGTACTGTGGAGACACAGCTGCAAATTCTCCAGTTTGGGTGGGCTCAGTTCCAGGCAAGTGGAAAGGACTCTATGCTGATATCCAGCTCATCTAGTAGAGTAGCCACTTGCTACAATTTGCAAGCCTTATTTCCTGTGCTGGCTGCAATTTGCAAAGACTCTCCAAGAGGGTCTATGTACAGTAGGACCCCTGTATCTGCTGATTCATTATCCACTGATTCAGGGCACAAAACAGCACATCTACCATAGAGTCTTCCTAGGAAATGCCTAGAAAGGCATCCTCTCTAGATGTTGTCTAGGTCCTCCAAGGCAACTCTATACTATTTGTTGCCAGAAGTCCTATTATTTTCAATGGTGTTTTCTGTCATCTGTGGTTTTCAGTATCCATGGCGGGGTGGGGGGGGCTGAAACCAATCCCCTGTGGATACGGGGGTCCTACTGTAAAGTTGTCCCTTCATATTCACTGGGGTTTGGTTCCAGGACCCCCCATGAATACCAAAATCCGTGAATACTCAAGTCCCATTATATGTTCTCTCTCTGGCTTTTCTTCGCAAATGAACATTCAGGAAGGACTCATCCCGCGCTTTCTGCAAGTGCACTGGTGACTAAAAAGGCCAATCTAAGATAGACAAGTCCAGTTGCAGAAAGCACAGCAGAAGGTCTCTTTGGGTGATGTTTCTGGGTTGCGATTCTTTCTGCGTTGTCATTTCTCTTCAAGACATGTTCGGCGTGAGTTCTCAAATAAGGCTGCAGCATTGTGGATAGTGCATCTCCATGCCTCCCAATGTGAGGCCAGGGCGGACCATTGGTGGTGATCAATTTGGCCGAGCCTGAGATGTTGTTTCAGGGAGTCCTTGTATTGCTTTTTTGGAGCACCTCTCTTATGCTGACCCATGGCGAGTTCACCGTAAAGTACTGTTTTGGGGAGGTGATGGTCCTCCATCCTAGAAACATGCCCTGCCCAGTGCAGCGGTGTTCTCAATATCATGGCCTCAATGCTGGTGATCCCTGCTTGCTCAAGGACAGCAACATCCATCACATAGTCCAGTGTATGCAAAATGGTGTCCCTTATATAAGGTGGCAAAACCAAGGTTTGCTTTTTGGATTATTCTTTTTTTAAAGAATATTTTCAAGCCGTGAATACTTAAATCCATGGATGCCAAATCTGTAGATATGGAGAGACAACTATACTTCTATTGCTGCAAACAGTTCAAAGGGTAATTTGCACTATGTTAACTCAGTGGGGGTGAGTGTGCCCAAATGTTGGAGAGGATGAGTTTGGAGTGGGTGCAGCCTGTGAAAGTCACGACAGGATGAAAATGCACTCTAGATCCTGAGAATTTCCCTATATAGTACTACTACTTGCTACCCTGTGTTATAAAGTGGTACAGTCCCACAGGGCTGTACCATGTGGGTGTTCCAACAGGACCAGCGTTCCTTTGCCAGCTCACACACAAAGCACAAGCCTGCCCTGAACTGATTGGTGTCCTTTCAAAGCCGTGTGCCTTCAAGTTGGTGACAATTTCTTTTCCGTCACACTGGTTTGGCAAAGAGGAGGAAGAGGATGTGCTGGTTAAACTCTTGCAGCTGGATAAATTGTCATTAAGGTGGTTTTTTTTTTTAAACGACAACAACACTCTGCTTATTGTTCCAAAATGCTTACTGATTATTGGGTTGTATATTTTTTCTGCCTCTTCCCACAAGAGGAGAATGAGTAGTAATGGCAGGGTAGCAGTTAGCGATAGCAGCTATTTAAAGGCAGCAAAACCACCAAATATAATTTTTTTAAAAGGGGGGGGGGAACAAAGCAGTCATAATTGTTACTTAATAGGAAATTGCTACGGTTTGTGGCTCCAGACTCTTGCAGAAGTTAAAACCTTGTAGCATTCTTGTTAAGCTGCCATGGAGAAGGAGAACACTTTATTAGAAAAACACATCCAAACCCAGCCTTCAGCTATGTGCAGACGATAGGGGTATTTTTTCAGACACTTTCTGGCAGTCTAACCAGAGTTTAGGACTACATTTTTGGACTACAACACTCAGAAACCCCCAGCCAGTATGGCTTACTTGTTGTCTAAAGAAGTAACTTTTCTAAAATAACTAGAGTCATCTTTAGCTAGGCCGTATGGTATGTTTTCTATCCATTCTTGCTCAATCTATGAATGTATACAAAGAACCACTTATAAAACAAACAAAACCCAGAGGCTTCTTAAAGTCTAAGCTTGCTTTCCAGGAAAAGGAATGGACCCTGAAAAATGGCTGTGAATTTCCCACCAGCCTGGGAACCAAAGAAGCAGGACAGGAAATCATGAATTATCCAGCTACATTTGGAGGACAGGGAAGGGGCTTAAAATATTTATTTTCCAGTATAAACAAACTTCCTACTTGCTGTGATTTTTTTTTTAATAAACAAAGGTTTTACAGCCTTCGTGTGAATAAAAACAGAAGAAGGATTTCTCGCAGCAGAGAAGAATAAGAGACAAGGGACTGACTTTTTAATTCAAGGTCTTGCTTTGAGACAAACATGACCCAAAGTATTTATATTACAGAGGACACCTGAGGTCAAATGTCAAAGGTTTGGCTTCAAGGTTACGTAAACTACAGCATCCGAAGATTTTTTTTTGCGGGATATGTTTTAACTTATTCCAAACAGTTTTAAAAGGTAACAAAGAAAGAGGCCTCGATACTGGAGTCAGGGATTAAATCTCCATTAAGGCAAAAATTCTTGTTCTAAAAATATATCCTATATAATCCATGTCATATTCTCTAATAGTCCCAGTTTGGCAGGGACAGTCTGGATTAATCCTCTACCATCCCACATTTTCAGCTGGAGACAAATGAAAGCTACTGCGAATTGGTGTTACCTGTAGTGTGCATCAATCCACATTTTATTCCCTCGTGTAGACAGACCCTGAGTTCAAAGTACAAAAATAGTTTGCATGCAGTTAACTTAGCAAGGGAGAGAGGAGAAGAGAAATAGAATTGTGTCCTTCCCATTATGCTTAGGAAAAAGCAAACTGCTGCAGCCTTCACTGGCTTATGTCTTCTCCCTAATTCATAACTTTTGCCACCTCGAGCACACTCTGATGTTGCTTGGCGTTTTTCATCCGTGAAATGTTGGAGGGTGTGCTATGCATTAAGATTATATTAAATATAGTCTACAATATCGACGTCAATATTTGATCCCTTCTCTTTTCATTTTTAAAAGGGTGGGTGGCAGAACGCTTTATATCCCAGGGCTCTCAGCTTTTTAGTGGAAATAACACTACCTATATTCTTTTATTTATTTGGACAATTTAAGAAATGCTTCTGGTTCCATTGATTTGCGCAATTCCCTTTATTTGGACAATTTAAGACATTCCTTCAGAGTCACTGGTTTGGTTATTTTGGAAACAGATGCAAACTTTGGCACTTGGCAACTCCTCATTAAGGGCTCAAGACTTGCAGTTCAGAGCCAGGGCACCAGTCCGCTCTTCTTGTAGTAACTTAGATGCTGGGGGCTGGAGTGAGTTTGTAGTTCATTCATGGAACATAGGGTTTGAATGGGAAAAATCCCAGTTGCGTCTCTGATGAGTGGCAGGTGAAGAGATAGACCTCATTTCAAATAGCTGCTGCTGCCAGTCAGTGTAGACTGCACTAGAGTGGATGGGCCAATGGTCTGATCCAATGTAAGGTGACTTCATCTGATTCAATGTCACAGTTGAAGCCAAGCTTGGATATTTGACCTCAGGGATCTGATTCAATCTTTGTCGCCTAATGTTGGCTCCAGTCTTCCTGTTCCGTGGAATCATCTGGCTTAGAAAAGTTGAAAAGTTGCTTTTTTTATTACAAAGAAGGAACTTTTCTCAGCTCTCATCTAGCTTCCAATTGTGCTGAATCAGTTGAGTGACCCATCTTGGCTAGGAGCATTCAACTATGGGAGGCTAGGGGGCAAGGAGATTTTGGAGGACTACACCCCCTGTTAAAAAAAAAAAAGAAATCAAATTTTTGCCCCCAAGTGCCTTCTAAGGGAGCATGGTAGTCATATCACTACATTTTTGAACTCCCTGGGTCATTTGAGGCATAGGAGAGGCCTTGTTTACAACTGGACCTTTTCCTATATCTAAAAGAGGCCACAGTTGGTTTCAGCTATTGCTATATTCTTCTCAGAGCTTGGAACGGTTGTTCCATTCCAGAATGATCCAGACCTTGTGTGAAAGTTACATTTTTCTTCAACTGCAAGTCCCCAAATCCCACAACACAAGTAGCTACTGGCCATGGTGGGTGGAGGATTCTGGAAAGTTGTGATCCCATTTCTCAGGTGATGTCTACACAAGGGGGAAAATGTAGATTGAAGCGCACTAACGCCAATATGAAGCAGCTTTGCTTGGCTTAATGGTTTTTTGGCAAGATCGCTGGCATGTGAAGCTATCTGCTTTTGATGTCTCAACAGGCATGCCTGCGAATCAAGGTGGCAGATGCAAGTGAATTACTTGCATTTTTATTTTTACCAGTTGCCAACACCGAACAGTATTTTTTTTAAAAAATATCTAAGGTGCAAAAGTGCGGTATTCTGCCTAAATAAATTAAAAGGTGGGGGGGGGAGGCTGTTTTGTCACCTCGGCACACAATCACTAAGGCGAAAGTCGAAGACGGCAGTTCCAGGCACTTTCCTTGTTAGCAAGTTCTGCCCCCTGTGAACATCCAACCAATCAGCTTTTCACTTCCGATTTTTTGGGGGAATGCAAATTAATGCGAATCAGATTGTCTCAATGAGCGGGAATGCTTATTCCCCATGGAGCTTTTTTAAAAAGCCACGAAAGCTTTTCCTTCGGAGTTTTTCATGGATTTGTCCCCTGCTCCTTCTGAATACTATGGATTGATGCAAGATGGCATTTAGACAAATTGTATTCTCCTCAGATTCTATGAGGAAAATTTTCTCCATTTAGACAACCCCTCAGGTTCTGTTTCTGCCAGTGTATAAACTAAATAACCCGTGTCATGTTTGATCCCATTTCCTTCAAATCTACTGGTGTTTTCCTTCCCTCTCCCAGCTCTTAAAAGGAATATCCATCCCTCGCCAGAAGAATCTGGACAAAGTGGAAGAGGAAGACGAGCCGGGCAGTGGGGACTGCGATGATGAAGATGACTGTGGTGGTGGAGTCATTTCTGGAAATGGCGAATTAAGAGTGAAGAATCAGTTGAGGTTTTTGGCAGGTAATTTAGGGGGAGGCCTGCATTCTCCAGCTTCCATTCTCTTGGGCCAAAGTGAAAGAGAAGGGAATTCTTGTACACCCAGCCTCAGTGATGTGGAGTTTTTAGAAAGGGTATTATGCCCTAAATAATGCTGATTTAGCACATTTGGGTTAAATGTTGTTTGCAAACACCTTCAAAGCTTTATGTGGAAAATAGCTGGAACTGGCATACCATATGCCATTAAAAAAAAACTCCTCCAAAAATGTCTGATAGACCTCATGCCTGGTTGCCTGGAGTCCTGCCGCCACCAGTAGCGATGTCCCGCTGCCAGTAGCGGCGTCCCACTGCCACCAGTTCACTGCCTGGTTCCCATCACAGCAGCTAGTAACTATAGCCAACAGTGTAGCACATTGGTTGGTTGCTCCCAGTCTGCAGATTGGCCATGAGTGGCAGGAGTGGATTGTGAGGTAGAGACGGAATTTGCAGGTGGGTGGTGATTTGCCTGGGGGTGGTGATTGGCTGAGGGAGTGACAGGAGGGGTCCTAAGTGGCCAATCAGCACATTGAAAGAGGCCATATACTTAAACCCATTGTACATACCCAGGAGGCAACGTACCTACATACCCAAGGCCATTGTGCATACCCGGGAGTTTATATATATATGTGTGTGTGTGTGTGTGTGTGTGTGTGTGTGTAATTATTTTATTGCAATATCTATAATTAGGGAAACTGGGGGCGAGCAAAGTGTAGCCCATGGGACCATAGAAATTTTAAAAATTGGTTGAAAATTGCCTCTAGGCTGTGGATGGGCATTTCCACCACAATCTAAAGAAGGTCGTACCTGATATAACTTATACCAACAGTTTAATGTTCTTTTGCTGGGTTAGAGCTACGACAAGTTTGTCTTCACTCACATTCTGCATTGTTTATCATCAGTGCCTATCCAAGGTTAGAATCTAATTCAGTACAACGGTTGAGCATTTTATTTCCATAACAGATGTATGTGGGTTTGTGGTCACAGGCAACTTTCAACCTTTTGATTCCTTGTACTTGTGACTGATGAAGAAACAAAGAGATTTGGTGAACTATGAAGAAGCTTAGCAGTGCGTTCGTTTGCCAGTCTGTTCCTCTGAGCACTAGGGTTGGTTGACACTTGGATCCTTAGAGGAATAGGTAGAATTTCAGATCCTATATTTAGCTCATCTAACATGATTGATTGCAACACAACAGCCCAGACGACTATGGATAAAACTATGTTTATGTGTACACACACACACACAAATCTATAGATGGATAGTGTAAATATAGCGTCAGAAAAATTGCTGGAACATCTCCCCCTAGTCTGATGAAGAACTCTGCAGAAATCAGAAGCTTACCCACTTTGATAGCATTTTGGTTGGACTTGTGTGTGTTTGTGCCTTCAAGTCGCCTGCTGCCTTATGGCAACCCTATGAATTTCATAGTGTTTTCTTAGACCTAAGTTAATTAACCAAGTAAGAATGCTTCCTCTACAACTCTATTTACTCTCCTCCCACGTGCAAAGAAGCAATCTCCTCTTAGCCTAAAAGATTCCGAATGATGGAAATTGACCTCAGAGAATAAGGAATGTGATGCTAAGCATCCAGTATGATTTGTTTTTTGTGGGTTGTGCTTTCAGGCCTGAAACTATAGTAATTGAGCCAAAGTTTGTTTTAGGGCAAAATTGTGCCTTTACCAAAATAAAATAAAATAAAAAATAAATGAAAGGATGGGTTTATTTGGGCTGAAGACACATTTCTAAGAGGAGAACAATACCTTTTTTACAAGGAAGAAATTAATAATTCATTAACTAGATGATTAACAAAATTAATTAATAGACTTCCTTCATGGAATCTAGTCTGCATGCCTCATCATTTCAAAACAACAGTACTAACCAGTTTGCTACAGGAGAAGATGAGTCGCGATTGTGTGGTTGTAGGAATTAATTCTAGAACATGGGAAGATTATTTTTGGGACTCCCAGAAGGGAATTCTGAGAGTTGTTGTCCAAAAAAACCCAACTTTCCACAACTTTGAAAATCCACCTTGCCAATGCAGAGAATGCCTGCTTTCAAGCATATTTCCCTTGTTTGAGACCAGACAACTGAACTTGGATAGAATCAGCTGCACAGCTTTCAAGTTTAAAGAGGAAAAGCGTAGTCTCTTAAAGCGAGGCCAGATGCTGCGATAAATGCTCTCCCCCCTTGATCTGGGACGATTACCTGGTATTTAATGGAGTGGAAACTGAGCTATTTACCCGGGTCCTGTCAGCCTTGCCATGTGGGTGCGTATACTTATATGTATATAAAAGCTGTGCATTTTCTCTAAACGGTAAATAAAACACTGTAAATGGTAAAGAAAAGAAAGATTCAGGGGGATTGAGCGGCAGTGACCTTTGGAGTTGTATCTTACCCAACCTTCGTTAACATGGGACAATAGGAGACATGTGGGACTCATATGTGCAGGAAGGCGTTTTTGTTTCTTTCTGAGTGTTTTAAGTAATCTCGGGGGCCAAAACGGCACAATCTGAGACCAGATCTCTTGATGTTCCACCCCTCCTTTTTTTCTTAATGAATTGCAGTCACTGGGGAGCTTTGCCAGCTTGAGTCAGAGTATCCATGCCAATATGGGAGGCGGCACTGGTGGAGAAAACAGGGTTGTTGTTATGAGCCTTCAAGTTGACTCCAACTCAAGGCGACCTTCTCTTAGAGGTTTCGTGGCCAGATTTCTTCAGAGGACGTTTTGCCGTTGCCTCCTCCTTAGGCTGACAGAGAGTATGGCTTGAGGCGGTCAGTCAGTGGGTTTCTGTGGCTGAGCCAGGATTCGATCCCTGGACTTCCAGAGTGTTGTCCAACACTCAGACCACTACACCACCCTGGCTTTAAAATATAGGGTCTTCTTGGCAAGATTTTGTCAGAGGACGTTTGTCTTCCTCCTAAGTGAGAGACAGTATGGCTTGCCAAAGGTCACCCAGTGGATTTCTGGGGCTGAGCAGGAATTCAAATCCTGGTCCCCTAGGGCTCAGTCAGATGGGAGAATTAATTGTGGAAAATAGTGCATTACCTTACTATCTCAGCAGTGTTCATTTGTTCCCATGATTCATTTGCAAGATCACTGGCATGGAAAGCTATCTGAGTTTGAAGTTGACACAGAACATGCCCGCAAGAAAAGATGGTGATTGCGAGGGAATTACCTGCCTTATTATTCCCCCAAAGCTCCCTCTATTTCCCCCCCCACACACACACTTTTTTGCCTCGTTAAATGAGAGAAGTGGAAAAGCTTCTTTTTTTTTTTGTTTTGTTCTGCTGTTCGAAAATAGCATACAATCACTTCTGTGAAAAACAACAATGGCTGCTCTGGCCACTTCGTCACCGCCAAGCTTGCCCCTACACACATCCGACCAATCACACTTTGACTTCCTAGATGTTCCCCAATTCGAATTGGTTGTTCAAATGGGTTGTTATGCATATTTTTGCATTTTTTTAAAAAAAATGACAAGGAATTGAACGACATGTAGTTTTTGGGCCCCTCCTTCCAAATATGGTGAATCCTGGCAGGAGCTCATCTGGACAAAAGGTATTCTGCCCACAACCCTCTTGCTTTTCTACAAGTACCTCACCGGTGAATCAAGATCCTCCACTTCATAAAAAAAGAGTCCCAAGAACTAACACATGCAACCTGAGCTAAGAAACATGTGTAGCTGGTTGGATTTCACTTCCTGTTGTTATGCTGCAAAAAATTGAAGTCTGCAACCTGGGCATGTGGGGAAGTCTCTTAAAATAGAATATGTACGCCACTGTGCCTGACACAGATGGCATGTTGTGTCAGATGAAATTCTAGCATTTCCTCCAGTATAGCAAGAGATGATGACACAGCCCACTCCGGAATCGCAAATCTGTGTTCTGTAGCAATGAACTGATTCCCATTTTATTGCTAGAATCTCTGGTTTAAAATAAAACAAGATCAGGTAGCTGCCAAAGGAAATTATCTCTGCCAGAGATATTGGAGAGCTTTTGCCTGTTGGAGTAAACCAAGCTTTTCTAACTTGGTGCTCTTCAGATGTGGGGGACCACATCATAGCCCTGTTCAATATACAGGTATACTTCAGTTGACAAAGTAGATGTGTCCTTGGGTATTACAGTACTCCTTTAATGGAACATTTGGTACCAGAGTCAGAAATAGCATGAAAAGAATAGAGATAGGTTCCTACACCATAAAAAAAGAAGAGAGTTCAACATGTTTCAGCAAACTTTTTATTCAAAGCTAACAGTGTGCACATGTGAAATGAAACACCTTGGTCAAACACTTGCACAAGTGAGCAAAAGCATTTTTGAACCTTCTAGAGACTATTTAAAAGCTTCTTTTAAACACACTAACTAGGAGAGGCTGCAGCAGGTTGCTGTTGCCTGAACCTATAGGGAAGGGCAATATGCCCCTCTCCCTCCGGCTGAGTTAATTGAGTGTAAACTACTTTTGCATTTTGAATTCTGTTTGCAAGAGCATTGGTTTGAAAGAGGTGTGTGTGTGTGTTTTCCTCATTGGTCTGACTTTGTGTTTTTTATTTCAATGGCATATTATGTTCAACTATGGTTGATGCTTAGTGTCTCCTATTTAATAATATCTCCAGGGCCTGCCTCCTGTGACACCACAAGGGGGGTGGTCATCATTGGTCTCAGGCATTGATCCTGAAATCTCCAGCCATGGGACTGTTGTGATCTTGCAGCTCTATGTGTATAGATAACTAAGGATCACTTGTTTCAGATATCTCACTCAGACTGCCCTGTTAGGGTGTGGAAAGCTAGTTTTCAAGAAAATGGGCACATAAACTTTGGACCTTTGGCCTGTTGGGGCCCAGCCTCCAGGCACCATCCTCAAATATTTCAGGAGCATCTTTTCAACACTGTAATAACTCTGAAGGCTTGATACAATGCTCCATCTTGTTATCTCAGCACCAGGTTGTGCATGACTGGAGGTATGACTGGATTGTGAAAAATGCCAGCTATCTAGGTTTTGCTGCTACTTCTATTTTTCCCCCCTTTCCCAAGAGACCACAGTAGCGACAATAGTTGGATCCATAAGCGTCCACTGATGGGTGAAAGATGAAAAGTGATTCCCTCTGGACATAATAGACTTTGCTTTCCTGTAGGACAGTCGGCTTTCTGTTTTTGTTGGGGGAAAGGATGCCAGGGGATTGGGTCAGTCGGGGCACCAGGAATTTTCTTATTAAAAATGCTTCTGTGTCTATCTATTCGAAATTGCCCCCAAGTCATCTTTCAAAAAGGTAGGAACATAGGACACGGATCAGAGCTTGGAAAACAGAGCTTGGGCAATAACTCCCAGCTAGGGTTGCCAGTTCAGGATCATCCCAGGCCCTGAGGTTTGTGGGCCAAAATCTGAGACCTGGGGATGCTGTTGAATGTTGTACATTAAGTACCACCCACAGTTGCTCAGAACTTGTCATTCAAACAGAGAGAGAAAGAGAACATACTTCCATTTCTGTAAATTAAGACAGAAGTCTTGACTAAAAAGGCTGTTCCCAGATCAAGGTGAAATGAAATGATTCCTTCTCACCTATTTAGTGACAATAAGCATTTAATATAGCCCATTTGCTTCTAACTAGATGGATGCAGAGCAGAGTGGAGGGCAAGTCCTGGTACCAAAATGATTAGAAGGGAAAGAGAAGTAAACTTGGTACAGCACAACCTCCATATCTACAGGACTAGAACCTGTGGTTTCACTTACCCACATCAAAAAAAAAAGAAAGAAAGAAAAGTTCTCTAGGCATTTTCTAGGGGTTCATCTAAACAGTGAAATAAATCCTCATGGAATTTGTATGGAATGCTGTCTGTCTTAATGGTGATCAGCAGCAAGGCACCTTATTTGGAAGTGGGGACCAAAAAACTCCAAAAATAATGCTGGGAAAGCCTTTGAAGCTTTTCCCCAAGTTTTTGAAAACAGCAAGGGGGTGCACATTCTCCCTCCTTAGGACAGCGATTCGATAGGAATCACTGTCTGAGAGTACAGGAAGTGCAAACCTGATGGGCTGGGCAAGTGCGGCGGTGGGGCTTGATGACAGAGCAAGCGCCCGCAGCTGCCGTTTTTTCGCCTTTAACGAGTGATCGGATATCGCTGCCGCTGAGACCGGGAAAGGGAGGAGGGCTCTCTCGTCTTGACTGTCATCTTGGATGCGAAGCTTATGGGGGCTGCTGGGGTCAAAAACACCATTAAGACAAGTTGCAGCATCTATTACTGATGGGTACTACATCCATCGCCCTCATATATATGAGTCCCTGGTCCTCCCGTGCAATTCTATGGTCAAGTTCTGATGGAAAGGTGGAGTTTGCTACTTTGCATGATGTTTGCTATCTGGAGTAAATCCCGGAACGTTCTCCCACAGATACAGGGGTCATACTGTAAACACTCAGACTTTATCTGGGCTGTGAGGCTGTGTTCTGGAAGAGTTTATTTCTGACATTTCGCCTGCATCTGTGGCTGGCATCTTCAGAGAATGTTATCAAGGAATGCTTGCAAACGATGACTGAAATAAAGAGTCTCTGTCTGTCTGTAGCAGACGGCTGTTCTGCTAGATGAGCTGGAGATATTGGAGAATTTTCACCCTCTTCTCCCACCTGGAGGTGACCCCTGAAAACTGGAGAGTCGGGGCCAGACCCAGAGATCTAACCCTACTCCGAGTCACACTGTGTACCTGTGGTCTAGCCATGGCTCAGCCATCTTATCTCAGCCTGTCCTTTTGTCCCACTCATACACACCTCTGTTTTATGAAGCTTTTGGCTTAGTGGCTGTGTGTGCTCGCAGCTATTTTGAGACTAAATGAGTCCCAGGGATTTGGAAAGGTGCTTCCTGTTTGAGGAACTCACCCTTTCGAACAGCTGCCATGGAGAATGTGCTTTCCTGTTTCTGTTTGCTGCACCTCTCAAGTTGTCTGGTGGGACCTGACAGTTATTATCAAGATATTAGTAATATCCTTTCCCTCCTTCCCACTCCCCGCCCAGCTGATTTTGTGTTTCTCCCTAAGTTCCGTCAGGTGCTTCCATTCCATCTGTGGTAGTTTCCAAAGAGAGAGCTGTGCTAGTCTGATTCCATATCCATTGACTGTCCTGGTTTGGGGGGACTGTCCAAATAAATTCTCAGTCAGCTGCTATTTAAATGCCCCACTTTTCTTCTTTGTCCTTGGCGTCCAGCTGCTGCAAACTGAGCCAAATCCACACTACATAAATAAACCAGTTTGAAACTGGATTATTTGCCATGGCTCCTTCCTATGGAACCCTGGGATTTGTAGTTTGTTGAGGCACCAGTACTCTTTGGCTGAAAAGGTTAAAGACCTTGTCAAGCTACGAATCCCAGGATTCCAGAGGAAGGAGCCATGGCAAATAAACCAGTTTCAAACTGGATTGTTTATGTAGTCTGGATTTGGCCTAAGTAGACAAGGTAGAATATTGGCATATACACTGTATAATTATTTATGCTTTTAAAAATAAAGAAGCACCAAAGGGTAATAAGTAGTGGCATTACTTTTAACATGTTATTTCCAAGATTGGATTAAGAACAGCTTCATGTAGGGAACAATATTCATCCCTCACACTCAGCCTCATTTTATTGTTGCTACCAGAGTAGAGCAGTGGATGGTGGCTTCTGTGTCGGTGAGGCGATGAATCCACCCCAGGTTTTGGACCAAGCTCTAAAGGTCTCCAAATGAGAATCTGTTTCTCAGAAATTGAATTCAGCACCATGGATAGCTCTTTAAAAGCAGACAGGTTAATGCCTGGAGTGGATTCACCACCCCACCTAAATGGACTACAGGAATACCTCACTTAACAAAGGAGATGTGCTCTTGGTAGGAATAACATGGAAAGAATAGGGATAGGTTCCTGCATTACAAAAAAGAAAACAGTTCAATGCATTTCAGCAAAGTTTTTGTCCAAAACTAACAATATGCATGTATGAACTTAAACAACCCTATCTTCCCAAACCTCTCTCTATCCAGCCTCCCCACACACCTTTCCAATAGCCTTATATGGTTCTTAAGAGTGTATGTTTTGTATGGTAGCATATCCCCTGCATTATTTCCAATAAAAACACTTTATTTCACTTTAATTGGAGTACTCTCTACTGTTAGTACTGGTATACATAGATGAAAAGATCCCCAAAGTTACCCTCCTCTCACAGGCTTTAATAATAATAATAATAATAATAATATTTATTTATACCCCGCCCCTCTGTTAAAACAATCGGGGCAGCCTACAAAAATTAAAATACAATACAGATAAAATCCCCAAACACCCCCCACCCCACCCTCCCCCATAAAAAAATATTAAACAATTAGCTTCTGTTTGAGCTAATAATTCCCCCCAGATAATAATAGATTTTTTTGGCATCATGGGTTGGGGCTGTTAGGGTTACCCTCTTAGGGTAACAACAGGACAGGATGTATGGATGTGTGTGTTCCCCAGGCAGCAGGGAGCCCTGAGCCACGTAGGGTCCAGCAACATTTGTTCCCCAGCCTTGGAGGAGATTGTTAGCTTCCTTTGCTGGAGAGGAGTTTGGAGAAGTCTGCAGCCCTGTAGTTGTCTGGAACCAAGAATCTCCTGCCCCCAAAAACCTACAAAAAGAGACTGTGTTGTCCAGTCAACAGATGGGAAGAAATACTGAGCAGCCAACCAACCAGAAGCACACACAGCCTGAGCCAGATGCTGAAAATCGCCAGGAGCGGGACTTAGGGTTGTGTGTGTTCTTTGCTGGTAACAGAACTCCAGTTTGGAGCAGTGTGCTATTTCTGGAGGTAGGTGCTCGCATCCTTTCCCAACTCCCACTCTCTGCCCCAAAATCCAGCTTTATTTTTCCATGAGCATCCATTCTGAGGAACAAGAAGAACCGCAAGGGGCACATAGAGTTGCCATAGGCATGCACAGCTAGTCAGCCTGCATGTTGAGGGCTCCATACTCAGAAGAGCAGCTAAAAAGGTCAAAAGCCTGGTACACGGTACCTTGCTACAACATCTGGGGTTGTGTTATATTTGTTGTGATGTGCTGGCAAGTCAACTTCAACTTATGGTGACCTTATGGATGAGAGACCTCCAAGATCCCTGGTCATCTGGAATATTGTGGAAGAGTTTTTTTTCAAGAACTTAGTGGAGCAAGCTGCAGTCCCTCCAAGAGTGTATTTAGTTACAGCTGTTTAATTCCACTGTAATGGTCCCATGGAATCCTGGATGGTGAACTCTTTAGAATTATCCGTTAGAGAATTTTCATGCACTCCTCTGAACTGCACAAGTTACCCTGATTTAATCCTTAATTCCTCTTTGCAGGGTACCTTGGAAATGGTAGTTCAGGGGAGCAGACTAGAGTTCTGCTCTACAACTCCCATGGCTCAACTTTGATTTACACTGGTATAACTCCAGGTTACACAAGTACAACTGCTTTTTTCTGACCTTGCGTAAGAGGTATAGCTGGTACCTCCTTACGCAATGGTTTTGTCAGATTGTTCAACAGTTGCCAGACGGTGCCTGGGTGAAGTTCCACTGCTCCCAGCTCCATTGTGCTGTTGTCCAAGCAGCTGTCTTCGTCCCCCCTCCCCTTTCTCTTTGCTGGCCTCTCTTCCATATTGACCTCACAGACTGCAGTGTTAAATATGCCAGTGGAACTTCACACTCCACCAGTTTCAAATAGCAGCTCAGTCTCTTTGGAGATAACCCAGACTTTTCTCAGATGCTTGGCACCGATAATGGCAGGCCACAGAAGCTGTCGTAGGGTGAAATCAGAGCATTGGTCATTCTGGTCCAAGGCTATCTGCTCTGCTTTGCCTCCTTTTAAAATACTAATAGCTTCCTTTTTCATTTTTAGAAGTTTAGATTTGTTAATGCTCATGGGGTGAATAAGCACAGCTGTTTGGGACCACAGAGGCCCAGGTGTTTCTTGGAGGAGAAGGCAGGGAAAGAGGAGAGAGAGAATTGCCTTGTTTTGTTTCCAAAGAGGAATGAATTCCCTGACGGAACATAACAAAATCCTGTTTTCCTTCCCTAGGTGAAGGCTGACTTCAGATTCTCTGGTTGCATTCCCCCCTTCTTGCCACTTGATATCTCTGTTCACGGGTCTCTCCTCTCCATTCTGCAACAGGGGAAGCAGCTCAATTAGTTCTCTGAATTTTAAGATGCCCTGGGCTGGAAGGAACTAGCTTAGACAAGGGGCTTGTCTGTACAAGGCTATAAAATGTGGATTGAGGCTCACTAATGCTAATTCCCAGCAGCTTTCATTTGTCTCAATGGTTTTTTGGCAAGGTCGCAGGCATACGAAGTTATCTGCATTCGTTGTTCAAATGGGCATGAATGAATTACTCATCTTTTTATTGTCACCGGTTGGCACCGCCAAACAGTATTTTGTTTTAAAGCCTATCCAAGGTGCGGAAATGCAATATTCTGCTTAAATAAATGGTGGTGAATCATAGAATCAATAGAATTGTAGAGTTGGAAGAGACCTCAAGGGCCATCCAGTCCAGCCCCATTCTGCCATGCAGGAATCACGATCAATGCATCCCCGACAGATGGCCACCCAGCCTCTGTTTAAAGACCTCCAAGGAAGGAGACCTCAGTCACCTCAGTGCACAAGCACTATGGCAAAAATCCAACATGGTGGTTCGGGGCACTTGCTTTGCCTGCAAGCTCCTCCCCCTGTGCATGTCTGACCAATCAACTGTCCACTTCCACTTTTATTGGGAATGTGCAGCAAAGTGAATTGGCTGTCCCAATGAGTTGGAATGCTCCCTATAACTAGAGCCCTATTCTGTGGGGTGCTCCACAGATGGAAACACAGGACTAGTCTATACGAGGGGGGCGGGACACAGTACCTGGCAATAATGGCATTTTGCAGCAGCAGCGACTTGTTTTGATGGTGTTTTGGGCCCCAGAAGCACCAATAAGTTTTGCGTGCCAGATGGTGACCACAAGTGATTTACTTCCGTTAGTACTTTTCCACTGCCAAACTTTTTTAAAAAAAAGTTGTCTAAGGTGCGCTGAAGCAGTAGAGCAATTTTTTGAGTTAAAAGGATAAAAAAAAAAGCCCACCCTGATTTATCGCCTTAACAATAGCTCGCTAAGGTGAAAATCCAACATGGCAACAGTGGGGGCTTGCCCTGTTAGGAAGTCCCGCCCCCCACGCTCACCCAGCCAATCAGCTTTGCACATCCTCTTGAATGGGAAAGCGATTCAAAGCAAATCATTACTCCTAACAAACAGGAATGTGCATTCCTCTTGCTGTTTTTTTTAAAAAATGGGGGAAAGCCGGGAAGGCTTTTCCTGCATTGTTTTTATTATTTTGGGCCCTCCTCCTTCCGAATACTGTGGATTGATGCAGGATCCCATTTAGACAGGTCGTATCCCCACGGGTCAGCATAAGAGGAGTGCTCCAAAAAAGCAACACAAGGACTCCCTGAAACAACATCTCAGGCTCGGCCAAATTGATCACCAACAATGGTCCGCCCTGGCCTCACATCGGGAGGCATGGAGACACACGATCCACAATGCTGCAACCTTATTTGAGAACTCACGCCGAACAAGTCTTGAAGAGAAATGACAACGCAGAAAGAATCACAACCCGGAAACATCACCCAAGGAGACCTTCTGCGGTGCTTTCTGCAACCGGACTTGTTTATCTCGAATTGGCCTTTTCAGTCACCAGCGCGCTTGCAGAAAGCGCAGGATGAGTCCTTCCTAATCTTCGTTTGCGAAGAAAAGCCAGAGAGAGAGAGAGAGATCTCCAGCAAATTCCACGAGGTTTATTTTCACTGTTTAGAAATCCTGGCAATGTCCAGATGTGTCTCCCTAAATGTGCTCCCCCTATTCACAGGAGGATGCAAAACGACTGAGCATCTTGGGGTAGTTTTTTTCACCCCTGAACAAGGCTGCACTTTTTTGAAACTGTTACATGAGTGCCTTGTGCCACTTCTTTTGTGTCATTGGTGTGCGCTCTCTCCCTCTCTCCCCTTCCCCCAGTCAGAGTTCCACAATGCCTTGGCACCTCGCGCATTACCATACATAAATGAGCATTTTACAAGTGTCAGTCTTTTGAGGCTGCTGGAGGCGGCAGGGGATATTTGAAAAGGGCGGGGAAGCAATGTAAACAGAATGAAATTCTGAAGCAAGATCATTGATATGACAGGACCAAAGCGCCTGAGCTCCCTTTCTGAAAAGTCCTCCTTTTCATCCTTCTAATAAGTCCATTACTTGCAGTACTGAATATTTCAAGGCCCCTTTCATGGGACGCTGGGGTGCAAAGCATGCTTTGCATTTCGGGGCTTTGTCTCCCCATCGGGAGAAACCAAAGTTATTTCTGCTTTAAAATAACAGGAGCAAAGGAACAGCTAAGCTCTTTTCATTCTGAGTCCCTTACATTATTTTACTGGACAAAGTTTGTGTTGGCTACAAAACAAGGGCATTCATAGGACCTAAGAGAAGGAATTTAGGTAAGAATGAAGCAGAGATTGTACCATGCATAAAGGCTTCTTTGCGGAAGACCATTAAGAAATTCCAAATCAGAAGCCCTTCTGAATGGTGACATTAAAATTAGCCTTGCTAATTTCAAGTAATTCAAGCCGAGATGGGGCCGGTTTACAAATCTACCCCAAGAGACGTTCCCATAATTACAATCTCAATGTCTGCTTCAGTTAAGGTGAATCTACTTTAAAGAGAAAGAGAGAGGAGGAGGGAAAAGTTGAGAAAGGGTGCACAAGTTGATTTAAAAATTAGTTGTAGAAGAAACTGTGAGCAGGTCGCTTTATCGATGGCAAGGCTTAGATCAGCCAAGATTCAGACTTTCAACTGCCTTCATTTAAAAAAGTGTGATTGGTATTTTTTTAAAATCCACACAACAAATATATTTGTGTGTGTGTGTTTGATGAAATAGATTATGTATTGATATCTCTGGTGATATAATTTTATGGTTAACTTTATGGAAAAAGTGGGAAACTTGTTCAAATGGTGTTGGACTGCAATTCCCATCAGCCCCAGGCAGCCACAGCCAGTAGTTGACGGTTGATGGGAGTTGTTGTGCAATCATATCCAGTGGGCCAAAATTGTTCTCTACCTTTTTATAGCCACATACATTATGTGTGTATGTGCCTTCAAGTTGCCTCTCGACTTCTGGCAACCCCATGAATTTCAGAGGGTTTTCTTAGGCAAGGAATCCTCGGAGGTGGCTTTGCAGAGCCAACATCACCTGGTATTTGTTGGCAATCTCCCATCCAAGTACTAACCAGGGCTGGCCCTGCTTAGCTTTCAAGATCAGATGGGATCTGGGGCCTTTTGTAACTTAAAACTTCAGTTGAACATTTGGAAATAAGAGGTTAGTCATCCAGAGAAAAGGGGCAGGCGCAGCTCCAAACAGAATGCAAACACCACAAACAGAGGAGTTCTAGGCATGAATGATTTTCAGAGAGCCAGCACTGTGTAGAGAGCCAGTGTGATGTTGTGGTTTGAGTGTTGGACTACGGCTCTGGAGACCAGGGTTCAAATCTCCACTCATCATGGAAACCCACTGGGCGACCTTGGGCAAGTCACACCCTCTCAGCCTCAGAGGAATAATAATAATAATAATAATAATAATAATAATGACTCCTCAAACGTTTTCATCAGTGCTGTCTACGCACAATCCTAAATATACACTGGACTGACTATGTGACGAATGTTGCTGTCCTTGAGCAAGCAGGGATCACCAGCATTGAGGCCATGATATTGAGAACACAGCTGCGCTGGGCAGGGCACATTTCTAGGATGGAGGACCATCGCCTCCCCAAAATAGTACTCTACGGTGAACTCGCCACGGGTCAGCGTGAGAGGGGCGCTCCAAAAAAGCGATACAAGGACTCCCTGAAACAACATCTCAGGCTCGGCCAAATTGATCGCCAACAATGGTCTGCCCTGGCCTCACATCGGGAGGCATGGAGACGCACTATCCACAATGCTGCAGCCTTATTTGAGAACTCACGCCGAACAAGTCTTGAAGAGAAACGACAATGCAGAAAGAATCACAACCCAAAAACATCACCCAAGGAGACCTTCTGCTGTGCTTTCTGCAACCGGACTTGTTTATCTCGGATTGGCCTTTTTAGTCATCAGCGCGCTTGCAGAAAGCACGGGATGAGTCCTTCCTGAATCTTTGTTTGCGAAGAAAAGCCAAAGAGAGAGAATAATAATAATAATAATAATATTTATTTGTATCCCGTCCCTCTACAAAATGCAATCGGAGTGGCTTACAACATTAAAATCTACATACAAACCCCTCCATCCCACCCAACCCTTAAAATACAATTAAATAATTAAAACATTTAAAACATACTTAATAAATACTAAAAATACTAAAAACGACACAATAAAAGCTGGATGGACAATGGCAAACCCCCTCTGAACAAATTTTGCCAAGAAAACTCAGGCATAGGTTCACTTTAGGGTTGTCATAAGTCAGAAAACGTCTTCAAGGCACACGAGGACAACAACCCTCCACAATGCTAGACATTTTAGGGACTGAAAGAAAATATCACTTGGAGGGATAGAGTCCTTATTTGGCGGGAAAGGCCTTCCTTTTGCCACCTCCCCATAGCTACACCCCTGTATGCCAGCAAGAAATAGCATTATGAGTTGGTTTCAGCAACTTGTCCTTTGCCAAGTATTGGATGAGATAGGGCTGAAGCCTTGGAGGAAGGATTCTCCGAGGCTGAACAAAGATCTTCCTGTTCTTCAAAACTCTCTTGACTTTTCAGGCAGGGATGGGTATCCTGTCGATCACTAGATGCTTTTGGACAGCAGCTTCCAGCACTGGCTATGCTGGCTGAGGATGCTGGGAGTAGCAGTCCAACAGCATCTGCGGAGGCCAAATGATAGTACTCCTGTCTTAAGGAAGCTACTCAGGTGGCTAGAAACTGGCCTTTCAGACTTCAGTGTCTCCCAAATCTCTGCAAATCAAGACCTGATCATAGGAGTGTAGTCCAGCTATATCTCTGCGCAAAAGGCAATAGGTTTCATAGAATCATAGAGTTGGAAAAGACCACAAAGGCCATCTAGTCCAACCCCCCGCCCTGCAGAATACACATTTCTCTTTCACTGTCCTGGATTCTAGGCTTTCATCTTTTAAAAAAGTAATTATTAGTCCACTATGGCTTAGAACCATTTGCTGTTGTTACGTGCCTTCAGGGTGACTCCATCTTATGATGAACTTATCCTAAGATTTTCTTGGCTGGATGTCTTCGGAGGCGGTTTGCTTTCTGCTGAGGCTGAGACAATGCGACTTCCTCAGGTGGGTTTCCACGGCTGAATGGGCAATTCAAATCCTGGTGTCTGGGAGTCATAGTCCAACAGTCAAACCACCACACGAAGCTAGTTCTCCTTCAGAGCAAATAAAGACAGTTTATTTCTTTAAAACATTTAGTTCCTGACCAATTTCATAAGATCTTTGTGTGGCTTACAGTAAAATTGGCTTAAACTATTTAAAATTGTAACAATAACAATTTACAACAATAAAAACAATTTAAACATTCTGAAAACATATTAAACGATTGGATAATTTAAAACGTTAAAGCAAAAACAATCTAAGCCATGTGTGTATAAAGTTTTGGATGAAATAATGAGTTCCCAAAGACTTTCATAAAAAGCCAGATTTTAACTTGGCATCAGAACTACACTGTCACGCCTCCAAAATAGGATTGTCAGGGCAGAATTATCCCAGGCCCTGAAATTTCTGGGCCAGAGCGTGAAGTTACAAGGGACCCGGGGGGCTCTCCCTTGTAACCTTGTAACATCAGGTTTTGGCCCTGAAATCTCAGGGCCTGGGATGGTTCTGACCTGATAATTGGAGCAGATGATGTCATTAAGCCTGATGCATTAAGCATGGACCATAGTTTCACAGACTATGCCAGTCAAATTATTATTATTATTGTTATTATTATTATTTTTAAAGCACTTAGACTTAGGCTATTGAGACACTGCAGAAATAATGCAGTTTGACACTGCTTTAACTGCCATGGGTCAAAGCCATGGCATTGTGGGATTTGTAGTTTTGTGAGCTATTAAGCCTTCTCTGTCAGAGAGCACTGGTGCCACAGCAAACTATAAATCCCAGGATTCCATAGGATGGAGCCATGGTAGTTAAAGCAGTGTCAAACTGCATCATTTCTGCACTGTGTCAGCAGACTAAGTAATGAGGAAAATACAAGGGTACACACTTTTCAAGGCATTGCTCTCACCCTGAGGTTTCTTCCCCTTGCTCTGAGAACCAGGGAAGAGGGTCTTGGTCCTGGGATCAAGGAACCCTACTTAGCTGCGGTACCAAGGGTGGGGTGTTGGGAGTGGTCCGCCCAAGGTGCAGGCAGTAAGGGGGTGACTTTGCAGTAAGGATGGCCTTTCCAAAGCAGTGGTGTCAATATTGTCCTTCACCCCCTCATGCAAAGAGGGGGGGTCCTACCTCGGTCCTGCCTTCATCACAAGCTCTCTTAATGAGGACTCGAGACAGAGCCTTCTCTGTGGCTGCTCCAACCCTCTGGAACACCCTTCCATGGGAGGCTAGGCTGGCCCCCTCCCTAATTTCTTTTCGCCGCTGGGCAAAGACTTTTCCTTTCAAGCAGGCTTTGAATGTATAAGCAGCAGGGCTAGTTTTATCTAGTATGTTTTAGATTTTATGTGTTTTAAACTGATTTTATAAAATTTAATTGTATATTCTAGCTACACCTAGTGTACCATATGCCATTAAAAAACCCTAGCCCCCAAACACCTGGTAGACCTCACAAAAACCCTGTAAGGTAGGCTGGTGGATTTAAATTCCTCGTCCCCCTTCTCAGCGTTCCACACTTTTCCTGGAATTGCTGAGGGTGACTCGCTCTGTTGTCCTGCTGTGGCTGCCACCAGTTGACTGCCTTGGTCCCAATCTGGGCCACAGACTTGAGTGGCAGGAGTGGATTGTGAGGTGGAGAGGGAATTTGCATGTGGGTGGTGATTGGCTAGTTGTGTTTCCTGAGCAGCCAATCAGAACACTGGGAAAGGCAACATACCCAAGAGAATTATAGATAGATAGATAGATAGACTGTATGTTTAATCTGTTGTTTTATGGAAGTCACCTTGGGTCCATTTTGGCAGGAAGGTAGCATGCAAATGAATGAAAGACAGAAAGACCTTGTGCTCACAGCCATGGAATGAAAAACTGTCCCTGACTGCATAGTATGATGATGTGACCATCCTTCCTGCACCCACCTCTTTAGAGTTGGCACCAGCCATGTAGATTTTGCTTGGTTTTTTTCTGGACTGTGAGACCGTGTTCTGGAAGAGTTTATTTCTGACGTTTTGCCTGCATCTGTGGCTGGCATCTTCAGAGAATGTATTCAGTGTGTTCAGCGGTTAACCCTTTCTCTGAAGATGCCAGCCACAGATGCAGGCAAAATGTCAGAAGTAAACTCTTCTAGAACACGGCTTCACAGCCCGGAAAAAAACCAAGGAAAATCTACACCAGGTATGTCACTGACCAATACTTCAAGGAGAAGGCATTCCGCAACTGAGGTGCCACAACGGAGCACACTCTCTTCCATGTTTTTCGGTGGAACAGCATTCTGCCCAAGATATTCAATAAAAAGCAATAAGAAGGAAATCTGTTCTCACCTTGTAGCCAATGAGTGGAGGCTATTATTGTGGGAATGGTGAATAAATTGATCAATGAGAAAGAGGCTGTAACTCAGCTAATTGGCTAGTACCTGATGGAGGAAAATAAGGTACATGCTGTGAGGTTATGTTGCTCCCAGTACATAATATGCCTTCTTGAAATCAACAGTAAACCCTCAAAATTACTATGTAGCAAGTTGTGGCTTTATCCGAGAGTTGTTTTCTCTGCAGGCTCCATCCTCTTTGGGGTTTGCACTGAGACCTGAATTTTGTAATGTTGTCCTTAGCTGTTTAAAGACTGTTGCCATTAGCAGTAAGTCTGTAACATTGGCTAGGGTGGGCTTTTGTCTTGGATGGTTCTTGTCAGGACATTGTCCGTGCCATACAGAGGCATAACTACACCGGCACAGACATTAATTGCAGGAAATAAACAGACATGGAGGGCCAGCATGGTGTAGGGGTTTGCGTGTTGAACTAGGACATTGAGAGACCAGGGTTTGAATCCCCGCTTGGTCATGGAAACCCACTGGGTGAGCTCGGGCAAGTCACACTCCGCCTCAGAAGAAGGCAAATAATAATAATAATAAATTTTTATTTTTAACCCGCCCCTCTGCTCGGCAACCGGGGCGGCTTACAGCAAGATTAAAACAACATCAAGTTAAAACAATCCTTTCCCATCCTACCCTCCCACCCCTTAAAATTAAATTAAACTAATGGAGAGTTAAAACAAAGATAAAATACAATAAATAAATAAATAAATAAATAAATAAAAGCAACGACAGCGAGGGGGTGGGTAGTAATCAGTCCACTTGAACCGGGAAGTTATTCCGGGAAGGCCTGCCGGAAGAGATCCGTCTTTAGTGCTTTCTTGAAAGGCAAACTCTGCCAAGAAAACCCCATGATAGGTTCACCTTAAGGTCACCATAAGCCAGAAATGGCTTGAAAGTGTACAACAACAAAAAGCCATGAGTGTAGTACCTATGAAGGTCAGGTGTTGCAGAAATAGGCTACTTAGAGTCAGCAGTTTTGTCTGTCTCCACCCGTCGCTGCAGCTGCACAACCTTGGGAAAAATACAACCCACCATTTTAGTTACAAACAGGATTCAGGCCTATGAAATGTTCATAGGGTTGCCAGACCTCAGGGCCTGAGTAGAGCCTTCATCATCCACTTCCTCAGGAGTAGGGAACCTGTGGCCCTGCAGATGATCCCTCCTGGGATCCCCATCTATATTTGAGATTCACCAAAGGGCCGCACACTTTCCTCATGACACCCACATTTGGGAGTTTCCCTGCTTTGTACTGCCTTCCCCACATCCCGTTTTGAAAGTCTGGGATTCCTCTCTTAAGGACGGAGGATCTCTACGCCGCAATATATGCTGGTGGTTTTGGACCCACCCCTTTTGCCTTTGACTCTGCCCTCCACTGGAGTGCCGTCCTCAAGAACTGCTCTTTGGCCCTCGGGCTGAAATCAGTTCCCCACTCTAGCACCAGCTGATCTTGTTAGTCCAAGGTCAGTCCAGGTGTTCACAGCTCAATGAGGACTACAACCTGGATGACCCAAATTTCAGTCCAATAGGCTAATTTATTGACCTTCACATACCCTCCAAATGTCCAGATTTGGCAGGGGCAGTCCCAATTCATTCTCAGCCATCCCACCTTTTTAAGCTGCTTTACTGCTGCACCCTCTCCTAGCTTGTGCTTCCTTCCTCATTCATAACTTTTGCTGTCTTGGCCACACTCTTGGCCCATTTTCACCTATGAAGTGTTGGAAGGTGTGCCCTTAATGACTCCGATTCAACTAAAATGGTGGGTTGTTGTTGTTTTTGCAGTGTCCAGTTTCCTTCTGTTTGCAGCCTTTTAAACTTTGCCTTTGCTCCCAGGCCTTTTATAACTTTGCTTCCCCCCCCCTCCCTGCCACTCCTGGGAGGGAGAAGAAAAGGAGCCACCCACAATTCTCACAGTCAGGGATGTGTGAAAGAGGTATACACCTCTCTCCCTTTAAAGGGGAGTTGGGGGAGGCCCAACCACAAAATCTCAGAGATGCTCTGCAAATGCTAACATGCAAGATAATTGCAGCTGGCATCCACCACTTAGCCTGCCAACGCCCTACTGTTTGGCAGGAAGGGAGGTTGCAGGAACAACAGAGGATTCCTTGAGTGCAAGGCTTCCTGCTTAGGAGAGGAATGGGCAAAGTACAACCCTAGGACTCCATGGGATGCCCAAGGCTCTTTTTGTGACCCTACCTTGTGACCATGGTGAGGTCTGACCTTGCTTTGGTCAGACCTCACCTGGAATCCTGTGTCCAGTTCTGGGTACCATAATTCAAAAAGGATATTGACAAGCTAGAACCTGTCCAAAGAAGGGTGATCAAGATGGATGAAACAAAATTAAGAGGGGTAGCGAATACCCCCAGAGGACAGGATCAGAATTCAAAATGACCTTCACAGATTGGAGAGCTGGGCCAAAACTAACCAAATGAATTTCAGCAGGGAGAAATGTAACAGTACCTCTATTGAAGTGTGCACTTCAAATGTGGATAGCTTCACATACAGTCGGCCAAATTCACACTACACAAATTATCCAGTTTGAAACTGGATTATTTGCCATGGCTCCTTCCTATTGAATCCTGGGATTTGTAGTTTTGCAAGGTCTTTAGCTTTCTCTGCCAAAGAGTGCTGGTGCCTCACCAAACTAAAATCCCAGGATTCCGTAGGAAAGAGCCATGGCAAGTAATCCAGTTTCAAAGTGGATTATTTGAGTAGTGTGGATGCACCCATAGAATTGCCCAAAGGCTGTGGAGACAAGTGAGCACTGCTGCAAATATGCAGTAATGTGCACCAATCCGCATTATATCTTCTCATCTAGACGATCCATTAGATTATTGCAATGGTAGAAATTTGGAGACTCTTGAGAAAATCTTTATTGGGGATCAACACCCTCATCCACCACCACCACCACCCCACTGTAGCTACAACCCCACAACAATGGCTGTGAAAAGGAGTCACTCATCATATTTCTCACCTCTGTGGCTACAGCACCGTTTGGGTAGGAGGGGAATGAACAGCACTGCAGAGATGGAAGAGACACAGACATCGTCCAGGGGAATGTTCCATCCAACCTTGAGGCCCTCCCTGCCAGACAGTAACTTGGCATCTCCTTCAGAAAGCCCAGATGCCTGGCAGCTTGAAGGCATTCTCTGGTGCTGGCATTCAACTATTCCATTCCCCCTCCCTGCTGTCTCCACCAGCTGGCTGGCTGCCATTCTCACATTGCATTGCAGTCTTTGAAGTCATTCTCCATTTGCTCACAAGGTATGGGTTCCTGTCCCTTGTTGATCATGGCTTGTCCTTTTTGGGTGGTGAAAAGGGAGGGGGGATTTTTTTTTTTTTCAAGGGAAGAGGAGGATCAGAGAAAGTCCTTGGTACAGAAGTGCTCCCCCAGCATATCTAGCTGAAATCCTGGGGGTGTCTTACACAAATCTAAATTCCTTTATGGAAGACATTAGATGCTTTGGTGTGCTGCGCAGGGTCTGCATTTGGTTTAAGGTAGAAGAAATTGAGTTTTACATGTGGTGCCATGGCACATGCAAATGCCCATGTTTATGGACATTGGGCTGCGTATTCAGTTGCGCAGCTTTCCCATGCAGCGCAAGGATTCTGTGACACAAGCAATGTGTAAATAAATCCACATGAGGAGATTTACGCTATGCAACCCTGATGCAGGATCTTGTCTGTCTATTTGGCTATCTATCTATCTCTCTATCTCTCTATCTATCTAGGGTTGCCAGTTCAGGATCATCTCAAGCCAAAACCTGAGACCTTGGCATAGCCCCCTGCTGATGTTATTACATGTTGTGCATTAAGCAGGAAACACAGATGTTCACAGCCTGTCATTCAAAAAACACTATACACATGTTCCTGTCTGGAAATTAAGACAGAAATCTTATTTTTTAAAAAAAAAATTAAAAGGGTTTAAGAGCACTTTTAATTCATTCTGTAAAGAGTATTTTACTTTTCAAAGCAAAACATAGGTACAAAGTCTGTATACTATACCAACATTGACATTCATGCTCTATACAAACATTCCTTACTAAATATTACATCACAGACAACTTTTAGGTATGCTGCTCCATCACAATTTATAGAACTCTTCCTACTGCAAATTTAAAATTAAAACAAACATTTGTTTGCTATTGTTCTCTTTCTCAACTACTTAGGGTTGATGGGATAGAGATCATTTAATATTAAAATTGTTTTCTGCTGCAGAGACTAGGACATGGAGAAATGGACCCTAACCCTATAGGAAAAGAGATTCCACCTAAACATTAAGAGGAACTTCCTGACAGTAAGAGCTGTTCGACAGTGGAATACGCTGCTGCCTGGGAGTGGGGTGGAGTCTCCTAAACAGCCAAAACAGAGGCTGGATGGCCATCTGTCAAGAATGCTTTGATGCTTTCCTGCACGACAAGGGAGTTGGACTGGATGGCCCTTGGGGTCTCTTCCAACTCTATGATTCTATGATTCTATAATCTAGCCTACTTGCTTCTTCTAGCCAAATGGTGGATGCAGAGTGGCAGGTGAGCTCTGGCATCACAGTGACTGCAAGGGCAGGAGGAAGCTGACCAGCTAAATGCATAGACTCCTTGTAGTGTTTGAAAGTTGGAGCCAAAAATGAATAAAGCTTTGGAAATGGTAGGAAGCTGCTGCTCTCCTAACTGAGGTTGAGAATTGCACACAGCCATTTCCTCTTGCCTGGAGTTGAACCCTCCCAAACTGGAGAATTTGCACCCGTGTCTCCCACCTGGAGATGACCCATGAAAATTGGAGACTCAGGGCCAGGGCATGAGATCTGGCAACCCTAATCAATCGCTCTATCTTTCCAGCTGCAGTGTGCAACGTACTTATGCCAGGACCTTTTTGCACTACACTGTTCTAGCACTTTGATCCCTCTTGAACTGCCATGGCTGAGTCTTGTGGCATCCTGGGATTTGTAGTTTGGTGGTATACTGCACTCCCTGGTGGAGAATTCTAAATGAAACCACAAATCTCAGGCTTCCAGAGGATGCAGCCATGGCAGTTAAATGTGGGATCAAAGTGCTATAATCATGCAGTGTGAAAGAGACCCTCCCCCCAGTCCCCGCATAAACTCATCTTCTTGTCTTTCTGACTTTAGCTGTCCTTGGAGAGGCTTCCAAAAATTGAAGGCAGCCTGGAATGAGGTCGCTTTGGCAGGGGCTCGTACCTGGAAAGCTTGCGCTGAGATGAAAAGCATAATTCAAATTGTTTTTATATGGGCACAATGCCCCCTTCCCTCCCTATCCTTTTTGCTGACATGGAAAATACATCTTTGCAGGTTTACAGCTGTTGATCAGTGTCATTCTGTCTGCATGTTAAAGTCAGACCAGAAGGATGCCAGAGTATGTGTGTATGAGTCTCTCTGTGTTATGCTCTCTGGGTAGACTGAAACAAAACAAACCTGGAAGTGCAACATGATAAAGCTGCTTGTGCCGTGAACCTGGAAAAGATACATCTTAAAGGCCTGAATCGTATTGTTGGCCCTGCCTAGAGCAGAGCCATTGAATCTGTGAGTGTTGACTTACCATTCAGCAATTGATTCAGCTTGGCCACAGAAACCCACTGGATGACCTTGGGCAAGTCACACTCTCTCAGCCTCAGAGGAAGGCAAAAGCAACCCCCCTCTAAACAAATCCTGCCAAGAAAACCCTGCAATAGATTCACCTTAGGGTCGGAAACTACTTGAAGGCATACAACAACAAGAAGGAAAAATGTTAAGTGAAAGCATACATAATTCACCAACAATGGTCCACCCTGGCCTCACATCGGGAGGCATGGAGACACACGATCCACAATGCTGCAACCTTATTTGAGAACTCACACCGAACCAGCCTTGAAGAGAAACGACAACGCAGAAAGAATCACAACCCGGTAACATCACCCAAGGAAACCTTCTGCTGTGCGCTTTCTGCAACCGGACTTGTTTATATTGGATTGGCCTTTTTAGTCAGCAGCGCGCATGCAGAAAACGCGGGATGAGTCCTTCCTAAATCTTTGTTTGCGAAGAAAAGCCAGAGAGGGGAGAGACATAATGTATAGCGAAAATGCCCTCAAACTATCTATAGAACTAAAACCACTTTTAAAAACATTAAGTTAATGATATAAAATAAAAATAAGAACAGCCCACTAACTAAAAGCCCTAAAAACCTGTTGGAATAGAAATTTTTTCACTTGCTGACTAAACCAGCAAGGAGAGATATAGGCCAATTGGATTCAGGTTAGACTACCACTCCCAGAATGGCCCCACTAGTAGGACTACTGAGAGTTATAGTTCCCCAAAGTAATCCTTTTGCCCTGCCCCCTCAAGTCCACCAAGGTAGACCCTCCCTTCCCTTCTTCTAGCAAAGGGGGAAGGACACCTTCTCTGAAATACCAGCCGGCTGAGCTAATGATTGACTATTATTGTAAACGGATTATCTAATCTCAAGCATAAAAGACAAGCCCAGAGTGTAAGAGAAGTGGGGTTGGGGAATGTAATTAGCGCAGATTGGTTGGAAATGCCCCTTGGATCATGTAGCTGGCCTGGCTCAGCATCAGAGCCCATTTTGGGATGTTGCCTGGAAGAACTGCGATGGGGGGGGGAAGAGAGAAAGATTTCTTGGGAAAGGAGACCCAGCCTTTGAATGGGGAACCAGCTCTGCTAGAAGAGTAGAAGAGTTTTGGAATCATACTGAGGAATGTTGCCACACCGAAACATGAGTGCAGTGCTTGCATTTGGCCGGGCGAGGGGGGTGTTATAGGTCATGAGCCATCTTGTTCCCACCCCATTTCTTGGAAAGAATGTGTCTCCTCTCTAGCGTTGCCAGATCTCAGGGCCTGGCCCAAAGTCTCCAGCTTTTTCATAGACTATCTATAGGTGGGAGGCAAAAGAGGCAAGGCTGGGTGCAGATCTCTATCCCAACAAGTAGAGCAGCAGCTTGCCACAATTTGCAGGCTTAATCAATTAGTTGCTGCAACTTGCAAAGACTCTCTGGGGAGGGGAGGGCGGTCAGTGTATTTGCATAATGAGCTTCCTCCTTCTCTCCCAGTTATTCTGGTGCCAGGGCTCACCTTCCACTCTGCTCGGCATCCACCTTCTGGCTAGAAGCAAATTACTGTTGTGTACCTTCAAGTCATTTCTGATTTATGGCGACCCTAGGGCGAATCTATCCTGGAGCTTTCTTGGATGCAGATTTGTTCAGAAGGGGGTTGCTCTTGCCTTCCTCTGAGGCTGAGAGAGTGGGACTTGCCCAGGGCCACCCAGTGAGCTTCCATGGCTAAGCAGGGATTCAAACCCTGATCTCCCAACCATTGTTGCTCATGGCTTGTCATTCAAACAAAGAGAGGGAGGGAGGGAGGGCTCAGCTAGATGGGATAATTAATTGCAGAAAATAGCGCATTACCTCACTGTTGCAGCAGTGTTCCTTTGTCCCAATGATCCATTCGCAAGATCACTGGCATGAAAAGCTATCCGAGTTTGAAGTTCCCACGGAGCATGTCTGCGAGTAAAGATGGTGGCCGAGAGTGAAATACCTGCATTATTATTCCCCAAACACTCTCTGAATCCCCCTCCCTTTTTTTGTCTTGTTAAATGAGAGATGCGGAAGAGCAATCTTATGCTTAAAAAACATATATTTTTTTGTTGCTTTGCCACTTCAAAATAGTGCATGATTGCTTCCATGAAAAACAACAATGGCAGCTTGGCTGCTTCGTCGCCAGCAAGCCCACCCCCATGCTGGTCCGACGAATCACATTTTGACTTCCTGGATGTGCCCCATTTCAAATTGGTTGTTCAAACAGGCCGTAATGCGCATTTTTGCGTATTTTTTTAAAAAAGATCACGCGAAACAGCGAAAGTTGTAATTGCAAACTACTTGGAGTTTTCAGCCCCCCTCCTTCTGAATATGGCAAATCCTGGCGGGAGCTCATCTAGACAAAAAGTATTCCCCTTGTATACCTTGAGGATTTTTTTTTTACCATCTAGATAACACCCTCGAGCGAGAGAACAAACTTATTTTCCTGTTTGGAAATTAAGACAGAAATGTTATTGAAAGGGCTGTTCCCAGAACTCCTTCTCACTTTATTAGGGATAAGGAGCAGTGAATCTAACTTGGCCGCTTTCGTGAGAGTCAGTGTGCTTTGCACGCCTGCTTTGCTCGCCTCTTCTGAACCACTATTGTCAAAAAAAACACCTAGTTTATGGTTACCGTTATCAACTTGAAGGCACAGAATAGTAACAAGAGCATATCTATAGCTGTGTTACTTGGTTTTGTATGCATGTGATGTGGCTTTTTTGTTTTTAGCTGCTCCAGCTGGTTTTAGATAATTTGTTATTGATTTTTTTTTAAAGTTGGTTTTTGATAAGTTGCAAACTCTGGAAGGCCTCAAGCCAACAGAGCAGGATAGCAAATTACAAAAATAAATACGCGAAATAAACATTGGAACTGGGAGTTTCTGCTCATAATATGCCACAGAAACCTTAGCAATTCTACATAAAACACACATACACACAGAGAGAACCCCATTGGTGATTTATGGGCAGTTTTATAATTTAAATATCTCAGCCACATGAGTTAGGGAAGGAGAAGTCAAGTAATACGTATTGATTGGAATGTTATGGGCACATATGTCTGTATATAGGACAGAAAGAGTCCAGAATGTACATGTAGCATATAGAATATTTATTGTGTTCCTTTCTGCTGTTTCCACCAAAGGTGTGTTGCAGAGCTAGAAAAGTTCCTTTTGAAAACTTTCCTCACCGACTTCTCCCAGCTACCAGAGCCAGTAGCCATGCTGACTGGGGGATTCTGGGAGCAGCAGTCCAAGCAGGGCCCAAACAGGCACATACAGAGAGATATGGGCGGCCAAATAGCCTGGACATGAACCATATAGGGCTTTATAGGTCATAACTATTATTATTATTATTAGTAGTAGTAGTAGTAGTTAGTTATACCCCACTCTTCAGCCACAAGGCTATCAGAGCAGCTTACAGATTGTTTTTAAGCAATAGCAATTTACACATCTACACTGCATTAAGCAGTTTCCAATGTGTGTTAGCTAATTGCCCCCACAAGTTGGGTACTCATTTTACCGACCTACGAAAGGATGGAACGGTGAGTGAACCTTGGAGCCTTCTGGAATTGAACTTGCAACGTGGTGGCTTGCAGTACTGTCATTTAGCCACTGCGAATTTTGGATTGTGCCTGAAAACAAACTGGCAGCCAGTGGAGCTGTTTTAACAAGAGAATAGTATGGTCCCTGTAACCTGCCCCAGTGAACACTCTGACTGCAGCTTTTTGAACACTCTTCAAAAGCAACCCCATGTAAAATGCATGACAGTAGTCCAAATGGGATGTAACTAAGGCATATACCACCCTGGCCAGAGCCTGTGTCTCAAGGAACAGGCACAGTTGGTGTACAAGAATGACCATCTCTGTCCACTTTACCCATTGCTATGAGGGCTGAGGAGACCCATTTACCCACTGTAGCTCATGTTGTCCTCCATGAATTTCTCAGTCCCTGTTTCAAAAACTTCTTACCGAGGGGCCACGCCTACCTCTCGGGGTCATAAATTCTACCTTCTCACCCACTTTTTCCCCTTTGTTCTAGAACTGGCGTACGACCTGGATACAGACGACATTCCCTCCAACAAGCAGCTTTTGAACCAGCAAAGCAAAGAGGCTTCGGCAATTCACAACCTGGGCTCAGGTGGCACAATGCCAGACTTTGCTCTCAGGGGCACTATCCTAATAACGCTGTTTCTCCTGTTTGCCAAATGATCGACATTGACTCTTGTTTCTTGGACATACAACTGGAAGGGGTGAAGATTTGCTCCCCGCAAACTCTTCTTTTTCCTGAGGCATGTGGAATGAGTAACTCATGAAAGTTATGATTTTTAACCAAATAAAATAAAATGAGATGAATTACCAGGGGAGGGGAGGGATGGGTCTTGTTTTTTAGATTTAGCAAGCAAGGTATGACCCTTTTGATTTGCAGAGGGGGGGATCTTGTTTAATGATTTTAAAAAATGGGTAAAGAAGAATATCCAGTTGCATCCCTTGAGAAGTTTATGGAAACAGAAGGTTTTCTCGACTGCTCATGGCAACCCAAATATATTTCATCTTGAGTGAGTTGACATGGGTGGGGGGAAATGATCACTTAAATTGGAATAAACATCATGATTCAAATAATACATACCTATATAGCAGTCCTCTGATTTTGAGATGTTTGGTATTTGCCTGGAAAATCTACAGTGGGAACATGAAGGAGTTTCAAAATGGGCAGTTTTGCTCTGAGGACTGAATCCTGGCACTGCATTGTGAAAATCTGTTGGCAAATTGGCATTGAGTTAGGCAGCTAGGCTGATCTTCCATGGATTTCGCACTTGATTGTACCTATTTACACACAGCATCTACACAAGCAAGAGAGCCAGTGAGGTGTAGTAGTTTGAGTGTTAGCCTAGGATTCCAGGGGACCTGGGTTCAAATACCCACTCAGCCCCCAAAAACCACTGAGACCTTGGGGACACTCACTCAATTTGCTAGGAAGGAAATGGCTAACATCCTCTGAATAAATTTTGCCAAGAAAAAACCCCAGGAGAAATTCACCATAAATTGGAGCTACTTGAAGAAGAGGGGCAGCATGTTATCATGGTGAAGGTTTTTTGGGCTAGGACTCTGGGAGACCAGGATTTGAATCCCTGCTCAGCCATGGAAACCCATTGGGTGATCTTGGGCAAGTCACACTTTCTCAACCTCAGGGAAAGTCAATGAGGAACGTCTCTGAAGAAATCTTACCTAGGAGAGGATGGCCATAAGTTGGAGTTGGCTTGAAGGCACATGACAATAACAAGTTGAAACAAACTTCAGTGGTGATGGGGAGAGTACAGCCTTCTGTTTGTTGAACATCTGCAACCCCCTAGAGCCCTAATTGGTGTAATAAGTGGTGAGGAATGCTGGAAACCATAGGCTAATAATATTGGTAGGATTGCATTTTACTCTCAGGCTCAAGAAACAGACGGGCCCCTTGTAAGGCTGTCTGTACAGGCCTGGAGTTGCAAAAAGCAACCACCAGTTTGGCTGGCACGGTCACAATTAAACCTTTGTTGTTCCACTTTTTCAGCTGCTTTTAAAATGTCCCGGTTTCTCTCTTCCCCTCCTACCTTTCCCCTTTGTCCTCAGCACACTTCAGTTGCTGCAAACTGAATCCAAAAGGCAAAAATAGTTGGTGCTCCATTAATTCAGCAGAGGGGAGATGAGAGGAGGAGGGGGCCAGAATCTTGCCCTTCCCAGCAGGCTCAGGTAAAATCAAACTGCTGCAGCCTCTCATAGCTTGTCTCTTCTTTTTCCATTTTGGCCACACTCTGATCTTTCTTGGCCACATGCATCCCTGTTGTCATCTGCGAAATGTTGGAGGGTATGTAATGAAGAAGTCTTGACATTTCAAACAGCACTGATGCAAGACTCCCCCACTAATTAGTTTGAAAAATGGACATTCTGCAGGTTTCTGTTTGCCAGACCATTTTATTTCTTTTTCTTGGTGTTGGGGAACAGGTCCCAACTATGCATACAGGCAGAAGGTTTTCTTTAAAGCAATTCCAAGATTTCTTCTTTTTCTTCTGCTATAGGAAAGTTGTCCACACCCTCTTAATGCAAGCTAATAACCTTCTTTCCCCCAACCCTTCTTGTCTGGAAAGATAATAATATTTCTTTCTCTTCTTCTCCACCCTCAGACTCCATCATATAGTGTTTCTGGGTGGAGCAGCCTTAAAACTAAGTACATCTTATAAATTGCAGGAGCCTGTGCCAAAGAAAGGAATAATAACATGCCTGTTCCCGGGAAGAAACCAGAGACTCGGATGTCCTGTCTATACGGTCAAAATAATACGAATGCAATGCAAAAGATCGGTGATCCGTTCAAATGATCATTTGCACAAATACATGTCATTTGGAAGGGGGACAGCAAAATCCACTGCACTGTGTGCGTTGTGTCTGGAGCTTTGTATGGATTTTCTGAAAAGCTCCATATGACTTCCGAATGCGCAATCGTTTGAACACTCTCATTCGGACAAATATTAACAGGCAGTGCAATCTGATTGGCTGGACGGGCACAGGGGGTGGGGCTAGCAAAGAAGGAAAGCGGCTGTGGCTGCCATGTTGGATTTTCAGCTAAGCGAGGGTCCAGTAAGTTGATCAAATGGTGATCTCATACTCTTTTAATTTATTTCTTTGTAAATACAAAGTGTTGCTTGTGCACACTTTGGGAAACTGTTTTTTTTTTAAAAAAAAAAAAAATTGGTGGTGGGATATTTAAAATTACGCATAGATCACTTGCAGTGCCATCTGGCTAGGGGGTCATGCAGAGTTTAGAGGGGCTCTTTTGGCCGTGTAGGCTGGTCGCGTTGTTGCAAACACCTGCCTTTCCGAACATGTTTGTATTCCCCCCCCCCTTGTATAGACAAGACCTGAATAATGAAGTGTCCCCATCCCCATCAGTGATAAACCTCTTCCTCCTCTTCTATGGAATGATATCCCCCCCCCAAAAAAAACCCACAACTTTGTCAAAAGGAGCTTCTTACAGGTTGTCTATATGGTGAAAATATTCCTCATATACAGTTGTCCCTTCATATTCGCTGGGGTTTGGTTCCAGGACTCCCTTTCGTGGATACCCAAATCCGTGAATACTCAAGTCCCATTATATGCAATAGCATAGCAAAATGGTGTCCCTTATAGAAGAGGGCAAAATCAAGGTTTGCTTTTTGGATTACGGTATTATTTTTTAAAGAATATTTTCAAGCCGTGAAGACTTAAATCCCTGAATGCCAAATCCGTGACTGTGGAGGGACAACTGTAATTCAAGGAGAATACAATTTGTCTAAATGCGATGCCTCATCAATCTGCAGTATTGAGAAGGAGGGGCGCCAAATCCACCAAAAACTCTGAAGGAAAAATCTTTGCCACTTTCCCCAAAGTTTTTAAAAAGCTCCGCAGGGAATGCATGTTCCTGCTCATTGGGACAATTTGATTCGCATTCCCAATAAAAGTGAAAGTGGAATGCTGAATGGTCAGACACTTATTTTGGTGGAATATTGCATTTTCACACCGTAGATATGCTTTAAAAAAAATATACTGTCCAGCAGCAACAACTGGTGAAAATAAAAACACAAGTAATTCACTTGCGCCTGCTGTCTTGAATCGCAGGCATGCCCATTGGGACAGCAAAAGCAGATAGCTTCGCATACCTGTGATTTTGCCAGAAAAGCATTAAAACAAATTGAAGTTGCTTCAGATTGGCGTCAGTGTGTGCAATCCACATTTTTCCCTCTCGTATAGACAACACCTTAGTCAGAGGCTTTGTTAACTGAGGTGTGCCTGTAGCAGCAGATTCTGGAGTATGAGTTGTGTGTAAAGAAGGTATTTCTTTCTTTCTTTTAGTCATTTCCTCTTGTCATTTTACCATCTGCAGAGGAAAATAGAGGCATTTGGTCTCATTGTGGGGGAGCAATGGTGTGGCCTATGAGTTCAGTGGGAATCGGCCCCTGTTCCCCACTCAGTTGCTCACTTCAGCTGTCCATAAACTACACATGGCCAGTGGCCATTTTGGCTGGGAGAGCTTGTAGTCCAAAAAACAGAAGAGGATTTCCCCCCCCCCCAAACTCCAGCTGAAAGGACAGAGCCACTGAGCTGTGAAGGACAGCTGGTTTGAAAATGCTTCCCATCTGATGGACATTGCCGGCCAGTGCTCCAAAACAGGCTTGATGTCCTCTGGTTTGTGAGAGAGAAGCATCTGCCAGCCTTCTAGCACTGAACCTTTTGGTCTGTTGTGGCCTCAGACACAAGCCTGTGGGCTCTTGGGTGACACAGGGTGATGGTGGTTATTTAATTCCTGTCCCCTGGTATCTCAGCCTTCTGTCATCTTTTCTCTGTGCTGGCTCCGGAGGCTTTGTTGTGTCATGTTTATGTTATGTAAGGCAATAAATGTACACAGTACATGGGGGGGGGCTTATGTGGTGGCAAGAGTTCTCTGCCCTCAAGGAGCTTACAGTTTCGATGGTGGGGGAAACACCAGGGTGGAATCTAGACAGTAAAGTTATCTGATCTGTTGATCATAATAAAGAGAATTGAATTGAATTAGACAGCAAAGTGTGGTGGAAGAGGTCTGGATGCATGCTAGCTGCAATCCAAGGGGAGGAAGTGGCGCTGAAGCACTTCCTTCATACTGCTTTAAGGTCTTTATAAGGCTAGTGTCCACCACATTTTAGGAAAACTTCCTGACCATAAAGAATTGTTTGACAGTGCAATGGTCAGCCTCGGAGGACTTACCTTCTTCTGATATCTTTAAACAGAGGTTGAGTGGGCATCTTCCAGGAATGCTTTAGTTGTGTATTCCTGCATGGCAGAGGGTTGGACTAGATGGCCTCTGTAGTCTCTCCCGATCAGAGGTTCTATGATTTGATGACCAGCAACAGTGACAGGAAAGGGGCAAGAGAGGGTCATGTTCCTCCCCATCCCCAAGACTCCTCCAGTGAAGACAACTTGGAGTCATCAGAACCAAAGACTGGTGAATTGCTGACTTCTTCTGCAGACTTGGGATTGGCATCCCGTTAGTGATATACATGTCCTTTTTTATCCAGGGCACAGAGGGCTGTTTTTTCCCCTTGTCCTGGCACTCTATCCCCAAACCTCCCACCCCTGGCATCTGTCAAATCTGGGGTGGGTTGGGGGAGAAGAGAGGCAGACAATAAAGATCCAGCTGCTAGGAGCTCTGGGGGAAGGAAGAATTGGATGCACTCCATTTCGAAGCACAGCCTCATTTCTTCTCCCTCCCAAGCTGAGACCAACTGCTTTTCTGTGTTCTGAACCACCTCCCTATTCCTTCCTTCCCCTCTCCACCAGCAAACAATTGCAACAGGGGCCCCTCCCAGGGCTTGACAGATGTCAGGTAGGGGGAGGACATGAAATTGAGATTGCAGGGCCCAAATCTGAGAGTTAGGGGTGACGTCTTGGGATGTCACTAGAAGCAGGCCCTGGTGAGGTGCCAAGGATGACATTAAAAGAGGCAGTCACTATTGATGCCCTTAGGCTTAATACATTAGGCATGAACCACAGTTGTACAAAGTGTCGTATTAGGGAGCCCTGGTGGCACCGTGGTTAAATTCTGGGACTGCAGCCACAACGTTGTGAGTTCAATCCTGCAGGGCTCCAAGGTTGATTCAGCCTTCCAACCTTCATAGGTTGGTAAAACGTGTACCCAGTTTGTTGGGGTGGAAACCACTTAGAGATTGCCTATAAAGCGGTGTAGATGTGTAAGTGCTGTTGCTAAACAACTTGTAAGCCACTCTGAGAGCCTTTGTGGCTAAAGAGTGGGGTATAAATACTCTAATTAATTAAAATTAAAAATGCTACATCTAAAAAATGAGGAAATTATGCACACACACACACCTTTTAAGACAACACTCTTGTTCTGAGATTCCTCCCCTTCCCCCTGGGGAATAAGGTCCAGGCCCTGAGATCTGACAACCCAACCCAAAACTAACCACCCCAGTGACACAGACACCACCAGTTGCCTCTGCCTCCTCTTACTGCTTTCCCCTTTGTCTTCAGCTTACTTCAGTTGTTACAAACTAATTTCAAAGCATAGTTTGCACTCCATTAACTTAGCAGGGGTAGACGAGAGTAGGGGGAACAATCTTGCCCTTCCCAGTAGACTCAGGCAAAAGCAAACTGCTGCAGCCCCTCAAATGTTCTTCCTCACTAATAACTTTCGCCACCTTAACCACACTCTGATGTTTGGCCTCACATATCCCAATTTTCATCTGTAAAAAGGAGGTTATGCAAGGGTCATCTAAGACTAATCCCCTGCCAGTGCAGGAAGTCTGTGGATGATGGTAGAGCTAGGGCAGGCTTCAGAGTCCAAGGGAAAAAAAAGAAGACATCAGCTTCCTTTGATGCATTTGATATGTGATTTCCAGCAGCCTCCATCCCTGTGTTAGGTATCAAACCTGGCTTCTCCACCTGCCCAGCCATGATCTATATGATGTAGGTTTGCCAGGTCAGGATCATCCCAGGCCCTGAGATTTCTGAACTAAAACCTAAGGCCATTGGTGATGTTATGGGGTGGGTCCCATGATGTTGTTAAGCAATATGCATTAAGCAGCAACCACAGTTGTTCACAGCTTGTCATTCAAACACAGACAAACATAGAACACATTTTCCTGGCTGGAAATCAAGTGTCTGCAACACTTGATTTAAACCAATTAACCTTTGCAAAGTGCAGTAAGCTACACAGCTAGCTAGAAGTCTCCCTGACCATAGGTTTACATGCAGCCTTGTCTCTCGGCTGGCACTGACCTCAGGAAAACTGGAGAATTCAACCCCCTGCCTGTCAACCAGAGCTCATATTTGAAAACTAGGGACTCAGGGTGGTGCCCTGGAATCTGGCAACCCTAACTGGATGCAATTTCCTTTACCACCCCTTCCTTCCTTCCTTCCTTCCTTCCTTCCTTCCTTCCTTCCTTCCGTGATTGCAGACTTTTTTTTTTTTTTAAAGAAAAGTCCTTTATTAGTTTTGACAGAATAAGAACCGGGCCTCCTCATCTCGAATTATAGAGCAGTCATCAGTTTTTGGCAAATTATGGAAAAATGGCTTCAGTGCACACATAAAGAGCCTGTATTCCTTCAGTGTCTCACTATACTGTATTTTAAAAAAAAATTAGAATCCAGTGTGTTGCCAAGTGGGAAAAATAAACACCCAGCAAACGCAAACCAGAGGAGCTCTTGAATTCTAGATGTTAAGGTAAATGACAGTTGTGTACATTCCACCCGCAAAAGAAGGATTAGTAGGAATGACCTTTCCCTCAGTGTGAAATTAGGGTTTTTTTGTATATCTGCAAAGCAACTTGGCTCTCTCTGACCTCAATGCTTAGTCTTAGAGAGATGGTACCTACCGGGTTCCTAAAGCCTAAAAAGTGACACCATAAAATATATTCATCTGGATTGCATCTTTCAGCAAATTCCAAACGTTCCTGTATTAATTTGAGCTCGCTGGCGAATGCATTCCAAGGGGATGGAGAGATGGGAAAAAGTCAAAGACCCAGATGAGTGAATGCAGACTCTGAAAAAACCTACCCCACTTGAGACAGACAGAGAGAAAAAGAGAGACTATTGATATTGGGTTCTACTTTAAATTCCCAAATGATTCTCCCACCTCACCCCATCAGTAGAGAACTGACTGTTTTGAAGAAGTCCAGAAAAGCTTATGCTATAATAAATCGGTTAGTATTTCAGGTCTTAAAAGACTGGGTTTTTTTTTTTTTGTGTGTGACAACAGGCTAACACGGCTACTCCTTTAGAAACTTTAGAAAAGATGTCAGAGAATTTGATTTCTGAAAAGGTACCAACGCATTTGGTGATAGTCCACAAGAGTTTGTACTGTAATAAATTGGTAAGTTTTAGGGGCATCACTGGACTCTGTGATCAGAATCTTCTTGGGGGTTTACATGAGCATGTGGGTGAGGGATTGCCAGGAATTGGGGAGGGGGTGCATTGGCCCTCTGTGATGCCTTGGATGGCCACATACCCTCCCTTCTGTGTCCCAATTTGAAGCAGTTATATGGCAATTTTGCCATGTTTTTCCTCCCAGGGTAATTTTAGGCCCAGGAGAGACCTTTTTTGCACCTGAATGTTATGGCGTAGTCTTCTCTGGGGACAGACACAGAGACATTTTTTGCTAAAAGATTAGGGATCTTTGGGGCCCCTGGAGGGGCTCGAAATAGTTTTGGGTCTGCATGTGGTCTACAAAGCTGCACTTTCCCCCACCCATTACTGCTAGTGTATCTATTTTTCCTGAACTTGTGTAAGAAGGTATCCGGTACCTCATTACGCAGCAGCTTTGCCAGGCTATGCAATGGTGTGATTGGGTGGCACCCGGGCTCAGTTACACTCTGCCCATTTTATAGTACATCTCGTCCCTGGGTGTCTCAGATTTGTCTGGGCATTAAATGGAACGTCAAGAGTCCATCCGGCTTTCTGGTGGGCTTGTTCATTATCTCAGCTGCTCTTTGTACATGTGTGGGGCTGCAGGTGTTGGTGGGTCCTTTGCTGCTTCTGAAGCTTGGGTGGAACCTATATCTTGTACAAACAGAAGGTCCTGGGTTCACTCCCAAAGTACAACTGGAAGGCACCGCCATCTGAAATCCCAGAGAGCTGCAGCTCCTCAGTGGAGAGGGGGGTAGAGGCAGAGATCTCACACAGTCTCTTGAGTCTTACAAAGGCAAGGAAGGAGCACAGACCATCAATGGGATCCCAAGAATGTTGGAAACGAAAAGCTCCACTGAGCCATAAAAACTCACTGGGTGACCCTATTTGAAGTGATGTCATACTGAGGATGGAGCAAGCTTGTTTTCGGCTGCTCCAGAGACTAGGACACGGAGCAATGGGTTCAAACTACAGGAAAAGAGATTCCACCTAAACATTAGGAAGAACATCTTGATAGTAAGAGCTGTTTGAGAGTGGAATGAACTGCCGGGGAGTGTGGTGGAGTCTCCTTCTTTAAAGAGAGGCTGGATGGCCATCTGTCAGGAATGTTTTGATTGGGTATTCCTGCATGGCAGGGGTTGGACTAGATGGCCCTTGGGGTCTCTTCCAACTCTAGGATTCTATGACCTTGGGCAATTCCCATTCTTTCAGACTTAGAGGAAGGCAATGGCATACCCTCCAACTGTCCTGATTTGGCAGAGACAGTCCTGATTAATCCTCTGTCATCCCACTTTCCCAGTAGCTTTTAAAATGTCCCAGTTTCTCTCTCCTTTCACTTCCCCCCTTTGTCCTCAGCTTACTTCAATTGCTGCAATTTGAGTTCAAAGAGCAAAAGGAGTTTGCATACAATTAGCTCAGCACGGGGAGATGAGAGCAGGGGGCAGCATCTTGCCTTTCCCAGTAGTCGTAGGCAAAAGCAAACTGTTGCAGCTTATCCATTCTTCATCATTAATAAGTTTTACCTCTAGACCACACTCTGATATTGCTGGACACACATGCCCTGGTTTTCATCTGTGAAATGTTGGAAGGTATGGCTAAAAACTCCCAATAGTACTATGATCAAGGATATAACTATGGCGGAGGCAAAAAGGAGGCATTGTCCCCTTAAATAAGTTTCCTTCAGTCCAAATTTCTAGTGTTGCAGTAACTTCATACTTCAGTGGAGCATTTAGAAATACAGCTTAGCCACCCAAAGAAAAGAGGCAGGCAAAATGTCCAAGGGAATGCAAACACAGCAAAACAGAAGAGTTTTAGGTGTGAGTAGTTTTCAATGTCTCCCTTTCTGCAATGATAGAAATTTGAGGACTGAATGACATTTTTTGACGGTGGTTTTTTTTTTCTTATTTGGAGGAGGCAACGTATCTCATTTTGTCCCTGGTATGATTCCAGTTTAACTGCCATGGCTGTATCCTATGGCATTGTGGGATTTGCAGTTTAAGAAGGGGGATTTATAATTCCCAGGCAGAGAGGTCTAGTGCTACACCAAACTACAACCCCGCAATTCCAAAAGATGCAGCCATGGCTGTTAAAGAGAAATCATAATGTTATAATTGTGTCCTGTGAAAGGGTCCCTGGAGGGACACGTTTCCAATCTCTGTCCTAGTCCCTTGCAATGCATGGTGGGAAACACAAGCTGCAGTCCGGTTTAACCTGTGATGGACAGGATGCTATTGGATACCAAACCTGGATGCCTAGGCTGCCCTGTTGCCTTTGTCCCAGGTATAGGTGCTCCAGAATGCAGACAAAAGAAGGGATTGGGAAGAGAAGATCAGTGAAGGGGAGGCAGCAGACTCCACCTTCATGCATTGTATGGAAAGGTTTGTTTTCAGTCTGGTTTTCTAAAAGCCTTTCAGATTAGTGCATGAGTTAATCACTTTTGCTGCAGATCAGGTTACTCTCCTAAAGAGCATACTTCTGAATGGGGAGCACAGTGGATGGGCTAGAGGTGAATTCTCAGCTGCCAGATCCACACTTTTCCCTTGTCTCATGCTCTCAGATGGATTAACATGTCGTGGTCTTTAGAACAGGACCTCTCCGAAGTCCAGGGTTCCAATATCTAGAACATGGCTTCTCAAGGTATTAGATGTGAACCAGAGATTATCTTCCCTCTGGCATCAGTGTGCCAGGGGCAGGCCCCATATTTATGCCCATTGGCTACAATTGTTTCTTTTTTTCTTGGAAATTGCCCAAGGACTGGCAGCTGAAGGCCAAAATCACATGCCTATTTTGTCAGGCACACCTCTACGCTGTAGCCCATTCCAGAATCCATGAGTAGGCGGTAGGATGTGTATTGATGCACATTCTTTTCAACAGCACTCTGGTTAAGAATGCTAATTTGGTGGTTTCCAGAAGAGGGTTCTTCCTGTTGTTGCTCTGTTTTTGTTGTCTTTTAAGGCCAAAGCCCACCAGACTTCAGAAACCCCCCTTGCCAAACCTCAAAAAGCTGGGAGATGTCTTGCAGATTACTGGCCATGGCAAATTAGTAGGTAAACCTTTCAAGTGTGGTTCCCTTGTGTATTTGTCTTCCTCTAATTCTCTCATAGAGCTTGGTTGCTTGTTGAGTCACTGAAATGAAACTGAGTTTGTTGTTTGTGTAGAGAGAGAATGTGTGTGTGTGTGTGTGTGTCTGTCTGTCTGTCTGGAGATTGTTGGTATTATGATAGTTTGCCATAGCATCTCCTCACTCTTTTAGTGTTAAGTTGGCTTTGGCAGCTTTTCCCAGGGGTGTAGCTACAAGGAGGGGAAAATTAAGGCATTATTTTTGTTGTTGTGTGCCTTCAAGTCCTAGTAGACCACAAGTTGAACATGAGCCAACAGTGTGATGCGGCAGCTAAAAAGGCCAATGCGATTTTGGGCTGTATCAATAGAAGTATAGTGTCTAGATCAAGGGAAGTAATAGTGCCACTCTATTCTGCCTTGGTCAGGCCTCACCTAGAATACTGTGTCCAGTTCTGGGCACCATAATTCAAAAAGGATATTGACAAATTGGAGCGTGTCCAGAGAAGGGCAACTAAAATGGTGAAAGGTCTGGAAACGATGCCTTATGAGGAGAGACTTAGGGAGCTGGGTATGTTTAGCCTGGAAAAAAGACGGATAAGAGGCGATATGATAGCCCTGTTTAAGTATTTGAAGGGGTGTCACGCTGAGGATGGAGCAGGCTTGTTTTCTGCTGCTCCAGAGACTGGAACACGGAGCAATGGGTGCAAGCTCCAGGAACAGAGATTCCACCTCAACATTAGGAGGAACTTTTTGACAGTAAGAGCTGTTCGGCAGTGGAACGCACTCCCTCGGAGTGTGGTGGGGTCTCCTTCCTTGGAGGTCTTTAAACAGAGGCTGGATGGCCATCTGTCGGGGATGCTTTGATCAAGATTCCTGTGTGGCAGAATGGGGTTGGACTGGATGGCCCTCGTGGTCTCTTCCAATTCTACGATTCTATGATTCTATGATTCTAAGTCATTCGGGACTTATGGTGACTCTAAGGTGAACCTATCATAGGGTTTTCTTGGCAAGAATTGTTCAGAGGGGGTTTGCCTTTGCCATTCTCTGAGGCTGAGAGAGTGTGCCTTGCCCAAGGCCACCCAGTGGGTTTCCATGGCTGAGAGGAGATTCGAACCCTGGTCTTCAGAGTCGTAGTCCAAGGCCCAGACCAACAGGAACCACCACGCTGGCTCTCTATGCCAGAGCGGCTTAAAAAACAGAGTTAAAAATTAACAAAATACAAAAGGTAAAAAATGATTAAACTATCAAAAAATTAAAGCCAGTTAAAATATTCACCAGTAAAACACACACACAACAGCACAACAAATAGAAAACATGATTAGGTGGAATGGGCCTTGTTCAATCAGTCCTGTTTTTTTTTCCTTCTTTTTTTGCATAATCTCTGGTTTATTTTAATGTATCTTTTAAATGTTTGCTAAACCACCTTGCATCCCTGTAACAACAACTATGTTATCATATAATGATGATGATGTTTACAATGGTGTTCCAGAGGAAGACAACACAAGGGTCCTGTGACCTATTTTATATATAAATAAAATACCAGTGCCAGAATCTCGAAGGGTCCAATTTGAAGGAAAGGCAAGATAGAAAATAAATAAGCAAGTTAATATATTGTACAGATTGTATGTATGTGTACGTTCCCCAAGGAAGTGGGTAGACATTGATGGCAACAGCCGCATTGAGTTTAGGATTGTGAGTGTGGACTTGCACGTGCAGTATGATTGTGCATGAGATAGCAGCCATGAGACATGTGCATTTGGTTGCACATTCAGGTGTGGGTTTGGCTGCACAACATTGCCATTCAACACAAAGGTTGCATAGCACAATTAATACACAACTCCACTTGTGGAGATTTATGACACACAGCTCTGATATAGGATCAGATTTGTAATTGGTTGACCGGCCGAACCCAAAGGGTGCTCAGCAGTGGCTCCTCTTCGTCTTGGAAAGATGTGACCAGTGGGGTGCCACAGGGTTCGGTCCTGGGCCCAGTGCTATTCAACATCTTTATCAACGACTTGGATGAGGGGATTAGGGGCATACTTATCAAATTTGCAGATGACATCAAATTAGGAGGAGTAGCTAATACCTTAGAGGACAGGATCAAAATTCAGAATGACCTGGATAGACTGGAGAGCTGGGCCAAAGCTAACAAAATGAAATTCAATACGGAGAAGTGTAAGGTGCTGCACTTAGGGCGGAAAAATGAAATGCATAAATATAGGATGGGAGAGACCTGGCTGAATGAGACTACGTGCGAAAGGGATCTAGGAGTCCTAGTAGACCACAAGTTGAACATGAGCCAACAGTGTGATGCGGCAGCTAAAAAGGCCAATGCGATTTTGGGCTGTATCAATAGAAGTATAGTGTCTAGATCAAGGGAAGTAATAGTGCTGCTCTATTCTGCCTTGGTCAGACCTCACTTAGAATACTGTGCCCAGTTCTGGGCACCACAATTCAAAAAGGATATTGACAAATTGGAGCGTGTCCAGAGGAGGGCGACTAAAATGGTGAAAGGTCTGGAAACGATACCTTATGAGGAGAGACTTAGGGAGCTGGGTATGTTTAGCCTGGAAAAAAGACGGTTAAGAGGCGATATGATAGCCCTGTTGAAGTATTTGAAGGGGTGTCACATTGAGGATGGAGCAGGCTTGTTTTCTGCTGCTCCAGAGACTGGAACACGGAGCAATGGATGCAAGCTCCAGGAACAGATATTCCACCTCAACATGAGGAGGAACTTTTTGACAGTAAGAGCTGTTCGGCAGTGGAACGCACTCCCTCGGAGCGTGGTGGGGTCTCCTTCCTTGGAGGTCTTTAAACAGAGGCTGGATTGCCATCTGTCGGGGATGCTTTGATCAAGATTTCCTGCGTGGCAGGGGGGGTTGGACTGGATGGCCCTCGTGGTCTCTTCCAACTCTGCAATTCTATGATTCTATGATTCTATCTCAGGTAAGTTATTTTGTAGCTAAGTAATCCTTCTTGAATTGTGGTGCCCAGAACTGGATAGTTTGCCAGGTGAGGAATGACCAAAGCAGAATAGAGTGGCACTATGATGTCCCTTTAGCTTTGGTCAGTGCATGGTTGGTAGATACGTTGGACGTATCCCTGCCTAACTCACTCACAGGATACAGCATGATTTCTTTTCTATCTGCTTCTTGTCACATCCATTGCCCCTGCATTTCCCCTCCTTTTTTTTGCCATGGCTTGCTAGTTCCCAGCCTGCGAGGGTGAAGATTTAAGTGTGCTTCAAACAGTGCAATGGCAGCACATACTGGCATATTGTATGTTTGTCTTATGCTTTCAGGGTACAGCACAAAATTTCCTCCTCTCCTCTCCTCCCCCCCCCCATTTTCATTTGCTCCTCTGCGCATTTGCTCCTTTGATCTGAGGCTGGCTGAGGTGGAGGAAAATTGATCTGGGTTGCTGTGGAAAAATAGATCAAAGGGCCGGCCTTAACCCTGGTGTGGGTGCTTGAAAACTGGCACTTTCTTGCAGGGTGTGTGCAAAGGGAGGGACCCAGGGGGAGGGAAAGATCTAGTGGAGTGTGTCAACAAGATTCCTGCATTCATCTACATCATGTGTCTGCCTGGAACTCCTTCAGTGGTTCCTGGTCTTCTCAGACAAGTTCCTAAGATTACCAACCTAGCAGCTGTGATCCAACTCTTTTAAATGCCCCCAGTGAAGCCTTCTTTTCTGGACCTCATCCTAGGGGAAATAGATCTTCCTACACAGTAAGGGTTCCTAGATATCAAGGCCAAGGCCTGAGTTTCAAGGTGCAGTCCTACTGCATAGTTATAATAGTTTGATCCTGCCTTAACTCTGGTTATGGGCTTGTTGGCACTATTAAAAACCCCAAACCCCTCTGAATCTGTGGCTATCAGGCCACATGATGTATGGCCCAAATTTGGGGGATTTCGGGGTATTTTACAGAGTTTTTAGGTTTTAGGGTTTTCTCTGGATTTTTGTCTGCTGCTGTTGCCACTGCCTCTGCCCCTGCTGTCACAGTGACCATTTTAAAGCTCAGGAGGCAAGATCCCAGCTGAAGGGAGAGGATTTCTCCCTTCCTCTGGCTTGGTAGTGCTGCTTCTGTCCGCTCTCCACTTGCCCATTACTTGCTTCAAGTGCCTCTTCCTGCGATGGACAAGCGGGAGGGCAGGTGCAGGAAGAGCTGACAGGAGAAGGGAGAAAACCTCCCCCTTCAGCCAGGAGCTTTGCTTCCTGAGCTTTAAAATGGTAGCACCCGGCAGGGTCTGACCACTTGCGGCGGCAAGTGGCAGGAGCAGCGACGGCAGACGAAATTCTGCAGTGACAGCCATGTAGTGAAGACAAGTACCCAATGTCTCTGTGGAGAATAAATTATGTACAGAGTTGACTCCACTTGGACTTTTGGCAGATCTTAGGGCCTGTCCCTGAGTCTCCAATTTTCATGGGTCCTCTCCAGGGAAGCGATGAGAGTGCAAATTCTCTAGTTTGGGTAGGCCCAGGTCCAGGTAAGAGGAAAGGGATGTGTGGTAATCTCCTGTTCACCTGGTGGAGCAGCAGCTTGCTACAATTTCCAAGCCTTGATTGATGTGTTGCTTCAACTTGCAAAGACTCTCCAAGGGGGTCTGTACAATATATTTACTGTGTTAGTTTCTTCCTTCCCTCCCAGTCATCGTGGCTCCAGGGCTTCCACTCTGCTCTGCATCCACCTCCTGGCTAGAAGTAGGGAGCCTAGATAAAATGGTCCTTATCCCATCTCCCTAAGTAGATGAGAAAGAGTAATCCCCTCCATGGTAACTATTACCTGAGCAACATAGCCAAGGGAGTAAACAAAGGGTTAATGGGGTGTTGAGAGTAGTTTCACATTTTATGGGGGGGTCAGTGTTAGGGGAACATCAGAGACCATGAGAGTTAACTGACCAGTGAAGATGACCAGCTGGAGGGAGCTTCAAGATGCTTCTGTGATGAGGTTACAAATAATGCTTTGGGACCACAATTTCTGTCTTAATTTCCAAACAGGAACATATTATGTGTGTGTCTCTCTCTCTGAGTGTGAGCATTTGTGATTGGTGCTTAATGCACAATGCTTAATGACAGGGGCCATCCCTAGGTCTCAGGTTTTGGCCCAGAAACCTTAGGACCTGGGACAATCCTGAACTTGCAGTCCTAACTCTGATAGTTCCATCTTCTGGAATCCTGTGATTTGTAGTTTGGGGAGGAATACTGGATAGACTCAACCAAAGGAGGCCATGGCCTGGAGCCTGCAGGACATGAACAGAGAGGTTGAGCAGGGGGTCTTGCAGGTTTCTCATTCACAAGGTCACTATGAGTCGACAACCTGGCATTAAGAAGAGGTGGGGAAAAGGATGGTGTTATCTTTCCTGATTACAAACCCTCCAACTGTCCTGATTTGGCAGGGATGGCCCCGATTCATCCTCGGGTTGTCCCACTTTTCCAGCCGTTTTTAAAGTGTCCTGGTTTCTTATTCTTCCTACTTTCCTCCTTTGTCCTTACCTTGCTTCAATTGCTACAAAGTGAGTTCAACATGCAAAAGGAGTTTGCCCTCCATTAACTCAGCAGCAGGGAGAGCAGGGGGCAGGATCTTGCCCTTCCCAGTAGGGCAAGGCAAAAGCAAAGTACAGCAGCCTCTCCAAGCTTGTGTGTTCTTCCTCATTAATAACTTTTGCCACCTTGATCCCACATTGATGTGGATCAGCTAGTATTAATCTGAAATGTTGGAAGGTGTGCCATTATCTCCCAAAGTCATGTGTCATAGTGATGTGTTTCTTTTAACATGTTCTTTCCGAGCTCCGGCAGGTACCCAGCACCTTTCCCCTCTCCTGGTTCATTGGGGCGCATCAGCAAGACCATGTGCTGGGAAGATGGGGGTGGACATGTGGCCACCCAGAAGCAGGAGGAGCCTGGGAACAGCTGCTCCACATGGTGTAATCCCCTAACAAAATGGCACAAATGAGGTTGAAAATGGCCACAGGTGTTCCTGCTGAGCCAGCCAGCATTGTTTTCTTCTGAACACCACTGGAGGAAATGTGGGAGCACAGCTGGCTTGGTGAAAATGCATGGAGTGAGGGAAGAGAACATGGCTGAAGACTGGTGCTGCTCTTTCTCCTTTCCTTTACAAAGTGTCTACGCTCCTGTTCATTAATTTATCCATTCTGTTTTTTCTCGAGGAAACTCAGAATTCCTTAAAACCCTGTGGAGTAGGCTAGTCTGTATGCCTGAGTGTCTGGCTGTTGCTTTGCAACCTGCTGTTCCTGAGCTCTGGAATTTCTGAGTTCATGGAAGTGGGAAAACATGAAATATAATCATTAATTGAAATTCTAGGTGCCTGCTCTTGACTTGATCTACTTGACTTTCCCACTGTCTTAGGGCTTGTCTAAATGGTGAAAATACTCCTCATAGGAGTGTACCTTTTGTCCAAATGGGATCCTATGGTGATTCATTTGGAAGGAGTGGGGCCAAACCCACCACCATCTCTCTCTCTCTCTCTCTCTCTCTCTTGGGGCCAAAAACATCATATACTATGTGGGGAAAGCCTTTGTGGCTTTTCCTGAAGTTTTTTAAAAACTGAGAGGGAATTGCACATTTCTGCTCATTTGGACAACTGATTCTATTTGCTGCACAGTCCGGAGAGGGTGGAACTGGAGATCTGATTGGTCGGACATGCGCAGGGGGAGGCCTGCCATCAAGCGCCTGGAAGTGGTTTTTGCACTAGTGATCACACATTTTTTTGCCCCCTCCCTTTACCCTTTGAACTGTACTATATAGAGGATAATTTTTCATGGCGATGATAACCTGGCAGCGCCCAGAGATGACAAGGAGGGTGGTCACCATGCAGAACAGGAGGAGAGACGAGGTGGCGGCTGCAATTAAAGGCCCTCCGAGCTTCATGTCAGTGGGCTTTGGACAGGCAGGAGAGAAGGAGCAGCCCAGCCTGGGAAGGAGAGATTAAGCCATTAAACTCAGTGGGTGAGCTTGGGCAGTCACTCACTGACTTAGGTACCTCACTGGGATGCTGCAAGGCCAAATTGGGCAGGAGCCATATTAGGCCACTTTGAGTTCATTGGATGGAAGGAAGAATATAAATGTAGGTAATAAAACAGATGATGGTGAAAATTTTGTACCCCTTGGTGGCACCCAGGCTATGGAATTCTTTCCCAAGGGAGACTAGATTGCCTCTCTCCCTCCCCATTGTCCACTCTCCTTCTGTCAGCAGGGAAAGACCCTTTTATTTGAACGGGTATTTTGTGACTGGCGTAGCACACCAACACAACCCAGGCCTAAGTGCCTATCTAGTGCCAGGACTGGGTGTCCTTCCAGGCTTCTCCAAGGCTACTTTCAATGCTGGCGGGGGGGATTTTGGGAGTGAGTCCAAAAAGAAAAACCTTCCCCAAGTCCAGAAGGACTACTAAGGAATATCAAGTGCTGTAGGCTCTATTTCAGAGGAAGGAACTGGCAAAACTGCCTCTGAGTCTTCATTGCCTAAGGAAACCCTATCAAATTGATGGGGTCTCCCTAAGTCGACAGGCAACTTGAAGGCACCAACACAGAGGCACACAGGAAGTACTAACTACAGATGCTCAAAGCCTGTCATTCAAACACTGAATGAGAGAGAGTTTGAGAAAACACATCTTTATCTTTTCCAACAGGAATCTTCCTTAGATGAGCTGTTCCCAAACCAAGGTGAAATAAGAGGATTGCTCCTTCTCACTTACTTAGCAAGGTGGGATAAGGGACATTTCATATCAACTATTTTCTTCGATGAGAGCCAGTGTGGTCTAGTGGTTTGAACGTTGGATTGTGACTCTGAAAATCAGGGTTTGAATCCCCACTCGGCCATGGAAACTCACTGGGTGACCTTGGACAAGTCACATTCTCTCAGCCTCAGAGGAAGGTAATGGCAAACCCCCTCTGAACAAATTTTGCCAAGAAAGCTCTGGCATATGTTCACCTAAGGATTGCCATTAGTCTGAAATGACTTGAAGTCACACAACAGCTAAGTCCAGAGGAGGAGCAGAGGCTGAGCCCTGGAGCTACAACTGAGAGGGAAGGGGAAAGCTCTTTAAGTAACTGCATAGACCCCCTGGGGAGTCTTTGTAAGTTGAAGCAACAAATCCATGAAGCCTTTCAAACTATAGCAAGCTGCTGATCTAATAGGTGAGCTGGAGGTATGCACACAGTCCTTTCCTCTTACCCACAGCTGAGCCCACTCAAACAGGAGAATTTGCATCCTTTTCCCCAGACCACCACCACATGGAGGTTACCCACAAAAAAGGGGACTCAAGGCCAGCCCTTGAGATCTGGAAACCCTAGCCTGAGATTTTGGCCCAACAGTCATAGAATCATAAGAGTTGGAAGAGACCACAAGGGCCATCTAGTCCAAACCCCTGCCACATAGGAACACACAATCAAAGCATTCCCGACAGATGTCCATCCAGCCTCTGTTTAAAAACCTCCAAAGGAGACTCCACCACACACCCAGGCAGTGCATTCCAGCGCATAAACCATGCCTTTTGTTTAATTCGAAACCAATCTGAAAGTTTTATTGTTCTTGTGTGCCTTCAAGTCATTTCTGACTTATGGTGACCATAAGGCAAACTTATCAACAGGGTTTTCTTGGTAAGATTTGCTCAAGGGGGGTGGGGTGCCCTTGCCTTCCTCTGAGGCTGAGAGAGTATGACTTGCCCAAGATCACCAAGGGGAGCATTCTATGGCCGAGCGGTGATTCAGACCCTGGTGTCCAGAGTCGAAGTCCAACACCCAAGTCACCACACCGTGCTGGCTTTTGGTGACCATTTTATTCCACCCCAAACCTCAAACCCTTTTGTATCTTTCAGGTTTCCTGGTAATCCCATATCTCTCATGGATTTAAGACACAAATACCAAACTGCCCGTACCCCCTGCCTGCTCCCCCCTCCTTTCTCTGGCTTGCAGCAATGCTCTTTCTCCTTCCCTCCCCCACCCCTTTTATATCTCCTCTTCCTGTTCCCTTTTGGAATGAAAAAATGTAGTACACCCTGGTGGGCTCCCTTTAAAATTCACATTGTCCTTCCAAAGAAAAGCCAGCGCTGGTGGGGCTATGAGAAAGCAGGCCTCACTCAAATTTGGCAGGCCAAGAGGCTTAAAAGGCTGCCTCCCTCCCTTCTTCCCCCCCTTTCCTCCTCCTGCCCCCATCCCTCCATGGAAGAAGGGCCTTGGCCCAGCCTTAACTTCATGAGAACTTGCAGCTCAATTTGTCCCCACCGAGTGAAGAAGGCAAAACCTGCCAGCAAGCTTTTCAGCAGAATCTAGTGACAACAATGGCGTGTCCCTCCACCCACTCACTCAATACTTAACAAAATAAAAGAGGAATCTCTTCCGCTGTGGCCTTAAATTGATTGAACTTGAAGTATGTTGTTGTTGTTATTGTTATTAATATTACCATTCATAGGTTCATAAATGAATTCTGATAGTAGATTGAATTCATCAGTTTATTCAACAACACAGTGTGCCAGGTGGACTTTGGCTTGGGAGCTCAGAGTTCCAACCCCAAACAAGCAATTGAACCATTATATATATATATATTCTTTATATATACATTCTTACCAAAAAACATGGGGCCGGTCTATACAAAGGGGAAAAAATGGAGTACCTTGTAGTAATGGTATTTTGCAGCAGCAGCGACTTATCTTAATGGATTTACCATTGCATTGACATAGGACAGCGGCAAACACTATTCAGCACCAAGAGTGCGGCTTGGGAAAATTATTTTTGGAACTACAACAGCCAGTATTCCCAGCCCCCATGGCAACTGAGGAGTTCTGGGAGGTGTCGTCCAAAGAGACAGCATGGTGTAGTGGTCTGAGTGTCAGACTAGGACCTTATTCAACCAGGGTTCAAATCCCCACTCAGTCATTAAAACCCACTTTAGGCAAGTCATAATCTCTCAGCCTCAGAGGGAGGCAAGGGCAAACCCCCTCTGAACAAATTCTGCCAAGAAAATCCCATGATAGGGTTACTTTAGGATTACCGTAAGGCAGAAGTGACTTGAAGTCCAAAAAAGTGAGTTTTCCAAGCTCTGCCAAAGAGTGTATCTTCACTGCACTGTTACTTCACTTTGACTTAACTATCACTGCCCCATCTTAGGAAATTCCGGGATCTGTAGATTGCTGAGATAGTTAGAATTTGGTAACTTTAAAAGAACTCTGCAGTTTGCTGGACCTATTTAGGAATAAAGCCCAGCACTTTGGAGGGCACCTTGAAAGCCTTGGTTAAAACCTGGAATGGATTCACTACCCCACTGGCATGGGAGCCACCAGCCCTATCCCCTCCTCTATGTAGAATTGCCAAGTTGTTTGTGTGTGTATAGGTGCCTTCAAGTCACCTGTCAATTTCTAGAGACCCCATAGATTACATAGGGTTTTCTTAGGCAAACAATACTCAGAGATGGCAACTTACCAGGGGGGAAAGCCCTACCCTGCCTTTTATGCCTTTTAAAGCCCACAGTTAACAAAGTGATCCTGTGAATTACTCCATCTGCAGATTCCAGAAGATTAGACCCGTGTTGCAAAAATGCTGCTGCATATTTGGATGTCTCACTAAATTGCTGGCAAGCCCCATTTTGACATACTGTAGTATAATAATTAACATTTTTATCTAGTAGGGAAACACCTTGGCTTTCAAGAAGGCATTTCCCTTTGGGGGTTGGTTGAAATGTGTGTAAAATGGCTGCATTGTTTTAAAATGACTTGGCTTTCTCAGTGCCCTTGTTTCTGTTGTTTTTCTTAATAGAGGTTTTATTGCTGTTTTCTGCACTGTTACTTGTTTTAACTTTTTTTTTCTTGTTTTAATACATACACAGCTTCAGGTGCTGTTTTTGGCAATGAGTTTTAGAAACAGTTATTATAAGTAACTGATAGGATTCATTTGGAGCAGTCTTGTGCCTCCCCTGAGGCTGTTTTTATGGCCCTCCAGTCTGAAGGTGGTTGTTGTGTGCCTTCAAGTTATTTCTGACTTATGGCAACTCTAAGGCAAACCCATCATGGGATTTTCTTGGCAAGATTTGTTCAGAATAGGTCTGCTTTTTGCCTTCCTCTGAAGCTGAGAGAGTGTGACTTGTCCAAAGTCAAGCAGTGGGTTTCCATTGCCAAGTGGGGATTTAAACCCAGGTCTCAGAATTGTAGTCCAGTGCTCAAACCACTACATACACTGGCTCTAGCTTCCAGGGATTGCCTCTCCTGGAAGCCTGCAACAGTGGCATTTTGCCTTTTGTGCAACCCTCCTGCACTGTGTAACACACACACAAGCTTTTCCAGAACACCAACAAAATTGTGGTCACTCTCACTTTCTGTCCTCAGTATGCTCTTTAACCATCTTTGCCTGATGAAGAAGTGTGAAGCTTAAAAAAAAAACTTGTCTCACATACACCCTGCATATTATTTTATCATCTTAGTCTGATGAAGAAGCTTGTGAAGCTTTGAAAGATTGTAATATCTTTCCCCTGTATGCTATTTTAACCATGCTTGCCTGATGAAGAAGCCTATGAAACTCCACTTCCTTTCCTGTATGTTACGGTACTCTACCATCCTTCCATGATGAAGAAGTCTGGGAAGCTGCAAAAACTAGCATGCTGTATTTGTTGCCTTTTGATTGCCCCAGTGAAGGTTATGCATTTTGTTGGTTTTTCTGTGTGTGTTTTGGCATTTTTTTTTTGGCAGCCCATGGGGCAGAAAATTGCCCCCTGGATTCAGTGCATCCATTTTATATGTATTGATTATTGTTTTTTATTGCAAAACAAGAGGTTAACTCTAGGGTAGAAAAGACAAACCTTCAGTCCTTGTGCAATCTAACCTTTGGTGCACATTCCATCATAGCATAGTATAATTTCTTCCAAAAACTTTGTGTTGTATTTTTTTTTTTTTTGCACTTCTGTACCTGGCCTCTTGCATCAAAACTATTCTATCTATTATTGTTCTAATAAAAGAAATTAACTTATTTTAATTTTAAAAATTAAATATTTATTTTAATGGAAAGCTACTTGGAGGGGCTTAGAGAAAAAGGGTAAATTTCCTAAACTTGGGATCATTCCAGAATGGACAACCAGGTGGATGAAACCCATCTCTGTCCTCTCTCCCTCCCCTGCCAATTTTCCAATCCCATCACCAAGGACACATTGACAGAAGTGATCTTGAGAAACTTGTTCTTCCTAAATCCTAATTGCGTCAAAGATTCTGAAGGCAGGTAGGTTTACTTTGCTAATTCCACAGGAGGGAGAGAAAGAGGTCCTTCCCCCAAGTGTTATCTGAATCTCTCTCTCACACACACACACATGCACACACTTTCTGTCACCCACAGAAAGTCCCATCATAGGTATATCCAAGTGTGAAGAATGTGAGTTGCTGGCAGCCCAACCATTAATATAATGGTAAATTTTTGAAGTGCAGAGCCCTTGCCAGGACAGTCTCTGTAGCAATATCCCCATGGAAAATCCAAAACTGCAGGTGTGTGTGTGTTTCAAAGACCATTTCTAGGAATTTTCATTTTCTTCCAGTAGCTGGTTTTTGTAGGGATAATGCGTGTTTGCCATCTGGTTTAATCTCTATAAAAGGAAATGTTTTCCTATCCTCAAATAAGGGACATTCCTTATAAAAAGAGAAACCTGCAGAAACAAAGCTTCTGGTCCTAAAAATAAGACATTATTTAAGGGATACTCAGAAACCCTACTCCTCAAATATATGAAGATGATTGGAAACTGAGCCATTGTGTGTTGGTATCTTGGCTATACAGGCATATCTCAGTTAACAAAACCTCTGACAAAGAAACTTATTTCTACAAGGTCCTTTTATGCCCATATATTTCCTCCTTTCCCTTTTCCTCTCTTATTGGAAGGGGTTATAAACCAAGCTGTCACACCGGCAGAGACATAGTCGATTGCACTCTCTCTCTCTCTCTCTGGCTTTTCTTTGCAAATGAAGAATCAGGAAGGACTCATCCTGTGCTTTCTGCAAGCGTGCTGATGACTAAAAAGGCCAATCTGAGATAAACAAGTCCGGTTGCAAAAAGCACAGCAGAAGGTCTCCTTGGGTGATGTTTCCGGGTTGTGATTCTTTCTGCGTTGTCGTTTCTCTTCAAGACTTGTTTGGCGTGAGTTCTCAAATAAGGCTGCAGCATTGTGGATAGTGCATCTCCATGCCTCCTGATGTGAGGCCAGGGCGGACCATTGTTGGTGATCAGTTTGGCCGAGCCTGAGATGTTGTTTCAGGGAGTCCTTGTATCACTTTGTTGGAGCGCCCCTCTAATGCTGACCCATGGTGAGTTCACCGTAGAGTAGTATTTTTGGGAGGCGATGGTCCTCCATCCTAGAAACGTGCCCTGCCCAGCGCAGCTGTGTTCTCAATATCATGGCCTCAATGCTGGTGATCCCTGCTTGCTCAAGGACAGCAACATTCGTCACATAGTCAGTCCAGTGTATATTTAGGATTGTGCGTATACAGCACTGATGAAAGCGTTGGAGGAGTCGTAAGTGGTGGCGATAGGTGACCCATGTTTCAGACCCATAAAGGAGAATAGACAGTAACTACATGAGCGTGGATTGACATGGTACAAGCATGGTGTTGGACCTCAGCTATGGTGCTGGGGGAGGCATACCAACCATGTTCAAAGACACCAGTGCTTCTTCCTCTGATCTGACTTTGCTGCATCTTTTTCTTGAAGTAAGGACATTGCTGAAGGTGGGGACTGTTAGTGCTAAATCACAGGTGGGGAATCTGCCTCCTCCTAGATGTGGTGTGACTCTATTTCCCATCAGCCCTAGCCAGGATGAGCCATGGTCAAAGACAGTGACTCACATCCAAAGGGTCATAAGTTCCCCGTTGCTGGGCTAATGGAACACAGGGCTAGGAGCACACAGCCTAAAATGACAAGCAAGCAGAGCTTGGATTTGGGGACTCATACTCCCAGATTCCAGTGGCCATAATGGCTGGAGGATTCTGGGAGTTGCAATCCCCAGATCTGTATAGTAAGCTTCAACCTTCCAGCTGTTCAGGACTTAAGCTCTCAGACATGGTGAGTAATAATAGATTGTGAGTTTCAGTTGTAAACATGAAGAGGACAGAGGATCATCCATCCCTAAAGTAGGAGATCTGAGTTTTCCTTACTTTCCTTGTACCATTTCTGCTGTTCCAGCCCTGTTCTTCATTTTCTTTTGACAAAGGAGTTTTACTGGACTCTGGCCAGATAATCTTATTATTTTACTTGAGCAGAGTGACTTGCCTTCAGGACAGAATGTGCTGTTGCAACTTACTGGTTTTCCTGACTCTTGAATTAACATCAGGGTACAGGAGGAAAGGGGAGAGGCAGTGTCATGTAGTGGTTTGAGGGTTCCTCCAGGAAGGTTGCTAAGGTTCCTCCAGATATTGTGGTTGGGGGAATTTTTTTTTTTTTAAGAGCTGCAGATATAATATATATATATATATATATATATATATATATTTACACAGGGGTTCCCTGAGACCTGAAAATTGTTTCAAGGGTTTCACCAGAGTAAAATAACACCAACACTACCAGTAATAATAATGTTTATTTCTTACCTGCCTCTCCATGTGGATTGAGGCGGGGAACAAGACATCAACACATCAACATAATATTAGTTAAACACACAGACCAATTAAAAACTGATCAGTTCAAAAAACAAGACTAAGACATTAAGCTGTAATGTGTCCAGAGTAGGGTGACCAAAATGGTGGAAAGTCTGGAAGCCATGAGGAGCAGTTTAGGGAGCTGGGCATGTTTAGCCTGCAGAAGAGAAGGTTGAAAGGTGACATGATAGCCATATTTAAATATTTGAAGGGATGCCATATTGAGGATGAGGCAAGCTTGTTTTCTGCAGCTCCAGAGACTAGTACATGGAGCAATGGACTCAAAGTACAGGAAAAGAGATTCCACCTAAGTATTAGGAAGAAATTCCTGACAGTAAGAGCTGTTCAGCAGTGGAATGCACTGGCTGGGAATGTGATGGGGTCTCCTAATTTGAAGGTTTTTAAACAGAGGATGGATGGCCATTTGTTAGGAATGGTTTGTGTATTCCTGCAGGGCATGGGGTTGGACTGGATGGTCCTTGTGGTCTCTTCCAGCTCTATGATTATATGAAAAGAGATTCCATCTAAGCATTTGGAAGAACTTCCTGACAGTAAGAGCTGTTTGGCAGTGGAATGTGCTGCCTGGGAGTGTGTGGAGTCTCCTTCTTTGGAGGTTTTTAAACAGAGGCTGGATGGCCATTGGTTGGGAATGCTGTGATCGTATATTCCTGCACTGCAGAGGGTTGGACTAGATAGCCCTTGTGGTCTCTTCCAGCTCTATGATTCTATGAAAAGAGATTCCATCGAAGCATTTGGAAGAAGTTTCTGACTGAGCTGTTCAACAGTGGAATGCACTGCCTTGGAGCATAGTGGATTCTCCTTCTTTGGAGGTTTTTCAACAGAGGCTGGATGGCCATCTGTTGGGGATGCTTTGTTTGTGTAGTCCTGCATGGCAGAATGGGGTTGGACTAGATGGCCCTTGAGGTCTGTCTTCCAACTCTATGATGCTATGAGTTCAAAACCCATAGTTTCAAACCATTGGCTAGGCCTGCCCCAAGAGGGTCGGGAAAGGCTGGGACTCTGGAATTTTTTTTTAGGGGTTAGGAATTTTTTATTGGAACAAGACCATTCTACTGAAAAGTACACCCGACCGCAAAAGGCTATAACAGTAACCCAAAAATAATATTAATTGTTTCCCTCTTTTCTTACTAATACAACAAATAAAGCTATCTATCCTAATACCTTTTTCCTCTTTATCTAAACGCACTATAATCACATTATATTTACACAATACAATTATCTTTCTTTGGAATAATAAGGCTGGGACTCTGGAGGAGGAGTCCCGCTTGGAGACTGAGGCGCGGGCAGCGGGGAGCCCCGAGCGTCACGTGCGAACGCCGTCCCCGCGTGTACACGTGTCCAGGGGCGGCGGGGTGTGTGTGTGTGTGTGTGGAAGGAGCGCCGGGCGGCCGGCCTGGCCCTCTCCCCTCCTCCGGCCTCCCTGGGCCGGGCGGAGGCGAGGCTGCGCGGCGAAGGAGGCGGGGAAGGGGGCCGGCCTCCCGCTCCGCCCCGACCCGCCGGCCGGCTGCCTTTCCCGGGGGGCTGCCCAGCCTTGTCCCGGCCCCGCTGCTCCGGCTGCCGCTGCCGCTGCTCCTCGTCCGGCGCCCCCGTTTGCCGAGGGAGGGAAGGAGGGAGGCCGGCGGGCGGGCGGGCGGGCGAGGGCGCGGGGTCCCCTCTGGCTCGGGCCGGGGAGAGAGCGAGCAGGACGCAGCAGGGAGCCGCGAGGGTCTGCCTGCCTGGCTGGCCGGCTGCTGGAGGCGCCCCCGCCCGCCTGGCTCCGCAGCCCGGGCGCCCTCGGTGGGCTCCCCGCCGCCGCGCCCAGCATGCCCGGCCGCCTCCCCCGGCCGCCGCGCCCGGCCGCCCCGCTCGCCCTCCGCCTCCTCCTCCTGCTCCTGCTCCGGGCCGCCGCCGCCGCCGCCGCCTCCCCGGGCGAGCCCCGCGCGCGAAGTTGCTCCGAAGTCAAGCGGCTCTACGTGGCCAAAGGCTTCAGCCAGAACGAGGCGCCCAGCCACCAGATCAACGGTGAGTCAGCCAGCCAGGCAGGCAGGCAGGCAGGCAGGGAGCCCCACCCCCGGAGGGAAGAAGGAGGTCGGGGAGACGGGGACCCCCTCTGGCTGGTCGGGGAGACCGGGACCCCCCTGGCTGGAGGAAGGGGAGACTGGGACCCCTCTGGTTGGAAGAAGGGGTTCGGGGAGACTGGGACCCCCCTGGCCGGTAAAAGGGGGTCGGGGAGACCGGGACCCCCTTTGGCTGGGAGAAGTGGGTGGGGTAGACAGGGACCCCCCCCCGGATGGAAGAAGGGGGTCGGGGAGACTGGGACCCCCATGGCTAGACGGGGACCCCCCTGGCTGGAAGAAAGGGATCGGGGATACTGGGACCCCCACGGCTAGACTGGGACCCCCCTGGCTGGAAGAAGGGGGTCTAGGTAGACAGGGACACCCCCCCCATGGCTATACGGGGACCCCCTCTGGCTGGTCGGGTAGACCGGGACCTCCCTGGCTGGAAGGGGGTCTAGGTAGACCGGGACCCCCATGGCTAGACGGGGACACCCCCTGGCTGGTCGGGTAGACCGGGACCCCCCCCCGGTTGGAAGAAATGGTTCGGGTAGACCGGGTCCTCCCGTTCATGTTTTCTGCACGCAGGATCTTAATGTTAAGTTGTTGGACTTGGGGGAGGGACCCCGATTGCTTGGAGGGCCTGACTCTTCTTGGTGAGTCTCAACCTGATTTCAGCCTCCATTGTGGCACGGAGGCAAATCCCATGGAATCAATGGGCCTACTCATTGAGAGGGGACTGCATAGGATCGAGGCTGGAGGCGTTGGGTTTGCATCGGATTGAGGGGCGTCCCTTTTCCCCCCTGTTGCAATGCCCCCCATTGTAGATCGGAGACCCCAAAGCACACGAGGGCTGGGGGTGGTGGAAAAGAAGAAAGTGATTGCAAACCCGCGATTTGGAAGTAGATGTTTTCCACTGGGGGGTTGTTAAAGAAAAGGAGGTCTGTCTTTCTTTTCTTTCTTTTACTTTGTGCGGCCTGAAGTCACTGTAGCCGTCCTTCCCTCCAAAAAAAGTTCATCCGGCAACTGGTGTGTGTCTTTGTGTTTTAGTATGTTGGGGGGCAATTTTGTACTTTCCCCCCTGTCCCTCCCGGAGCCGAGACCTCCCGCCTTTTCTTGCCCCAGCAAACGGTTCGATTGGGCCAGGCTTCTGTCTAGGATTGTATGGCAAAAGCTCTCTTGTGTTGTTTGTGTGTGTGTGTGAATGTCTGGGAAATGTGACACCACGCCTCCTCCCTCTTGCAGCCCGAGCCAGGACTGGGTCTACTCGGGAGTAAAATAATAATAAAAAAAGAAGGTCCCAGGTAGATGCCTCCTGATTTGTCTGTATGAGGTTGCAAACTCAGGAAAATCTCCTGAGTTTGCAACATCATACAGACAAATCAGGAGGCATCTCCCCACCCTTTCATTCCCTTTTAAAATAAAATGAAAGAGAATGGGATGGAGGGGGCGAAAGCAAAGATTTGTTCCTCCCCCAACACCCTCCTTCTCATTCCTGTCTTTTTTCATTCTTTCTCAAGTTGTTGCTTGCAGAAAGCAAGAGGGCTGATGGTGAAATCTCATTGAACAAGTTGGAAGACACCGGGAGGGAGTCAACCCTGGCTAATTTTTTTCAACACCCCCCCCCCAGGAATGCATCTCTTCCCTTTCTTAACACCCCCCCCACCAATTTCTTAAAAATGCACCCCTTCTATTGTACAGATCCTTTGAATATCTGGAGTTTTGCCTCCAAAACACACTAAAAGAGTCAACTTAATTCTGGAAGGATTCAACCAACTCTTTGGTGCAAACTTGGAGAGAAGGGTCTTTTTTCAAAATCTGCCTTTGGGGAAAATTGTGAAGTGTGTGGGGAGGGATTCTTTGCTGAGGAAATCAATCCCCCCCCCTCTCTCCATCCCCCATCTGCGCCTCCCCCCTCCTTTTTGGATCTACTAAATGAATTCAGGCAGACCATGGAGGAATTTGCTGATGGAATTTGCAACAATTGATGCCTCCCAAACAGTGTGGCTTCTCTCTCCCCCTCCACAACCTCCTCCTTAAAGTGGGGTGGAGTTTCTGGCCACCGAGATGAACTTCGGATTGGTGGGAAAGCTGCCTAAGACAAAAAGTGGAAGAGTTTGGTGTCACTCCTTGTAGTTTTTTTTTTTTTTAAGCAATTGCCTTGTGTCTTCAAGACTAACAAGTTCTAAAGTCTTGAGCTGAGTCTTTTTGTGTTCACCTTAAAGACTGGCCGCTTTTCTTTGGCATAATTCTTTTGCCTTTTGTAGCCCCTTACCTCTGATACCAGTATGAGTAGAATGAGGGGGGGGCTATGCTAGCCAAAATCTGTAAGCTTTTAAGTTGCCACAGGACTCTTTGTCAGTTTTGTTGCAAAAGATTTAATGCAAAGATATTGCTTTTGTCCCTCATCCTGGATAAGTTTAGTACAGTTCTCCATACTTTTACCAACAGTTTTGTGTCACCTTAAAGAATAACAGGTTTCATACAGCCTAAGTCTTTTGCATTCACCTTGAAGACCAACAAGTTTTGTTTGGCATAAGTCATTTGTGTTCTTGAGCCCATTACTCTGATGCAGGAATGAGGAGGGTAGGTTGGGCTGCAGTCCATAAAGGCTTATGTCAGCTAAAATCTGTAAGCTTTAAGTCACCACAGGACTCTTGGTTGGTTTTGTTGCAGCAGACATAATGTCACAACCCTGCTGGAAATTCCTTCAGGATATGATCTCCTGAAACCTGGCTGGTTAAAGGATGGTTATCTTGGTCCAGGTTTAAGGTCATTAATCAGAATTTGTCATTAGTGGTGTAGTGGAATCCAGGTTTGTTGGGATGAAGCCCCTGGACTTTGTGATGACCAGAGACTGACTTTGTCTGCCTCCACCTCCCTTGGACTCCTCTTTCCCTCTGAATAAAATGGTGAAACCTTTAGGAGCTTCAATTCTCACAGTTTCTGCTGGAGAAATGGATTTTCTTATTGGTCAAGTATTGTTCTGAGCTACCACTATAGCAAAAGTATTTTGGGTTGACTTGGTCCTGAGTGAGCAATTAAGACTCATCACATTACAAAAGAACTTTTCCTGGAGAAGATTCTGGTAAGGAAATGGTTTTTCTCAACAACAGTGGGTGGTTATGAGCTGTCCCCGTTGTAATCATTGTAATCGCAAGTGTTTGGTCTTGTGGCTAGAAGATCCATTAACTTTACAAAAGACTGGCTCCTGGCAAAGATGAAAACAATCAGGAATAAGAGAAAGATCAAAATAGCTGCCTGTACTTTTTGGACTGCTACATCATCACTGCCTAAATATCCTAAATACAAGATCCTGTCTGACCCTAGAAGCTAAGCAGGGTCAGCCCCTGGTTAGTACTTAGATGGGAGACTGCCAGCAAATACTAGGTCTTATAGGCTCTATTTCAGAGGAAGGAACTGGCAAGATCACTTCTTCTGAGGATTCCTTGCTAAGGAAATCCTATGAAATTCATGGGGTTGCCATAGGTTGACAGACAACTTGATGGCACGTATCCCAAATGCCGCAGGCTACAGCCTTCAGAGCATGGGAAAAGGTACCTGTTTGGTCTGTCACTTCCATAATCACTGTTACTCCCTGTGCACAGGGCACACTGAGTTATTTTCTAAATGAAAGCAAGTGGCATGTCCCTTGTGTTTTTCTAATCATGTAAGAAGCCCTGTAACCTTTTTGCATTAGCCAAATTGTACATGTATTCTTCACTCCCCCCGCCCTGCTGAAACCCATCCAGTCACACTGTTCTTAGGGTACCATCTGAACAGGGCTAGGTGATGACTTTTTTGGATGACTTCCTGGAGAAAGGCGAGCTTCTCTTTGCAGGAAGTGCTTGGCCTTTTGCAGGTCTGCATTTTGGGCCTTGTGCCCTGCAGGCTGTTTTATAAATAGGTGCCTTGACCTCTTCTTCCTATCCTTTTGCCCTTTTGGAAAAAGGAGACTTATTAGCAACACACATCCTGGGGGCGACTCAGAGACTGATGAGAGGAATCTTTTTGTCTAAGAAGAACAAGACTGACTAAGGGAGGAATCTGCCTCCTGACCTCCTTCATAGGGTTGTTGTTAGATGGGGAGGCCAATCCCCATAGGTTACCTTTAACTCATCAAAGAAAGAGGCAGGGGGAAAAGTAACCAGAATATGTCTCAGTTAACAAAGTGGATGTGTTCCTGGACATAACTTCCAATAGAAAATTTGGTACAAAAGGTAGAAATAACATGGAAAGAATAGGGATAGGTTCCTATCCATAGAAAAGAAGAACAGTTCAACATGTTTCAGCAAACTTTTTATCCAAAACAAAGTATGCACATGTGAAATAAAACAACCAGGTCAGGTAAACCTTGCAGAGTTTATCCCTTCTAGAGACTGTGCGAAGGCTTCTTCCAAACTACATCCAAGGATGACTTCTTTCAACAACCTCCACACTTCCTATGATTTCCATTTTGGTGGCCAGATTTAAAGATCTAGGCCTTTTAATATGCTGGGGGGGGGGGGGTAGATGGTGAGGCAGCTCTTTTTCTGCTTCCTTTCCTCTCTGTTTTGCTGTTCATGCAAACTGAGTAAGGGATTGTGGAGGCAACTGCAGTTTACCTTGCCTGTTGTAGGCAGTTACACAGGCTGCTGTAGGATAGAGCTGAATCCTACTCTTTCCCAGCTCACATTTTGCTGCATTGTTTACTGCAGACATACTGCTGCAACCTGAAAATCTGGCTTTGAAAGTCTTTGCTTCTCTAGCCCTCCTTTGCCATATTTCTAATGCTAATGCTGCCAGAAAACAACCAACTAGACAGAAGACAAGGCTGGGAGGGTCTAAGGCAACTTTTCACAAGGCAGCTTCTTTGTGAGAGGCTGAAGTATGCCTGTAATAACAGCCTTGGGTTTGTGTGAGGTTGCAGGGCAGCCTTGACTCCATCCTTCTCCCAATCTGGCCTCTGGATTACAGATCCCATCAGACATCTGGAGGGCCTCAGATTAGGGAATGCTGCCTTTGGTGTCTCTGCACTATTGGTGTGCAGCTGGTTGGACTTCGACTCCCAGGAGCCCGCAGCCAGCAGGGCCAACAGCCAGGGATTCTGAGAGCTGAAGTCCAAAAACATTGAGTCAAAGATGGACAATCCTGGATTTAGAGTACCAAAAACCACCACTAGGAATGTGGGCCAAAACCAGTAATAAATAGGCATGCGTGTGATTGATTTTGAGCCGGTTATAGCTCTCCAAATGGACATCTTCCACTGTCAATCATTAATTCCCCCAGTTTTTTAAAAAAGAAAACCTAACAAAGTGACTTCACATGGATGCTCTTGCATGTGGTCTGACAATATTTGGGGCCAATAAAATGGGTGCTCATATAGTCAAGGCCCAAAATATTTAATTTCTCTCTCCTCCCTCCCAGTTGTTTGTTTGAGCCAACATCTCTCTCTCTCTCTCTCTCTTTTATTTTCCCTTTTGAATGATCTACTGGACTGCATTCTCCTGAGGAACAAAGGAGGTGGCTTTTTAGCCGGGTTCTCTGAGAGACCACCAAGGACTCGCGCCCTGGCCGTGCCATTTTTGCACCACTTTCAACAATAACAAAAATGCATGACTGAACGACTCAAAAATGTGGAGGGTTTGAGGCATTCATCTCCACTGAGGATACTGTCACAACACAGACAGTCCCCTAAATAAATATCTTCCCACTTCCTATTAGAGAAAGGGTGGGGAGGAAGGATTTAAATACATAAATTAATCAATAAAAAAATTGTTATAGATGGGGTGGCCTTCTGGATAGGTAGGGATCATCTCCTTCCTTCCTGAGAGCACCAATGAGTTGGGTTGTCTGAAAGCTTGGGAGAAGTAGCTTTGTGGGATGACAACTCCCAGAACCCCTCACCCGGTAGGGCTGGGTAGATTGCTGAATGATGAGAGTTGCAGTGGAAACAAAGGCTCCAGAATGTGATTGTATGACTTTTCTGTTCTTTCTCTGTCTCCCTCTCTCATGTTTACCTGTGGCCCAGCTGGCTTAAGGCTTCTGGGAATTGTAGTTCAACCTCTTCCCTGTATTTCTAAGCTCTGGGTCTCTTTGTTTTGCTCATGGAATGGAAATGCTTTTTGTGATGAAGCCTCCTTAGTGAAACAAAGGATGAAATCATGCATTGAGGAGATGTAACGTCACTTTACACTCAAGGTGCTATGCCTTGGTTGCACTGTACCACCTCATTACAGAATTGCTGTATTGCACAACCAAAGGTGCATTATACATTGATGTACAGTGTGTGACCCTGCAATCAATACACAATGTGCAATGATGTGCAACAGCACCACATGTATAAATCTGCTGTCATAACCATCAGCTGAATGTGGATGTTGCTTGTTGCCCCCAAAATGTTCACACATGTGCATGGAGGAACTTACGTATGTGTAAGACACCAACAGGATGCTGGCAAGGTTCTAGTTGCTGAGAATCACACTTCTCTTCTGGGGACCTTGGAGAACCGGCTGCCAGTCAGAGGAGACCGTATTAGACTTGAGAAACAAACAGTACAGAGCCTGGAAAAGTTACTACAGTTCCCAGAATCCCCCAGGCTACGTGGAAGAAAGTACTGTCTTTCTCACAGTGAGTTTCCTCAGTGTGTCTGCCCTACCTCCTAGGGTTGTTGTGAGGATCAAGCCGGGGGGTGGGGAGCCATGTCTACTACCTTCACATTTTCTCCAAAGGTCTAACTTGCAGAGAGAGTAGCCTATTAGCTCCATGGGATTACAATTCCCAGAACCCCCCTGCCAATATTTGAAATATGGAATTCGTCCATAGACTAGACCTTTCTTACAATGAGGAAAGCTGAAAGGAACGGGCAAGCTGGGAGTTGTCATCCAAAAAAGAAAGAAAGAAACTTTCCTGAGTCCCAGCCTACTCATCGAGAAACAACCAGCAAACCACCCTGGTTGTTTTTTTGTGCCAAAGGCAACCTGGCACATTGGTGCACCCATGTGCAATTGTCCCCCTCCCCAAATGCTCAAACAACTAGGGGAAGTCCAATGTCTGTGGCATCCTCACACGCCACCCAGTAGCTCCTGTCTTCTGATGGAAGAGCTCACTGGGAACTGAAGGAATTTCCTTTTATTCTGACAGCAAGGGGAGGCCTGAGAAAGATGTTGGGACCTGGTGCACTTGTTCTCTGCCTCTCTGTCCTGGCATCTTGTCTGTGGCTCTGGGCTCAAGCCTCCAGAAAAAAAAGGGGTGTTTTTGTCTGGCAGCCGCAGCTGAAACGTTGGGTGCTCAGCAATCCAGGGCGTTAAGCGTGTGGTTTGCCAGAATTGCTTAGCGATGGTCGTGAGGGGGAGGACCGTTTTCCTTGGCAGTGGCTTCACAGAGAGGCCTGTTTTCTGTGCCAGAATAAGCAGTTGCTGCATTCCATGGCGTTTATAGTCAAATTATTATCTATTGTCAAAATTGCCTCAATTAGACGTTTCCTTTAACAAACAAAACACCCCCCCCCCACGGAGACCCCCTTGGCCCATACTCTGTACCCCTGTCCACCTCCTCCTGGTTCATTTTGCAAGTTGTTATTCCAAAGAAGGAAACTGCCTTGACTATTAGTCTCCTTTTGATGAAAAAAGAGAGACCGAGATCCCACATTTCCTGAGAAAATCTCTCATATAGAGTGATGCATGAATTGCTCTATACAACCCTGGTTTTGGACAGTGATATCATGCAATTGGCCTGAAAGCCAGCATGGTGTAGTGGTCTAGGTGTTGGACAAGAGTTCCGGGAGATGTGGGTTTGGCCATAGAAACCCATTGGGCAAGTCACACTCTTTCACCCTTAGAGGAAGGCAAGGGCGAACCTCCACTGAATACATCTTATCTAGGAAATCCCATCATAGGCTTGTGTTAAGGTCGCCATAAGTTTAAAATGAGGTGAAGGCATGCAGCGGACCAAACCTCAACTGAAGGTATAAGCCAGTATGTGTGTGGATCCATGCACAATGCACATCAGTGCACAACGGGTGCCATGTGTGTGACTCCACTTTCTCTCAACCTTGAACTGAACCTGGCTGTTGTGTGTCAGACAAAAACGCCCAACCACATAGAATCATAGAGTTGGAAGAGACCACAAGTGCCATCTAGTCCAGCCCCATTCTGCCATGCAGGAACAAACAATCAAAACATTCCGGACAGATGGCCATCCAGCCTCTGTTTAAAAACCTCCAAAGAAAGAGATTCTATCACACTCCCAGGCAGCAGCGGATTCTACTGCCGAACAGCTCTTATCCTTAGGAAGTTCTTCCTAATGTTTAAGTGGAATTCATTTTCCTATAGTTTGAACCCATTGCTCTGTGTCCTAGTCTCTGGAGCAGCAGAAAACAAGCTTGCTCAGTATGACATCCCTTCAAATATTTAAACATTGCTCTCATGTCACCTCTTAACCTTCTTTTCTCCAGACTAAACATACCCAGCTCCCTAAGCAGTTCCTCATAGGGCATGGCTTCCAGATCTTTTACCATTTTGGTTGCCCGTCCTCTGGACATGTTCCAACTTCTACTGAGGTTAAGACAGTGATGGGATTCTCGCCTATGTGTTTTGATAAACAGTGCAAAGAAATATAGATGCAATGTGATGTTCATAGTTTCCTTTTTTCAAAAATAAACCCCTGGTTCTGTTTTTGTCCCTGTCAGACAGGTTGGAGGGCATTCTCCATGTGGTGGAAGTATGCACGGAGGTGCCCTTCAATGTTCACGCTTCCTGTTCCCACCCTGGGCATGCCGTGAGGAGCAAAGTACCTTGGTATGCACTCTGAGTGCTAACCAAACGCACAGACGCCACTGTTCTGGAATTGACTTTGACCTTCTCGGTAGGCTTGGCTTTCTTCTTTTTCCAACTTCAGATAAGGGCGTGTGCCTTGAAAGCCATGCTTTGCATTTTGTAGGCAAACCAGAGTAAATTTTTGAGTGATTTTGGAATGTAGAGAGGACTCTGCATTCAAGTCCCAAGGAATGGCTTCATCATTTGGGGAGCGGGAATCCCTGACCAAAGTGAGGGCCTCTTGGAAAAACAATGCCGTTTGGTGACTTGTTGGATCCGTTCAAAATTTAGAGTGGAGTGTTGGAAAACTTACTCCCTTTTTTTTTTTACTGTAGCTCCCAGCATCTCCTAGCCACATATGGTTGGGGAATTCTGGGAACTGTAGTCCAAAAGAAAGGAACCCTTCCATACTCTGAATTCTGGTCACCCTGGACAGCCAGTGCTGAGTTGGGTTGGTGACCATAACTCTTTATTCACCAGTCAGTCGCTTTCTTCCAGAGGTAGAGTCTGTGGGTAGCACCCCTGCTTTGCATGAAGAAGGTCATGGATTCAACATCTTGAGACATCTTCAACATCTTTGACATCTTGAGACAGGGCTGGAAATGCTCCTGCCTGAAACAAGGCTGTGTTAACACTGTTGAGACTATAGTACTGGCCTAGATACAGTGAGGGCATCAGTGGGTCTGGTGAATCTGTTTAGCATTTTAGTCCCAACTTTAAAACTCCCGTCCAAGGTCTTGAGCTCAGTCCCTAAAACAAGTTCATCCCTTTGTATAGTTCCTTAAAAACTTGGACTAAAACTCAGAGCAGAATCACCGCCCCCTCCTGCTGTTTTACTCAGAGCGTGGCAAAGTGATGATTTTTGGGAATGGCATCTTCTGGTGTTTGGGAGCTGTAATCCAAGAAAGCTAACTTTGCTGATTGCACATATGTGTTGTGTTGCGTAATACCATTTTAACTTTCAGCTTTTAAACCTTAAGTTACAAAAGCTTCAACAGGCCTTTGCTTGCAACCCTTTTCTCATGGTGGCTGTTTCTTTGGTTTTATTTTTAGCCAACGTGCCCATGAATGCCAATACCAGGCACAAAAGTAACCTTGGGATGCCAGTCGGATCTTGCCAGCTGACAGCCTCTGAATTTGGCTGGCTTCAAACATTCTGTTCTTTGACTGTGGCCAGTTGTGCCTGAGTTATTAATGAAATCAGGCTGAACTCACAGGTTGTAACACAGCAATGTCCCAAAGGGATTGCAGTGGGTTTTTCCTATGAGCTCTTTTCGGAATAGCTGAGACTCTTTGATAAGTCAGCATTCTTGAATTATACACTCCAAGCTATACTGTGTATACACTTAGGATGGGCAAGTACAGTATATGGGGACCAGGGCCAATTCTCCCCCCAGCCCCTCCCATGAGTCACACCCTACCACAGCAAGCCCAGATATATCTGTTTCCTTCTGCAGTCCCTCTCAAAATGGTAACAGGAAATGATGTTCTCTCCACCATCTTGAGAAGGACTGCAGAGGAAAGCGGAGGTATTTGGGGATAGTACAGGATGTTAGGGGGGTATATTTTTGCATGTCTTTGTGGGGATTTATTTGTGATATTTTGGCAAAAACTGCCTGGAAAGCAACCCCAAAATTTTAATTTTGTGTGTGCGTGTGCGTGTGCACGCGTGTGCATATGTATGTATGTGTGGCTCCAGGGGCCACAAAAATAGGGTTCAGGAGCTGCATGTGGCCCATGGGCTGCATTGTGCCCATCCCTGGTGTACACCATGGCTGGAATCCTGTTGTTGTCTTAGGCATGCATTAAGTTCTCCATGGCTGAAATCCTGTTGGTGTCTTGCGCATGCAGTAATTTCTCCATGGGGAAATCCTGTTGGTATCTTATGTGCATGTAAGTTCTCCATGGCTGGAGTTCTGTTGGTGTCTTATGCGTGCATTAAGTTCTGTAGAAATTGACATTTTTGTCCTTGGCAGGTGTGTGGATTTTCATTCTGCTGTGATTCCCATAAGGCATGTGTAGTGCAACCAATACATACATAACTTTACATGTGGAGATTCACGGGGAAACCCAGTGTGAGAGAGAAGGAATTAAACACGATGTACTCTTTGCTGTTGTATGCCTTCAAGTCATTTCTGTCTTATGGCAACCCTAAGGCAAACCTATCATGATTTTTTCTTGATAAGACTTGCCCAGACGAGATTTGCCATTGTCTTCCTCTGAGAGAGTGTTGTTTGCCCAAGGTCACCCGGTGGGTTTCCATGGCTGAGCATGAATTCGAACCCTGGTCTCTAGAGTCTTCGTCCAGCGCTCAAACCTCTACGCTACACTGTCTCCACCCTTTGCTGTAGCCTTTTTCAAACATCCACAAACAGTTTTATGATTATAGAGGAAGGAGAATTCATTGTGAAATAGTTTTTCACCACTCACTAACAAGAAAATAGAAATAGTTGCGTGGATGCTAGAAAACAAACCTTCAAGCCTCCACAATGACCTTTTGTTCTTCTCAATGTATGCATCCTAATATAATACTAGAGGTATCTTTGAGAAGCAGACAGACTGCTGATCCTTGTGCATAAACGTTTCTGCTTAATGATGATGTAGGAGGAAAAAGAGAGTGAATATCTCAGCTCTGTGGAACGTGGGTTTGGCAAGGGTGGTGAGCTTTCCACCTGCGGCGCCTATAGCAGCTGCTGCAACAGTGGTTTAATTATCCTTGCGGTGGTAAACCCGTACCTGGGCTGTACCATTAGGGATTGCAGGGGAGGAATGCCAGGGTGGAATGCACCAAGGTGATAGATTGGGTGGGGGAGAAATAAAAATAAAATTCAGTTTCTGGCCTAGCCCTCTCTCTTGTGAGCCCGGTTTCTATCTATGAAACCTTTTCAAAGGCCTTCTTGACCTGACTGATTTTATCTAGTTTGTACATGCAGTTTAAATTGTTCAATGGCTTTAAGGGGTTGTATTAATGGGAAAAATACTCCTCATGGAAAGTGAGGAGAAGAAGACCTGTCCTAATGGCAATCCGCATTGTTTGGCTGTATTGTTCAGGTAGGTTGCAGATCTGACTAGATGATTGCCGAGTCATTTGTTGATGTCTCTCCTGCTGAGTCAGCAGAGAAGATGGTGCTTTGTTTTCATGCAACATCCTTGGCTCGAGGCAAGTGAATTGATGTTTCAGGGTGTGGGCGCTTTAAAAGTGTGTGCAAGCCAGATTTAACACACCTGTTCTGTGCCTCCGGGCAAAATCTTTGATCCTTGCAATAATGGCATTGCTTGGATTGCACCATTTTTCTCATAGAGTTAATGAATTGAGGCTTGTGGTTCACTCTGCACATCAACAGCCTCCTATAAATGGTTAACAACAAAAGGTGCCTTTCAAGCCATTGTATTTCCTTCAGAAGAATGCTTGCTTTAAAAAAAAAAAATCAAACATATTGGTATACTCATGCTTCAGTTAACAAAGCCCCTGGCAGCAAAGCTTCTTGTTAGAAATGCTTTTTATCCCATCCTAGCACCCCATTTCTTCCACATCCTCTGTCTAGCTTGAAATTTTTTAGCAGCATTGATGTGTGTGGCGAGGAAGGCTGGAGGAACACAGACTTTTGGTGTTAGGTTGCAGCGGTGTGTCTGTACTAAACAATGCAATAAAGTTGGAGGTGGGAAAAAGGGGGATTCTACTCTAGCATATTCTACTGTAGCTGCGCCTGCTTTCCTACAGCAGGCATGGTAAAAAGCAGCTGCCTTCAGAATCCTTAACTGAGCATGAGGAGTGGAACAGAGAAAAGAAGGGAAAGCTGCTAAACCAGCCTTGCCAGCTCTCCCTAGTTTATCAAAAAGGCATATGGAAATTTTGGGAGAACCTCTCAAGTGGTTCAGCATCCCTTTATGTGAGGCTTATCTGAGGTGGTTGTTTCTCTCCCCCCTCCCCACCCCCATGTTTGCATATTGTTAGCTCTGAAGAAAAAGTTAGTTGAAATATGTTGTTTTTTCTGTTGTTAGGAACCTATTATGCCTGTTCCTTCCATGTTATTTCTGCCTCCAGTACCAATTTTTATGTGGAAGAAGTAATGCCCAGGATGACATCTAGAATCATAGAGTTGGAAGAGACCACAAGGGCCATCTAGTCCAACCCCCTGCCCCGCAGGAATACACAATCAAAGCATTCCTGACAGATGGCCATCCAACCTCTGCTTAAAATCCTCCAAAGAAGGAGACTCCACCACATTCCCAGGCAGCAGCAGATTCCACTGTCAAACAGTTCTTACTGTCAGGAAGGTCTTCCTAATGCTTAGGTGGAATCTCTTTTCCTGTACTTTGATTCCATTGCTCCTTGTCCTAGTCTCTGGAGCAGCAGAAAACAAGCTTGCTCCATCCTCAGTATGACATCCCTTCAAATATTTAAACATGGCTATCATATCACCTCTCAACCGTCTCTTCTGCAGACTAAACGTGCCCAGCTCCCTAAGCTGCTCCTCATAGGACATAATGGCTTCCAGACCTCTCGACATCCGGGTCTCCCTCCTCTGGACACGTTCCAGCTTCTCAATATCTTTCCTGAATGAATTGTGGTGCCCAGAACTTTGTAAACAGAGATAGACCTGTACCATATAAATGGCTAACAAGAAAAGTTGCCTGACAAGCTACTGTATTTCCGTCATGAGAATGCTTGATTTTCCTCCCCACCCTTTCTACCATATTGGTATTTGGCATGTATGTCACTACAGTTCCTTGGCAAAAGCAGATTTTGGACTCCATCTAGCCTGACGTAATTCAGGTTGGTAGCAAAGCTCCCACATATATTTAATTGGGCAGGAATACAACAAACATTTGGAAGCCAAAATAATACTACCTTTGACTTTAGACCATGTCCTTCAACTTGTGTCCCTTTTAAAAGGAAGGAATTGTAGGTGAAAGAAGGAAAATGTGATTTTTTGGGGGGTGGTTCGGAAAAATAAGCGAGGAGGAGGATGACATGAAGGAAAGTAACATTGCATTTTGTATCATGTGAGGAACCAGTCAATACCTACTCATTTTTTCTTTTTGCTCAAGAGATCTGTGTAACTAGTTGGAGTTCCCCTCCATGCTATGTCTTTTGAAAAATTCCCTTTGTTGAACAGGAGATTGACTCTGGAAAATATAACTTTCAGGTCTTCCTGTGCTGAAGCATTGAGTCTTGTGACTGTTAATGTATGAATTGCAAATCTGGGAGTTGTGGGATGAATTCTTACCGGGGTGCTGTGGATATTCGCATAGTAGCTGGACCTGGTGCCTAAAGGGTATAACTAGAAAACAGTTCTTACAAACTGCCAGCCAAAGCTCCTGACATGCCTTCTTAGTGGTGCTCCTTGGCTGTGGAACTCCCTGCCAGTGGAAATCCTTCCTGTTAATCCTTCTCTTGGCAGTCAAAGACCTCTTTCTTCAGACAGACTTTTGGCAATTGACTGGTGGTTGCAGAAAGACTTGTAACATGAAAAATCTGTTTAGTTGTGTTTTAGTATTTATGTTGTGTTTTTTAGTTGGCTCTGTGTTCTTAATCATGTTGCAAACTATCTTGGGTCTCCTAGTAGTGGGAAAATGGCAGGTTATAATACAAGTAGAATCAGTACAGTAGGACCCCCGTTTCTGCTGGGGATTGGTTCTGGGGGGGTCCTGTGGATACATACTCTTAGCCCTCAGAAAACCTGTTGATAGGTTTGGTTTAGGGTCTCCGTAAGTTGAGAAGTGACTTGAAGACACACAACAAGGACGACAAATCCAAAAGGTAACATTAACAAGGAGAGGAAGGGGGACATAAAAATGAGCAGATAACTGAGAATTAGTAACTTCTTTTGTTTGTTTGTTTGGCTTGGGTTCACTGAGGTTTAAGGACAGTAAGTAACCAAAGCATATCTAAACGAGGAAAGTGGAGGTATAGGTCTTGGAAATTCACTGTGAGAAGCTGAGAAAGGTTCATGGAAGCTGGAAATTTTTTCTGAAGGAGATTCCCATAGCTCCAGCCATGAGCATGGGATGGGTCGCTGGTCTTTGGCCTGTTGTTATACAGGGACTGAAATGGAGGGCAATGTTCTTACGAATGCGCGGCCATCCATCCTGGAGATGTGAGAGTAATGGGTATGTGAGTTGCATGCAAATATGTCCCAATTCACACAAGTTCTGCAGGCAGCCTAGGCACTGCACACTCTCTCTTTCCGGTCTCAGGCAACCGGAGTAGATGTTGGGTCAGATTCTGAGCTGACCCAGGTCCTTGCTGAGATGATGATGATGATGATGATGATGATGATGATGATAGTATTATTATTATTATTAATTTCTATCCTGCCCCCCTGCAAGGCAATCGGGGTGGCTTACAGCATAAAAACTCCATAATTACATCAGTACCCTAACCCACCCACCCACCCCTTAAAACAGTATTGAATTACTGAAGGTAGAGCACCTGCTTTGCATGCCCATGGTCACAGGTTCAATCTATGGCAGCTTCCGGTCCAGCCTTAAATCCAAGTCAGCCATGTGGAAAGTGTGGCTCAGCCCTCGAGCCTGTTTCTGTGGCCCTCAGGCCTCTTTTCTGGGCCAAAATTAAGAACGATTCATTACCCCTCTGAAAACCTTCAGGAATAGAGAGATGTGAAGGCCTGGAAAAAACCTGGAAACATTCAGAAAAAAAGTTTTTCTTCAGTTTTTCCCCTGAAGCCTTTTCCCCCCAAAAAATTGAAAAAAGGAAGACAATTGGTTATGGAATGTTTTATTTTAGCAAGATGAATAAAATCTTTAAGACAATAAAATCTTCAATATACCAATTGTGATAATTTTATGCTGAATCAAATTGTACATAGTCATCTTTTATGTTCCTAAAGTAACAGAGTGGCTTTCAATCTGTAAAAGGTGCTAACGTTGCATTTTTTTTTTCATTTTTTTCCGAAAATGTCCATTTCCCCCCATTTCCCCCCATGGCTTCAAAATTTCTGGAAATTTTACATCTCTATTCAGGAGTAGCAATTCAACCACAGGACTGCCTGAATTGTTTAACCTTAAAAAAAATCCCCCCAAACCAGAAGCATAGTGTACTTTTTTGTTTATTCCCTTGCTTTTGTAATCTTTGTTGCCCTCCACAAGATCCAGGAACAGAATAATGCCTCCTGCCTAGACTCACTACAAATGCTGACCCATGGTTGAAATTGTACTGATGTCCCATCTATACAAGGGGGTGAAATATGAACACATTTGAAAAAGTAGGCATTTGCAACGATGTGACCTGTCTTCACGGTAAAAAGAGCCACCTAAACTCCGCATGACCCCCTAGTCAAGATTGCGGCCACAAGTGATTTACTCGTGATTTAAAACCTGCTACTACCAATTTTTTAAAAACAGTTTTCCGTGGTGCACACATGCGATATTTCATATTTAAAAAGAAAAAAGGAGTATAGGATTGCTCTTTGAATGACTTACTGGACCCTCGCTTAGTCGAAAATTTAACATGGCGGCAGCAGCCGGTTTCCCTGATTGCTAGCCCCATACTCGTCCAACTAATCAGATTGCGCTGCCTGTTCACATCTGCCTGAATGCGACTGTCTAAATGCTTACACATTTGCCTGTCATATGGAGCTTTTTAGAAAATCCAGATGAAGCCCCGGACGCTACACGCACGGACTTTGTGGTGGGTTTGGCTGCCCCCCTTCCTTATGACATGTATTTGCGCGAATGTTCGTATGAACAGATTGCCTTCCGTTTGCATCCCATTCGTATTACTTTCACCATTTAGACAGGCCCTGAGTCAGGTGGGCCAATAATCTCACTTAGGAGAAGACAATACAAGTCCTATACTCTTTGTAAAATCTCTTTACTCTCTGAACATCCTATCCCGAACCCTGTTGGTTAGTCGCAGCTACAGTAGACCTATTGAACCAACTGCTGAATGATATTGCAGTTGTTATGTGCCTTGAAGTTGACTCCACCTTCTGGCAACCCTCTCCTAGGTTTTTCTGGGCAAGATTTACTCAGAGAGGAGGTTTTTGCAGCTGAGAGAGTGTGACTTGCCTGAGGTCACCCAGTGGGTTTCCACAGCTGAGAGAAAATTCAAACACCAGTCTCCAGAGTCATAGTCCCAAACTCAAACCACTATACCACACTGTCTAAAGGAGTAAGAATAGGATCCAGGCCAATAAACTGATTTATTAGTTCAATTTATAACCCACCTTTCTCTGCATGGGATACAAAGTAAAAACAATGGAGAACTAAGCTATAATAGACAAAAAAAAAACAAGCAACCCTGTTGGAAACACTAATTTAAAACAATCTACAACTCATTTGAAACACAGATAAAAAGTACCAAAGTACTAAACATCATCATAGCTTTCTGTTTTGTCTGTTTCTGTAGACTGCTAGGAAACAAATGGATTTTCTGTTGAAATAATAAGCAACGTATCTTGCAATAAAAGCAAAATACGAAAATGATACAATGGAACAGAAAAGAGAAAATGTCAATGGGAGAGGTTTACTCTGAAAGCAACATCTTCTCCTGCCTTGATGTTTCAAATTCCTAGGATTCTGTCTAATTATTAACTGCAGATAAAAGGAAGTGTATGGTTTGTTTTTAGGTGGTCACAAGGAATGACCGGGTCTTGGTCATGGCTGGCTTGATTCCATGGAAATGTATCAATATTCATAATAAGATGAGAGGGGTAGATAGCATGGGAATTTTCTGCTGTGTGTGTGCATATATGTTCATGCAGGGCCATCTCAAGACATTTTGCTGTCTGAGGTTTGTTTCAGGTAGCAAAATGAGATAATTTGTAGTGTATAGAGAGAGAGGAGACACTCCAGATATTGTTGGACTGTAGCTCCCAGCATTCCTTACCATTATCTTGTGGGTTATCTAAATGGCAAAAATACTCCTCATAGAATTCAAGGAGAATATGATTTGTCTACATGGCACCCCACATCAATCTGCCGTATTCGGAAGGGGAGCATAACCTCCTAAAACCCTGCAGGAAAAGCCTTTGTGGCTTTCCCCCTATTTTTAAAAAAGCTCCATGGAGAATGAATGCACATTGCTGCTCGTTGGGACAACCAATTCACTTTGATGCATATTCCTGATAAGAGCAGAAATGGAAAGCTGATTGGTTGGATATGCACAGGGGGTGGAGCTTGTTAATACCTTTAACAGCTTCTATAATTCTGGAATTTGTGGGGTGGCATTTTTTTTTAAAAAAGTAATATGTATACAGTCTTAACAGGGTTAAAGATTACAATAGTAGAGTAATGTTGTGAAATTATGAGAGAAACTTTTAAGTGAAGTTTACAACTCTGTGCTTCGACAGTGTGAACAGTGCATTGCTGTTCTGGGGTGGCAATTTCTACACCTCTCATAAAATTGTAATTTAAGATAGAATCTGTAATTCTGATTAAGTCATTATTATAACATTTATCCTTGAGTATAAATGTATTTACTTAGCCTTCAAACAATCACCGTAGCTACTATTAGCTGTTAAAGGGTGCATACATTTTTGGGCACATCCTGTATATATGTATTCTAGAACATACACACACACACATACACTTGGGAGTATCTATATCTATACCTTCCAGCATGTTCTGTGCCTCGCTGTGTGCAAGGATTGCTGAAAACTGTAAGAGCACATACTTTATTTCCATTACTAAAAGTGGGAGTTGGGGCCTCGTGGATGCCAAAGACACTTCAACAGCTTTGGGGATAATGAGTGGATTGACAGACTGGAATGTGGTTCTGTCAGGGATAAACCCTGGCAAAATTCCTCATTCTTCTTTTTCTTTTCTTTTTAAAGAAATAGTCCCTTCACACTTGGCTTGCAGCACCAGGCCAGCGTTTTCGGCCCGTCTTGTTTGTACCAAATATAGCCCTCAATTGGAAATGGCCATGCCAGCTAACAGAAACAGAGCCCCCATTCACACTACAGAATTATAAGTACTGTTATTCTACTTTAGAGAACCAGTGTGATGTAGTGGTTTGAGTGTTGGACTATGGGGTTGTCTAAATGGCGAAAATACTCCTCATGGAATGTGAGGAAAATACAAGCTGTCTTAATGGCATCCCACTTTGTTTTACAGTGTTTGGAAGGAGTGGGGCCAAAAACTCCGAAAGAAAAGACTTTGCACCTTTTCTCTTGAGTTTTTAAGAAACAGCATCCCTGCTCGTTGGGACAAGTGATGCGAATTGATGCACTTTCCCATATGAGCAGAAGTGCAAACCTGATTGGCTGGATGAGCATAGGGGGTGGGGCTTGCTAACAAGGCAAGCACATGGAGCTGGTGTGTTGGATTTTTGCCTTATTGGGTGAGCGCTAAGGTGCTAAAATAGGGTGCTGTTTTTTTTTTAAATCCTGGGATTTGTAGTTTGGTGAGGCACCAGCACTCTTTGGCAGAGAAGGCTAAAGACCTTGTGAAACTACAAGTCACAGGATTTGTTAGGAAGGAGCCATGGCAAATAATCCAGTTTCAAACTGGATTATTTGTGTAGTGTGGATTAGGCCAAAGTTGGTTTTCTTCCCACCATCCCTCTCCTTCGTATCTTTTCTTAGGCAAGGAATCCTCAGAGGTGGCTTTGCTAATTCCTTCCTCTGAAATATAGTCTACAGCATCTGGGATTCGTTGGTGGTCTCCCATCCAAGTACTAAACTGCTTAGCTTTCAAGATCAGATTGGATCTGGTGCCTTTTGGGTATTTTCCCTTCATATCTTTACCTGAAACAAATTATGGTAAGAGCATAAATCTAGCTAGCTGTTAAAAAGCTTGAAGGAAAGTCACAAAGGAAGGCACTGATCCAGATGCAGAAGGTGGAGGCAACTTGAAGGTTCGCTAAGTATTGTGTTTTGACTCTGATGTGTTTCAACAAGGTTCTTTCGGTTCCTCTTTGCTTTCCAGAAAGCCATCATGCCCTCCTGAACACATTAAATGTTGCCTATTTTTGGAAGCTGAGCAGGGTTAGGATTTGAATAGGAGATCTCCAGGGAATTCCAGGAATCAATCCCCAGGCAGGGCTAGAAGAAAATCCTGCCTGAAGCCCTGGAGAGATGGTGCTGCCAACCGGAGCTGACTGTACTGGGGTTAGATGGACCACAGCTCTGACTCAGGGCTTGTCTATATGATGAAAATACTCCTCATAGTATTCAAGGAGGATCTCTCTCTTGCTTTTCTTTGCAAATGAAGATTCAGGAAGGACTCATCCCACGTTTTCTGCAAGCGCGCTGATGACTAAAAAGGCCAATCCGAGATAGACAAGTCCGAATGCAGAAAGCACAGCAGAAGGTTTCCTCGGGTGATGTTACCGGGTTGTGATTCTTTCTGCGTTGCCGTTTCTCTTCAAGACTTGTTCGGCGTGAGTTCTCAAATAAGGCTGCAGCATTGTGGATAGTGTGTCTCCATGCCTCCCGATGTGAGGCCAGGGCGGACCACTGTTGGTGATCAATTTGGCCAAGCCTGAGATGTTGTTTCAGGGAGTCCTTGTATCGCTTTTTTGGAGCGCCCCTCCTACACTGACCCGTGGTGAGTTCACTGTAGAGTAGTGTTTTTGGGAGGCGATGGTCCTCCATCCTAGAAACGTGCCCGGCCCAGCGCAGCTGTGTTCTCAATATCATGGCCTCAATGCTGGTGATCCCTGCTTGCTCAAGGACAGCAACATTCATCACATAGTCAGTCCAGTGTATATTTAGGATTGTGCGTAGACAGCGCTGATGAAAGCGCTCGAGGAGTCGTAGGTGGTGGCGATAGGTGACCCATGTTTCAGATCCATAGAGGAGGATAGACAGTACGATGGCTCTATACACACTGATTTTTGTGCTTTGCCTCAGGTGTTTATTGCTCCAGACACTTTTGTGAAGTCTTCCAAATGCACTATATGCCTTTGCTAATCTGTGATCGATCTCTTTGTCAATCTTGGCATCTGAGGAGATGATGCTTCCCAGGTAGGTGAACTGCTGAACGGACTTGAGCACTGATTTGCCGACGGCAATGTGGGGATGGTGGTGCTCGTCCTGTGGTGCAGGCTGGTAAAGAACTTCTGTTTTCTTCAGGTTGACTTCCAGCCCAAACAGCTCTGCAGCTGTTGCGAAGCAGGATGTTAGGCGCTGCAGAGCTGCTTCTGTGTGGGCAACAAGGGCAGCATCGTCAGCGAAGAGCAGCTCACGGACTAGATAGTGTAGAGTCTTAGTGCGAGCCCTCAGACGGCTTAAGTCTAAATGGGACGGTTAGTCTAAATGGGATTCTGCATCAATCCACCATATTTGGAAGGAGGGAGGCCAAAGACGCCAAATACTCCATGGGAAAAGCCATTGTAGCTTTTCCCATTAAAAAAAAAAACATCCAAATGAAATGCACATTCTCATGTATTGGGACAACTGATTCACTTTGATGCAAATTCCCAATATGAAAGGAAGTGGAAAACTGATTTAGTTGGATGTGCGCAGGGGGCAGAGTTTGCTGGCAAGGCAAGTGCCCCGAATTGCCATGTTGGATTTTCACCATCACGATTGTGCCCTGAAGTGATGAAACAGCCTTTTTTTCTGTTTAAGTGGAAGCTTGCACTTCTGTGCCGTAGATATGCTTTTACTGTTTGACAGCGGCAACCAGTAGCAATAAAAATGCGAGTAATTTACTTGTATCCACCATCTTGATTCTCAGGCATGCTCATTTGAACAACAATGCGTATGTCTTTGCATGCTTGCAATCTTGAATAAAAAAGTGGAAACAAATGAAATCTTATTTTATTTTTTATTATTATTTTAATAATAATAAAATTTATTATTATTATTATTATTATTATTATCTGCTGCAAATTGGCATTCGTATGCATCAATCTGCATTTTGTAGCCTCGTATAGACAAGCCCTCAGTGTAAGGCAGTTTTCTACATCCCCACATAGAGGATCCGAGCTTCAACCTCCAGCTAGATCTTGACAAGAGTCCTGTGTGAAACTCTTTTGAGTTGTTACTGCCAGTCAGATTTGACAGTGTTGGAGGTTGATGGACCTCCAGGCTCTGACAGTATAAGGCAGGTTCCCAAGTCCCTATGCAGAAGATCTTAGGCTCACCATCTAGCTTGAATTTGCAAATAATCCTATCTGTATCCTGGTGTGTCGTTGCTGCCAACCAGTACTAACCATACAATTGTTATAGGGACCAGTCACTAAACTAGAATCATAGAGCTGGAAGAGACCACAAGGGCCATCTAGTCCAACCCCCTGCCATGCAGGAAGACACAATCAAATCATTCCCGACAGATGGCCATCCAGCCTTAACTCCAAGTATCCAAAAGGAACAAAAAATGAAGACATCCATTAAGACAGGAATAGAAAACCTACTGTCCTGATAATTTTGGACTACCAACTCCCATCATCACTGGCCCTGTTGACTAGGGCTTGTGAGGGGTAGCGTCCAAACATCTGGAGGAGAGCAGGATTGCTACCTGCTGCATCAGACTCATTATAAGACAGGTTCCTCTGTTCCTAAATAATTGTCTGAAATTGCCTGGAGCATTAGTGATCCTAACAAAGATTCACTTTGCCCCATCTATACAAGGGGGGGGGATGGATTGCTCTGCAGTAGTAGCAGTTCATAAAGGTTGCATGTCCCCTAGCCAAGATGGTGGCCGTGAGTGAATTACATGAATTTTAAAATCTGCTGCCACCAACCTTTTTTCAAAAAGAAACATTTCCCATGGTGCGTACAAGCAATATTTCACATTTATGAAAGAGAAGAAAGACAAGAGAGAGAGAGAGAGAGAGAGAGAGAGAGAGAGAGTTTGCTGTGTTATCACATTACTGCATTACCGATTGCTCGCTAAGCTGAAAATCCAGCATGGCGGCAATGGGAACTTGCCCTGTTTGCAAGCCCCGCCCCCATGCTCATCCAGCCAATCAGCTTACTCTGCCTTGGCTCAGCAATGCGAATGTGACTGTCCAAATGAGCGGACATGTACATCCCCTACGGAGCTTTTTAAAAACTCTGAGAAAAGCCCTGATGGCTCTCTGGTCGTGGTATATGGCATTTCTAGCTGCCCCCCTTCCGAATAAGATTTATTGATGCTAATGTCCATTTAAGACAGATTGATTTCTCAGTGAATTCTCTGAGAATTGTTTTGACCGTTTGGATGAATTGAAGCAACAGCACCCTCTTTTTTGTTTTTTTGTCTTTGGCTTTGGCTGCGTAAGTATAGGATCAATATCCTTGCTCTAGAGGCGAGTTGGCAGAGTCTAGTTCAGTGATGGGCAACCTTTTGAGCTCGGTGTGTCAAACATCGCCAAAAAACAGGATAACTCAGGTGGTGTGTCACTTTGAGGAAAAAAACATTATTTCACAATAATATTTATTGTTTAATCAACAATATTTATTAATTATATATTAATAATTAATGAGTTGTCACAACTCATGTGACAACTGAGTAATCAAAATGAACAGTCGTCCCCGCCCGCCACTTTCCTCCACCCTCCCTAAAGTGGCGATTGGGGCTTCATAGCCCCACCTGCCACTTTCCTCCCCCCTCCCTAAAGTGAGGCTTTGAAGCCTGGATCACCACTTTAGGGAGGGTGGTGAGGTTGTGGGCGGGGGCACGGGGGAGGGGGAGGAGGCCTACGGCCGCATGTCAGCACAAATGGCTACGTGGGTCGGTGCTGACACGAGTGTCATAGGTTCGCCATCACTGGTCTAGTTCAAAGGGTCCAGAAAGCCACGTGGGTGTGGCAGAAGCCGTTTCTGAGCCACCTCTGCAAAAAAGCCTCTTCCAAAAAAGCTTGTGGGAATTTCCATCAGCATGGTACGCAAGATCTTGTTTGTGAGGTAGCTTTCCAGTTCTGTCTCAGCCATTGGTTGGTGCCGTTGGTACCCTGACAAAAATGCGTCTGTACTGCAGACACCGGCTGTGTCCCACTTGGGTGGTCCTCTGCCGCCTGTTTGGGTGGGAACTGGTGGAGATAAACACAGCCGCTGGAAGTATTTCCAGGGTTTGACCTTCCAGACAGCCGCTTTGGTTCAAGACGGTGGGATAGTTTCAGGCTGTGGCTTGAGAATCAGATGTTCTGAAAGGGAGAGAGAGTAAAGACCCAGACAAGGAACAGCTGGAAGTGACGTTTTGGGACTACATGGCTCAGCATCCCCCAGCCACCCTAGATAGGCTGAGGGATTCTGAGCCCTGTAGTCCCAAAATGTCACTGTCTCCACCAGTTCCCACCCAGACAGGCGGCAGAAGACCACCCAAGCAGGACGGAGCCAGCGTCTTCGGTTACAAAAGCATTTTTAGATTCTGGGATGTGTAGTATTCAAACTCTGTTGTTATCAGTTTTTTATAGCTCGGTCTTGTCTTTGCCTTGTTGGTGGGCACCAATGAAATAATTAAGTGGATTTAGGGTTGGACTGGATGGCTCTTGAGGTCTCTTCCAACTCTATAATTCTATGATTCTATGAATCTATTCTAGTTGGGGCTAGCCACCGAATTTAGCCCTTGGACTACAACTCCCAGAGTCCTCTGAGCCAGCATGGTCACTGGCCATTCTGGCTCAGGGAATTCTGGGAGTTGTGGTCCCCAGAATCTGGCTATTTAGAACCTAGGAAGAGCTGTTCTAATTCTGACCCAACAAGGGCTCTGCAAGCCATCCTTCAGTTTCTGTGGTTATCCTCTTGGTGACTGTCAAAGCTTTTGGAACAACAGCATCCTGGGCAGCATTGGCCCTTCTCTTTCCCCCATAACCAGGTGACCTGACCCTGTGGTTTCAGTCTGCCTTAAACAACCCTCAACTACCTCTGGTTTTCGGCTTGGGAAATCTTTGTCTGTTTTGGAGTGAGGATGCAAAGCATTCCAGGTGTGCAGCTCAGAGACATAAGCGTGCTGGAATGAATACATGTTGGGGCAAATGTCTAGAATTCCTCCCTCCCCCCCCCAAAAAAACCCCAAAATATTTTTTGCTTGTTTCATGCAGACTGACCTGGGGCCCTTTCACACGGCACAATTATAGAACTATGATTTCACTGCTATGGTTTCATCCTACGGAGTGCTGGGAGGGGAACTGATAAATTTCAGCGGGATAATTTCTCTAGTGCCTCTTCCAAACTACAACCCCCAGGATTCCATTGGATACAGTAATGTCAATTAAGGGGGAACCATAATGCTTTAATTGTGGGGCATGAAAGCCCCCCTGCTTTTCGGTCAATGTCAGAGTTCTCATTCATTCATTCACTCAAGATGAACAAATAAAATCAATTAAAACAGTACAAAGGCAAAATATTTTAAAACCCACATTAATATACTCTTTAAAATCTCCTTAAAAGCTGTCTTAAAAACAATCCCAAATACAGTTTTTAAACAGGGTAATTTCAGCCATTAAAGGCCATGCAGAACAACACTATTGTATTTTGGTGCAAAAGAGGTAGAGCCAGCCTAGTTTCCTTGGGTAGTGGGTTTGGCCAAATGGATCGCCAACAATGGTCCGCCCTGGCCTCACATCGGGAGCATGGAGATGCACTATTTACAGTGCTGCAACCTTATTTGAGAACTCATGCCGAACAAGTCTTGAAGAGAAACGACAATGCAGAAAAAAATCACAACTTGGAAACATCACTCAAGGAGACCTTCTGTTGTGCTTTCTGCAACCAGACTTGTTTATCTCGGATTGGCCTTTTCAGTCATCAGCGCGCTTGCAGAAAGCGCAGGATGAGTCCTTCCTGAATCTTCGTTTGCGAAGAAAAGCCAGAGAGAGGGGTTCCACAGTCGGGGTGATGCCACAGAGAAAGCCCTGTCACTCCCTATATGATCCAACCCCAGTGTTAAGATTGTTAAGGAAGGCTTTTCTCTTGTCTAGTGATGATATGGGAGAGGACTTTTTTGGTCCAAGCTGTGGAATTCCTTTCCACATGAGACTACTCTGAGCCTGAATTTACTCTCCTTTTACAGGCAAGAAAAGACCTTATTTAAACAGGCATTTGATGGTGGAATTGGTTGCAAGGAGTCTTTTTTTAGGTAGTCAGCGTGCTGCATTTTTACCTTCAATGTTATGTTTTAAAATGAAGGGCATTTTAATATGGTATCTTGTTTTAATTGTTTTTTTAACTTTTTAAAATCAGATCTTTAGCTTTATCTTGCTTTAGCCTACTTGCAAGCTGCCTGGGGTCCTAGGCCAGGATATCATTATAATAAATAAATAATGTTTCCTGGGGGTCTTGTATCTTAATCTTATGTGGATCATTTGAAAAGTATTCTCTGTTGGGTCCTTCTTTTGCATGGGCCCTTTCATACTACACAGTTGTAGCACTATGATCCATTTTAGCTGCCATGGCAACATCCCATGGAATCCTGGGATTTGCAGTTTTGGGAGGGATACAGTAGGGCCCCCGTATCCACTGCTTCAATTACAGGGATGTAGCTACAGGATGGAAGCAAAATTAGAACATTGCCCCCCAAATAAGACTGCTTTGAATGAATGTTTCCTTGCCCAAATTTCTAGCACTGCAAAGTGAGACAATGAAAATCATTCACATCTAGAAGTCTTCCATTTGCAGTCTTCACCTTCCCCTCCCCTGGTCACTTTGCCTGCCCCTTTTCTTGGGATGCCTAAACTACATTTCTAAATGATTTGCTGAAATTTTAAGTTAATGAAGGGCTAGATATTTGGTGCAGGGGGGGGGAGTGAATGAAAATTCCATTTTGTAAGATAGATTTTTCATAGGCGGGGCAATACTCTCTTTTTGCCCCACCTCTTAGCTGCATGCCTGAGGATCATAAACCATAGAACCCTTGAGTTAGAAGGGACCACAAGGGCCATCTAGTCCAACCCCATTCTACCGTGCAGGAATACACAACTGAAGCACCCCAGAGAGTGTTTACGCAATCTCTGTTTACACACCTCCAAAGAAGGAGAGTCCATCACCCTAGAGGCAGACCTGGGAATAATGCCCTCCTGGTCACTTTGACACTGCAGTTGTTTGTAGTCTGCTTGGCTAGTTTGGGGCCGACAGGTTGGTCTCCTTCGAACGAGATCTCTTTCAGAGGCCTCTGCCATCTCTCCACCCCCCTCTTTTTCCTGCCTTTCCCTGCCCAGTTTGAATAAACTCTGACTCCCTTTTCAGCCAAAATGTGTGAGGTTGGGACCAGTGGGAATTGGCTGCCATGGAACGATCCGTCTTTCCCGACAGAGGTTATATTATTCGGAGGCTGGTCCAGTAACACTGAGTGATCTGTGTGCAGGATTTGGAAAGCTTGCGTAGCCCATGTGCGGAAACATCAATCGGAGCAGCTGCCTGGCTAGCGAGTGACCGGCAGGAATTGAAACACAAATAGGCATTTCAGCTGAAGCCCTGTTAAGGATGATCTGGTTTCTGTCGATAGGAGCTGGCAGATGAAATGAGAGTGCTAGGCCCTTTGGAGAAAAGCATTACAGGCAGGGTGATGTGCAGAGTTTGGGAAAGTTACTTTTTAAGATAGGTGACAGCTCCCTCAATCCTCCACCAGGCATGGCCAAGTTGCCTGTCAAAGGTCTGGCTTTATGCATGTATGTTATGTGGCTGAAAAAAAATGCAGATTGCAGAATAACTTTCAAGTATGTTCAGGAACATAGCAGCCTGGCTTATATTGAGCCAGCCTTATTTCTTTTCTCTATCTTTTTTCGAGTAAGAATTTCAGAAGAACTCTGCTGGATCTGACCAGAGGTCTGCTTAGTGGTGCATGCTGTTCACACCATGGCCAACCAGTTGCTTATGTGAAGGGCCACCAGGGTGTAGATGCAAAGGAACACACAACTCCCTTGTTGCAATAGCTCCACTGGATGCCGTTCTGTTTCTGTGCACAATTCAAAGTGCTGGTTATGACCTAGAAACCCCTATAGGCTCAGATCCAGGCTGTCTGAATGACTGTATTTTCCTAGAGGAGTTTGCCTGATGAGCATTAAGATCTGCTGGGGAGTCATGCTACGCACATGGGACAAACTATTCACCATAGTGAAACAGACATACAGTGCTCCCTTGGCATCCACTGGAGTTTGGTTCCAGAACCCCCCGTGGATACCAAAGCCCGTGGATGCTCAAGTTCCATTATATACAAAGGCACAGCAAAATTGCATCCCTTATATAAAATGGTGAACAGCAAGATTTGCTTTTTGGAATTTTTTCCCCCTGAATATTTTTGAGTTGTGGTTGGTTGAATCCAAAAATGCAGAATTTATGAATGTGGAGGGTCAACTGTATTTTACTGATAGCAGCAGAAGCAGAGTTGCAAATGCAGCAACAAGGTACAGAGAGTTTATACATTGTGCCTTGTGGCTGTGTCTTGCAGAACAGCACCCAGTCATTGAAGTGTGTTGTGCAATATTGGTCTTCTGCATTGGGGTTGCATAGTGGTTGGGCAGAATGTGGATACAGGGGGTGGATCAGGGGGTGTTTTGGGATGCATCCCCTGTGGATATGGGGTGGGGGTAGACCCATATACTTAGAAGCCCACTTCTAGTTTTGGAACTGTACTTCTGGTTTTGGAGAAGTGGATGACCAGTATTTAGTTGTCCATGATTAGATAGACTGGGTGGTTTGATCTGGTGTAAGCAGCTTCTGGTGTTTTTTAAGTAGATGTTTACAAATGCATGTAGAATGCACTGGCGTATAAGAAAGTAAGCCTCTGCTTTGCTCTCATTTCTAAAAATGCTGCAAATGTGATCTGGTACAGCTGTGATAATTTACCTTTCTTTTTTACTACTCATCACTTTTAGCCATACCAGACACCACTTAGTTTATGACCAAGACGAAGAAGGTCATGGGAGTCCAGCTGGTTAATTCTTAGTCCTTGCCCCCTCCCCTGCCAAGGGTTTTAGTACAGGGCTTAGGCTGCCTTTTCTTCTTCTTGTTAAAGGAAATTGAATGACCCAAATGTGCAAGGTCTCAGAAATGTACACATTTATTTAGCAGCTCCCATGGAATTTGTCTTATTAGAAGGAACCGGTATATCAAGGTTGCTTTTTGATGTTTATAAATGATATTTAGGAATGGCAACTTTGAGATGTATTTTTCCAAGGTCTTGGGTAGGCCTCTTAAAATTTGGACTGAAACCCGGCATGGATTCTCTACTCCACTCACACGGATGCTGATACTCACTACTGGTTCTGATAGTTTTCTTAGTAGCTCCACTGATAAGTGGAACCCTCAAAATAAGCTCAGCACAGATTTTCCTTGGGTTTTTGTCCAGGCTGTAAGTCTGTGTTCTGGAAGAGTTTATTTCTGACGTTTCTCCTGCATCTGTGGGTGGCCTCACAGCCTGGAAAAAAAACCCAGGGAAAATCTATGGATGTCGGCCATGAAAGCCTTCGACATCACATTAAGCTCAGCACCTTTGATAGTTCCTTTAAAGTTCAGACTGAAATCCAGAGTAGATTCACTGTCCTATAGACATGGGAGCCATCAGCCCCTGCTGTGGGGCAAGTTGGGGAGGGAAGAGAGCTGAGTGATTCTTGGATGCAGAACATCCCTGGTTAAACTGTTGGCATCTCTTGTTGGAGAAGAGAAGTTTAAGATTTGACAAGTTTTAAAATAGAGGCTGGATGACCATCTGTCGGGAATGCTTTGATTGGGTATTCTTGCATGGCAGAATGGGGTTGGACTTGATGGCCCTTGTGGCCTCTTCCAATTCTATGATTCTAAGTCCTTTCCAACCAGTTAAGAAACCTCTCTCCCTCTCATCTCAGCCTTTAGCCATGTAAAATGGCTCACTCACCAAGCATGAGGGTCTTAATTTCGTTTTCCAGCTCTCCCCCTTCCATCATATTTCTGCATTCTTTAGGCCCCTGGGCAAGGGATGTAAGGAACATAGGAACTTAATTCCTCCTCCCTCTGTGGTGTAAACAGAGTGAGACCTTGAACCTTTGCTCCAGGTGCAGTTTCTCTTAAGTGTTAATATGCCTGGCCTCCCACCCCCATCCCACTTTTTAGAAAAATTGTAAAGTATATCTTTGCAAAATTCCCCTGATTTCCAGTACGTGGCTTGTTTGGTGATATCAGAAGCAAAGAAGCAGAAAGTTGCACTCACAAAGGGAAACGCAAGCATTGCCCTTTGGCTTGTCATACCTAATAAAGTTTGCTTAGATCTTGATTTTTCTACTTCGTTTCACAAAGTAATTGAAACTTCCTTTTTTGCTTGGAGCTTCCTTTCCCTACCCCCCACCCCAGCCCCCATACTGAAAAGTACATGTTTTGGTCAGTGAATTTATGGAATGTCCCCAAGAAACGTGTGGCGGTTGACAGAAATTGGTTTTGCCAACCTGATTTTCAGTTAGGGCTTTTTTTCTGGGATGGGAGGCAAGTTGGGGAGACGGACTGGCTGGCGAGACTCCGAACCGCATGAGTCTAAATAAAGCTGGACACATTTGGTGTGTGTGTAGGGGGAATGGGGACTTGTCTGAGCAAAATTTTGGGAAGCTGCAATAGCTCTTCACTACCTGTAAATGTCACAGAGTTCAAGTGGAAGTGAACAAAACCACATCTGGCAGGAGGCTTGTGCATTTTGTCCCTGGGATTGTCTATACAGTGAAAATACCCCTCACAGAATTCACCTGGAATACAAGCTGTCTTAATGGGATCCTGCATTGTCTTTGTCGTATTGTGAAGGAGGGGGGCCCCAAAAGAGGAAAAACCACGCGAGAAAAGCATTAGCAGCTTTCCCCAACATTTTTAAAAAGCTCCACTGATATGTGCATTTTTGCTCATTAAGACAAGCAATTCGACATGAATCGTTTCCCCATACAAGATGAGTGCAGGTGGTGGATTTTTGCCTTAGCGAGTGATCACTAAGGCAATAAAATGGCAATTTCTGCTATCATTCTCTCTTTTTTAGAAAGGTAGAATATTGCTTGTGCACACCGCAGAAATAAGTTTTTTTAAAAACTGGGCGGTGGCAGGTTGCAAGCGGTGGCCAGCTACAAGCATGCAACATTATGGGGTCTGTAAAACCATTAAGACAGGTTGCAACTGCTGCAACTTGCTGTTACTGTGGAGCAGTCTGCTTTTTCCCTTTCTAATGACAAGCCCCCTGTGATCTGTGAAATAAGCAACGATTCTCATATTTTAGAGCAAGGGTGGGCAACTGTGGCAAATCTGTAGGCCAGTTTTCTGATTTTGAAGGCATGTGGACAGCCAAAAATCAAACCCAGAAAGCTAGAAGTGGCCAGGTGTCTATTTATTGTTTTGAAAACTTGATTTTTTTTTCCAAATGTTAAATAGCACAGGTGTGTTGTTGCTCCTAGGGACCCCCACGGCAGGCAGTTCACCCTCTTTGGCCAGAAGGAAAGGCAGCCTGGGTGGACTGAGAGCCACAAAGAGAGCTCCAGGGACCAAATATGGCCCTAGGGCCTTACTTTTTTGCCTACTTCTGTTTTAGAGCAGCATGAAAATCCCCCCACCCCCATGTTAAGTCAATCTCAAAGTTGACCCAGGTTATGCAGGAATCAAAAAGTCTGCCCTGAAATTAACATCTAGCATTTTGAAACGGAAATGAGCATTTATTTTTTTTCCATGAGTGAACAAAACCACCCATTATGTCCTCTGAAGCCTGAATGTGGTCTTTTCTCTACCAATATGTAAGTTAGATTGTTTCAGTCCAGGGCCTTTTCTGTTTGCAACAAGATTTTAATCTCCTTTATGAAAGTCACGTAGTGAGTTAACTTTTTTTTTGTTTTGTGTTTTGCTGACCACGAACTACATAGGGATGTCAAAGCACAGGCAGTGTTTAGAAAATGTAAAACAAATATTTTTAAAAGTACAGCATGGAAAAGGGATTGTTGATGTTAAACTTAAGAGAAAAGAGCTTGACATGTTTTTAAAGGATTAAGGTTCGGAGTAGGGAAATGAGAGTGACCAAACAGTCAAGATGATTAAGTGGATGAAAGCACCACTAAGGCTGGAATTCTTACCCCATGAGAAGAACAAGCCTTGTTGAGACAAAATGAGCATGGTGTCTGCAAAGAAAGCCTACCCTTCAAAATTTCAAGAATGAAATTGGGATTACTCTATAGTTCAGTTTAAATCTTACTTAAATCCTAACTGCTGTTCTGGTAGTGCAACATGCTCCCAATATTAGAAACATAGAATCAGAGTGTTGGAAGAGACCACAAGGGCCATCTAGTCCAACCCCCTGCTATGCAGGAATACCCAATCAAAGCACACCTGACTGATGTCCATCCAGCCTCTGTTTGGAAACCTCCAAAGAAAGAGACTCCACCACACTCCCAGGCAGCAGTGGAATCCACTTCCGAACAGCTCTTACTGTCAGGAAGTTCTTCCTAATGTTGAGGTGGAATCTCTTTTCCTGTAGTTTGAGCCCATTGCTCCGTGTCCTAGTCTCTGGAGCAGCAGAAAACAAGCTTGCTCCATCCTCAGTATGACATCCCTTCAACTATTGAAACATGGCTATCATGTCCCCTCTTAACCTTTTTTCCCCAGGCTAAACATGCCCAGTTCCCTCAGCCGCTCCTCATAGGGCATAATGGCTTCCAGACCTCCCACCATTTTGGTCACCCTCTTCTGGACATGTTCCAGCTTGTCTATATCCTTCTGGAATTGTGCCCAGAACTGGACACAGGATTCCAGGTGAGGTCTGACCAAAGAACAATAGAGTGGCACTATAACTTTCCTTGACCTAGACACTAGTCTCCTATTGTTGTTTGAAGTAAGACATTCACTGTGGTGGCACCTCTTTTGTGGAATGATCTTCCATCAAAATGTTGATAGTCTCCATCTGTCTTTAATTTTCAATGCATGTTCAAAACATATTTATTCGAGCAAGCTTTCCCTGTTTACTTCAACTTGAAATTGATTTCTTAGCCTTCAAAATGAACACGTGTTGTTTTCTATGTGTTTCTGTTTTGTGTAGCATATTTTACCTTTTACTGATGTACACCACTTTGAAATGTTTGGATCATATGTAAATATGTGCATGTAAATAAATAAGAACCAGATTAGACCCATTGAAAGGTGAATGGTGACTCAACCTGTCCCTGTATCCCACTGGTTCAAGATGGGTTCATCAATGGGATTCAGGCTTTCCTCTGCCCTTAAAAAATGGCAGGCCCAGTGATGTGGTTTCACAGGTGATGATGCCCTAAATGGTGGCAGGGCAACAATCCTTATCACCCACATATTATAAGCATAGAAAGCAGGAGAAAATAAGAGGTTTCTTAAAAGACATTAAGTCCGGATGATGAAAGCTGCTATGGCCCTAGTCCACAAGGAAATGTAAGAACAGAAACTTCATTGCTAGGAATACAAGTCTTTCATGCCATGTGGAAGATATTTAACCCATTTTACAGCTGAGGAAAATCCTGTGGACATAAGAAGAACCCTCCTGGATCAATCTGAGATTTGTGTAGTCCAACCTTCTGCTCCCCCAAAACCTGGGAAAGTTACTTTTGGGGACTACTGCTCCCAGAATCTCACAGCAAAAGCTATTTTGTCTTGGGGATTCTGTCAGTTGTAGTCCTCAAAAGTAACTTTCCCAAGTTCTTTACTTCCCAGAGTGGCCAACCAGGTGACTTTAGAGGAGTGCACACTCACCTGGGAAGGAGCCCCATTGAGCACAGTGGGGCTTACCTCGGAGTAGATGTCCAGTACATGTAATTTCCCTGTTGGAAGAGCTGAGTAACTCTCAAGCTTTCTGATGTTTTTGATTTGGCAAAAGAAGAGTTCCTTTGTGTATGAATCCATCAAGAAAATGGGTTAAGAAACAAACAAAAAGTTGGATGTTCCATTGTTCCTTCTGTTCCATATTAAGCATTTTGGTCCCCCCCCCCCGATTTTAAGTAAAAATCTGCTAATGTAAAATAGTCTGGTTTTATTTTTTGGCGTGGGGGCAGGAAGGGACAGGGAATGTGTTCTCCTCCAAACTTGGGGGTGCAGGAGGAGGGAACCAGGGGTCACAAAACTTGCAGGCAAAGGGAGGTCATAACCTTTTTACAAAAGAGACCAGCTAACTGGGGAAGGGGGGGATGACGGGATTTTCTTCCCCTTTAAAAAGGCCAGTTGATTGCATGAAGGAATGTGGTAACAGGATTCAAAGGGGCACACAGAGCTAACGAGGATTAAGCCTAATTATTTGCCCTGGTTCTTGGAGAAGGGGCAGGATGTGGGTTTATGTAGGAAATGATGGGGAAGAAGGGAGGGGGGGGAGAGACACATCTCGAATGAACCCATTAGAGTTATGTGTGGAATGTGGCATTGAAGAATATTGACTATATTAAACTAAAAATGCTGGTCATTTCTAATTGCCATTTTTTAAAAGGTCAGGGGAAAGGATCAGGGGTGTCAAAGGCAGAGTTCAGCTCAAGAGAATTGATTTTATGCAGGTCTACCTCAGTTAACAAAGTGTTAGCTGGGAATTGCAGTCCAATAGCATCTGCTGGGATTTATGTTCCTCCTCACCCAAGGCAGAGTGCCGGACGGGGATCCTGGTTCAAATCCCCACTCATTGGTTGATCTTGGGACAGTCACACCTTCTCAGCCTAACCTGCTTTGCAGGGTTGTTGTGTGGATAAAATGGAAGCAGAGACCATGTAAGTTAGCTAACACACATTGGAAACTGCTTAATGCAGTGTAGATGTGTAAATTGCTATTGCTTAAAACAATTTGTAAGCCATTCTGATAGCTTGTGGCTGAAGAGCCGGGTATTAAATAAATAAATAAATAAATAAATAGCTTCAGCTCCTTGTAGGAAAGACAGGGAATAAATAGGTTTTAATGTGTGTTTAACTGTTCTAAATGGATGTTTTTAAGTGGATTGTTACTTAATGCTTCATTAACTTTTGTATTATGGATTTGTTTTAGCTGCTGTGTTTTAATATACAAAGTAAGCTACTGTGGGTCCCATGTGGGAGAAAAGCAGGATGTAAATTAAATAAAAGAAAATAAATAAGGCGTCTCCACTTACAGTATCATCCCGTGCATGTCTACTCAGAAATAATTTAAGATTAATGAGACTTACTTTCAAGTAAATGAGAAACCACTGGATACTTTCTAGATATGCTGGTACTGTAAACCCAGTAATCCCTGACTGTTGGCTCGGTGTAATGAAAGTCCAGAACATACTGGGATGAAAACAAAGGAAAACTGTACAAATTGAAGCCTAAATCACTTTATCCTCTCCAAAAAACCTAAAGACCAACTTTGGTTGTTTATAAAGCAGGTTGGGTATATGTCAGTGCAGGCTGGTGGTTTCCATGTCAGCGGAGCAGCAAATCCACTCCAGGTTTTAAAGGAAGCTTTAACTCAGGCTTTGAAGGAACTCTTCAAGGTACTGAATCATGGCCTCAAAATGAGGTCAGCACCTTGGAAAGTTCCTTCAAAGCTAGCCAAAACCTGGAGTGGATTCCTTGTTCCACTGACATGGGACCCATCAGCCGCCATGATTTTATGAGAGAGCAAAGAGGAAATGTGTTGGTGTCCCTTGTTTCATTTTTTTTTTAAACCAAGAGCAGTTGCTAGTCCTTATAGCTTGAACAATATGCTTGGTGACACTTGAGGGAGTATTTTCATTCTTACATTGTATAAAACAATTAAAGCTGTTTTAGCCAAATTTTAAAAATCAACTGATTACTTGTTATCTTTAAAATGTATTAAAATGGTTTAGTGTTTTATAATTTGGGTCCTATATTGGGAGAAATATACATTTATGTTTATAAATTAGTTGCAAGTAAATAACTACAGTAGAACCCCTGTATCCACTGATTCAATTATCCACTGGACACAAAACAGCACACCTACCATAGAGTCTTCTTAGAAAATGTGTCCTCTCTAGCCATATTCTAGGTTCTCCATGGCAACTCTATGATATTTTAAACTGGAAGTCCCATTATTTTCAATTATCCATGGTTTTCGGTATCCAGCCCCGAACCAATCCCCAGCAGATAAGGGGGTCCTACTGTACTGGGTTTAGGAACCGCCTGGAGATTTTGCAAGATCAAGTGATACACAATTATTATAAAGATATGGCAGGGATTTAGCAGGTAGCTGAATGAGGACTTTAATTTTTGTGGGTTGGGCACCTTCCTTGACTGTATTCCAAATATATCAAAGCAAGAATCATTCGTTAAAAATGAAATTTAGACAAAAATATAATGTAGAGGCTGATTTTGGCTCTTCAGGGCTACTGAGCACCAGTTTGCCCCCTAAACTCTGTATGACACCCCCTTGCTCAGCTGGTTGGAGCAAGCGATCCAAGCGGTGGTTTTAAATCTCCTGCCACTTTTTTTTAAAATTTAAAAAGATGCCTGTTATGCGGACGGTCAGTTTTCCATATTTACAATATGAAATAAAAGTGGATAAATGTAAAAAATCTCCATTTCATGGACTTACTGGACTCTCGTTTAGCGGGGAATCCAACATGGCGGCCGCTCCCAATTCCCTTCTTTGCTAGCCCCGTCCTCTGCTCAGCCAGCCAATCAGATTACACTGCTTGTTCGTACGTGTGCGAACAGGGGTGTACAAACGATCACAAATTCGAACGGTTGTACAGATTATTTGCCGAGATCCGCTATTCCTCCCAAACTCCGAATTCATGTACGGTACTTTACGGGGGATTTGCTGACCCTCCCCTTCTGAAAGACACGAATTTATCCGAACAGCCGTATGTACACATTATTGATCTTTCGAATGCCGTATGGATTTTTTTCATCATGTAGACTTGGCCTAAAATGCACCCAGAGATTTTTTTTCTTTTACTAGCCAACACCTTCCTTACGATTTTCATTTTGATGGCCAAACATATAGATCTGTGCCTTAAAAAAAAAACACATACGGGGGGGGGAGCTGGTAAGGCAGGTGCATCTGTTCTCCCCTTTTGCATTTCATGCATGCTCAATAAGGGATTGTGGCGGGAGCTGCTGTGTACCTTGCCTGTTGTAGGCAGGCGCACACCCAGTTACGGTAGGATGGGCTAGAATAAAATCCATGTTCCCCATCCTAAGCTTCACTGCATGGTTTTCTGCAGACATGACACTGAAAATCTGTGTTTCTCTGGCCCTTCTTCACCATCCTCCTGATGCTGCTAAAAACCTTCCTGCTAGGCAGAGAATGAGAAATAAAGGGGAGCTGGGAATGCATAAAAGATTGTAGAAGGAGCTCCTTTGTTAAAGGCTTTGTTAACTGAGGTATGCCTGTACTTGATATTCAGTGAGGGTTTAGAAAAAGCAGTTTTCTTTATGCAAAAAACAACGTTTGAGTGACTCCAAAGGTTGCAATTTCATTTCAGACATTTATGGGATGGCTGCAATTGCAGGATTGGGCCTTAGTGTTGTAAAACAAGCATTTGCAGAGGGAAACACTGGCTGGAATGAATGGGGAGGCAAAGTCTCTCTGTCTCACTCTCTTATTTCCAGAACAGAATTAAGTTTCCTAACATGCATTTTTTTTGGCTCCCTTGCCTGCACAGGAGGCATAAATCTCTCTCATTTCTTTTTTCAGCGTCTGCATTGGCTTGATAGTAAATCCACAGGCCCAAAGCTGTCAGCAAGCAAAATGAAAAAGAAAGAGGAGGAGGGAGGGAAATTAAAATCCAGACAGCCTTGGGTTGCGTTAGGGTATTTTTAAGTACATACCCCAGAAATAATTAGAATTTTTTGCTTTGTAGCAAGCCAGCTCCATCATGGAAGGGGAGTTGTATATTTTTTAGGCTCAGACTGCCCACCGGCAGCTGAGTTAATACGCACAAACAGCAAAAGTGGTTGCCGAAAATAGGTTGTCCCTCCTGCAAGGCCTGGGTGGAACTCATCCAGAGATCTGGTTTGTTAGCTAGCCACTTGGCAGTTTTGCAAAAATTCAGTCCACTGTTATGGCCCTTTGTAGCATTTTGGGTGCAATTTCTGTTACAAAATTGGACCAGTTTTTCTGCTAAATTTGTGCGTTCCACGTGCACCCTCATAACCACAAATTGTTTTAAAATATTAAAATATTATTTGTAATATCTGCCAGCGTCCCAACAGGTTTGGTATGAAGCAGAGTTGTGTTGCTTGTCATTAGTTTAGCACTGATCCTTTGACTCATTGCCTCTGGTGAGTTAAGAATTTGCTCCAGGCGACCATAGTGAAGGAGAAGCTTTTGTGAATGGGAAAAGAGGATTCATTTTTGGTTTCAGGCTCATCCATAGACCATAAATGACTAACATATGTTTATATTTTTGGTTTGAGAAAGGAGACCCACTGAAGTTCCAAAGAAGAGACTTCACCACACTCCAAGGCAGTGCATTCCACTTCTGAGCAGCTTTTACTATCAGGAAGTTCTTCCGAATGTTTAGGTGGAATCTCTAATCTTGTAGTTTGAACCCATTGCTCTGTGTCCTCATCTCTGGAACAGCAGAAAATACGCTTGCTCCATCCTCAGTATGGCATCCCTTCAAATATTTAAACATGGCTATCATGTCACCTCTTAACCTTCTCTTCTCCAGGCTAAACATACCCAGCTTCCTAAGCCACTCCTCATAGGTTATGGCTTTTACCATTTTGGTCACCCTCCTCTGGACATGCTCCAGCTTGTCTATATCCTTCTTGAATTGTGGTGCCCTGAACTGGACACAGTATTCCAGGTGAGGTCTGTCTAAAGCAGAATAGAGTGGCACTATTATTTCCCTCTATCTTGACACTATCCCCCTTTTGATGCAGCCTAGAACTGCATTGGCTTTTTTAGCTTCCACATCACACTGCTGGGTCATGTTCAGCTTGTGGTCCACTAAGACTCCTAGATCCCTTTCGCATATACTGCCATCAAGCCAGGTGTCACCCATCCTATATCTGTGTATTCCATGTCCTTCACCTGCATTGGGCCATGGGGGCATAGCCAGATGCTTTGGTTATGCCCCATGCTCTCCATCAGCAATGGGATGGCCTTGTGGTGCTGGTGGTGAGGTTCTCTCAATGCATTGGTGAGTCCTGGATACAAGGACAGTAGTGTTGCCAAGTTTCCAAAACAGCAATGAGGGACAGCTGAAATTCATGACACTCAGCAAGCAGCTTTTCACAAGTTTGCATTCAACCTAAATAAATATCAAATGAAAGCATTGATTTCTGTTAACCTTCTTGTTTGCATTCAAGTCATTTCCAAATTATGGTGACACCGAGGTGAACCTGTTGCAAGGTTGTTGGGGTTTTTTTGGGGCAAGATTACTAAGGAGGCTGAGAGAATGTGACATCCCACAGCTGAGCAGGGATTCAAACTCTGGTCTCCCAGAGTCCTTGTCCAACACTCAAACCACTAAGCCATGCTGGTTCTAAAAAATAGAGTTTTCTTGGCCAGGTTTCTTCAAGGAGGTTTGCCGTTGCCTTCCTCGGAGGCTGAGAGAGTGTGAGTTGCTTCCAGGGTCCCAGTGGGTCTCCATGGCTGATTTGAACCTTGGTCTCCTGGCGATGAGGAGAGGGTGTCTTGGAAGTCTCTCATTTGTGGGGTTGCCATAAATCGAAGCCAGCAATGTTAGTTAACAACTCCGCCCCCTCTCCACTAGGCCAACAGGGCCTCCTCTCTGGTTCAAGATGTTAATTAACAATGATAAGGCAAACCCTAATATCTCTTGATAAGGAGACCGCAAGTCTAGTGTGAAATTGGATTAGCCTGGGATTCTTTTTATAGCCGATTTTAGAGGAAGTCATAAACCGTTGAGGAGGAGGCTCCAACAAGCTGATGTGCTGAGAGGAGAGGGTATTATTTTGGGGTCAGGATTGCCAGCGAGTGCTTCCTGAAAGGAAAGAAGGCAGGAAGGATGGACAACGGCCTGAGAGCCAAGGCTGTGACCCATCCCGTCAGTTGGAGCCACAGTTGTCTGGCCAGCAGTCTGTTCCACTTGGCGCTCAGCCTGTGCTTAGCTGAGGTGACCACATCACCTTCCCTCAACCTGGTGCCCTCTGGTGCCTCCTATGTCTCCCAATCTGCTTCAGGTTTCTGAGTCTGAATTTCAAAGGAGCTATCCCTGCTTTGGGGGAGACGGTAGTGCTTTGAAAATTCAGGCTAAAACCCAGAGTGAATTCACCATCTTGTTGGCATGGAAGCCCTCTCCCAACACTGTCCAGATGTGGTGAACTACAAACTCCATCATCCACATCCAGCACGGCCAGTAAAGGGTATCAGTTTGGGGAAGGCTGTCCTCACCCTACATATACAAGCCAATTCTGCTCTCTTTAGAGTCTTGGATAGAATTTTTAGTTTTTATTAATTGTATGGATTAGTTACTTTTCCATCCTGCCTTTCCTCTAAGGAACTTGGCAGCATACTTGACTCTCTTCTTTTTGTCATCACAGCAACCCTGTGAGGTAGTTCAGGGGGAGAGAAAGAGATTGGTCCATTCTCTCCCAGTAAGTTTCATAGCTGAGTTGGGACTCAGACTGAAATCCTATTAGTTTGCCCCAAATGAAATAGACCTTTTGAATGAACTCTTGAATTGTGAGTCAAGACATAGATAACTCTCATAGATTCAATGGGTTTACTCTAATTGAGACTAACAAGAGGATTCAGGGCTAAGGGATCTCTCAAGTCCTGGCCCAAACATTCGTAACCACTATGCCTCCGTGGTTCTCCTTTGAGTGTTCTTAGACTGAGGCCTCGATCCCCATGTCCTCCAATTGCCCTGATTTGGGAAGGATAGTCCCAGTTAAACTTCTGCCACCCTACTTTTTCAGCCACTTTTAAAATGTCCTAGTTTCTTTCTCTGCCTCTTGCATTCCCCCTTTGTTTTCAGCTTACTTCAAGTAATGCAAACTGATTTCAAGGTGTAAAAATACTTGGACCTCAATTAACTCACAAGGGAAAGAGGTGAGGCAAGGACGGGGCAGAATCCTGCCCTTCCCTGTAGGCGTAGGCAAAAGCAAACTGCTGCAGACTCACCTAGCTTGTCTGCTCTTCTTCATTAATAACTTTTGACATCTCGGCTGCCCTCTGATGTTTGGCCACACCTGTCCCAGTTTTCATCTGGAGGAGCTGCACGTGCCAGCCTGTTGGATTGTGCAATCAGTTTTATTCCATGGTTCCTTTGTTCTTTGGTGATCTTGATTTGTTTCAACTTGTTGAAAACTTTTTAAAATGAGTCTGAAGTCGTTCCTGTTGACTGCACCCGACCTAGAGATTGGTAGATACAATGTGTATGTTGAGGGATGGAGGCTAGAAAAATGATATAACCAATTAGTAAACCAGTGCTCTTTACGCAGGAGTAAAATCCTAGCTTTCCATGCATTGTGCAGTCAGTTGCGACGAACCTTTTTAAATGGTGCGACGGTCACCGATTCCTTGTGGTGGTGCATAAATTTCTCACCTTTGATGTGTTTTCAGGTGATCACTTGAAAGTATGCCCCCAAGGCTATACATGCTGCTCTCAAGAAATGGAAGAGAAATACAGCCAACAGAGTAAACACGACTTCCGAAATGCTGTCGTTGAACTCAGTAACAGCTTGCAAGCCACCTTCAACTCCCGGTACAAAAAGTTTGACGGTGAGTCCCCAAGCCGCAAGGCTTTCCTTAGCCTGGTTGAGGAACCCTTAAGATATCTTTCCGGACTCCATTTGTACAGATGAGGTTTGGTTGCAGTGGGATTTAGTGTTTTCTTTTCCCCTTGTGACTCTGTTCTTCCCCAATCCCATGCTTACCTTTTTGAAGGTATACAACTCAACAGTAACAAGAAAACACTGTTTGTTTTACAAACTGGTTGGCTCAAAATAATATGCTGATTTGGTCCTGTTACATTCTTGCAAAAGAAATGTGTTTGATGTTCCCATCTGACTCTTAGACAATGCACGTTGCATAGAGACAGACTTTTGCCTTACTGTTCCCAGAAAGCAGATGGATGTGACTCATCCGAGTCTGTCCTTGCTGGGTTTTTTTGGGAGGCACAGCTAATTTGCAACTCTGAAAGTATATCTTCGGTACACAGTTGTACCACTTGTAACTATTGTGGCTCCACCCTAGGGATTCTTGGGATTTGTAGTTTGGAGAGTTTTCTCCCAGAGAGTTTGTGCTATAGTTCAAAGGAGCAGACTTGACCTCTCTAACAATAAATCCTTCACTAAATTAAAAGTTGCATGTTTCCATGGGATGGTGCTGTAGAGCTTTTGTACTGGTGTTTGATGGGATAGCCTAGAGAGCTTCAGTTAGGCCCAAAATGTCTCTGCTAATTGCCCTGATAGTTGAGACTAGCGGTAGGGTTGTGCCCTTTTCCCACTGCCTGGATTCCAGCTGTAGAGAAACAGACCAAATTGGAAATTTTCTTAGAGTGAGAGAGACTGGCAGCTTGGGAGACCCACCAGCAACAGGAAGGTTTGCAGAGTCCCAAGAGTCCTTTTGCACATAAAGCCTCTAACCCTGTTTTGGTTACACCAAGACCTCTTCAATCATACTGCAAATTCCATTGGGAAATTCTCTCTCTCTCTTTTTTAGAACTCTGCTGCTCAACTCTTTAAAAATTTCAACCCCCTTCCCCACTCTCTCCCTCCCTCTTTTCCCCAAACTCTATTGCCCCAGTACAGGGTGTAACGTCTTAGGCTAAAGTTTCTTCAAGCTGTGTGAGTGATCTCTCTTCCTGTGCCGATAAATGCTAACACATGTTTTGCACACACAAAAAGCACACCCCAACCCCAAACGGTGCAGGAAACTTTTGAACAACAAAACGTGCAAACACGCTGTGCGGATCCCAGGTGTGTGCGGAGCTAGGAAGAGCTCCTTTTTTTTTTTTTTTGGACTACATACCCCAACAACCCCCTCCATACAGGTCTGCTTGGAGTTCCAGTCCACAAAGTAATATTTTTAGGCCGTTTCTCTGTATGGAGCTTATTAGAAAATCACGGAGAATTCAGATTGCCATAGGCGATTTTCTGAGAGGAAGGGTGACCCACAGCCCTTCAAGTGAGTTTTCTTTGAACGTTAGCAACCCTCCCAGATTTTAAGCAAAAACAAGGCAAGACAGAATAACTCCTTTTGTTGGCCAAATATCTCCAGCATCCTTCTAGTGCAATAGATACCCTACTCCACCCCATCCCAGTGTGGATCAAGGTCGGGGTGCTTTGAGGGAGATTGTAGCTGTCTTAGAGATGTGAAAGCTCAGATTTTTTTAAAAATGTTTTTTCCTTTCCCCATTTTTCCCCCTGAAGCTTTCTTTGTTTTTTCTGAAAAAAAATGAAAAAAAAGGAAGAAAAATCAATGATGGAATGTTTTATTTTAGCATGATGAATAAAATCTTCAAGACAATAAAATCTTTAATATACCAATTGTGATAATTTTGTGCCAAATCAAATTATACACAGTCATATCTTCCTAAAGTAACAGAGTGACTTTCAGTCTGTAAAGCATGCTAATGTTGCATTTTTGTCAATTTTTTCAAAAAATCCATTTTTTCCTTAAAAAAATCCAGAAAAAACGTTCCCACCCAACCCATGGCTTCACAATTTCTAGAAATTTTACATCTTCAGTCCTTCTCCCTCAGTTGGTGGTTCGAATCTGAATACCACCCCAGGGGTGAACAACTGTGGATGGCTTGGTGGACATTTTTCTCAGACAGACACAGACACACCTGGGTTGCACTGGCATGACACGACACAACAGGAAATGATGTAATATTTTAGTTTCCTATTCAGCCAATTTTTGGCTGACTGGGAAGGGGAATTGAACCATTTAGGGTCTGGAAAATTGCCAAAATTTTCAATCTCCCCCCCCCCAGGGGCCTTAGGGGCTACAAATTGGGTCCCTGTTGGACACACATGGCCCATGGACTGCACCTTCATTACTGCTGCCCTTTGGATACGGAAACATCAAGCACCTAAGGGCCAGCCCCAAGATGGGCATTGCTTCTAAAACTCGCTAGAAATACTTTACTTGAGCAATAAATTTATTTATTTTTTTGGGTGGGGGGTGTCTGTCAATGGAAGTCCACCTTCAGGCTGTAGCAAGGGTTGGGCAGCTTCCTCCCTCCCTTCACTCCCCCTGCAGGAAAGGCATGGCAGCTGATAATTTAATGACCTCCCTCCTGATTTGTTTGCCTTGCAGTTGTAGAACCAGTGCCTTTACAATGCTGTAAAACAAGGACATAATCTCTAAAAACCTACAGGCTTCTGTTTGAGGACCTGCCCTGTTTCCAAGGCAAATAAAAGGTGCAAATTCCTTTTGCCCTTCAAAATGTCAAGATAGCAGACCCTTTCCCTCCCACCCTCAAGGTCAGGGGGGTTATTCTTGGGACAAGTCAAGTGGCTTATGGTTACGTGCTCTCCAACATTTCACCGATGAAAGCTGGGATGTTTGTGAACCGGCAACATCAGAGTGCAGTCAAGATGGCTAAAGTTATTAATGTAGAAGAATACACACACTGTGGCGTTACTCAGGCCGGTGTCACCTGGTCTGGTTTGGCCTCTCTGCATACACACACCCTCAGTGCCGCCACTGCATGCACACTAGGAGAGATTGCAGCAGTTTGCTTTTGCCTGAACCTACTACGAAGGCCAAGAGTCTAGCCTATTGGCTCTTAACCTTTTCTTTACCAGGGACACCCTTTAAATATCTTATGTTGCTGTGGATCCCAAGACTTAACACAAAAAATGACAACATTAACAATAATAATGCAATTACACTATCCATGAAACCTTCCCTCAGAGGCACTGGAAGGGGAGGGAAGACTTTTTTTCTGCTTCATCCTGCAAGTTTGTGGCTGGAGTGGATTACATGGCAATGCACAGGCCAAGCCAGCCTTTGCCTTGGCTCCTGTCATGTGGCCACTCGACTGCAGGGAGGAGGTGGACCAAGCAGACTTCAAGCCTTTGCAGACCCCCTATGAGGACATTGTGGACCCTTGGGGGTCCCCAGACCCTAGGTTAAGAACCACTGGTCTAGCCTCTTCCTCTCCTCTTCCTCCTGCTGAGTTAATTGAGGTCAAACTACAGTTGTCCCTCCGTATCCACGGATTTGGTACCCACGGATTTAAGTATTCATGGCTTGAAATTTATTTTTTAAAAAATAATAATCAGAAAAGCAAACTTTGATTTTGCCATCTTATATAAGGGACACCATTTGCTATGCCATTGCCTATAATGGGACTGAGTATTCACGGATTTTGGTATCCACGTCGGAGGAGTCCTGGAACCAAACCCCAGCGAATATGACATCTGTACTTTTGTAATTTGAGCTTTGTTTGCAGCAACTGAAGTAAGCTGAGGACAGAGATAGAAATTGGGAGGAGGGGAGAGAAAAGCAGTTGAAACTGCAGGATGACAGAGGATTTTTTTTTTAGGGCCCAACCAGTTTTAAAAACAATGCCACCCAAATGCCTCCATGTGTGCATCCAAACAGCAAAGGGTCAGGTTTGCTCTGAGACCTTGAACACCATCCAGATTTGTGTATGGGGTCCTATTAACTGTGGTTGTGTTAACCACTGCAGTTGTGCTAATATCTGAAAGAACCAGTCTTCCTGTATATGAGACTCTTATGATGTTCAGGGGGGGCGTTTCTCTCAGTCCTACCAACTTCTTACCCCCTTCTGCTGGGCCTTTTGGGTGGCTGCTCCCCAGGTTTGGAACTCCCTCCTTGCCATCCTTCCATTGGTACGTGGAAACATTTCTATTCCAACTGCAGGGGCTTTTAACAGTATGCTGTTTTATTTACATTTTTATCTTTTTCCTTTCTAATGGATTTTGAAAGGTTTTTAATTTTATTGACAGCTTAATTGCATATTAACAATATCTTTTTGTATATTCTGTCTTTGTATGTGCTTTTATCTGTAACTCTTTCAGTTTTTTGGGGGAGGAAAGGAAGATATAAATCAACTGTCAACAACACCAGCAATAATGAATACAGTAGGGCCCCCTTATCCGCTTGGGATAGGTTTGGGGGGGGGGCATGGATACTAAAAAACATGGATAATAGCAAACACCATTGAAAATAACACCATTGAAAATAATGGGAAATACCATAGAGTTGCCTTGGAGAACCCAGACAATGGCTAGAGAGGACACATTTTCTAGGAAGACTCTATGGTACGTGTGCTGTTTTGTGTCCCGTGGATAATTGAATCAGTGGCTAATGAATCAGTGGATATGGGGGTCCTACTGTATTACAAGGAGAGGAAGTAATTTAGTCTAAAATCCCTACAACTGCTAGTCAAACTGGGGAGTTTAAAGAATTACTGGAATATAAACTCTGCATCCCTTTGCATATAACATAAGAGCGTAAGAGCTGTATCGGATCCAGATGAAGGTCTATCTACTCCAGCGTTCTGTTCCTAGACTGTTTCTGAGTAAGGCTGCATTTTCTGTTGTGGTGTCAACAACTAACCCCAGGGCCATCATAACAACAAATCCTCTAAAAATATGTTTTTAAGGGTGTTTTTTTCCTTCTTCTTTCTCACCCTCTGTCCTCTGCCCTCTCCCCCCCAAATGTTCTGGGTTAGATTTTGTTTGTACTGGAGCACTTTGAAGAGTTTAAAAATTTGAACTCACGGCATACTTCATACATTTTAACAAGATTTAAATTCAAACTGGGCCAAGAACATTTCTTTTCACCCACTTTTCCCCCCCGCTTCAGCTTCTAACAACTTCTGAGTCTAAACACTGCCTCCTTTGAGGATTTCAGCACAGAGGCATGTGTTATTAAAAATGTATTTATTGGAAATGAGTCACAAGAAAGTGCGGGACAAAATCCCAGGGACGCAGTGTCCAAAGTGGATGAAATGAAGCCCTCTCTTTCTCTGTGTAAAAGTAATTCTTGGTGGGATTTTTATCCTTTGGTATATGATGTAAAGCGGGAGGTAGGTGGACTGCGTTGCACCTGAAAAAGTTGCAGAAATTCCAAAGTGACCAATCTTCATTCTCCACCTTCTCTCGCCCTGCTCCTCCTATTTCAAATGCTATTAAATCATAAAATAATTACATACAGGATGGAAGGGTGGATGGGAGGCGATCGTTTTGCAAAGGCCCTCTGAGACGACGCATCACGCTTTGTCTTGCCGACATCTGTCCTGCATTAGACATGTTTTTTCGATGATTACACTGCAGGCGTTATGACGTGATTCGCGTTCCTCATCGGGCTTTCTTTTGGTCCCCTGTGAGCCCCTCCCAGAAAACGAACCCCACGGTACCTTCTGTGGGGCTACTGAAGTTCTTCTTCACCACCCCTTCCACCTCTCTTGAGTTGGCATGTTGCATTTTCCAGGCAAGGTGTGACTACAACTCTCACTAGTGGGTCCCGTTTCTTGATTCCTGGATTACTTTGAATCAGTGGGCCTGGTATTTTTACACACACACCCTCTTCTAAAGACTTGAGTTTCACATGTCATAAAATCCTTGCATGTTAAAGTTCTAAGTGCCCAAGTATTTATTCAATTTATGCTCTGCCTTTCTCCCACCAAGGCATCCAAGGTGGCTTACAATTTTTTTAAACAAAAGTCATCTAAAATGTACATTTCGAAAGCTGTTTTAAAAACAACGACATAACTAGAGTATTAAAAAGGAAAGCGGTAGTTAGAAACAGTTTTAAATGTTTTAAAAACACCATTCAAAGCAAACAGGATCAAAACACATTGCAGTACTCTTTGGCATTATTCTGGCATATGATTAAAAATCAATCAAAGGCCTGCCCAAATAAGAAGGCCTTAACCTGCCAGCAGAAAGAGAACAGGGAGGGGGCTATTCGGACCTCCAGTGGAAGGGAGTTCCACAGCCTGGGAGCAGCCACTGAGAAGGCTCTCGCCTGAGTTCTTAGTAAACAAACATGTGGTGGGCCAAGAGACATACTCTTAATAATTTATACCCCCCTCTTGAGCCACAAAGGCTCTCAGAGCAGCTTACAAATTGTTTAGCAATAGCACTTACATATCTACGCTGCTTTATAGCATTCTAGGCACTCTCTAAGCTGTTTACAATGTGTGTTAGCTAAATGCCCCCAAAGCCAGGTACTCATTTTACCGACCTACGAAAGGATGGAAGGCTGAGTCAACCTTGGAGCCCTTGGGATAAAACTCACAATGTTGTGGCTGCAGTACAACTAAAGTACAGGGGAGGTTTCACTGTGAACAGTGCAAAATAGCTACAGAGGAAATATTACTGTATTATCTTTGAACTCAATAATAAAGAATTTTCTATGAAACTCCAGTGTATATAGTGATTCTAAATGAAATAGGTTCATTTAGAATCACTATATACACTGGAGTTTCATAGAAAATTAATTCTTTATTATTGAGTTCGAAGATAATACAGTAATATTTCCTCTGTAACTATTTTGCACTGTGGCTGCAGTACAGGCATTGAACCACTGCGCCACCAAGTCTCCCTAAAGCTATAGATAACATGTCGTTCAAATTTATGCCCTGACTTGTAATAAGACATCTTCCCTTTGCTCCAGAATTTTTCAGAGAGCTTCTTGAGAATGCTGAGAAATCCTTGAACGACATGTTTGTAAGGACTTACGGCCTCCTGTACATGCAGAACTCAGAAATGTTTAAGGACCTCTTTGTGGAGTTGAAGCGCTACTACACGGGCGGCAACGTCAACCTGGAGGAAATGCTCAATGACTTCTGGGCCCGGCTCCTGGAGCGCATGTTCCGCCTGGTGAATCCCCAGTACCACTTCTCGGACGAGTACCTGGAGTGCGTCAGCAAGTACACTGAACAGCTCAAGCCCTTTGGGGACGTGCCGCGCAAGCTCAAACTGCAGGTGACACGGGCCTTTGTGGCGGCCCGGACTTTTGCCCAAGGCTTGGCCATGGCCAGAGATGTCATCGGCAAAGTGTCAGCGGTGAGTTGCATGGCATTATTTTTTTTGGGGGGGGGGACTTTATTTCAAAGGTGGGGCTTGTGCAGCGTGATAAACTAGGGCGAGCAACTATGCAGGAGAGGGGAAGGGGCCGTTTTTGTCCTTCCCTCCAAAGCTGCATTTGTGGTGTCCCAAAAGTGACACCACATCACTTCTGTTTCCCGCCCCCCCCCCCAGCTTTTGTTTTCCAGAGTTTTAAGTTGTGCATAAAATAAGACAAATTGCCACATTAGAGGCATTTTCTACATTTTTATCACACAAACATAACACCTGAATTTTTTGGAGGCCATGGAAAATGTTTTCACTCACATGCAGCCTGTAGGTTGCATTTTCCACACCCATCCAATAAACCATGGCTTGTGCTACCATGTCATGTTGCGTAAGTCACAAATTGACTAAAAGACAAAGAAAGAAATCATATGTGGTTTGCTTTTGGTTTGTTTCTCTCCTGCTCCTTTTGGCAGCTCCTACTTCAAGGTAGTCAGCTTGGAGAAAAAAGGCAGGGGCAAGCCACCGTTTGGATGTCACAACAAGCCATGTTTTAAACAAGCCAGGATTCTTAAGCCACTACTAACCATGGTCCAGATCGTGGTTTATGGCTAGTTAACAAACCAAGGCATGTTAGCTGAGATAGCTTTGCAGTTTTCAACAAGCCATTGCTTGTTGTGATACACATAGGCAGTAATGGAATCTGGGGCCGTGGATTGGAGATTTGTGAGTGCAAACTGTACAGGTGGGTTTGGGTGATGGGATAAGCCAATATTTTACTAAGTTAGCTGAACAGAAGAGGTCTGGCCTGGTGTAATCCTAGAAAAAAAAACTAGGTCTAGACATGTTCTTAGGACTGTGCAAATTATGAATGATTCTAGTTTCTCACTAGGAACAAAAAACTGTGTTCTGGCTTGTGGATCCAAAAAAATCCACATAGGGTGGTGGCATTCTAATGCCAACACTTTTGGACAGTGCCAGCTTGTGGAATGGTGGTCTGTATCCTGACCTTTAAAAAACAAATCAGATAACTATGAAACAGTTAAATCAGCACCAGGCTCCTGGTTAACCAGATTCTAGGAATTCTTCAGATTAATTGATTGGCTTCTCTATGAAGGATGTTTTTGTTATAAGTTATGGTCTGTGTTTCATAGCTTGATTTCAATGAGTCTATTTTTAACCCCTGTTTAGTGCAGATTTAAAAACAACCATCTTCCATCCAATGTTTCAATTTGGTGTGTTTTCTGAGCATTTTGAATAAGGGTTCCAATACAGGTATACCTCAGTTAACAAAGGAGTCGTCTAAATGGTCAAAATAATCCTAATGGAATTCACTGGGAATATTATCTGTCTTAATGAGGAACCTGCATCAATGCGCCGTATTTGGAAGGGGTGGCAGGAAAAAACTCCAAAAACTACACTGGGAAAGCCTTTCTGGTTTTTCTCTGAGTTTTTAAAAAGCTCCGTGCGGAATGCACATTCCCGCTCTTTGGGACAAGCAATTCAATTTGAATTGCTTTACCATACAAGAGGAAGTGCTAAGCTGATTGGCCGGATGAGCGCAGGGGGCGGAGCTTGCTAAGAGGGTAAGTGCCCACTGCCACCATGTTGAATTAGCGATCGCTAAAGTGATAAAATGAGGATTTGTATTTTGGGGTCTATAAAGCCATTAAGACAAGTCACAGCTGCTACGACTTGCTATTACTGTGGAGCAATCTATTTTTTTTTTCAGGCTCGTATAGACAAGCCCTAAATCTCTTTAACAAAGAAGCTCCTTCTTACAAGGGTTTTTTTTTGGGGGGGGGCACCACTTTCCTCCTTGTCCTCTGTCTAGCTGGATGTGTGTGTATTATTTATCAGCATCAACGTTGGGAGAATGGTGAAGGAAGGCTAGGCAGGAGCAGGATACCTCTGTGTACCTGTGTGTTGTGGCCTAGAAAAGGCAAGGTAGAGAGCAGCAGTGCCTACAGTCCCTTCCGAGCATGTGTGAACAGTAAAACAGAGAGAAAAGGGGAGAACAGATATATGTTTATCATGGAGAAGAGAATATTAAGAGGTGACATGATAGCCATGTTTAAATATTTGAAGGGATGTCATGCTGAGGATGGAGCAAGCTTGTTTTCTGCTGCTCCAGAGACTAGGACAAGGAGCAATGGACTCAAGCTACAGGAAAAGAGATTCCACCTAAACATTAGGAAGAACATCCTGATAGTAAGAGCTGTTCAGCAGTGGAATACGCTGCCTCTGAGTGTGATGGACTCTCCTTCTTGGAGGCTTTTAAACAGAGGCTGGATGGCCATCTGCCAGGAGTGCTTTGATTGTGTATTCCTGCATGGCAGGGGGTTGGACTAGATGGCCCTTGTGGTCTCTTCCAGCTCTATGATTCTATGAAAATATTTTTGAAAAGCATTGCTGACTTCTTAAGTTTGGCCATCAAATGAAAATCATAAGAAAAGTAGAGGTGGTCAAAGAAAAAGTCATCTTTGGGTGCATTTTGGAAGAAGCCTCCAAGTGATTTTTAGAAGGTTTGAAATGTTTCTGTTTACTTATGTAAGGCTTCTCTGACCTGGTGGTTTCATTTCACATGTGACTATGGTTAGTTTTGAATAAAAAGTTTGCTGAAACATGTCGACCTTTTTTTTTGCTCTACCGTTTTTTTGTGGTGTAGGAACATATCCCTGTTGTGGTCATGTTATTTCTGCCTCTGGTACCAAATTTTCTGTTAAAGAAGGAATGTCCAGGAATGTATCTTCTTCATAAACTGAGGTATGTCTGTGTATTGAAGGGCATAAAAAAATGTCCACAGGCACATAATTAAGAATATTATTTCATCATGCCCAAACCACCTGAGCCAGAAAACATATGTCCACATGAGGCAGAATGTTGAGTAGCTGCCAACTGTCCTTGTTTGCAATTGAAAAAAAAATGTAACCAACAGAAAGAAAGACAATTAGATTTGTTACAGCAATTTTTTGTCCCAATTGTTCTTCATCAGTTAAAAAAGAAAAAGAAAATCCCTCTACATGGCAGGTAATTGAAATGCAGGGACTTAACATGTAACTTTTCAAGTGACCATATCATAGAATGCCTACCTTCTAGCTCTTGCTCTGTATGAATTTTGGGGCAAACTGTATCTCTGGGAGACTGAATTCTTCCATCTGCCCGACTGAGAGTTAAAATTGTTTTTATTTTCATGCATGGGAATGATTTAGAGAGTGTTATAACATGAATTCCCGGCCCTTTGAGGGTGAGAAGTTTTGCAAGCAAGCCTGGGCTATATAATTGAACTCAACTTGTCTGATGTAAGAAGTTGCCGATCCTTTTAAAATTCGGAGATTTAAAAGCAATCATGGGGTGGGGTTGCTACAAATGCATCCAGCTTGCTTTTGTACAGATTGAAGAATTTGGCAGCTGTACAGGATCATGTAGGCAGGTCTGCTAAGCAGAAAACATGCTTGGTGCAAGGCATTATGGTGCCCACTTTCCGGACTATGTACCAAATGGATGAAATAGCCTCCAACTACCCTGAATTGGCTGGGGCAGTCTCAATTACTCCTCTGTCATCCCACTTTATCTATGCTTTTAAAACATCCTCTAGAGCACTAGTCTTAATCCGTGGTCTGGGGACCCCCAGGGGTCCATAATGTCTTCATAGGGGGTCCGCGAAGGCTTGATGGCTATTCAGCCTACCTCCTCCCTGCAGTGGAGCAGCAAACTGATAGGATCCCAGGCAAAAGCTGGATGGCTGGCTTGGTCTGCACATTGCCATTCAATCTGCTCCAGGCACAAATTTGCAGGAAGAAGCAAGAGAAAAGTCTTCCCTCCTCCTCCAGTGCCTCTGAGAGAAGGTTTAATGTATAGTGTAATTGTATTATTATTATTATCTGGTATTATTGTTAGGGATTTAAATCTTAAGTCTTGTGGGTCCATAGCAACAAAAGATATTTAAAGAGGGTTCCTGGTAAAGAAAGGGTTAAAAGTCACTACTCTAGAGCTATGTAATATGCATTTTGGTGGTAGCCCCTGTCATCCTCTGTGCACATATCCAGTGGGTTTCCCTCCTAAACTTCAGTTTCTTTTCATCTGCCACAGCAGCAGTATTGTTAGGAACTGTTAGTGAGCTTTCTCAGTTGGATTCATTATGGTTCATTATGGATTCATTATGGTTTTTGGATTACAGTTTTGGTTTTGGTTTTCAGACTTACTTTTCTCCGTGCTCTGGCTTGGTCTTTGATTCTCAGCCTCTCTCTACTTTGACTTTGGACTCATCTGACAATTCTTTGGATTGCAATATTAGTTTAGGTTGCTCCGTTCCGCCCCCTTTTCTGCTCTCCATGCCCCCTCATGGGTTTATGGCCTCCTTTGGTCCCTTCAAAAAGTGCACCTTGTGCAGTGGCAAAACTCCAGGGAAGGATGGTCATTCCAGGTGCCTTCTCTGTTCCACCTTGGTCCTGATGGCTTATCTGGATAGCTCTTAAGAGGATTCTGATGATGTTCTCTTGGCCTGCACATCCTCAGCAGGTCTTGGATCATCCAGTCTCTGCCTTGACTCCAGGCTGTTCTTTAGATACTGACATGGGACTGTCTAGGGGTCAGTCCCTTGATACCAACAGAACTGTTGGTGGAACCTCACCAGTTTTCACACATGTGGCACAAGAAGAAGAAGAAAGTGAATGATCCAAAGGCTTCTTGTCAACCCTCTTTGGTGGTACCGTTGTGTCATCCAGAGTCTCTGCGTGTCAGGATTTGGGTATGGGCAGCAAAGTCTTTTAGCAGAGAAAACAGCACCAAGATAGGCAAGGAGGTGGAGAACCAAACCCCCCAAGGGCCAGAGGCAAAGGCAGGTCCAGGAAGGAATTGCAAGATCAGGAACACAGGAGTCAGAACCCAAGTACAGCCAAGGTCCAAAAACAAGCCAAGGTCAGAACACATACCAGTAATCCAGAGGCAAAGGCAGGTCCAAGAAGCAAGGTCCATGTTACTGTGGCAAAGGCTGAGGGGAGAATGCTGCTCTTAAATAACTGTTCCCCCTGGCTGCTTCAGGTGTGCTGCATGAGTAGCCAGCTGTGCCTGATAAGTTGGCCCTGGTCATTTCAGGACTTCCACAACCAGGGCCTAGTTCTGCAAAAAGAAGCAGAGTCTGCTTTTGCAGCCAGGGGCCCAGTCCTGCAAGGAGAGGAAGATCCTGACACTGTGGCCAGCAAACTCCCGCTGTCCCATCTTCTCAGAGTCCGGGCATTCGTTGGGCCAGATGGAGATTGGTGCCATTGCTGAAATGCAGGAGCACTCTCCTCAGTCTGTAGTAGTGGGCACAGTATTGAAGTAGTACCAGCAGCTGCGATTTGTCTTAATGGTGTTTTGCCCCCTCCCCAAGTTTCACGTGCATGCTGGTTGAGATGGCGGCCACAAGTTATTTACTTGTGTTTTTAATTTGCCGCTGCCGGCAAATTATTCTCCTTTGTGTACTTCAGCGATATTTTGTGTGCTTGGGGAAAAAACACACACCCCATTTACTTGCCTTAGAACTTGTTCGCTAAGGCGAGAAACCAACATGGCGGTGCTGGGCACTTTCCCTGTTAGCATGACCCCCCCTCATCTGACCAATCAGCTTTGCACTTCTCTTCCTATGAGAAAACAATTCAAGGGGGAATATGCACTCCCCCCACAGATATTAAAAACATCACAGAAAACCGCAAAGTCTCCTAGCACCTAGTATACGGCAGTTTTTGCCCCCCTCCTTCTGAATACGGTGAATAGCTCTGGGTTACCATTAAGACAACACGTGTTCTCGAATTCTACAGGGATTATTTTCATCATTTAGATAACCTCAAAGAAAGGGGTGTGAAGTTCTGAGGCAGCTAGATTTTTTTTTTAAAAAAAATCCCATTATCACCTGTTCCCATTTTAAAATACGAACAACACTATTCATAATGCTTTCTATGTGTTTGTAGCTTTAGAGGAGTAAAAATAATGAACTTTATTTTTTAAATCTTACATTTCCATGTATAGGCTGCAATTCATCCTCTTAGGGTATCATAAATATATGCATGTGGAGATATGCTGTTGCACCAGCTCCACGTAATCCCTATGCAGAATCTATATATAGCACCATATAGCAACATAGCACAACATGTCAGTGACTGGATGCTGATGTGCCATGCACAATGTGCAACTGCAATGCACAGTGCGCAGCTGCAATGTGCAATGCACAGTGCGCAGCTGCAATGTGCAATGCACAGCCACAATATGCAATGAGTAAAAACAATGCACAACTTTACTGTATGCACAACTCCACTTCTCCTGCTGTCAACAGAATACCTCTGTTGCTGTGTGGAGAATAATTTGCCCCACATGTGTAGCAAATGTATGGATGTGTATATCATCAACAGGATGTCAGCCATGGTGCCCAAAGCATGCTACAGCAATAAAAAGGTAAGGTTAGGCATAAAGCCGTCTGGACAACAGATTTGCAAAGTGTGGATCAAATTTGTTTAGCACCTCTTTGCAAGTGGAGGAAGGAGGAGTGCCAGAGACTGAAAAGACAGTGGATTTGTTACTCCAATTCATATATTTAATCTCTTTGAGCTGCAGGGTAGGTGAGCCAGACCATATCATGACTCACTCCATCCTCTTTCTACAGGTTAAGGTGAGGGGGAGTGATGAGCAGGCCATGAGTTTCATGGCTGAGTGAAGACTGGGATGAAGGCCTAGGAGAACTGAGACCTATTTATTAATTAAAACATTTCTTGCTTGCCTTATATTGGCAGATCTCAGGGTCTGGTTAAGGAGGTGGTGGCATGCTTGATTTAGAGAAGACACGATTGAGAGGTGAAATACCTGAAGGGATGTTATGGCGAAGATGGAGTCAGCTTTTTTTCTGCTGCCCTGGAGACTAGAACATGAACCAATGTTTAGTTGAAAAGAGATTTCACCTAAACATTAGGAAGAATTTCTTTACTGTGAGAGTTGTTCAACAGCAGAATAGATTGCCTGGAAGGGTGGTGGGCTGTCCATCTTTGGAAGTCTTTAAGCAGAGGTTGGGCGGCATCTTTTAGAGCCGTCCAGCAGTGGAAAAGACTACTTCGTAGGCTAGCAGACTCTCCTTTAAAAGCCCCCAAGCTTTTAAACAGGGGCTGGATGACCATCTCTCCGGAGTGCTTTGATTGTGTATTCCTGCATGGCAGAATGGGGTTGGACTAGATGGCCCTTGTTGTCCCTTCCAGCTCTTTGATTCAATGGTTCTAAGTGAAGTGTGGTAACCTGCTTTTAAATAGGTTGCAGTGTACCTCTCCTGGTATTGCAGTCCTGTAACAATGCTATGATAATTGTTTCATTTCTTCTTATGGTTAAAAAAAAAAAACTCAATAAAGATTGTGTGTGTGGTTGAAAAGCACAGGGTTTCCCCCCCAAAATTAGAGGTGGATTTCTGGCAATTGTTTTGGGGTGTTGTTTTTTTAAGTGAGGGGGTTTTTGTTCTGCCAGAAGGTCCCCTGACCACCACAGTTGCCCACCAACAGCATATCATAGAATCAGAGATGGAAGAGACAACAAGGGTCATCTAGTCCAACCTCCTGCCATGCAAGATTATCCAATCAAAGCATTAACAGAACACCCCCAAGGAAATACGGTTCTCAGCTCAGAAAATGTTCTTTGCCTCTGCTGTACCCATTATACCACAGGAATTGAGGCAGGTTTTTCCACTAAGAAACAATCCATGGGATGACCACCTTCTTCTGTGGCTT